>JARHVA010000589.1:2162500-3362500 GCA_037957365.1 Torreya grandis | reverse complement strand
AACTGAATGTGTTTCATCCTTAAGTGGAAAGCAAAGTTCTTTGACAAATGAATAGCACTCTAACTATCACTATGTAGTCTCTCAACTTCTTAATCATGCTCCAACTCTAAAAATAAATCCTTAACCAAATCATCTTCTTGTTAGCCTCTGTGGCAGTAACATACTCTACCTTTGTGGTTGGCAAAGCCACAACCTTTTGTATCTTAGAAATCCAACTAACCACTGTATCTCTAATAGTAAATATATATCCTATCATACTTCTCCTACTATCAAAATCCCCTTCTATATCTGAGTCCACATAACCATGCAAAGTGGTATCTGATCCACCATAACATAATGTAAAATCAATGGTTCCTCTAAAATATCAAAGAATCCATTTCACTGCCTACCAATGCTCATAACCTGGATCACTCATATACCTGCTCACAACTCCCACGTCTTGGGTAATATTCAGCCTAGTATAAACAATGGCATACATCAAGCTACCAACTGTCAATGAGTATGGTACCTTGGACATCTTAAGCTTTTTCGCTTTTATCTTAGGACATTTCTCCTTTGATAATCAAAAGTGGCTTGACAAAGGAGTACCAATAGGTTTATCATCCAACATGATAAACCTTTCCAAAACTTTCTTCACATACTTAGATTGGGATAAGATCAACTTCCTCTCCTTCTTGTCACAAAAAATTCTCATACCAAGGATTTGATTTGTAGCACCCAAATCCTTCATAGAAAAGGAGTCAATAATTTATTTCTTGAGCATATGAATATGTTGTATGTTCTTTCCTATAACTAACATGTCATCGACATACAATCATAATATAATAAAGGAACCATCATCAAAATGTTTGATGTACATGTAATGGTCAAAATGACACTTTTGATATTCTTGTTCCAATATAAGATAATAAAATTTATTGTACCATTGTCATAGAGCTTGTTTTAAGCCATACAAGCTATTCTTTAGTTTGCATAGATATCCTTGTGGTTGCTTCATAAACAACTCTTCATCCAAATCACCATTAAGAAAAGAAATTTTCAAATCTAATTGCTCTAAGTGAAAATCCTCAACTGAAACTAAACCAAGAATAGTCCTAATAGAAGTAATATTTACAACAAGAGAGAAAATCTCATCAAAATTAATACTTGATTGTTGTACAAACCCTTTGACCACCATCCTGGCCTTATACCAATTTTCTCCCTTCATCCTCTTCTTTGATTCTAAAGATCTACTTATTTGACAATGCACTCTTTCTCTTGGGTATCCTAACCAAATCCCATGTTTGGTTCTCCATGAGAGATATATGTTCTTCATCCATGGCTTGTTCCTATCTCAACTTGGCATCTACCTGCATTTCTTCTTCATAACACTCTGGGTCTCCATTGTCAATGAGTAGTAAATAATTCAAAGAAGGAGAAAAATATTCAAGTGCTTTTCTTACCCTACAAGACATTATTACCATAGGAGTTTGGGGTTCTTGTGTAGAAGGTTCCTAAACTAAATCCTTGGATACTTTGCCATCTACAATGTCATCCTATATTGTGTACTCTTTCTATTCTTAATCTTGTTCCTGTAACTGATCCTTATGCGTGACTTTTTCATTAAAGACTACATCTCTAGATGGAAATATTTTCCTATCTTTAATGCTCCATAAATGAAAACCAAAGTCATCCTCACCATAACCAACAAATGTACATTTCTCTGATTTAGCCTCTAACTTGGTCCTATCCTCTTTCTTAATGAGATCAAATGCTTCACATCCAAAGACTCTAACAAAATAGTAATCAACTTTCTTACCAGACCAAGCTTATTCTAGAATGCCTATATCTAAAGTCATAGAAGGTACTCTATTAATTAGATATACTATTGTGTTAACTACTTCTTCCCAAAATTGTAAAGGCAACCCTGCATGTAACCTCATTCTCCTATCATGTTTCATTATTGTTTTGTTCATCCTTTAAAATACCCCATTTTATTATGGAATTCTTGGAACCATCCTTTGCCTATGGATTCCATTTTTAGAACAATAATCAAATAAATCATTACTACAGCACTCAACTCCATTATCTAATCTGAGACATTTAAACTTGAGACCTATTTCATTATCAACCAAATCTTTCCACTTCTTAAAAGTGTCAAATACATCATATTTATTTTTAATGCAATAAACCCAAAATTTTCTAGTTACATCATATATAAAAGTAACATAATAATTGGATCCACCAATAGAAGATATCTGAGTTGGTCCCCATACATTTGAGTATACTAGATCTAACTTGTGATCTTTCTTTGTGGTTCTAACCTTTAAGAACTTAACCCACTTCTATTTCCCATACACACAATTTTCATATAATTCTATATCTATATCATTTAATCTAGGCAACTTATCTTGTAAGATTTGCATGCCCTTATGGCTCATATGGACGAGTCTATAGTGCCACATAGTTGGATCTCCATCTGTAACAACTAAATCAATAGAATCAACACTACTAGTCAAATATAAAGTACCAACTTTCTTACCTCTTAAGATCACAAGATCACCTTTAATAACTTTCCAAGAATCTGTAGTTAATAATACTAAACATCCATCACTATCCAATTGTCCCACTGAAACCAAATTCCATCTCAACATAGGCACATGTCTAACATCCTTAAGGATCCATGTGTTCCCATTCTACATCTTAACCTAAACACAACCTTTCCTACTATCTCACATGGTTCGTCATCACCAAGATATACATGTCATATATTCGCTTGAACATAATCAGTAAAATAATGCCTATGTGGGGTGGCATGAAAAGAATCCCCTGGATCTAATACCTAAGACTTAGAAAAACTATCCATATAAAGAATTAAGGCATCTTGACATAATTTACCTGATGTCATATTTACCTCATTCATTTACTTATTTTTGGCATTCTTATCCCAAAGTGTCCAATAATCTTTATTTGAGAGTCCACTCTTCCCACAATGCCATCATATCATCTTGGCTCTAGATCTGGACTTAGATCTACCTTTTGACTTTCCTCGATTGCCTTTGCTCTTTCCCTTTTGCCTCCCTTTAATATCAATGGATAAAACATTACCTGAAGATGATTCACCAATGTTTTTCCTTTGCATATCCTTGCTAAGTATCACACCTACAACATCCTCAAAATTCAAGCTTCTCTTAACAGGGACTGCATTACTTACAGCCATAACCAAACTATCTCAACTATCAAGCAAAGAACATAAGATTAGCAAAGCTTTAACTTCATCATCAAACTTAATTCCAATTGAATTGAAAATACTTACAACCATAATAAAATCATTTAAATGATTAGCTATTGAACCATTCTCAGACATTTTCATGTTAAACAATCTTTCGTAAGAAAATTTTTATTAGAAGCTAAAGGTTTCTCATATAACTTCCAAAGTTTATCCATGAGATCATTTTTAGTTATCTAATAAGCATTGTTAAATGCAAAAAAAGATGCAAGGCATAACCGTATGGCTCCTAATACTTCCTATCAAGTAATGACCAATCTATATCACTCATACTTATAGGTTGTCCTCCTTTCCCCTCTAAGGGGATTTGAATTTCTTTTTGATATAGGTAATCTTCCATCTACATTTTCCACAAACTAAAATTCTTAACATTAAACTTCTCAACTCTAAATTTGATATCTTCTCCCATATCTCCCACTCAAGCTAATAGCCTTCCTATGATTTACCACTTCAGTAAAACACACAATCAATATCTCTGATACTAGTTGTTGGAATAAAACACTTCTAAATCTATATCTACTATTAATATAAACTAGATCTAAAATTAATCAATAAAATGCATCACAGAAACATTCTTTAATTCACCATTAATATGAAAGCATAAACGAGAGCAAGATAATAATAACATAGATCTAATGTGGTTCACCCAATGTGAGCTACATCCACCAATAACAGTTATAAAATAAATCAGTAATCTAAAACAAGATTATAATGAACTCTCACAGAGATTAAAAAAAAATCTTGTAAAAAGTGATGCATAAAAAGTTGCACTTTGACTTGCACTTGCACAATGTTGTATCTTACAAGTTGTTCAACCACACCCTATAATAAACGCATGCACTTTGAAAAAAATTTGTACTTTGACTCTGATCTCCAAAGACACACACTGTAAAAAAACCCATCAATCTCTAAAGGCCACACCACACCCTGTATATATAAGAAAATGAATAAAACCCATAGAAAGAGGAACAAATATGCAATACTTATCCAAGATAAGCATTATCCAACATGTGACAAACTTTTTTCACCTCATCAAGCCTATCTAAAAACTCTCCCAAGGAGAAATTTTCCATATTCACCTTCTAAGGGCAATTTTTCCCATGAACATGTGATCACAACCAACTCCACTCAACAAGGAAGGAGTTTCCTTTTCCATAAAAAAGATAGCTTCCTTAAAATAAGGAAGTCAACATGGGAAAATGCATCTAACAACTAACTCCATGAAATATGGAATACAAAGAAATTAAGAATACAATGAATATTCCACTCACATGTGAAAAACATGAAAATTACACCCTCAACATCCTTGGAGCTCTTTAGGCCCCCAAAATTTATTCTTATGGTCATGTGATAGCCCCAAAGGGATCCACACTCAACATTATATTTTAGTGACATGTGAAGTGTTCCTTCCATGGTTGGATTTTGAAAGTGTTCCAAGGAGATCAAAAGGTAACATATACTAATGAAGGCCTAATTGAATTAGGTCTCCATGAGACCTAAAAGTGAAATGAGGTATAATAGAGTTATGATAGACCAAAATGAACTCAATATTAATTTAAATCATGTTTCTGATATTTCCTACGACCTTTCCATGACTGACCTAAGAGGGTAAGGGTGTTTGGCTGACTAAGTGATACATGAATGAGGATTGTTATATATACAAGGTAGTTTTAGGCTTATTTAAATATGAAAGTGCAAGTGAATAAAATAACACATTGGTAAGTAGAAGGAGGTCTTTTAGACCATCTAAAGAGTGTATATAAATTGTTATGAATATTTGACATAGGTTTTTTGTATGAAAATAAAGGTAGTATGACCTGATCAAGTCAATAAAATGGTTAGTTGAGCAAAGAAGCATAGAAGAGAGTTTGAGAGGGGTAGAAAAGAGAAAAGAGTTGAAGAAGGTGATCATTATTTGTTGAATGAGCAAAAGTTTGTTTTGAAGGTGATCAAAGGTTTTAAGTAAATGATTTGGTGATGAGTCATTTAAGGAGTTAATGCCTCCTTACAAGTTGGTGATTGTTAAAGCCTAGTTGTGTTGGTGCTTAGCTAGTTGGGGTTGGTTCTCCATGTGGAATTAGTGCATTAGTACATTGTGATATTTTGACTTATAGGACTATAGTCCATTTGCAGGGATCAGTGGGTTTTGTTCCCCTAGAGGGTTTCCTACATATATGATGTGTTTTCTTGCGTAATCTTATTTCATACTTGTATGGTTGATTCTTATGCATTGCTTGATCGATATGTTGATGTGATGGTTCATGTATGCTAAGGAAGAATTGAAATAAAGTTTTAATAGACTAATTCACCCCCCCCCCCTCATTCATTATGATATAATGCTCTATATTTCTCAATAAATGAAACTATTTTTTACATTTTGTGACATTGTTAAAAAATTGCTCTTACTTATTAGATTTTATTACTTTGATTTCACAAACACAAAGATCCAATATAATAAACCATTTGACATATAGGTGGGTACTAACCATTGCATGTCTCTTATTTAAATATGAATATTTGAATTAAAATTTTAAAAGTGAGCATAAATTTAAAAAAGTGGGACTATTAAATTGGTTCTCATGTATTTCACTCTTTTAAGCCTATATTTTATTTTATTTTTTTTGTCTTTTTGAGAGCTAAATTAAGTAAAACTATGTAAATATTGTGTGCATGGATACTTGGTGTTATATTTTAATAGTGGAAGAATAAAGAATAGTCATTGGTAGCAAGGGAATGAATGGAACCAATTTCATCTTCATAGAAAATGCCAAAATAGCCCCTCTAGGTTAATCGCCCCACTTCCAAAATGCTCAAAAAAATAACAAAAAATTATAGAAAATAATCTTGTCTTCCACAAGTGGAAAATCCTTTGAAAACCTATCAAATAATTAAATAATAATTCTAAAAATTATAATTTAATTTTCTCCTTCAAACCCTTCACAAATCATCCCAAAACTTCACACAAATAATCATAAAAATAGCAAATAAAATCAGATTATTTAATTTGCAAATTTTAGATCAATTGAAGCCTTCAAATCCTAGATCCAAGCTCCCTAAGTGGTTTACTCCACTTGAAAAAATAGAATCATAAATTAGTAGACTCAAGATGCAAAGAAAAGACCACGAAACTCTCATAAACTTCCACACAAACCCTTCAAAGCAATTCACCCCACTCCTTAGGGAAAGAAAAAGATCTCCTTTAGAAATGGTGGTGTCAAAAGACACCTTTTCAATTTATCAATCACCAATAGTAGTGAACCTCTATTAGGCATAAATTCCACTAGTTTTTGTCAAGCATGAAGATTTTTTTTTTTTTAAATTCAGCATTTCCTCCATTGTAGCCTTGGCCATGTATTTATAACTTCCAAAGAGGGTGAACCACTTTGGGAAAATAAAACACCTTTTTTTTTCATTGCTTTAGCTCCCATGCCAACATCTCCTTTTTGAATAATATATTAATTAATTGCCTTAATTAAAATAGTCATTAAAATTAGTTTTAAGGTAAAAAAATAAATAACTAATTCATTTAAGTACTTTAGTGGTAAAAACCACTTTTTAAATATTTTATTAATTAATTAATAATTACCTTATGATAAAAATCATTATTTCAACATTTAATAAAAAATATTCTCCAAAAAAGGCTCCTTTAGTCTATGGGGAATAAACTAAAAAGGTCTTCAAGACATGTTTATTCATGATATGAAAATGGGGACATCACAGTCCTCCCAACACAAAATTATTTATCCCCAAGTAATTATAAAATTCAAGTAGGTGTCCCAACACACCTTATCAAGTAATGTCCACATTTACCTATTTTCTAATGAAAGAAATCCTCAAATGGCTTATTCATATTATTGTACCTATACTTTGGGGGCTACCCCCTCATGCTATAAGTGTCCTCATATCTTTTTGAAGGCTCCATATGCTCCCAAACAAATGGAAGGTTATACCCTCCCATTATGAATGCTTCTTACATCACCTTCCCAAGGTGCCAACATAAGTATGTTTTCAAAATCTTGTATGAGCTGGACCAAATAAGCTTTTCATTTATGGTAACATGGCTATATATTCAATTATATTACTAATTTTTCATGTGGACAAATACGGAAATAAACATATACCTTTTTTGACCCAAGAGCTGGAACATGTCATAAAATTCAGAATTTTCGCTTTTCATGCATGGCTGTGTTTGAGCTCTTAAATCTGATTTTTTCTGATGACAAAGTTCATAATTAATATATGAATTCATCCATCCTTCTATGAGCTGAATCATGCCCATATTTTGCAATTTTTTTAGCATGTTAAGTGGCTGGAGTTGCTCCTTTGACTCAAATTTCTTAGAAACAAAAATCAGAGTTCATACCATTTTTTCAACTTTCTTCCTTGGCTACCACGTGAAAGGTGTGTTGTTCTTTGCATAGAGTAAGGAACATGAATGTATCCAAATAAATTCCAAAAAATTTAGAGAGAATGAAAATAAATTTTATACCTCCTTGATCTCATGACTCAAACTACTATTTTTAGCAATCATTGGGCTCAATACACGTGGAAACAAATAGTGCTTTTCAAACCTTGAGGGTTGTTCGAGCTTAATAAAGACATGTTTCTTTGCTTCCCTATCCATTTCTTCTTGAGAAAAAAAAATCCATGGTTTTTTATGTCACCTCCAATGCAAAACAAAATTCAGATTTAGTCATACTTACTAATTTAGTGGAAGGCTGAATTTGGTTTGAAGTCATTGGTTTTCCATGATCAAAATTTATAGCCTCTTATTGTGGCCTAAAAAAACACACTTGAATCCCAAAATAATTTGAAACCTTGATATACCTCTTTATCCATTTCAAACAATGGATTGTCCATACAAAAAAAATACCTTGCATTCTACAATAAGTTTGAACCTTGATCCATTTCAAACAATGGATTGTCCATACAATTCTTAATTTTTATCTTTGTATATTTTGTTTTTTCTGGAAAGCATCCTAAATCAAAGTATTCTTGGAGCCTAAAGAGTTCATCAATCACTTGTTCAATTTCCTTATCCCTTGCCTAATCCTCTTACTCCCTTAATTGTTTTGCCATCACAACCTAATTTTCCATCTCTAGAAGTCCCCTTTGACTACCTTCTAAGAAGTTCTTGGTTGATTCCAGCTCAAAGGTGAGATCTTCCACCTTAAGCTTCATTACCTTATGTGTATTTAAGGCCTCATCTTCAACTTTTATGGCCATATCCTTGTCCTTGATCATGTGAACATAATCTAATTTTGTTGTTTCCATTTCAACTTTGATTTTAGTGTAAGTCCATCATAGGAACCCTTCTCTTCAAACATTCCCCTTTCACATTGTGCATTAATTCATCAAGAAAACTTTTGTGCCATTCCACCTTGTTAGGTTTTATACTTCACTCTCAATTGTGATTAACAATTATTCTTTAAAATCTCCCTCATCCACTCTAGAATCATGCAACAAAAATGAACAATTATTAGAATCATTGCAAGAATCAATATTTTCATCTACAACCTACCTCTTTATGGGGTCATCCATGAATACTTCAGTTTCTATGTCTTCTTCTCTTTGAATTTCAACTTTGTGATACTTGGCTGCCCCAAAGTACTTAGCATTTCTCCATGTTGAAGAACAAATTATCAAAATTTAGTATATCCTCCATTGTAGCCTTAACCATGTATTTATAACTTCCAAAGAGGGTGAACCACTTTGGAAAAATAAAACACCTTTTTTTTCTTTGCTTTAGCTCCTATGCCGACATCTTTTTTTTGAATAATATATTAATTAATTGGCTTAATTAAAATAGTAATTAAATTTATTTTTAAAGAAACGAAATTAATAATTCATTCATTCAAGCACTTTAGTGGTAAAACCCACTTTTTAAATATTCTATAAATTAAGTAATAATTGCCTTATGGTAAAAATCACTATTTCAACAATTGAAAAATAATTAATAAAATAATATTCCCCAAAGAGAGCTCATTTATTTTATGGGGAATATATTAAAGGTCTTCAAAACATGTTTACTCATGATGTGGGAATGGGGACATCACATGAACGTATGTCAAAATGTAAATTATTAGTACCTGCTTGTGGGTCCTATTGTAATTGCCTCAGGGTATTAATTTGGTCACATAATTGTTGACTTCCAATGACATAAAATTATTTGAAACTTTAAAATCATTTACCAATGTTTGTTGGAAAATATTAATATTTAATTCTTTTTCTTCAGTTACCTTTAAACAAGTATTAGTGTGGTTAACATGTGATGAGTGACAATGTTTTATTTTCTCTATTTTATTACAATATCTTTTAGCAACTACATTAACATGGTTGATATGGTCAATATTTACTGTAGGGGGATGGAGGATGTGTCTTCAGCTACTCAAGGTAACCTCCAACCCTTTAGAAATTGATAATTCTTACTTTAAGTAACCTCTTTCAATAACATATATTACCATTTATATTCCACATGCCACATCAATTACACCAACCTAAACAAAAATTCAAGTAACTTATGTTTAATCATTCTCATGGAGCTTTTGATGGGAGAGAAAGAAGGGCTTCTTCAACTACCATCTGATAAGGCACTATTGGAAGACCCAACTTGTCATTCTTATGTTTAGAAGTATGTAGAGGTATGTGGTCCACAACCAAAGCTTTAAAAATAAAGAGAAATAGCAATTAAGATTTATGACTTTTGCTTTTTGAGTTAGTATACCATTTTTATATTCGAAAAAAGTTACCTTGTTTCTTATATGGGAAATCACTATATATATCCTCTAGGTGTTCCATGTAATTCCACAAGAGGTGTTCAGCTGCTACTTCTATTGTCACTATGTTGAATTTTGATTACAATGAATTTTATTGTTTATGTCAAGATGAGGATGCTTTATTTGAGCTTGGGTAAGTATTACTGGACATAATCATTGTATCATAAGTTTGAGAAAACATTCATTAAGGTCCCAATGTTTATTTATGTAATATTTTTTACTTAATCTCAAATTTGTAACATATGAAGCTCTTCATTTGTGCCTACATGTATCTATGAGCAAGTACTAAAATCATATCATGATAATTTTTTTTTATTGTCTCACCTTATTTCAATATATATTGTTTTGGGATAAATAATAACTAATAAAATTGACTTTATGATAAAGAGCTTTCCATTTTAAAATGTGAAGTTGAGTTATGGTGGAATGTGTTTTTAGAGAGAGTAAATTCCATTTGCTTCACAATTATTACATTAATACAACCACTTTAACTTTATGCTTAATATGTATTTTTTGTATAAAAAATATTAGGAGTGAAAGTGGGTAAAATAAATGTAAAGGTGAAGAGACATAAATTATTAATAAGGAATGTTATATAACGTCTTGATAATATTTAAAAATACATTTAGAGTTCTTTATTTTATATATGATTTTTTTATTGAATAAGGTAAACACTTTTGATCATAATTATGAATTGGTTCTGGGATACAATCAAGAATCCAATCTTCTAAACAAGCGAAAACATAAAAATAGATAAAAGATATATTTTTATTAAGATATAAAATTTAATATATTTATAAGGTTTAAAATATTATATTTCTAATCTACATCTAAATATATTATAGTATTTTCAACAATAATAAAAATTATGTTATATAAGCCATGTCCTTTGAGGATTCCAAACATTAAGATATAAATAAATGTACACTATTTTTTCCAAAGTATTCTTTGATTTTATATATTAATGTTGTTATTTAAACATTAAATATTTTTTAAACTATTTAAAATTAATTTTATTTCCAAAAATAACTAATTTTAGAAACATGTACAGAAAGTTATATTTTAATATTTTATTGAATAATAAAATTTTGAAATATGTACAAGCATATTTAATTTTAAGAATAATTAATTGAAAAAATATATACTAATGTATTTAGTTTTCATTTGAAATAAAACACAATATAGAAAAATAGTATTTTACTATTTTATATATTTTTATTTGTTAAAATTTATACATAATGTTTAAATTAAAGTGGTTAAGGCTTAAAATGTTAATTTTATTTTAATATTAGAAAGTTAATGCTTTATGTATCGCTCTTTTGGCTTGTCATTGTCTTCCAATTTAAATCTTGGCTTAGAGGGTTTTGATCTTCTTTTTTAGGAGGAATATCTTGTGGTCGGCAAGCAAAATTATTATGTCGTCAGTCCCTCTTTATTGTGTTATGATGTTCCTTCAACAGTAGTACACAATTTTCAAAGGGGCTTTCTCTATCAACCTTTCCCAAAGCCTTTTTCTTAGTTTATCCATGTGTATGTTGTTGTTTTTCCCCCTCTAATCAAGGGTAGTCATTCCTCCCATCCCATCCCACTCAATGCAAGTGAAGAATTGTTTTCTAAGTCATTTGTGATAGCTTGGTCAATGCTCCTCTAGAATCTATGGTTGATTGTGTTTCTCCTTTGACAATTTCTAGTTCCTCCATTATGGTTTCTTTTGTTCCTATGGTGGTTGCGATCGAGGAACCTCTTATTCTAGATCAGTCAATCTTAGATGATGTTCCAAAAGAGGGCCTTTATGGTGGGTGTTCCAATGCCTTATTCTTATCCTCTTCTCCTTCCCCTTGCTCTCCTTCTACCCCTCCAATTGCTATGTCATATTCATTGGTGGATGTATCCAGACTCATTGGATGTATGCCAAGTGAAAGAATGTTTTCAACCTATTCCACCACTACTCAAACTTCTATAAATCTTAGATCCCTTCTATATATGGGTATGATTCCCCTTATTTTATGGATGCATCTTGCTTATCTTCCTTATCCTCAATTACAAATCTTATTTTGGGTGATGTTAAAGTTCGTGTTGTCATGACAGCTCCTAAGCTATAAATCCCTAACCCTCCTTTGCTTGAGATGAAAGTTAAAATAGGTAGTAAATCCCTATTTAATAAATGCATGGGTTTGTTTATCTCTTTACCCTCTCTTTTATCTTAGGCCTCTAAGCCATGGTGTTTCATATTTCCTCCCTCTTTTTACTTGCTTTGTTCTGGTTTCTTTTTGGTGGAGTTTCAAAGCTAAGCTAAAATGGATTTCATTTAGAAATATAGTATGTGGTGCTTCAAGAACTTAGGTTTTATGTTTCACCCTTGTAAACCCTTTTTATCATTAGATATGATTCAAATCATTACTATCCTGATCTGGTTACAGATTTATTTTCTCCCCCTGGTGATGAGAAATGAGAGCTTCATCAAACTCTTAGTGGACAAAGTTGGTTCATTTGTGAAAATTGATAAAGCATCTTGGGGCCTCAATTTCATCTAATTTTACACATACATTGATTTCTCCAAGCCAATTTCCTTTTTATTGAAGTTTATCTACTTATGTGGTTCATGTAAATAACATCTCAACTATAAAGGCCTCCTTTTTCATTGCTTTTATTGCCACCAGCCTGGTCATTGCATATATAGGTGCCCTTCCAAGTATCATCAATGTCTTTAGTAAATGTGGATGAAGAAAAAAGGGGATCCTAATTAGGACTTCAAGTGGAATAATCATGAAAAATTCTTCTATTACTTTCTCTCTCCTTAGTTCTCTTGCAAATAAGGTTATTGTTGAGGGTTGTCTTAGCGATGAGCTTCCTACCACCCTCCTTTTCCCCCTCAACTTACTGAGCCCCCCTTCCCCATTTGGGTTCTCTATTCATATGGGAGCTAATTCAAAGGATGATCTATTCCCTAATCTGATCCCTCCTCAAGGGGTGCTTCTTGGTTTTCCCCTCCCAACCCCTCTAAAAAACATTTTGATGTGGGTGTCTCCTCAAAGAAAAAGGACACAAATAGAAGGCTGAGTTGCTGAGGGAGGAAACATATTCTCTAATCATCAATGGCTCTCAATGGACCTTGGATGATGTCCTTTCTAGGCATGGGAGATGAATATCCTCAATGTGTGGTTAAACTCATCGGGGTGTGTGGTGGGTAGGTCATGGATTGTGGTTATGGATTGTTTTACTCTCAGTTTGGGACTCTTTCAGTTGGATCCCATTGTTTTTCTATTTTTATTATCCCTATTAAAGTTTGATTGAAGTCATGCAGAATCAACATCTTTTGCCTTTCATTTATTTTTTAGTTATTTTTTGGCATTTAGTTCTTTGTCTCTTCTTCTTTTCATTGGTGTGCTTCCCTAATAGGATTTTGTTGCTTACCATAGTTCTCATCATCTTGCATCATTGCTTTTATGTCCTCTTCTTGATGTGGGGATTGGGCCCCCAGTTGTGTCCCAAGCTAGTTCATAGCTCTGGTCAAAACTGTTTACCCCATCAAATAACAAAAATTATAAAAACTTGTGGGTTATAAAATCCTAAAAAGAAAATAATATTAAGAAAAACTTATAAATTTATTAGTTGTATTCTCTAACTGTGAACTAGTGAAATAAATTTTAATCAAAAATTATTAAACATGAATATTTTACGAACATGTGCGATGAAAAATCTATAGACTTAAAAATGTGCCAAGGATAAATATTAATGTGGGCTTCACATCAAGTTGCATAAGTGCTATATTTTACATTTATTAAACCCAATTAGCCTTTCACAAATTACATTTAAAAAAGGCTTATGTTCTTATGTTAAATTGTTTTTTTAATCATATAAATGTATGTGGTGTGCATGAGTATATTGTAAATGGTATAATCTAATCTATTGAGTGTGTTCATTGATGTATGTTTAAAAATTTTAGCCAAGGATAGCGTTAATAGTTGCAAGTTTAAAAAGGGTCATTGAGGATAAAGTTATCAAATATTTGTAAATTTAATGATTAAGTCTTAAATAGATATGCCTAACATATCATACACTTATGAACTACTTTTATATGTAATAAATATTATTAAAATATTTATACATTGTTCTTAAATACTTTATAGGTATGACTCAATATTTGAATTTTGAAAATAAATAATTGTGAAGAGAATATCAAAGATGATATTTCAGACCAGTAAAATTACAAATTATAGATGCAAAAAGAGAGAAACAAAGAAAACATAAAAATGATAATGATAACCAAATATTTTTAGAATACAAGGCCAAATTAACAACTAAAGAATTAGAAACAAAATAGAAACAATGTGCAAATAAGATGATAAAAAGTTACACATGAACATCTCAAGATGAACAATATGTATTAAGAACAAGATTACAAAGACAAATGCATTCAAATCAATTGATTTAGGTAGAAAGGCAAATCAAACAAGAACGTAATTTTGAAGCATTTCAAAGACTCTAACATCAATCAATTGCTAATGTTGATGTTAATTACAAAGAAACCAATTTAATATCGATATATTGTGTGCTCAAAACATCAAAGAATGCAACTCAAGATGTAATGGATGTCATTGTTACAAACAATACACAAAATAATGATATACAATAGGAGACAAAATCACAACCTAGAAGAATATCACAAATGGAAAATAATGATTTAGAAGAGATGTCAACATCACAACCTAGAAGAATAATAAGAATGCAAGATTCACAAATTGAAAGAGAAAAAAACAACTAATCCCAATGGAATGATTGGAAGAGATTTGAATACATTTCAAATGTTTTTTTGATATGGTCCAGATAATCTTGCTTCATAAATCATGTCCTATATTTTTCAATAAAGTTACATTGGAATAAATATTTCTCAAGCCCTTATATGCCATGCATGCAATAGATGTTGATAAGAGAAAATTTGTCATTGATTTTCAACATAAAAAAATATGGATCTTGGGCCACAAGTGTCAAAACTTGAAAACTTAACATAGGTTCAATAAATGTTAATAGCCTTTGTCAACCCAAACCTACAAGTGATGAACACAACTAGAGGTCAATATAAATATAAAGAACATATGATAAGTTTCCACAAGAAGTAAAAGAAAATGTTAAGATTTTGCTACAGTGAATAAAGGATTTGTCGATGATTATAGTTTGGAGGAGGGATCAACATGGAACAAACTAAAACTTTATTTCCAATAGAGATTGAGTATATAAGGCACTTAAATAGAAAATAAAACATGAAAATTCTATTCAGATGTTCATATTGATGAAAATGTTCTTGGTGAACTTGCACTCGACTCTAATAAAAACATCTTAAACCAGCTAAACGTTATCCATATGGAGTTTGATTTTGATGCATATGAAGTTTTATTTTTAGTTCAAGTGATGGAGATGGATAAAGAAAATATCATTAATCACATGACATCAATTGCATCCAAACCACCTTACACCCCAAGAGAGATGAAATTAATCCATGCATGGGTAAATAACCCTAAAGCAGATCTTGGATCATTAATTAATTGGCTGGGGATAGGAGCATCTCCTATCAATGGGTATTTTATGTCAGGCTTACTTGATATGACATTCCCAACATTGTTTCTTGATGGAAGATGTGATTGGCTAAAACCACAGTTGAGACAAGTATATTTTCATAAAAAGATTTAAACTTTTTTTTCAATCTATGGATCATAATTTTGGTTGACACCCATGAATTAGATATTACATGATAAACATGATCATGAGACATTATACACAAAATATATTTACTATATTCATGAAAACTAACCTTCAAGATATGACAATCACCATCAATGAGTTGAATGAGCATATGGACAATGTGTCCCACTCTCACCTAGATGATTGTTTGATGTGGTTTGGAACCACCCTGAGGATGTAAGGTCATATTGGTAAAAATGTCATTCTGAATTAATTGACATGTTGCATCAAATTAGATCGCTTACCATTTTATTCACTTTGAGTGCAGTTGATATGTATTGAACTAGTCTACATGTGCTAATGTCTAGAACACCTCCAAAAAATCCATGAAAAGCACAAAATTAGCGAAGATAATATTATTGATTATTATAATTTAGTGGAACACTATGTCCACTTGTAATGTACAATTTTTTGAAAGGATATATTGCAAAAAGGAATGAAATAAAAATATGGACAACTTTGATTGGATAAATGATCTTTACTGAAAAAATGCTAATAAATACTTCCATTCTATCATTTGTGCATGGAATCCTTGGGAATATCTAAACCAACAAAACATTCAGTATGTTATCAATCCTTGTTTAATCTAGTTTTTATATAATATTTTTAATTTTTTAATGTAACTAATAAAGTATGATATATTATGAATTATAATCATTACCAAATTTCATGAAACATTGATATCTTTGAACTACAAAACAAGTTGCATAGGTAGATATGAAATGTAATTATGAAAAGCTATTTTATTGTGTAGAACAACATGCAATGTGTAGATAGGGTGTCTATCTACATTAGAAAATAAGAAGAATGATTTTTAGGTGAGATGTCAGGAGATGTAGGATAATGGGGGACAAAAGGGGGGTATAAAGTGACACTTCTTTATTAAAATAACAATAGTTGAACTTGAAGAAAATGTTAAAGACTTCGAAACAGAATTTGAAAATGACATAAGAACATGAATTGTGTAATTTTGAATTTAGTTTCTAAATATATAATTTTTTTCAATACCCAGATGATAAAAGTGTGTGAAATAGATGTTTTTATGACAATATGATAGTCATTTTTTTGTGAAAAGATAAGGAGATTGTGTGTGTATGAACACACTATTTTTTAGTAAATGGATGAATTTTTGTATGAAATTTCATATATGAATATGTGAAATATCAAAGATTGTTGAGAATATTTTTTATTAATAATTTTACAAGTCAAGATAGATGTAAAACCGAAACTGCAAGTGTACTAACACAACTTTTTAACCTTAATTTCATGAAAATCAATTTTTTAATAAGCTTAATTGACAATGTGTACATTGTTGAGATATAAGTTTTATAAACATTTGATTAATGTCAAAAAGTTATAAGAAAATTTGTGACGATATGTATATAATCCATAAAGAGGTATGTTATGTTAAATTAAGTAATAATTATCAATAATATTCTAACATTAAAAAAAATTATATATTTTAAAACTACACTTTCCCCTATACAAACCCATTTTATATATATATATATATATTAAATAATAAAATTACCTGATCACATGTGTCGATAAAGATGAAAAAGACTCCTAAATTTCTTAACAACTAAGTGGGCTGCTCCATCACTAGTTTAAAGCTGAGTCTGGACCTCCCCAAGCCTATACCCAAGACAAATTGGAGGGAAAATGTCAAAAAATATTGAAGTTGTTTTTTGTAGTTAGAGCTAGTTGTTTTTGCATTTGAAGTTGTGTGTATGTTTTTTCCTGTGTGAGGTCTGAGGTGGTTGTTTTTGTTGTGTTTTTTTTTCTCATTTATGTTTGCAATGATATATTTAGTAAAATAAATTTAATAACGGTCACTCTACATCTTATGAAATCGATTCCAGAGTTGTAGGAGTTACCATTTAGAAGTTAGTTTTTCAAAATCCAATTCGATCAATACTTAGTGTTTAGAATTTCAAGATTGGAAGATAGAATGAGAAATTAGGTTTCAAATTATGTTACATATATAATATATCTATACCATTTGTTATGCCCCATATTTTACCTAATTAAATATTCCCTACCTAGTTTACCTACTTGAATATGCCCTACCTAATTCAATACCTGATCTTGAAGGTGGATGTCTAAATAATATATGGGATTTTCAATCAATGGGTCTATCAATATGCATAAATGACTGTTATGTAGCATGTAACTTGTAACATACTTAGAGTTATGATATATTCACTCATACATGACATATATCTCATACATTTTACAACATGTATGTATGCATTCACTCATACATGACATCTACATGTAGTCATTATACAATAACTTATACCAAACATGAAGGTAGCTAGTCACCCTAATAGTTTCCATTCATAATACAATAAATTAAACAACATTCAAAATTCATTCTAAAAATATACCATTCACACTAAAACAAATGTTAAACAGATGGTTAAACCCTACAATATTCAATTCTAATCTCATGCATTACTCTAAATTCATATTCTGTCACTCCAAATTCACATAGGAGACTCCCTCATTGACCCTCATCATCCTTAATCACTCCCTCATCAATCCTTGTATTCACTTAGCATCTGTATTCACTCCCTCATTGATTCTCATTATTTCTCATTATCCCTAATTAGTCCCTCATTGGCTATCATCATCCTTCATTATCACTAATCACTCCTTCATCAACCCTCGTCATCCATAGTTACTCCCTCATCATCCCTCATTGTCATTAATCATCCCTAAACACTCCCTCATCAACCCTCATAATCCATAATAATACTTAATCACTATCTCATCATTCATCATCATCCCTCATCATCCCTACTCCTCATCTCTAATAACTACCTCATTAACCATCATCATTTCTTATCATCCCTAGCCAATCCTTCATCATCTTTCATTTTCCCTCGTCATCCCTAATCATTCCCTCATCAACCCTCATCATACTTAATCATCCCTAATCACCCCATTCTCATTTATCCTCATCCCTCATTATCCTTAACCATTCCCTCATTGGCCCTCATCTTACCTAATCACTCCATCATCCCTAGTCACTCCCTCATCTAGTAGAGTGTGTTCCAATCCAATAGTTAGTAGAAATTTATTTCAGACTAAAGAATATATTTTTTGGATTAATCTTGAATGGTGTTTTTATTTTTTTTGTTCTAATTAGAGTGTACTAGGGTGATTATTCTCATCCATGTCTAGTAGATTAGGTAGATTCATGGTGGATTAATCTAGGGAAATTGTGGAATGATTTCCATAGTGGAAATAAGATAATATCCTATTTGCACTTGCATGGCATAAATTCATTTTGAACAATGAGGGATGATGACAAATGATGATAGATCAAAAATTACCTCTTTGTGCTTGTTTTGTATACTTTGATTTGAAAAATGAGTTATTAAAAAGGAAACCATGTTTCCTCCTTAGTGGAAAGAATGATGTTGTTATGTTCTTTGGATGTGGGGATGTACATGTGGCTTAGAAAAAGAGTTAATATGTTACCTCAACTCTGTGTATCGAGGTTTGTTCTATCTTGGATCTCTTATTACTTTATGATGAGTGGAAGGTTGATGTTTGCATCTTTCCAATTAGTATGAGATTTTTCCTCGAGACACTATAAGAGCTATTGATACCATTTTCCCAACTCACCCACATAGTAATAGACTTGATAACATACACTATAAGAGCTATTGATACCATTTTCCCAACTCACCCACATAGTAATAGACTTGATAACATATGTTTTGGTATTTTCTGATGGTTTCTTATATTTTAAATTTATAACTATTGGATCTCACCCCCTTCTCACCTCTACTTTACATATGTCGATGAGTTTAGTGATTATGTCAGTTCCTTGTTGGTATTGATATTTTGATGAGAAGCAGGTGAAATCCTTATTTTAGACACAGTTGTTTATTTTCTATTTGGGTTAAAAACATTAAGCCAAAGGGTTAGATCATTTTAGATCTTCTCATGTTTGTCAGTTATTCTAAAAGAATGATGTGGGTCATGAGAATAAATTATTACCATTTGTGCCACTAACTTTATTTTGGCATGTTTTCTCCTTGCATTGAAATCTTTGTGCTTGTGTAGGAATTATGATAGAAATGTGGAGAGGGGCTAGAGTAAAACTACCAATACTTACATCATTCTTATGTGGTGTGGTCTCCACAATATATGTTTAGCATTTGTCATTTAGGTTTAGTGTTTGTCATTTAGGTTTAGTGTTTGTCATTTAGGTTTAGTGTTTATCATTTAGGTTTCATTTTTAGGGTTTTGGGTTGATTTTTTGGTTTATGGCATTTAGGTTTTAAGGTTTAAGGTTTATCCAATTTTACGATTTAGGGCCCATGATTTTGGGTTAGAGGTTTTATGGTTCTTGGTTTGTTGTTTAGAGTTCAAATTTCAAGGTTTAGGGTTTAGTGCTTAGGGTTTTAGGATTAAGATTAAGTGTTAAGAGTTTAGGGTTCAAAGTTTTAGGTTTTGTATTTAGGGTTTTAGGTTCAGTGTTTAGGCTTTAAGGTTCATGATTTTGAATTTAGTTTTAGGTTTAGTGTTTACTATTGAGGATATAGGGTTAAGGTTTTATGGTTTAGTGTTTAGGATTTAGGATTTAGGATTTTAGGCTTATGGTTTAGGATTTAGGGTTAAGGCCTTAAAGTCTAGGTTTTAGGGCTTAGGGTTTAGGGTATAAAGTCTAGGGTTTAAGGTTTTAAAATTCTATGTTTAGGGTCTCAGTTTTAGGGTTTAGGTATTATTATTTTGGGTTTAGGGATAATATATTAGGGTTAAGTGTTCAAGGTTTATAATGTTTAAGGTTTAGGCTTAGGGTTCAATGTTCAAGGTTTATGGTGTATAGGGTTTGGGTTTTAGGGTTTAGGGTTAATAGTTTAGGTATAAATAGAGTGTACTAAGGTGATTAGCTACATTTGTGTCGGGTATGAGTGATTGTATCATGACTACATGGATATGTCATGTATGAGTGATAACATACTTACATGTAGAACTAGGTATGGGTTAAATGTAATGTATGAATGACTATATCATTTCTATATGTATGATATAAGTTCAAAGATATAGACTAGACATTTATGCATATTGATAGACCCATTGAATTAAAAACCCAAAAATTATTTAAGAATTCCTCTTGAATCTACCTTCAGGCCTTTCATATGAATGTCTCTAGTCACTCATTTCTCTATTGGGTGAGAATGACCCCTATCCTTTCAAGATATGGCTTAGCCAATGCCCCCTCTCCTCTATAGGTGGTAACTCTATATTATGGTTTATGGTTAAAGGTTTAGGATTTACAAATTTAGGGCTTAAGGTTTATGGTTGATAGTTGATGGTTCAAGATTCATAGTTTACGGTTTAGGGTATAGGGATTAGTGTTTAGGGTTTAAGTTTTAGTCTTATGTCTTAGGGATTAGTATTTAGGGCTTGTAATTTATATTTTATGCTTAAATGTTTAGGATTTATGGTTTATTTCTTAAGGTACCAAGGGTTTAGATTTTAGGAATTGGGGTTTGGTGTTTAGGGTTAGGGTTTTGGGTTTATGGTTTCACATTTAAGGTTTAGGGTTTAGGGTGTAATGCTCAAGGTTTGGTGTTTGTGGTTAGGGTTAGGGTTTTGGGTTTATGGTTTCACACTTAAGGTTTAGGGTGTAAGGTTCAAGGTTTTGGTCTTGGGGTTTTAGTTGATGGTTTGGGGTTTGGAACTTAGTGTTTAGTATTTAGGGATTGGGATTTAGTGTTTGCAGATTATGGCTTAAGGTTTAGGATTTGGGGTTTAGTGTTTATGGTTTAGAGTTTATGGTTTAGGGTTTTAGGTTTAGGGTTTATGGTTAAGGAGTTAGGGTTTATGGATTTAGGTTTAGTGTTTAGGACTATGGTTTTCAAGTTTTTGATTTAGGTTTAGAATTTTCAATTTAGGAGTTAATGATTAGGGTTTATGACTTATGGTTTATGGTTTTAGGCTTGGGTTCAAGATTTTATGGATTAACAGTAAGGATTTAGGGTTTAGGTTTGGAGTTTAGGATTTAAGATTTAGAGTTTAGGGCTTATGTTTTGGCATTTAGGGTTAAGGGTTAAAGGTTTAGGGATTAGATGATGGGGTTTTGGGTTTAAGGTTAGGGTTTTATAGTTTAAGGTCTAGAGATTAGGGTTTGGGCTGTAGGGCCTAGATGTTTAATTTAAGGTCATTATTTAGGGTTTAGGGTTTATATTTTTAGATTTAGGGTTTTGGGTTTATTGTCAAGTTTTAGTGTTTAGGGTTTAGGCTTTAATGGATTAGGCTTAGAGTTTAGGATTTGGGTTTAGGTTTAATGCTCATAGTTTAGTGTTCATTTTTTAGGGTTTAGGGTTCAAGGTATATATTTTTGTGTTTGGGTTTAGTTGTTTGGGTTTTAACATTTAAGTTTTAAGGTTTAGGGTTTATGGTATTAAGATTTTGGGTTTATGGTTATGGGTTTGTGTTTTAGGGTTCAACTTTAAAAATTTTGGGTTTATTACTTAGGGTCTTAGGATTAGAGGTTAGGGTCAATATTTTAGGGGTCATGGTTTAGGGTTTAGGGTTTGGGGTTTAGTTTTTAGAGTTTAACATTCTTGATTTTGAGTTTTTTAGGGTTTCATGTTTAAAATTAAGAAAATGAAATTAAGGGTTTATGGTTTAGTGTTTAAGATTTAGGATTTTAAGTTTATGGCTTGGGGTTTAGAGTTAAGGGATTACATTTAGATTTTAGGTTCTAGGGTGTAAAGTATATGGTTTAATGTTTTAAGTTTCCATGTTTAAGGTCTATAGTTAAGGGTTTATGGATTATTGTTATGGGTTTAGGGATAATGTATTAAGGCTAAGGGTTTAAGGTTTAGGGCTTAGGGTTTAGGGTTTAGGTATATTATTTAGTGTTCATGGTTCAAGGTTTATGGTTTATGGTTTGGGGTTTGGGGTTTGGGGTTTGGGGTTTATATTTTAATGTTTAGGGTTTGAATTTAGTGTTTACGGTTTGGGGTTTTAGGTTTGGGATTAATTATTTAGGTGGAAATGGAGTGTACTAGATGATTAGCTACATTCATGTCCAATATGAGTGATTGTATCATGAGCATAGGAAGATGTCGTGTATGATTGATTGCATACCTACATGTAGTACTATGTATGTGGTAGATGTAATGTATGAATGACTGTATCATTACTATATATATGATATACGTTTCAAGCAACAAGATATTCATTTATGCATATTGATAGACCCATTAATTAAAGTTCATTTTCTAAGTTGAGAACAAGGTTGTTAAGAATATTCCAAGGGAAAGGTAGCAAAATCTAAGTATAGTACATCTCTAACAGCTTGATCAACTTCAAAAATACAAAACATAAATAATTGAATGTCAAAACAAGCTTAAAAAGTGAATATCTTCATGACTACAAGTAGAGTTGATAGTTTGCCAAGACAAAATTGGGTCTATGTAGTCAAAATAATCATTGTCTTGTGAATAAAAGGTGTGTTGTTACTTAATTTATTGTATTCCCAAATTTTTTGCATGTGTGAATGAAATTCAACTTCATTTGAAGAAAACTTGTACTTGATCCATGGTTCATGTCATTGAAACCTTCTAAAACCTATTTTTGTGTATCTATAGTCACTTGCAGTCTCTTGTACCACGTAGAAAAAGGTGCATGAGTTTTTTATAAGATTAGAGAAGTTGAGGGAGGTATTCAAGACTTTGTTCCAAGTGTTAGTTCTTGAAAATAGTCTTTAAGTGGATAAGATATTAATGTATTATAGTTTATCTTGTGGTTTATGTTCATCCATACTACAAATATATTAAAATATGGAGAAATTAAATAAGGCCTAACAACTTACGTAAACTTCAAACTCAGACCCCTAGAGAAAAAGGGTAAGGGGATAAAGAATGTGCAAGTGATGAAAGATGTCAACATGCACTGAGAAGTAAGGGTTAGTAGCAATGACAGGGTATTTCAAGTGATGCCATATGTTAGAGGACCCATATTGTACACCAAACCTAAATTTAGGGTAATGGTTGGATTTACATGACTTGCATCACCCATTATAAAAGGTTCCATAGCTTGTAGGGTGGCAAAATCTTTGATTTGTCATTTTTTATTGTTGAGGGTAGATGAGTATGTCATCAGAAATGATTTGATTTCAATAAGACTCCATGGCTAATGTGTGGCTTGAATCAATGATACAATATTGCTAATGTGGTGATGAGAAATTGAGGTCCCAAAGTCTATCTTATTATTTTTTATTATCCATATTGCCAATATATTGACCCCTAAAAAGAAAAAATAACTTCCCCTCCAACATTCCTTGCAATACTAGGGAAAATACTAATTTATTTTATCAGCACATCTGAACTTACATGCCAAGTTTAGTTAATGGAATAATAGACTTATACTACTTCCACCACATACTAGAAAAAATTGTACAAAATTTTTTAGTCAATATTTTCTATTCTCTATGAACCATCATCAGGATGAGTTGTTACCCATAATATCCACATTAATTATTTTCTTTTGTGGAGCCCAATAAAATATATGCACCCAAAAAGATTGTGTGTGGAGTCTTTTATTTTACTAAATTGTGTATTTTCTATGCATATGATCTCTAGGCCCACCCTTACCCAATCTTCAAAACTCAGTTATTGGCTTCCATACCTGCTACTATAGAATGGTCAGTGGTTTATTCACTTTAGTCTATGATGCAAGTCATCAATATCACTATATCTTTTGTAAAAAAGCAAGTCTCTCTAAGTGGAAAAAATACAGATCCAAAAAAAATGCAAATAGAATGCATGTGACCTACACATATAAGTACTATTATGAAGAAAATAGGATGGCCTATATGCAATGACATGGAGATGACAAATATCAAGGCTCATATTTATTAACAGGAAGGCTAAAAATATAACCCAGATCTTTTGTAGACATTAGCCGTAGTTGCAATAAATGTTGAAGCCATTTTTTATGGCATTTTATGTCCTGCAATCAGTTGAATGGGACCTAGCCCATATAAAGCATGTAATTTAAACATGGTACCATTAAGCCCATAGAAATACATATGCAATGATTTCAATTGTTGATGGGAAGGGAAACCTACCATGCTGCCATGGATAATTGCACCCATAATCACAAAACAGGGTGGTAGAAAATATCACTGAATAGGTCATCTAAGATAAATGTACTTTTACTTTCTTTTAAAACTTGGGAGAATTTGAATGGAATCCACTTTTTTATACTCTTACATGCTTCCTCATTACCATTATACTGAAATTACTTGAACAAGTTTTTAATGTCACAATGGCACTAGAAAAAATAATGGCATGATATGAAATCATATAATATCATATAATATATATTATAATAAAATATATAATATACTAAAATACATATATTAAAATAATATATTGTATAATATATAATATCAAATGTAATATACTATAATATAAAATTATATAATAAATATTAATAAAATATAGATTATATAATCTAATATTTATATCCATAATATAACATATGTAATATTTATATATATATTATATAATTAATGTTATATATATATATATATATATATATATAAAATATAATATTTAGATAATAAATAATATTATATAGATTATATAAGTCACTTTAATATAAAATTATTGAGTGTAGTATGCACTCATCATTCAATCCACTATGGGTCCAGCTAAGTGCGCTAAACACGTTGCATTCACCAAGCAAACATTGAGCCTTTGTTTTAATTATTCCCTAACCCAACTTGGCCCTAAAATTCTTTGAATACATAGGGAATTTCCATGTGGATAATCTTCATCCTTTGGAGACTCTTTTATTACCCTGCAGACTTAGCCTCGGCTCAACTCTCTAGACGCAATTGGGCCTGATGATATATGTAAAAAACTATGAAAATTTAGTCCCACGCTCCCCCAAAACTACTAAGATAAATGTTTTAAAATCAATAGGTCCTAACATGCATGTTAATATTAGAAGGGACCATGTTAGTGGTCGGGCTTGGGGTGTGTGGGTGGCATCATATATGATTTGAATATGACCCACATGGCCCATTGGGGGGTTACGGTTGGGATCAAAGCCAAACTTTTTTTTGCAAAACTCTTAGGAATTTACACCCACATTAATGGAATTGTGGGCTCCTAAAGAGTTTAAATGCAAGAGATCTCCCTTTTTGGTCATTGTCCCACATGGAGAGTAATTATTGTTGGTCTCTTTACTGTCAGTGATGGATCAAAAATAGAATCTTTAAATTTAGAATTGGATCAAAATAATAGAAATATGAAGACCTATGAGAGGTTTGAAAAGAGTAATGATGATTTAGATGACATCTTAAGTAATCATAAGTCTGCAAGTGATAATATAGGTCTTGGTTTAAAAGAAGACCAAAATGAGGTAGCTAAAGTTAAAGAGAAGGATAATGAATACAAGAAGGTCAACATAAAAAGACCAATCAGATAGCCTAATGTTATGAGGTATGTTAACTCATTTAATGCTTATTGTTATGCATGCAATCAATTTGGTCATAAAGTAAGAGAGTGTAGTAGACACTCTAAAAATGAATATGTATGGGATTATGAAAGGAATAATTAGTTAAGAGGAATGAATGAGTTTGTTTTATATAGTTGTCATAATGTGGGACATATTGTAAGATTATATCCTAATAAATTTATAAGGCCATCAAGTCAAAACAAAAGGTTGGAAGCCCTTAGAGTGCAAGAGATAAGGAAAATGAATGTATGGAAACCAAAGATAGTAAAGGTGAGTCATGATCAGTCTGTAATCCCAAGTGTACTATTTGTTATGGTAGAGCATAATTCAAATATAAAATCAAGTCAAGAATGTCTATTATCAAATCGCATCGACGATCAAACAGTCGATGACGAGGTCAAGCCTAAGGTACCAATCAAGCCTAAAAGGATCCTAAAGGATATTTAGTCTTATGAGAGAATGGAGATATGAGAATCTCTTGAACTTGTGTTGTTTTAGTGCTCTAAGAAAGGGGTGACTCCATTAGGCCTCATGGAGACACTCTTCAGTTAGCATAAGTATGGTGGATGCTTGGTTTGAGGGGGAGCCATTCAGGTTATTCATAAGCTCCAAGTGTATTTGTTGACAAGCATAGAAGAGGTAAACTAAGTTATTTTATGTTTCTAAAATTTGATAGTTGAGCATGACTTATAGATGGTTTAAGAATTTTGTTGATTCATTCAGTGAGCTCAAGTTATGAAGACAAAGGGGGAGTTACTATTTTTTTAGTTGATATCAAGATTTTGGTAATTTGGTATGTTTTATTGAGGTTTAGAGTTCATTTGAAGACTATGCTTAGTCTAAACGGGAGTTTGGTAGCTTTGTGTTCTTTTGCAATTTCTGAGAGTAGTTGCCAAAAATGGAGAATAAGTGGTTTCAAAAGTTTTAGTGTGTATGACCCTTTTTCATTAATGTCAAAGGGGGGGATGTTCAAGAAAGAATATTAACAAGAATAGGGGAGATGAGAATGATCAACTTGCAATGTGTTTTGTAATCAATGACAAAAGGGGAGATTGTTGAGCATTGTTACTATTATTGAGGTTTGGCATTCATGTTGTCATTGATGTCAAAGGTTCTTGAGAAGGTTGATATCATTGTTTTTGTCATTGATGTCTTATGTGTTCTCTAGTGAGTGATGTGTTGTAACAAGCTAAAATGTTGAATGTTAGTTGGCATGGTTAAGAGGTCATAGGTTTTCATGACGTCATTAAAGAATGTAGTTATGAGAGAGAATATTGATCACTATTATATTGATTTTGAGAGTGTAATATATGATTGGTATATTTTTTTATGTCAGATTGATTAATGTGAAGGTTAGCATGGAATATGGACTTTTTGTCAAAGTTGTCAAGTGGTTGAGCCTAGTAGTGTCTTGTGAAGCTTAGTTATGGCATGAAGAGACCTTATGTGAAGGCATGTGTATGGTGAGCATGAAAATTTATTGAGGAGCATGTAAGGCATGTGAGTAAGGTGTGGAGGTATCAATGAGAGTTTCATGGTAAGGCTACTAGGGTAAGACCTTCAGTCCAAGTCTGCAACTAAGATAAGTTTGAGACCCTACCTGGCCTAATGAGGTATCAAGATCTATTGTCAAGGCATGTGAAGGAGATATGGAACTAATTAATCATGAGATAGGTTGCTTGAGTATGTGAATGAATTATTGAAATCTTGAAAAGAAGTTTGAAGATTAGTTCAAGGCCTAATGAGGTGTGAAGACTTAGGTGTAGAAAACAAGGTGGTTTGAGCATGGCCTGATGAGGTATGATGTTTAATTTTAAATTTAAATATGAATAGGTTAGATTTTTAAGATGTGTAATAGGTTTTCATAGGTGTATTCATGTTTTTTTAGGTCAAATTTTTAAGGTTAAGGCAAGAAAAAGTGCTTTAAGGTCTCTCGAATGCTCGAAATGAAGGGTTCTCAACTCGAGAATGATTTTATTATGCTCATTAGCTTGTCAAAACTTTTCATTGGAACATAAGCTATTATGGTATATGTGGTAGGATCCTAGATCAAAATTATAGGTATTAGTTTTTGGATTGTGGGGCTATGCTTTATGAATGATTGTTAAGAAGGGAAACATGTTTAAACCCTCTTAGAACCCTAATAAGGACCTGATGTTGAATTTATTGATCAAAAGTGCCCAAAATGGATTGGTTTTCTAAGGTAAGATATTGGAGGTTGTATTCAACCCTACCAATCACCTCTAGGTGTGATTGAGTTGTCAAGTGTGTGAGGAGACCCTACAAAAAAGTGTTGATTTGTCAAAAATTTATTGTAGCAGTTAGAGTTGACCAAGTCAAAGTATGAAAATATATGGAGGATGAATATAAAGACTCATGTTTCATGTCCACTAAGTTTTATATATAATTTCTATCCCTCAAGTGTGATAAAATGGTCATCCAAGTTAGTCAATCACTAACAAGCCTAATGATGTAAACGGTTAGAAATTGAGTCAGCAGTGAAAAGATGATTAGGAATGTGTTATCATGATAGAGTGATGAAACCAAGTACATGGTGATATTTTTAAATTGAGTCAGCAGTGAAAAGATGATTAGGAATGTGTTATCATGATAGAGTGATGAAACCAAGTACATGGTGATATTTTTTGGGAATATTATATAATATTCATACTTTTTATAAATCTTGGAATTCAGGTAAAGTGGTGAAAATGATGAAGCTAAAATGGCTTGTCTGACTCAGTGAGGTTTGTGTGTAGTGAGATCAAGAAATTGGTCTGTAATACAAATAGTTGACACTATACCATATGATGTTCATATTTGAATATAGTCTAGATATTTTAGAGGATCATCTACTTACATAATAATTCCTTGAAATTGGTTATGAAAGTGTTGAAGGTCAATCCTTCAATCTGACCATGACTATACTTTAAGGTAGATTAGTTATTCTGAGTAAGCAAGCTGCAGTGATGAGCTTGAGGCTCGATGCCATCAGTTGAATTATCTAATACATATGGTGTTGTTTTTTATGAATTTAAAGTCTTTTTCATGTTTTTGGAAAGTTTGAAAGTTAGTGAAAGTGGTTGAAATGTTGAAACCTATATGGCTTGTCTGGTTCTAGTCTGACTGTGTGTAGTGACATCAAAAGATTAGTCTGTAAGACCAATTTTACATTAGAAACTATGATTTTTGTATATTAGAGTGGTTCATATATGTCAAAGTATAATTTTAAAGAATAATTAGTCATGGTAAGTGTTCTTTTAGGTGTTGAAGATCAAGTTGTTCATGATTGGTTTTTGGAGTGTTCTGGCAGTTCTGAGTGGGCTATTTGCAAAGTGTTTGAGTCCTTTTGCCCTGAGTTGTAAAGTATAAATCACATGGTGATATTTCTAAGGTCACAGAGTTTCTGTTCATGTGATTTATTATCATTTTCTTGTGACTAAAGTGTATACATGCTTTAATTTTATATGGCAGACTTTTTATAGGTTCACAAGCCTAATTGTGAACAATGCTATGAGTGTTCATGGAGTTGGTGCTAAAAAGTATCATGGACCTAAGATAATATTATTGGGGGTCTATTTCAGTGACATATGAAGTGTTCCTTCCATGGGTGAAGTTTGAACCTAAACATGAAATGAGGTCTAATAGAGTTATGATAGACCAAAATGGACTCAATATTCATTTGAATCATGTTTATGAGATGTCCTAAGACGTATTCCATGGCTGACCTAATAGGTTAAGGTTGTTTGGCCAACTAAGTGATACATGAACAAGGATTGGTATATATAAGACAATTTTAGGCCTATTTAAAAATTAAAGTGCAAGTGAATGAAATAGCACATCGGTAAGCAAAAAGAGGTCTTGTAGACCATATGAAGAGTGTATATAAATTGATGTGAATATTTTACATAGGTTCTATGTATGAAAATCAAGTTCATATGACCTAATCAAGTCAAGAAGAAGGCTAGTTGAGCGAAGAAGCCTAGAAGATAGTTTGAGAGGGGTAAAAGAGAGAGAAGAGATGAAGAAGGTCATCATCATCTATTGAATGAGAAAAAAGTGTTCTAAAGGTGATCAAAGGTTTCAAATGGATTAATTATTTTTGATTCATCTAGGGGGTTGGTGCCTCCTTGCAAGTTGGTACTTACTAAAGCCTCACTGGGTTGGTGCTTAACTAGTTAGGGTTAGTGCTCCATATGGAATTGGTGCATTAGTAAATTATGATATTTTGACTTATAGGACTATATTCCATTTGTAGGGATCAATGGGTTTTCTTCCCCTTGAGGGTTTCTCACATATATGATGTGTCGTCTTGTGTAATCTTATTTCATGCTTATATGGTTGATTGCTTATGCATTGCTTGATCTATATGTTGATGTGATGGTTCATGTATGCTAAGAAGGAATTGAAAGAAATTTTTAAGAGACTGGTTCAAAGCCCTCACCCCCCCCATTCATTATGTTTCTAAAATAATGTTCTATATTTCTCAACAAATGAAACTATTTTTTACATTTTGTGACATTGTTAAAAAAAATTGCTCTTACTTATTTGATGTTATTACTTTGATTTCAAAAACACAAAGATCAAATGTAATATACCATTTGACACATAGGTGGGTACTAGCCGTTACACAGCTCTTGTTTAAATATGAATACTTGAAGTAAAATTTTAAAAGTGAACATAAATTAAAAAAGTGGGACTATTAAGTTGGTTCTCATGTAATTCACTCTTTTAAGCCTATATTTTTTAACTTTAATTTGTCCTTTTGAGAGCTAAACTAAGTGAAACTATGTAAATATTGTGTACATGGATACTTGGTGTTATATTTTAATAATGGAAGCATAAAGAACAATCATCGATAGCAAGGGAATGAATTGAACCAATTTCATCTTGATTAAGAGATATTTCAGATCTCTTTTTTTTCTAGAGGTTAGTGTCTACTTTATTTATAGAATTTTAGCAGAAAGTTAAATTTAAGTTATGCCCACACTTAAAAATGGACTTTAAGTATTAGAAGTTGTTAAATGGCATGATTATAGAATGTTTATGTACTTTTCAAAAATTAATTTAAATTAGTAGTTATTAGTGCATTTTAAAACTTAGATGGTCCCTATTTCTCCTTTTAGTCCATCCAACCATTTATCTCCCACCTCCTTGTTTTCTAATTAGACCTATGTTAGGAGTGTGATTAATGCTCATAAGTTTATTAGGAGCATCATTCATTCTCTTGGACTATTTGTATGGTCCCTCGCAATCAATGTTCACATGTTTTCGTTATCCTGACTAATTTATTTTTCAATCGTTTGATATTGGTTCAAGCACAAGTAACGTCCTAATTTAGATTCAAATTGTCTACAAATACACATGCATTATATTTCATTTATTAATAAGCATATTGATCATTTCTATAGATATTTTAATGAATAGTCACATGCATTTATCATTTTGTTACACATGTTCATGGCATAGCTATCATTGGAAGGAGGAAGGAGGAAGGACACACACTGTACATCACTAGGGTTTTATATGACATTGGAATTGTTTACAAATATGTAATTATTTTTACCATTATTATATTTTATTTTCAAGAGATTAATAACTAAATTGTGCTTGAATACCCAATTAACTCTTAACAAAGGATCCAAAATACTCATTTCTTCCATAAAATTAGATATTTTTGCCAATATAGGACGAGTAGAAGTTATTTTTCAAGTGATTAGTGGCATAACACAGAAAGCTAAACTAATATTATTAGAGATCGAGACTATTAAGCACAATTATCAAAATAAGATATGCCTATCTAACGTTTTATATAATCATCACTTCTTCCCTTGATTTCCTTCGTTGATTGTCAAGCGAGAGAATCACACTCTTTGGAGAATTCTCTATTCATTACCAATTTTTTTAATATAAATTAAGATGAACATGAAAATTTATTGAAAAATCATTTAATAAAAAGAATCTAAAATATATATGATTATAAAATAATAAAAATATTCTCTTAATTTAAAAATTTATGATGATTTTTTTTTAACATCTTTCTTTTACATTATTATCACTGTGTTTAGCATTATATTTGTATAAAACTTTTTAATAAAAATTACTCATATGTTTAGATGTCGTGTTTGTAAAAAAATAATAGTAAATAAAATACTACAAAATTTTCATGTTGAAAAAAATTCACACATTAAAAAAAATAAATAAATCAATCAATCCTATACAATTAGATATTTTAAAAACAATTTATAAACTCTACTTTAACAGAGTCGATAGTTACATCGTAAAGCTGGCCAACATATTGATATGAATTTTTTTTAAATTTAATATGAATTCTTTAAATTCCTTGGTTTGAGTAATGGTTCATCAATTACGATAAACACATTGAATAAAGAAGTGACTTAAAATAATGTTGAAAATATGATCGCCACTCGTAATTGATGGAACTGGTTGGTTTTTAGTTATAAATTATAAAAAATAAGAATATATTCCTCTAGACAGGTATCAATGGTGTAAAGAAAATTAGAGATTAAGATTAATAATAATATTATGATTAAAAAGAATAAATGTATTTATATAATAATATATTTTACTATATAATATTACAATATATATTAAATTTCAATATTAAAATATTAAACTGTTTAATATAATAAAATATGATAAGATGATTATATATTTTAATAATATGTAAATATATAATATATTATATTAAAATGTAGTTTAAAATTTAATATTAAGATATTAACATATCTAATAGAATACAATATATAATATAATACAATAAAATATAAAAACGTATAATCTCATTCATATATATATATATATATATATATATATAAACTTAACTAAATAAATATAATAGAATAATAATTTAAAAAGTATAATATTATATTAGATATAATATGTATTACAAATATACTTTATATATAAAAAATAAAAATATAATATAATACATATAATATTATACATATAGTATTATAAATATATATTACCTATTATAATATAATAAAATAATATTATATTAACTATTCAAAATAATAGTTAAATAATAAAAAATAATAGTATCATAAAATAGAAACTTCAATAAGAAATTACAAATGACATAATCTATTAAACTTAATATCCTTTGAATTGGGTTGATCGCCATCTGCATTTCTTCATGTCAATATGGATTAGGGTGCGGGTATGTGTATTTCTTAATGTCGCCATTCTTTTCATCGACACCAACATGTTTCAATCCTCCTATCTCATTCCAAGTTTCAAACCATAAACATCGTCTGACTTCCTCTTCAATAATTTCTTGCAGGGCCGCTTCTTATTAACTTTCTCAATCCACCTTTGCCTTTAGGAAAATTTGGCAATGATCTGCACTGATTGTGAACCTTATTTTTTTAATGTGGTCTTAGCCCCAACAGATATACAAGAAGCCTTGTAGAATCACCCCCAAATCCATAGCCTCTGCCTAGACCACCACGTCCTTCACCATCACCTGTTCTATCAGCTCCATAATCGGCTCCAGTAGTGCAACATATTACCCAAAACACAAGTGGATATTGCTGGATTGAGATTTTTAATGCCTATTAGGCCTTACAAAATTTTGGGAATCCCCATCAATCCCCATCAATAATGCTCTATGAACAGAACCAGATATAAAAGAAGCAAGATTGTATATTGGAGTCCTACTTCTGTGATAATCCATAGGATCTCTAATAAGTGAATACACACTATATAATTGTATTAGCATCCTTGAAAATTATATTAATTTTTTTCAGACTGAGTGAAATTTCTATGCTTTGAATTTTTACAACTTTCTTTGAGGTACTCAAATCAACAATATCGATAAGATAAATTACAGATTATACAATGAAATGAAACCCTATGTTATTGAATTTTTTATAAGATTTCCATCATTACTTCTTGTATCAATTAGAACATGGATGACCATATCTCTTTACTTCTAACCTCCAAACCTCACAAGTGATTTGTGGGATTTCATTGTACTAGGTGATGCAGGGTTACTATTTGTGATCCTCAATCCCTCATAATAGTAAGTGCAAGAGTAGAGATTAAATAGATGCAATTTAAAGGTTTGTGTTTCCAATCCAATTACTCAAATTTCTTGTAAACTTCCTCTTATCTTAACCTAAGATGAAAACTTTTGCTATGAGGGTGATAGGCAAGGTTACCGTAGGAGGAGACTACTACAAAGACTCTAATAAATAGAAATATTTGATTCTTGTAATAACTAAAAAATAATACCTCACCACTATTTGTCATATTCAAATGTGTTAATAATAAAATCCATTGAAAATTTTATATGGAATGCTAATTTGCAATCCATTCCAATTATAATGATGAAAATAATGTTTCCAGGATATCAAGTTTAAATGCAAGAAATGAAACTAAAATACAACAATAAACAAGCATAGTCTGAGCATCTACCATTATAGCTGTAATGATTATGTTTTCAATATGTATCCTATGAAAGAGATGAATTTATTTGTGTTGGGGATCAACCAACAATAGATTACAATTGTGAAAGCAATAAATGAGGAATTAAATCAGATTGACGAGTAATTAGAATGAGATAATAGCAAGAACAAGAGATACAAGAAAACACCCTGAAAACTTGTATTAACAAACTCTTTACAAAAGGAATACAATTGAAGAAAGCTTCTTTCTTCCACACCTCTCCTAGATGTATAGATCTCTCACTAGATCTCTATTCCTCAAGAGCTCTCTCTCTCAAGAACAATCAATTCCAACAAGCCTGGATTGATTCAATTCTGTACTGTTCTTCACATACAATGAATTACTCCAATAATCCACTTCAACTACTACAATAAGCTAGGAAGATCTAATTCTACATATAGAATTAGGAGACTTGAGCATGCACTTCCAACAAGCAGTTAAGCCACTTGAACAAGGGCTCTAAAAATAGTATTGCCAATAATAGAGACGCGAGCTTGAGACTACAACTCAAACTCATCATGCAAACACTCGCTTCTGTCCACGAAAATAGCTTTCTGGACACGCAGGTAACCGACGTCAGTTCTTGCTGCTTGTCTATGACCACCATCGGCCAACCCTCTGCCGACATCGCCGTCTATGCAACTGCCCTGACCGACGTCGATCACTCCTGACCGACACCGGTGTCTGTGTAGACCCAAAACTGATAATGTATGCTCCTTGGTGAAGTTTTTAGCTCCACACCCTAACAATCTCCCACTTGGAGATAAACAGCTGCACCAGTACCTGTACAGCAACATCTTCTAGCTCCTCCATCTTCAACTCAATCATGAAGACCAATAGAAGTTGAATGAAGATTCAACTTCTCCTTTGTAACCGGCTTGGTTAACATATCAGCAGGATTCCTATCTGTATGGATCTTCTCCAGCTTCAACTCACCATCTTCCAATACCTGTCGTATGAAGTGATACCTTAGCTGTATGTGCTTTTTTCTTGAATGAAAGGCTGAATTCTTAGCCAAATAGATTGCACTCTGACTGTCACTATACAATCTGTAACTCTCATGCTCCCTACCAAGCTCATCCATGAACCGTGTCATCCATATGATCTCTTTGCTAGCTTCTGTGGCTGCAATATACTCTGCTTCTGTAGTTGACAAGGCAACAACCTTCTGCAACTTAGATATCTAGCTAACCGCCATTCCACCTACAGTGAAAACATAACCTGTAGTGCTCCTACTGCCATCCAAATCACCTGCCATATCTGAATCTACATAACCATGTAGAGAAGTATCTGAACCTCCATAGCACAAGTGCCTACTGTTGGTTCCTCTCAGATATCTAAGGATCCACTGAATTGCTTTCCAATGTTCCTTACCTAGATTGGCCATATACTTACTTACCACTCCCACTGCTTGGGCAATATCCAGTCTAGTACACACCATTGCATACATCAAACTCCCTACTACGGAAGAATATGGAACCTTACTCATGTACTCTACCTCATCATATGAATTAGGACATTGTTCTTTACTCAACTTAAAATGTCCAGCCAAAGGTGTGCTTACCGGTTTAGCATCCTGCATATTGAACTGTTTCAACACCTTGTCCACATAATCTTCTTGAGACAGTATCAACCTGTGATTTTTCCTGTCTCTCTTAATGCTCATGCCAAGGATTTTCTTTGCTGCTCCCAAATCCTTCATAGCAAATGTTTGAGCTAATTTCACCTTAAGCTCAGAGATATCCTGCATGTGTGATCCTAAAACCAGCATATCATCTACATACAACAATAGAATAATATATCTACCATTATCAAATCTCTTGAAATACATGCAATGGTCAGATTGACACCTACTATAGCCATGCTCAGTCATAAACCTGTCAAATTTTAAGTAACATTGCCTAGGAGCTTGCTTGAGGCCATACAAGCTTTTCTTCAATCTGGACACAAACTTCTCATTACCCTTGACCTCAAATCCTTCTGGCTGTTCCATGTATATTTCCTCATCCAAATCTCCATGAAGAAACACTGTCTTAACATCTAGCTGCTCAAGATGCAAATCCTCGAAAGCAACCAAAGACAATACAACCCTTATAGAAGTCATCTTAACAACAGGAGAAAAAATCTCACCAAAGTCAATACCTAGCTTTTGTGCAAATCCTTTTACTACCAATCTAGCCTTGTATCTCATCTGTCCATTTTCACCTTCTTTCAACATGTAAGTCCATCTGTTCTTGAGTGTCCTCTTACCTGTTGGCAATTCAACCAAATCCCATGTTTGGTTCTCTCTTAAAGACTCCATCTCCTCAACCATGCCACACTCCCACTCACTCTTGGACTCCACCTGTATTACTTCTTCAAAACTCTCTGGTTCTCCACCATCAGTTAGCAATAAATAAAATAAAGAAGGAGAATATCTAATTGGAGGCTTGCTCACCCTTTCTGACCTCCTGATGGGTGTCTGAGACTCGTCCACAACACGCTATCCACCCAAATTCTCTGACAGTGACCGACCTCGGTCACCTGTAGACCTGTTACTGGCCGACGTCGATTCTTCCTGACCAACCTCAGTGCCTGTCCTGCCGACGTCGGTCTCTATACGGCCGATGCCGGTTTCTATACTACCGACGTCGGTTCCTACCCTGCCGACGTCGGTCTCTATGTTTTCCTGCAAGTGATTATTTCTTTTTCCCGTGAGCTCATCTTGGACTTTCACCTCATCCAATTCACCATTGCTCTACTTAGATTGATTCAGCTTCCTTAGCTGATCACAATACATCACTCTTTCGTTGAAAACAACATCACGGCTCCTGATTACCTTGTTAGTTTCTAGATTCCACAATCTGTAACCAAAATCATCTGAGCCATAGCCAATAAATGTGCACCTCATAGACTTAGCGTCAAGCTTCTTTCTATTTTCTTTATCTATGTGCACAAAGGCTTCACAACCAAAAACTTTGAGATATGAGAGATCAACCTTTTTACCTGTCCATGCCTCTTCTGGAATACCACCATCCAGAGCTATAGAGGGTCCTATGTTAATCAAGTACACTACAGTGTCAACAGCTTGTGCCCAAAACTGTAAGGGCAAATCGGTATGCAATCTCATACATCTTGCAGGCTCCATTATTGTCCTGTTCATCCTTTCAGCAATTCTATTCTGCTGAGGTGTCCTTGGAACCGTCCTTTGCCTGCGGATTCCATGCATGTAACAATAATCTCTAAACTTATGACTGCAGAACTCACCACCATTGTCTGATCTCAGGCACTTTAATCTTTTACCTGTTTCATTCTCAACCATAGCTTTCCAATTCTTAAAAGTATCAAATACATCAGATTTTTTCTTAATACAATAGATCCATACCTTCCTTGTAGCATCATCTATGAAAGATACATAGTACTGTGATCCTCCAATGGAAGCAACCTGAGCCAGTCCCCACACATCTGTGTGAACAAGCTCCAACTTATGCCTCTTCTTAGTAGACCCAGTTTTGAGAAAACTAACCCTTTTCTGTTTTCCAAATACACAGTGCTCACAAAACTCTAGATCTATGCCTTTTAAATCTGAAAGCATACCTTTGGACTTAAGAATTGACATCCCCTTCTCACTCATGTGGCCAAGCCTTGAGTGCCACAATTTAGCATCCACATCTGAAGTAGATAATACAGAAGGAGATTTGTTAGTAACACAATTACACAAATAGAGAGTACCTTCTCTCTTACCTCTGGCCATAACAAGTGCACCCTTGGTCACCTTCCAAGATTTTGCTGTGAGAGTTACTGTACAACCCTCATCCCCTAACTTTCCTGCAGAAATCAAATTTCTCTTCAAGCTAGGAACATGCATCACATCTCTCAACACCCATGTGTTGCTATTCTACATCTTCAGCTACACTTTATCTTTGCCAATTATTTTATAGGGTTCATCATCCCCTAGATACACTATTCCAAAATCTCCATGGATATAGTCACTAAAATATTCCCTGTTAGGGGTAGCATGAAAAGATGCACCAGATTCTAATACCCAAGATTCTATATTATTATCCAGAGAGAAAATTAAAGCATCTTGTGCACTACCTGCAACCTTGGCCTCTTCCTTTCCTTCGTGCTGATTGTCCTCCTTAGGCTTTGACCAACAATCTTTGTTTATGTGCCCCATCTTTCCACAATTCCAGCATTGTGGCCTTCTGCCATTTCTAGATTTAGATCTGCCTTTTCCCTTTGACTTGGATCTTGATCTGCCTTCCCCTGCTCTCAAAACTTAAAGCGTTCCCAGATGCCTCTTCTGTGATTTTCCTGCGTATTTCATCATTCAAGATAACACTAACAACATCCTCTACTTTCAAAATATTTAATGCAGATGCAGTATTACTTACTGCCATTACTAAGCCATGCCAGCTTTCAGGCAAAGAACATAATATCAAAAGATCTTTTATTTCATCATCAAACACTATATTCACTGAACTTAATTGATTCACAATACCATTGAAATCATTCAGATGAGTAGAAACAGATCCACCTTCATTCATATGCAAATTAAATAACTGCTTCATAAGATATACCTTATTAGAAGCTTAGGGTTTTTCATACAAATTTGCTAACGTAGTCATCAACTCTACTGTAGACTTTGCCTATGATAAATTAGATATCATAGTGGATGCTAGACTCAGTCTTATAGACCCCAAAGCCTTTCTGTCAAGAACTTCCCATTCTTCATCCTCCATGTCTTTGGGCTTCTTTGCAACCCCACCTAATGATAAGTAGAGATCTTTCTGATACAGATAATCCTCTATCTGCATTCTCCAGTGTTGGTAATTTTTTCCATTGAACTTTTCCATTCTCAATTTACTTTCATCTGCCATTGCTTCTCCCACTCAAACAGAAATCCCTGCAGAAACTTCTGTGAGAACCTGTAATCAATACACACTACACAGATCTGAACCACCTGTTAGTGCACCTGAGCTTTGATACCAATTGTTGGATATCAAGCTCTAAACCTGTAACCAAGGCTTTGATACCACTTGTTGGGGATCAACCAACAATAGATTACAATTGTGAAAGCAATAAACGCGGAATTAAATTAGATTGACAAGTAATTAGAATCAGATAATAGCAAGAACAAGAGATACAAGACAACACCCTGAAAACTTGTATTAACAAACTCTTTACAAAAGGAATACAATTGAAGAAAGCTTCTTTCTTCCACACCTCTCCTAGATGTATAGATCTCTCACTAGATCTCTATTCCTCAAGAGCTCTCTCTCTCAAGAATAATCAATTCCAACAAGCCTGGATTGATTCAATTCTGTACTATTCTTCACATACAATGAATTACTCTAATAATCCACTTCAACTACTACAATAAGCTAGGAAGATCTAATTCTACATATAGAATTAGGAGACTTGAGCATGCACTTCCAATAAGTAGTTAAGCCACTTGAACAAGGGCTCTAAAAATAGTATTGCCAATAATAGAGACGCGAGCTTGAGACTACAACTCAAACTCATCATGCAAACACTCGCTTCTGTCCATGAAAATAGCTTTCTGGACACGCAGGTAACCGACGTTGGTTCCTGCTGCTTGTCTGTGACCACCGTCGGCCGACCCTCTACCGACGTCGGCGTCTCTACAACTGCTCCTGACCGACGTCGGTCGCTCCTGACCGACGCCGGTGTCTGTGTAGACCCAAAACTGATAATGTATGCTCCTTGGTGAAGTTTTTAGCTCCACACCCTAACAATTTGCTACATATTACATATTAGAAATCATTACCTATAGGATGGCAAAGCTTTTTTACTAACTATAATCATTTCTATCCATTACATTGCAAAACGGGGAACCTCTTATTAAACCGACTTGATAACTTAAACTCATGGAAAGGGTGGCATTGTAGTGGGAATGGTGTGTCTTACTCATCTACCACTAACCTTGATACCCAATAGTATGATACTCCAAATCATCAAGGAGTCAGAGGTGTGTTGTTTGTGTAGGCAATAAGGCAATCTCCAAGCTAGAAAAGCACCCAACCCTGAAACCACAAACCAACAGTCTGCAAAACCATTGTTTAACTCCTCGTGTCAGCGTAAAAATGATACTAAATAGTATCTTATTTATTTTTTACTCTTGTAAGACAAATCTTGTGCCTTGCCCCACCGTATAAACCTCTAGCTAATAAATCTATTTCAGAAAATTATGAATCCTAGTTGAATTGGTTGTCTATTTTTATACTTTTAAAAAAACAAGCTTGCATTCATTATTATTATCTTAATATTATTATAATAACTAGCATACCTATCTTAGATAAATCTATGTAAAAGATGCTGAGAGATATCATTATTCAGGTGCCTATTCCACTTATGTCACAAATTCAATATTAGATAGGTGCCTCGACATTGATATCTCTCGACATCTTTTATATAGATTTATCTAAGATAGATATGCTACTAACAACTGTGCATTTTGCATATTTATTTGATATATAGTTTGAATTTTTCATAAAATTTGAAATGTATAGTATACATTACATTAAATAATATAGAACTGTAATACACATTAAATTAATTTACATAATTTAATATTCTCAATCTAAATATATTATCCTTTGATTTATTTATTTTTATTTTTAGTATATGTGTGTGTGTGTGTGTGTGTGTGTGTATAAAAGTATTTTTATGTTAAAAAAATAAAAAAATATGTCAACCATTTTTCTTTACACATGCACGACATCAGGGTCTCTCCTTCCCCCCTCTCCCATTGTAAAACACCTCTTGATGTAATTATTTTTATTTATAAATAAACCAAATTAATAATTTTATATTAATTTATATAAGATAAATTAATGGTTATTTATCTTTGTATATATAATTATTTCATAGCTTATTAAAATATTATTTATAAATTATTTGTTAAATAGTTTTGTTTGTTAATGGGACTTGTTTCTATATTTAATTTAAAATATGTTTAATTTTTTAAAAATATATATTTTTATTATTATTCTTATTCATATGTTATCTCTTTTGAAAAAAAAAGTATATTAGTAGGATTAGTGGTTGGATATTTATATATACATAACTATATCATAATTTATCTATAATTACATAATTGAAATTTTACATCTCAGTTATGTAGTTTGGAATGTGTGCCAATTATTTTGGTTTTTGGAAAGACATTTATTTTTACACATCTTGCTTTAATATATTATTTTTGTTGTTTGAATAAAATATATTTTATTCAAGGAGTTGTTTCTTTAAAATGTATAAATTACTTTTACTAGCACTTTAAAATACAATTATAAAACTATTTTAAAATTAACTAACTTATTCTTGATTTTTTTTTTAATAAAGTGAATTTAAAATTGATTATTAGTTTACCTTTAAAAAATTAAAATTCTAGAAATATATATATATATATATATATATATATATATATATATATATATATATATATATATATATATATATATATATTCTATCTATAAAATGTATATACTATATATAAAAGATAGTGAAGTTTGAAATTTTCACATGTTTATAACCATTTTTTAATAATAAAGACTTGGTTCCTTAAGTTCATTTAAGATAAATTAAATCAAGTAATTTATAAACAATGTGTGCAAAGGATATACGAAGAAGTTTTAGTAGTGGCAAACATTGTAGGGGATAAAATACTATAGTCTCAACCCCTAAATATTAGAGTTCACTTTTCCATCTTAATGTCACGTATAAACATAAAAATTAATTAATTTGAAAGTTTAATAAAAAAAAATTGGCATCTTGAAATGGAGGGAAACTTACGACTTGAGTTAAATTAAAATAATAAATTTAATGTGTATATAGAAAATATTTTATAATATTTTAAAATAGTGTAAAATTGTTTTACACTAATGTATTCACTGTTGAAATAGTGACATTTCATGATGTGATTGATTATTCTCTTGTAGAAAAATTGGACAACTAATATATCATATTATGACAACTGGGCAGGCAGATGTTATCGACATAGACCCACCCACATGTTCCACTTCGAGAAGAACTCCCTATATGTACCCCTAAATTTTCAAAACAATAGGTCATGATGTTGCTAGTATTAGTTTCTAATGATGGAATCTACTTATCGATTTTAGATTCTATCATGGAAAGTGTGAAAGAGCAATGGAATTTATCACTTCTATCCAAATTCCATAGGTTTTAACCAAGTTTGATCGCTTCTAAAAATGGGATAACGAAAACTACAGGTTGACTGAGATAATGGATATTATTTATTTACTTAGGGATTGCTTTTTCATTTCCTTCACTTGTAGAGAAGATTTGACTAAAACACTCTATGATGGTCTCATATTTATGGGAAAATTCTTTGTCTCCCTTTACAAATGGAGACCAAGGCTTTCCGATAATTTTAGGTTTTGTCAAGACTTCCCTGTGTGGATTTCCCTTTTGGAGCTCCCATTGGACTTCTAACATGAGGACGTCATTTTTGGCATTGCAAGGGATTTTAGGGTTCCATTATACATCGACTCAGACAATCAACATAGGAAGAGATTATTGGAGGCTCAATTTAAGGTTTTAATCTCTCTTATTAAACCCCTTTTGAAGTCTATCCTCCTTAGGTTTAAAGGTGAATTATGGAGATAAAGCTTTCTGATTGATGGCTTTTTGGGACCTTGCAAGTTATGTTCTTATTTTCATATCCCTAGAATTTCCTGCCCAATTATTATGCCTCCTCTTAGTAATAATTGAGATTATTTATCTATGAATTATTCTCATTGCATTAAAATAAATATGTTCTGAAAGGCTTCGATCCCTGAAATGTTTCTAAAGCCCTTTTCAACATTTCAAGATCGGTTTGGGATGGAACCCAATATAGATATGACCAGGGACCTAGGTGGATTGGCTGATGTCAATCTCACTTTTTAGATCTTTGTTCATCCCATTGTCTCTAATAACATTTATGTGTCTAAATTTAAGTTTGCCCCTATGGCTCCCATGAGCCTTTGTATGGCAGCAATTAACTCCTCTCAACCCTCTCTTGTGGGTGAATCATCTCCCCTTAAGGAGCGGTATATTTTAGGGCCTAACCCTTCTCCAAAAGAAAAGGTGGATCTATTTATTTTCCTTAAAGAGTTACTTTAGGATAAATTGGCTTACCAAAAAGTTCTCTAATGGTTCTCAACCTCTAAACATATGGGCCTTTATCAAAAACATGAATGGGGACATTATTCCCTTGATTCAGGATCTTGGTTTCATCACAAAAAGTTAAATCATTTAAAAGGGAAGTTTAACTATGGAAATTAAAGGAGGGAAAGGGGGAGACTATCATCTTGAAGGAAACTAGAAATGGAAATGGAGGAGGTAATTACCAAAGGAACTCAAGGCACCCTTATGGGTTAAAATGTGATTGGCTCTAAATGATGGATACTCTAAGATTTATTGGTTTATTTGTAGTTTGGGTCACTGGTTATTAGTCCTATGGTAATTGAAAGGTATATATCTTTAGGGAGTGGTGTAGTACCAATCAATCAAAAAAAAAATTAGACCTGTTTTCAAATTTTTCTCCAATATGGGTCTTTTATTTTTTTGAAGTTTTTGGCAGTCAAAATTTAGATTTGACCATTTTCTCGAGCATCATTATTTGAAAAAAATTGGGATTGGTGTATGATGGAAAACTATATTAGGTGGATTGTATTTCATTATCATTTATTTCATGTTTCCCTTTCCCTATCATTATTTGTTTCACTCATGTCAAATTAATTACCATCTCACCTCATCATGTCTTCTCATGATGATGCTTTTCAATCTTTGGTTAGTCATCACCCTTTTTATAATCACTCTTTTTATTTTTTAGGTCATCATTTCCCAAGATGATTTTTCCATCATTAATCACCTTAATGCTCACTTATTATTTTTATTTCTTAATGAGTTTAAGTGTTTTGCTTGGTCTTATTCTTCTGCATTAAGGTTTTCACAGTCGATTAAGTCTATTAAGAGGTTCAAGTTTTAAAATATTATTTTAATGGCTTCCATTGAGGAATAACTACTATATAAATACAAAGAGATATATTTTGAGTATGAATCCCTTGAGGGAAAAATGCCTAAATTGGGAATGGGTAGGGTGGAACCAATGTCCTAATCTGCTATAAAAAATAATAACCCCACTATATGGGGAATTCTAGAGAAGGTCAGCATCATGCATTTCATTCTAAGAATAGGTGGACATGAATTTAATTGGTCTAAGGATTTTTTAGAATCTTATAAAGAAAGGCTTATGGTGATGAGAGGAATGCAGATTGAGGTTTTTGAGGAATCCATTGTTGAATCTATAGGGCTACTCGTGCATGAGCTAAAATATTACAAGGACAAGACCATGAAATATGAATGGGTCTCTAAGTTTTTTGAATCCATGGATAAAATGAAAGAAGTTACAAAAATATTTAGACAAATTGACCTCATTGAGGTATGGTTATAAGTCTGCAAACAGGGGATGGTATATCTCACTCTTAACTCCAAGTTTAGTTTGGTTAGATACCATCATTTCACACTCCTAAATAAATTTAAAGAAATTTACAAGACCAATCTCCACTTTTATATTTTATGCTCTCTTGAATATTTTGTGGTAGCATTCAAAGGGAACAACAAGGTTTTTGTGGCACATTAATCACTATATTTTTTAATTTAAGTTTGCCTTTCCTAATAGGAGCAAAGAGTTGTTTCTGACCCTAGCCTTGCATTTGGTGGAAAAAAAAGGGATGAAAAGGATTAAAGGGGCATGTGTGAATATTAAATTATTATTGTAACCAAAAAGGCTAAGGTTGGTAAGCCAAGAAAGTATTTGATCTTGGACCTGGATGATTCGGTAGAGCTGAGATGAAATTGGATGGGTCCCTGACAAAAGATGATCTTTTGGTCATCCTCTCTGATCTGGGTTCCATGGAGGATTCTATTCAAGTTATTTTTATTCTAGTTAAACACTCCCAAATAGATCTTAGTCTTGTTATTTCTTCTCTACTCAAGGATAGTTCACTTAAGGATAAACTATGCTCAATTGAATTGAGCCTTAAGAATAAAGCTATGGAGATCAGAATGATAAGGAAAGAGTTAAAATAATTTTGATGGGCCACTTTCCCAAGAGTGGGTTTGAGGGATAAGGAAGGTTAAAATTCTACTTCAGACACCCCTCCCTACAAAAAAATGGAAGACCCAATTGACCCATAGGTGTAGGCTTCCCCCAAGGGTTGGATGGATTCTACTGTATCTAGTCTATTGACTCTTAAAATCACTACCTTCCATTTTGTAGTTGGGGTATCAAAATTTTTTGGCAAAGATTGACCCAAGTGTAAGACCCAAAAAAAATATGGAAAAGGTCCCCATTAGGTTCCAGGGGTGCTTTTGTTCGTCCCTTACATGTTTTATTTACACAATTTTTCGGTTTGATCTTTTACTCTCTTTTTATGCTCTGCTTTTTCTATCTTGTAGGTTATTTTTTGTTTGGGTAGATGTGCCTTCTATATCTTCATGTGGTATCCTTTTGGAGACCTAGGCCTCCTGATTTCACACTAGTCAAAGGTGGGCTTATGTAATTCAGAATATTAAAGTTTGAAACCATTCCTATTTGAATTATAAGGTGTGAACTTTAACTTTTTTTCTCTTAAAATTGATTATTAATGAAACTTTTTTTAACAATTTATCTTAACATTATAAATTGAGGTGGGAATGAAAATTTATTGAAGAATCATTTGGTAATTAAATTTAAAATGTATGTGACCATAAGATAATAAAATATTCTCTTAATTTAAAAATTTATCATAAATTGTTTATTAATATTTTTTATATTATTATCACTACTTTAAATATTATATTTGTATTTAAAAATTTAATAAAAAGTACTCCTTATATGTTTGGATGTAGTGTTTACCACTTTATCTTTATGAAAAATTAATAGTAAATAGATTAGTTAAAAAAAATTATATTAAATTTTTTTAGTAAATTAAATCAAAATGTTTTTCATATAATTAAACATTTTAAAAACAATTCATACTCAACTTTAAAATAATCAATAGTTACATGATAGGGCTTGCCAACATATTAATATGAATTCTTTGAATTCCTTGATTTGAGTTATAAATATTTTTCAAAGATATCTCAATCCACCATTTCAGAAAAAGCAATTTTGTCAAATGACTCTTTTGAAATTTCCATTCCAATTCTTCTACTCTCTGGGGGAGGTAGAGATGTAACTGTTGTGTGTAATAAAAAAGGAAACAAAGGTAAAAAAGAAATGGATCCTTTGAAAATGACCCTTAGATCTTAAAATTAACATTTTTAGCATGGGTCATAGTTTTTTTTGTTTCTTCACTCTTTAGCTTTTTAGTAGTTTTTGTTGTTTATTCGTTGTTTTGGATAGCCTTTAATCTTCTTATTGTTTTCCTTCTAGATGCATAATACATATGTGCTTTTTGTGCTAGGTAGGGCCCCTCTTCAAAAACCACTTTTATTGGTCACTTTCTGGTCTCTATTTTGTTTTGCCATCATGTTGGCTATGCTGTTCTCTAATTTCAATCATTTTTTGTGGTTGATTTTATCATAAAATTTTATATGGCTTGGGACCATTCAAAACCATATATATATATATATATATATATATATATATATATATATATATATATATATATATATATATATATATATATATATATATATATATATTATTGTCCTTATTTTTATTGATATATTTATATCAAAGTTTTTACTAAAAATTATTATATATATGTTTGGATGTAGTTTTTACCAATTTCTCAAGATGATGCACGTGTTAGTAATTAACACTATATGAAATACTGCAATTATTTTTATTAGGATCCTTCTCAAATTAAGGATGTAAATTTTATTATAATTATATATTTTAAGAACAATTCATATTATATACATTAAAAGAGTTTGTAGCTAAGTGGCAGATATTCCCAACATATTAATATACAGTCTTTAAATTATTTAATTTGTTTTCTAAATAATTAAAGGAAAACAAAATTCTATGAAAATTAGAATAAAGATATTGAGTAAATAATTATGACTTAAAAATCATAAAAATATAGTTGACACTTTTAAAATATAAGGATAATAATTAAGTGATAGAAAAACTAAACATATTAATGGTTGGTTTTGAGTTTAAATTTTAAATAATCCATGAATAACAAGGGTTACATAGCGGTTAGTTCTTGTCATATTTATTGATATATAATTATATAAAAGTGCCTAATGTGACATAAGATTTATTATTTGAAGTTGTTTCAATAATGGGGAAGATGTATAATAGAGTGAAATATTAATTGAATTCATGTAGTAAGTTAAGAACATAGAAATGTGAATGCTTTTAAGAAAATTATAAGAAAATCTACGATGTGACTTTAGTACTACTGCTTAAAATAATATTCAAAGTGAAAGATTTTTTAGACTTATTTAACAATGCTCTTAAGAGTGTTTGCCTCTGTGTGCATATGCATTAGAGAGTATAGTCCATATTCTATTGAGTTTGAGGTGTGCAAAGTCCATGCAGCTTAGGTCATAAAAATGATGTCAAATATGAATGCTTATCCACTATAACGACTTCCACAAATTAAGAAAGTGTAATTGGTCCATTTATTACATTCTTTGTGAGTTTAGAAATATGAAGTTTCAATTTGTATGACACAATATTATTTTTATTTTAAGAAGTTAACAATAATTTGGTTCATGAAATATCCATTTAGCAAATATAAAATATGAATTGGAAAGGATAAGTCTTGTGCTAACATTGGGCATTACCTTTTTAAGACATATTACCCACTCATATTTTTATTAAAAAATAGTAAAAATTAAAATTAAAAATATTTAAATGATAAATGCATTTAATTTTACATATATCATATAATCTACTATTAATTTAAGTGTTAAACATTATGTAGTTGAATTTGGAAAAAAGAAAAGAAAAAAAACTAACCTGGATATATATAACAAATTAATTAAACGTAACTTTTTTTACTATATCAGTACAAAGCTGAACTTGTAAACACCCAATTCTAGCCACAATTGGCTTTTAACCGAACTTCAGACTAATTTATACCACACATTGCAAATTAAGAGTAGATATCATTAAGCATCCCAATTTCATTCATGTATCATTTATCAATTCTCAGATCATGTTGAGGCATCGCTATTTAGAGTATTCTACTATATGTAACAATAACCTCTCACATATTCATCCCCAATCACCTTGTGACAAACAACTATCAGTTTGGCCTATGGACCCATTAAATAGGGAACTTAAATAATCCTAAAAGAGCTAAAATCATAATCAAAATGAATTATCTAATTAAATAAGATTAAATTTTTAGTTGAATTATCCATTTGCAATTAATGAATATCTAAAAATGAAAATTCTACAATTCAAAATATCAAGCCATTCTATCATTGCCTTTATAATTTATCAAGCTCTTCAAAACTATCTAATTTGAGAGCCATGCCTAGTAATTAAAAATCATAATTACATGACAACTTTTAACTCAACTGGAGTTAACCTCAACTCACTTAGGATTAGTTTGAACTCACTCCATGTTTAAACTCAACCTTAACTCATCTTAGATGAAGGTTAACTTTTGGAGGCTATAAATAAAAGGCCATACCTATTGATATCTAAGTTATCTTTGTGTAATGTTATAATGCTCAAATAGATGCAAAAAAACCATTCAAGTAGTGTTACCATGCCAAATCCATAAGCTAAGCAACTAGGTCAAGGTGCCAATGAGAGAAGGAGCAAAAAAAATTTTATTGTCAAAGACTTCTTGATACATAAACTGAGCAAGCCACTTCAATAAGTCATTTGGAGCTCCAAGAAATGTAAAATAGTGTTTTATTTTGTGTTCTAGTTGTGCTTTCATTTCTATGTTTGTTACTTATGCTTTCCCTAGTGTCTAGGCTAGAGGTGTTAGGATTTTAGTGTGTTATTTTGATTTATTTTATTAGACTGACACAAGACTAACCTCCCCTCTATGTATTCCTTGTTCACATGATGGCATGCCCAATGGGACCAAAGCATCCCGTATGGCCAAGGAGATTGATCTAATAGTTTTAGTTTTTCTAACAAATGTATATAAATCTTTAAGTTTCAAGTTTTAGCTTTATTTTTTACATCTTTTATTTTTAATCAAGTCATAGGTTATAAAGATCGATGCCAATTTTCCAAATCGACATAGATTATAGGAATCGACCATGATCTCTGTGTAAAAAATAGAACAAGGTCGGGAACATGGATAATAATGATTTTACTTGATTTTTCTTGCCTTCATTTTGTGTTTGATGATCTGCATGTTTTTTGTATAACCCATTTCTTACAGAATCCATGAGATGTTTGTGTTTTAAGCTAATTTATTAATCATTTTTTGGTCAAAATAGACTTTATTTTTATGTGTTTTATAGGAAATGTCAATAATATGCCTTAATCAACATTGATTTTTATAATCAACATCGATCTCTATCGATCGGTGATTATTGATCTTTGAGACAAGAAATCAAAAACTCGAGAGCTAAATTTAAAATGTTTTCTCATTTGATTTTAGGCTTCTAAGTAGGCAAACCCTCTAACAATTTGTAGGTCTTGTGATGGAAAGAGCAAAATTTAAGCATGGTTAAATATTACACACATTGTATTTGGTGCTTAAAATATACTTAGTTGCTTTCATCTCTTAGTTATTTTTGAAGTTTTTGCAATTATCAACAATGCCAAGGGGCTCAAAATTCATAACATATTTTGTTTTTGTGCTATAAAAATCAACTTTTATTTGAGTTAAATACTCATAAGAGTTTCATTTTTATGCTTGTTTGTTGAAGTGGTTGTTTAGCAAGATGAGTGTCACATGTATGCTCTCCCCCCATGCCATTTAGGGAACTTGGGTGATCAAAAAGGCTCATTCTTTGAATTATGTCGCTTTAGTCCAAAAACATGGAAGGAAAGTCACTAAGGCCCTCCTCAAAATATATATGATTTGGGTGACCCCAAAAATGACCCTAAAGTTCATCCACTTGTCTTTATTTTCCTGCATTTTTGGCTTGTGGGCAGGAGTTCATCATGTCCCCATGAGTTCTTTAGGGATTCATTAACCAAGTAACCCATCTCCTAGAATCATTTCAACCCCACTCCACGGTGGGGTATGTAAATTAAGGGTGACCTACTGGGATGCTTATTTTGAGTGATTAAAATAAGCTCCGTTAGTGGTACTTGATCTCAAAATGTAGAGGAAACTCAAACATCACAATGCACTAAGCAATTGATGAATGTAGTGGTTGTGAAAGGGACTAGACATTTTCACAACAAGTTGGTTGATGTGGATTCAAATGATGTAATTTTTCCCTCATGTTTTCTACACATATGGGACCATTAAGAAATGAATGAAAATTGATAGTTTAGACAACCCCTCATGCCGCAGACATATTGTTGATGTAGTATGAGTAGCCCGAAGTTCCCTGTTGCCATACAATTTTTTTAGAGAAGAGGGGACCTAAAACCCTACTTTTCATAAGCTTTTGATTTTTGAATTAAACAAACTTAAAATCCTCTCAAGAGTAAGTATATAGATAGAATTCGATAGTATTATGTAACCTTTTCAATTTTAGGATTTAAGACATTACACTTAGGTGTTTTTATCATTTGTCCTTTTCACTTACATAGTCTTGAGTCAAAACTATTTATTTATTATGTTACATCCAAAATGAGTCTTATTTACACATTACTCCTTCATTTAAGGAGGTGTTATTCCATCCATTTTATATCACACATTTTCCTTAGATTTTTGTGTGTATGTCATTTGTTTGAAAGGGGCATCGTTATACTGCCCATTTCATTCCAAGTCTTTATGCCTTAGAGTATTGAAATAAACCATTTATCATACCTTTAAAGTAGGATAGCATAGTTACACTACTCAATTTTTTTCAAAGTCTTGTTGCCTTGTGTTCAAAATTACAAAACCAATACCATGTGTGCCTTTTGGATCTATGTCTAGTGTCATCATGTTTTTTGTTCTTGTTTGTTGTCTATTTTTAAAAACCTAGCCCTTTGAATTGAGTTTGAAATCAACCTTGACAAGTTTAGATCCAAAAATCGATTTGTTTATGCCTGTGCCTCATGTAATTTTAGTCTAGACATTAATCTTTCACTTTTTGGTTTTGTAAGGTAGGGTAATTCCTTACTAAATTTATAGATTATTTTTGTGCCAAGATTTGGGGAAGTGGTCTATCTTCCATATGCCTAAGGTTCAATGTCTTTTTCAAAATGATGAAGTTTGTGTTTAAATTCAAATGTCTATTTTGTGTTAAAGTATTTCAATTTTTTTAGATTAAATATCTTGCCTTTTAGACCTCATTTTGTTTAAAGTCTATTTTTTATGCCTTGTTCCAAAAAGACCTAGAAATTCCTATTTTGAGCTTCACTTTTGTGCATTTTTTCCAAAAGACCTAGTAACCTTTGTTTCTTTAGACCTAGTTTAGAATTATTTGAAGCACTTTGCACCTAAGTTTGGCATTCTAGTTTTTATTCATCCACTTGACCCTTTTTGTAAGACATTTGATATTAGACTATTTTTACCAAGTTTTAGCATTAACCTTTTTGGAGATATAACTCCAGTCCTTAGACCAAGTTAGACCATATTTGAGCCATTTATCCTTTAGACCTTATTTTTAAGAGTTTATATAACTCCAAGCCTTTTTTGTGAAAATTTAATCATTGATTTGGATATGTCTCATTACACTCATAGCGGAGCCATGTATAATCCAGGTTATGATAATGTGGTCACACAAGATGACTTTGTTCAAGACCCCTCTGGGGATGATGTAATCTGTGAGATGGATCCTTATCCTCCTTACAATACTTAATATAGGGAATAAAATCATAAACCTCTAGCATATTATTCAGTGGCACCTTCTTTGGGCCAATTAGCATATTGAGTTTGCCCTTTCAATGTTAACGGTACTCGATCCCCTACCTATGCCATTTATACTCCTTCAGTATGTATGAGCAACCAAGCTCCATAGCATCTAAGGATTGCCATACTAATACCTTGTTGTTTGGATTGTGCTAGCAACCAAGTTCCATAACATCCAAGGATCATTATTCCAAGACCACATCTTTTAGCTCGCGACAACAACCTAGCTTCACCATGCCCTACCATTAGCATTATAAGACCTCATCCTTTGGCTCGTGATAGAAACCAAACTTTGCAATGCCCTATCATTACCATCATAGTCCCTCATCTGTTTGCTTATGTGAGAAACAAGCTTTGAAATTCCCTACCGTTATAAGACCTTCTAAGTACGGTAGCTCGTTATCCCAATAAGGCTGTGCAATTATGACTAGACAAGTCACAGTTACCATCTTAGGCCAAAAACTAGTCTTTGTTAAGCCCATCTTAGATTAGTCTATTTACAAATAGATCATTACCCAACCACTAATCATTATTCCTTCATTCCTACCTTCCCCCACTTTAGAAAACCCATGCCATTTTTTGACCCACAATAGAGCTAATCATTACTTTTCCAAGATCCATCTTTCAAAGACCAAGATATGTTCAAATCTGATATTTTATAACCAATTATAATCTAAAGCTAAGAGAACTAACCAATTTATGATGTATTTGTTGAAACACCTATTTGTGACGAGTCAACTTGTGATAAATCACCTTTTGATACTATCCATGTTGTTAAGGAGTCTCACTTTGACAAGTCAGTCTTTACTAAATCATTTCTTAATGATTATAATCTCCTTTGGGCAAATCATTATCTCTACCATTGTCCTATTTTTAAAGAGCCTCCTTTTAACAAGTCAGTATCTATGGAGCTATCTCTTGACCTTTTTCCCCTCATTAAGGAGTCTCACTTTGACAAGCCAGTCTCTATAGAGTCACCCCTGGAGTCACTCCCTTTCTTTGAAGGGCTTAACCTAGACAAGCCATTCTATGTTTAACCATTATTAGATGAATCTATTTTTGAAGAGCTCTTTGTGTTATCATAGACCATTAATTTTTCAATACCAAACATTCAATCAGACATCATTATAGCATCATCCATAATCAAATAAAAATCATAATTAGAGTCAAGTTCTATTTTTGAACCAATATCAAATTTAGCATCAAAAGTGGAATCAACATCAATCTCGACATCGGATTCAGAGTCCCTTGAATCAAACTCAGCTTCAAAATTATAATACATTCATGGTTGTTACAACATTGGTTACACATGTCTTACGGATCAATTTGGATATATTTATGATTTTTTAGGATGATTACTTCAACATTGATGTAAGTTCTCCTAGTATCTTCTATGAGGATTACGTTGCCTCTTTCCATTCCATTACCATTCCACATGCCATTAACACCAACCAAAATAGTCATTATATTTACATTCAACCTCTCACAAGTGTCAATTGGGATCGATAAAATCACACCTTATTAAACTACATCCATGGTGACATATCAATTGCAGAATATCAGGAGGACCAAGACTACATTCATGTAGAATAATAACAACCTCCTAGTGAAATTTTTTAGGAGGCATTAGAGGACAATCAAAGTCCAAACTCAGCATCTTCTAGTGAAACCTTATTTGAAGTGCTAGACGACAATCAATGTTAAATGTTAACATTTCTTAGTGAAACCTTTTCAAATGCATTATGGGAAAATTAAGACAACTATTGAAATAATTAATGGTTAAGTAGTGTTATTTATGTACCCTTAATACATTAAATTACATTGGTTAAATAAAAATATATTTTATTATTTATCATGAGTTTATCCTCATGTAAATAAATACTCAAATATATTAAATGACCCTAAGATATGTTGGACCCATTAATGTGGTGGTTGGAAAATGCTACATTATAATGATTAGATTACCTTTCATATATAATAAAGAGTTTATATTGTAAGATGCAATGAAAAAGGAGAGTTGAGAAGAAGTGAGAGGAAAAAAGACAATATTAGGTACTTTTTAGTTTCTCATAATATAATTTTGATTTATTATCAAAATTATAGCTATACATCAAAGTGAAATTCATTTTCAAACCCCTACCAAAAATAGTCGTAATCCTTCAAAAAATACCCAAAAAAATCCAGCAACCTATTTAGGCATAGAAAATGCCAAAATAGCCCCTCTATATCGATCACCCCACTTCCAAAGTGCTAAGAAAAATAGCAAAAAATTATAGAAAATATTCTTTTCTTCCACTAATGAAAAATCCTTCAAAAACCTATCAAATAATTAAATAATAATTCTACAAATTATTATTTAATTTTTCTCCTTCAAACCCTTCAAAAATTATCCCAAAACTTCACACAAATAATAAAAAAATAACAAATAAAATCATATTATTTAATTTGTAAATTTCAAATCAATTGAAGCCTTCAAACCCTAGATCCAATCTCTCCAACTGGTTCATTTCACTTGAAAAAGCAGCATAATAAATTATCACACTCAAGATGTAAGGAAAAGACCATGAAACCCTCATAAACATGCACACAATCCCTTCAAAGCAATTTTCCCCACTCTTTAGGGAGAGAACAAGATCTCATTTAGAAATGGTGGTGTCAAAAGACACATTTTCAATTGATCAATCACCAACAATAGTGAACCTCTATTGGGCATACATCCCAATAGTTTTCTTCAAGCATGAATAATAAATTTTCAAAATTTATCACATCCTCTATTGTATCATTTGCCATGTATTTATAACTTCCAAAGAAGGTGAACCACTTTACAAAAATAAAACATCTTTCTTTTTCCTTGTTTTAGCTCCCATGCTGACATCTCCTTTTTTAATAATATATTAATTAATTGCCTTAATTAAAATAGTAATTAAAATTATTTATAAAGTAAATAAATTAATAATTAATTAATTTAAGCACTTTAATGGTGAAAACCACTTTTTACATATTATATTAATTAATTAATAATTGTCTTATGATAAAAATAACTATTTTGACAATTAATAAATAATTGATAAAATAATATTCCCTAAAAGGGCTCCTTTAGTCTATGAGGAATAGATTACAGGTCTTCAAGACCTATTTATTCATGATGTGGAAATAGGGACATCACAGTCCTCCCCACCCAAAATTTCTTGTCCTCAAGCAATTGTAAAATCTAAGTAGGTGTCCCAACACACCTTATCAAGTAATGTCCACATTTATCTATTTTCCAATGAAGGAAATCCTCGAATGGCTTATTCATGCTATTATACCTATACTTTAGGATTTCCCCCTCATGCTAAAAGTGTCATCATATCCTTCCAAAGGCTCCATATGCTTCCAAACATTTCTATAAAAAGGTTGTACCCTCTCATTATGAATGCTTTTTACATCACCTTCCAAAGATGCCAACATAAGTATGTTTTCAAAATATTATATGAGCTTAACCAAATCATTTTTTACTTTATGGTAACATGGTTGTATATGCAAGTAGATTACGTATTTTTCATGTGGACAAACATGGAGATAAACATATACCTTTTTGATCCAAGAGCTGGAACATGTCATAAAATTTAAAAAAAAACCCTTCCATGCATGGCTGTTTTTGAGCTCTTAAATCTAATTTTTTTTGGATGACAAGGCTTAGAATTAATATATGCATTCATCCATCCTCTTATGAGTTGAATAATGCTCATATTTTGCAATTTTGTGATCATGTTAAGTGGCTAGAATTGCTTCTTTAACTCAGAAATTTCTTAGAAATAAAAATCAAACTTCATACCATTTTTTCCAACTTTCTTCCTTGGTTGCCACATGCAAGATATGTTGTTCTTTTCATAGCGTAAGGAACATGAATGTATTCAAATAAATTACAATTTTTTTGGAGAGAAGGAAAACCAATTTTCTACCTCCTTGATTTCATGACTCAAATTATTATTTTTAACAATCATTAGGCTCAATACACATGGAAACAAATAGTGATTTTCATACATTGAGGGTTGTTCTAGCTTAAGAAAGACCTGGTTTTTTGTTGCCCTTATCCATTTCTTCTTGAGAAAGACTTTTTTCATGGTTTTTGATGTCACCCCAAATCCAAAACAGAATTCAGATTTAGTCATACTTACTGATTTAGTAGAAGGCTAAATTTTCTTTGAAGTCATTAGTCGTCCATTATCAAAATTTACAGCGTCTTGTCATGGACTAAAAAACACACTTGCATCCCACAACAATTTGAAACCTTGATATACCTCCTTATCCATTTCAAACAATAGATTTTCCATATAATGGAAATCACTTGCATTCCACAACAATTTCAAACCTTGATCCATTTCAAACAATGGATTGTCCATACAATGCTCAATTTCTATTTTTGTATCTTTTGGTTTTTTTCAAAAACCATCCCAAATCAAAGTCTTCTTGGATCTTAAGGATTTCATGAATCACTTGTTAAATTTCCTTATCCCTTTCCTAATCCTCTTACTCCCTTAATTGTTTTGTCATCATAATCTAATTTTCTATCTCTAGAAGTGCCCTTTGACTACATTTGAAGAAGTCCTTGGTTGATTCTAGCTCAAAGGTGAGCTCCTCCACCTTAAGCTCCATTACCTTATGTGCATTTAAGGCCTCATATGAAACTTTGATGGCCACATCCTTTTCCTTGATCATGTGAATATTGTCTAATTTTATTATCTCCATTGCAGCTTTGATTATGTGTGAGTCCATCTTAGTGACCCTTCTCTTTAAACATTCCCCATTCACATTGTGCATTAATTCATCAAGAAGATTTTTTGTGCCATTTCACCTTATTAAGATTTTTAATTCACTCTCACTTGTGATTAATAATTATTCTTTCCAATCTCCCTCATCCACTATAGAATCATGCAATGAAAATGAACAATTATTAGAATCATTGCAAGAATCAATATTTTCATCCACAACATACCTATTTATGGGGTCATCCATGAATTCCTCAATTTCTATGTCTTCTTATCTTTGAATTTAAAACTTTTCGATTCTTGGTTTCCCCTAAGTACTTAGCACTTCTCCATGTTGCCCAATCATCAACAACCCTCTTTATTACTTCAAAAATTCAAATTTGTTATGCTCACAATCTTCCACTCTAGGTTGTCCCAAAGTGTCACATTTTTGTTGCTTGCCTCCTCTCAAATATGATTTTTTTGTTTGGTTGATTCGTCTATAGGAATCCTCATGAAGCATTGTCCATCCACTCTTTTTGTCTTCTACTTACAACACTTGTTGCTTATAAATTTTTGGTTCTTATGGCACATAAATTTTGGTGATTCGTTGCTCACAAACTTATGATTTGTCTTTTTGTACATGATCCATTATCAAAAATGGCCTTATTTTTTCCTCACAAGTATTTGCAACATTTTCAAAAAACATTTGGGAAAATAAAAATTTATTCTTTTTTAACTTTAAACCTGCCAATAATATAGACAACAATGGCTCGAAAAGATCATCACTTTCATTGAGGGTTAAGGCCATCACCTTTTGTATGGAAGTTATCATACCTTCTATAAAAAATTTACTTATAGCTATAAGAAAATGTTGGAACATTTCAATAATAAGTGTATCACACTCTAAATCCAACATTAGCACACAAGATCTGACCTTTGCCATATTTTCCAAAATAACGATCCTCTTATTAAAAAAACTTGTGATGTCATCAAGACCTTCAATATTTTCCACCATCAACTAAAATATTTTCTTAATGATGTTCTCACTGTATGGCTATCCTGAAGCTATTTTTCTTATAATTTCACTAATACAAGTGATAGCTACAAGTCTCACATCCGAATCTAAATGTCTCAAAAATCTTGGGTCTAGCCAAATAAACCACTAAAGGATTCATTGCCCAAAACAGACTTAGAATCTGATTGTCCTATCATGGACAAACATTTTGTTGATTCCTCCAAAATATTGAGCAAAATATTTTTCAAATGATGTGGATGCTCAATTTTTTTTCCCAATCTGTGAATCTTTGCTTTGATTTCATCTTCAGTCATTAACTCCATGATTCATAGAATATGCATCCAAATCTATAAACACAAACCCTCATAAGCTATATAATATTGGTGCTCTGATACCACTGTAATATCCCCAAATAAGACAAATTAATGAAAAAAGGGTTTTCCTTAAAATCTGTAAATCTAAACATACAATTAGTAAACTCTAGATTGCAAAACAAGCTCCCAAAACCCTTAATGAACCCTAGAAACCCTAGTTGCTAAAATGATAGAGTTTTATGAGTAAAATCCAACCAACAACTTATTCTAAAATAACTAAAAATGTATAAAAAATTAGAATTTAATTTCCACAAATAAGTAGATTTTTTACCCATTTTTTGAAGCTCAAACACCACAATAAAATGGAAAAAAATTATGATTTATTATCAAAATTACAGTTGTTGTTCAAAGTAAAATTCTTATTTAAACCCCTATAAAAAAATAGCCATGATCCTCTAAAAAATATCAAAAAAAATTCAGCAATCTATGTGGGCATAAAACATGCAAAAATAGACCCTCTAGGTTAATCGCCCCACTTCCAAAGTGCTGTGAAAAATAACAAAAAATTCTAGAAAATGTTTTTGTCTTCTATAAGTGGAAAATCTTTAAAACTGTCAAATAATTAAATAATAATTATAAAAATTATTATTTAATTTTTCTCCTTCAAACCCTTCACAAATCGTCTTAAAACTTTACACAAATAATCAAATAAATAGCAAATAAAATCAAATTATTTAATTTTCAAATTTCAGATCAATTGAAGCCTTCAAACCCTAGACCAAGCTCCCCAAGTGGTTCTCTCCACTTGAAAAAATAGCATAATAAATTAGCAAACTCGAGATGCAAGGAAAAGACCACAAAACCCTCATAAACATGCACACAAATCATCTAAAGCAATTTTCTCCACTCTTTAGGGCAAAAAAAAATCTCTTTTAGTAATGGTGGTGTCAAAAGGCACCTTTTTAATTGATCAATTATCAACAGTAGTGAATCTCTATTGGGCATGCATCCCAATAGTTTTCTTCAAACATGAAGAACAAATTATCAAAATTTTAGCATATCCTTTATTGTAGCCTTCGTTGTGTATTTATAACTTCCAAAGAGGGTGAACCACTTTGGGGAAATAAAACACTTTTTTTTCCTTGCTTTAGCTCCCATGATGACATCTCTTTTTTGAATAATATATTAATTAATTGTCTTAATTAAAATAGTAATTAAAATTACTTTTAAGGAAAATAAATTAATAATTAATTCATTTAAGCACTTTAGTGGTAAAAATCACTTTTTAACTATTCTATTAATTAATTAATAACTGTCTTATGATAAAAATCACTATTTTAACAATTAATAAATAATTAATAAAATAATATTATCCAAAGAGGACTCATTTAGTCTATGGAGAATACATTAAAAGTCTTAAAAACTTATTTATTCATGATTTGGAGATGAAGACATCACATGAATGTATGTCACAAAACTGTTGACTTCCAATGACATAAAATTGTTTCAAACTTTAAAATCATTTTTCAATGTTTGTTGGAAAATATTAATATTTAATTATTTTTGCTTCGGCTGCTATTAAACTGGTATTAGTGTGCTTAACATGTGATGAATGATAGGGTTTTATTTTCTCCATTTTATTACGAAATATTTTAGCAACCACATTAATATGGTTGATATGGTCAATATTTACTGCAGGGGGAGGGAGGATGTGTCTTTAGCTACTCAAGGTAACCTCCAAACCTTTAAAATTTGACAATTCTTACTTTAAGTAACCTCTTTCAATAACATGTATTATCATTTATATTCCACATGCCATGTCAATTACACAAACCTGAGCAAAAATTCAAGTAACTCATGTTTAATCATTTTCATGGAGATTTTGATGGGAGAGAAAGAAGGGCTTCTTCAACTGCGTTCTGATAAGGCACTATCAGAAGACCCAATTTTTTGTTCTTATGTTTAGAAGTATGCAGAGGTATGTGGTCCACAATCAAAGCTTTAAAAATAAAGAAAAATAAAAATTGAGATTTGTAACTTTTGCTTTTTGAGTTGTTATACCATTTTTATATTTGAAAAAAGTTACCTAGTTTCTTATATGGGAAATCACTATGTATATCCTCTAAGTGTTCCAAGTTGACCCACAAGAGATGGTCAGTGGCTACTTAATTCTATTGTTACTGTGTTGAATTTTGATTACAATGAATTTTATTAGTTCTTTCAAGATGAAGACGCTTTATCTGAGCTTGGGTAAGTATTATTGGACATAATCATTGTACTATAAGTTTGAGAAAACATTCATTAGGGTCCTAATATTTATTACCTAATCTCAAATTCCTAACATATTGTTTGCCTCATCGTGTCTTTAGTAAATGTGGAAGAAGAAATAAGGGGCTCTCGATCAAGACATCAAGTGGCATAATCATGAAAAATTCTTCCACCCCCTTTCTCTTTCCTTGGTTCTCTTGTAAAGAAGGGTGTTGTTGAGGGTTGTCCTAGGGATGAGCTTCCTACCCCCCTCCTTTTCCCCCTTAGCTTACTGAGCCCCCCTTCCCCATTTAGGATCTCTACTCATATGAGAGCTAACTCAAAGGATGATATATTCCATAATTTGATCACTCCTCAAGGGGTACTTCTTGGTTTTCCTCTCCCGGGCCCTCTAAAAATCATGTTGATGTGGGTGTCTCCTCAAAGAAGAAAGGGCACAAATTGAAGGTGGAGTTGTTGAGGGTGGAAGTGGATTATTTGATCATAAATGGATATTAATAGACCTTGGATGATCTCCTTTTTAGGCATGGGAGATGAATAGCCTCACTGTGTGGTTAAACTCTTCATGGTGTGTGGTAGGCAGGTCATGGATTGTGGTTGTGGATTATTTTGCTCTCATTTTAGGATTCTTTCAGTTGGCTCCTATTATTTTTTTATTTTTATTATCCCTACTAAAGTTTAGTTGAAATCATGCAGAATCAACATCTTTTTCCCTTCGTTGATTTTTAGCTATTGTTTGGCATTTAGTTCTTTATCTCTTCTTCCTTTCATTGGTGTGCTTTTGTATCAGGAGTTTGTTATTTGCCATAGTTCTTACCATCTTGCATCGTTGCTTTTACTTCCTCTTCTTATTTTGGGGATTGGGCCCCCAGTTGTGTCCCAAACCAGTTCATAGCTTTGGTAAAACCATTTACCCCATCAAATAAAAAAATTATAAAAAGTTGTGGGTTATAAACTTCTAAAAACAAAATAATATGAAGAAAAACTTGAAAATTTATTAGTTATATTATTTAATTGTGAACTAGTGAAATAAATTTTACTCTAAAATTATTAAACATCAATATTTTATGAACATGAGTGATGCAAAATCTGTAGACTTAAAAACGTGCCAAGCATAATAATTAATGTGTGATCCACGCCAAGTTGCATAAGCACTAATATTTTAGATTTATCGATCCCAACTTGCCTTTCACACATTAAATTAAAAAAGGCTTATGTTCTTATGTTATATTATTTTTTTAAGCTTAGAAATGTATGTGGTGTGCATAAGTATAGTTTAAATGGCAGAATATAATCTATTGAGTGTGTTCATTGATGTATGTTTAAAAATGGTAGACAAGGATAGGGTTAATAGATGCATGTTTAAAAAGGGTCGCCAAGGATAAAGTTATCAAATATTTGTAAATTTAATGATTAAGTCTTAAATAGATATGCCTAACATATCTTACATTTATGAGCTACTTTTATATGCAATAAATATTATTAAAAAATGTATACATTGTTTTTAAATACTTTATAGGTATGACTCAATCTTTGAATTTTGAAAATAAATAATTGTGAAAAGAATATCAAAGACAATATTTCAAACAACAAAATAACAAATTATAGATAAAAAAAGATTGAAATAAAGAAAACATCAAAATGATAATGATAAACAAATATTTTTAGAATACAAGGCCAAATTGATGACAGAAGAATTAAAAGCAAAAAAGAGACAACGTGCAAATAAGATAATAAAAATTTACACATGAACATCTCAAGATGAACAATATGTATTAAGAACAAGATTACAAAGATAAATGCATTCAGATCAATTGATTTAGGTAGAAATACAACTCAAACAAGAACTTAATTTTGAAGCATTTCAAAGGCACTAACATCAATCAATTGTTAATGTCGACATTAGTTACGAAGAAGTAAATTCAATATCGATATATTGTATGCTCGAAACACCAAAGAATGCAACTCAAGATGTAATGGATGTCACTATTACAAATAATACACAAATAATGATATACAAGAGGAGACAACATCATGACCTAGAAGAAGATGAATGCAAAATAATTATTTAGAATAGAAGTCAACATCACAACCTAGAAGACGAAGAAGAATGCAAGATTCACAAATTGATAGAGAAAAAATAACTAATCCTAATGGAATGCTTGGAAGAGATTTGAATACATTTTAAATATTTTTTAGATATGGTCTAGATGGTTTTGCTTCATCAAGCATGTCATATATTTGTCAATAAATTTACATTGGAATAAATTTTTCTCAGACCCCTGAATGCCATGCATACAATAGATGTCAATAAGATAAAATTTATCATTGATTTTCAACATCAAAAAGTATGGATCTTGGGCCACAAGTGTCAAAACTTGCAAACATAACATAGTTTGAGTAAATGTTAATATCATGTGTCAACCCAATCCTACAAGTAACGAACACAGTTAGAGGTCAATATAAATATAAAGAACATATGATAAGTTTTCCACAAGAAGTAAAAGAAAATGCTAATATTTTGCTACAGTTAATAAAGGATTTGTCGATGATTATAGTTCGGAGGAGGGATCAACATGAAACAAATTACAACTTTATTTCCAATAGAGATAGAGTATATAAGGAACTGAAATAGAAAATAAAACATGAAAATTTCTATTCATATGTTCATATTGATGAAAATGTTCCTGGTGAACTTGCACTCAACTCTAATGAAAATATATTCAACTAGCTAAACTATGTCCATATGGAGTTTGATTCTGATGCATATGAAGTTGTATTTTTAGTTACAGTTATGGAGATGGATGAAGCAAATATCATTAATCACATGACATCAATTGCCTCCAAACCACCTTACACCCCAAGAGAGATGGAATTAATTCATGCATGGGTAAATAACCCTAAAGTATATCTTGGATCATTGATTAATTGGTTTGGGATATGAACATCTCATATCAATGAGTATTTTACGTTAACCTTACTTGATATGAAATTCCAAACATATTTCTTGATGGAAGATGTGATTGGATAGAACCATATTAGGGTGTGGAGCTAAAAACTTCACCAAGGAGCATTCATTATCAGGTTCGGGTCTACACAGAAACCAACGTCGGTCACAGGCAGTTACAGAGGCACCGACGTCGGCAGAAGGTCGGCCGACGGTGGTCACAGATAAGCAGCAGGAACCAACGTCGGTTACCTGCGTGTCCAGAAAGCTATTTTAATGGACAGAAGCGAGTGTTTGCATGATAAGTTTGAGTTGTGGACTCCAGCTCGCGTCTCTATTATTGGCATTACTATTTTTAGAGCCCTTGTTTAAGTGGCTTAATTGCTTGTTGGGTGTACATGCTCAAGTCTCCTAATTCTATATGTAGAATTAGATCTTCTTAGCTTTGTAGTAGTTTGTAGTGGATTATTGTAGTTGGGTGAATTATTGTAATTCATTGTAAGAGAAGAACAGTACAGAATTGAATCAATCCAGGCTTGTTGGAGTTGATTGTTCTTGAGAGAGAGCTCTTGAGGAATAGAGATCTATTGAGAGATCTATACATCTAGGAGAGGTGTGGAAGAAAGAAGCTTTCTTCAATTGTATTCCTTTTGTAAAGAGTTTGTTAATACAAGTTTTCAGGGTGTTTTCTTGTATCTCTTATTCTTGCTATTATCATTCTAATTACTTGTCAATCTGGTTTAATTCCGCGTTTATTGCTTTCACAATTGTAATCTATTGTTGGATTGATCCCCCAACAAGTGGTATCAGAGCCTTGGTTACAGGTTCAGAGCTTGATAATTGGTATCAAAGTTTAGGTTCACTAACAGGTGGTTCAGATCTGTGTAGTGTGTGTATTGATTATAGGTTCTTATAGGGATTTCTGTTTGAGTGGGAGAAGCAATGGCAGATGAAAGTAAATTGAGAATGGAAAAGTTCAATGGAAAAAATTACCAACACTGGAGAATGCAGATAGAGGATTATCTGTATCAGAAAGATCTCTACTTACCGTTAGGAGGTATTGCAAAGAAGCCCAAAGACATGGAGGATGAAGAATGGGAAGTTCTTGACAGAAAGGCTCTGGGTTCTATAAGACTGAGTCTAGCATCCACTGTGATATCTAATTTATCACAGGCAAAGTCCACAGTAGAGTTGATGACTACGTTAGCAAATTTGTATGAAAAACCCTCAGCGTCCAATAAGGTATATCATATGAAGTAGTTATTTAATTTGCAAATGAATGAAGGTGGATCTGTTTCTACTCATCTGAATGATTTCAATGGTATTGTGAATCAATTAAGTTCAGTAAATATAGTGTTTGATGATGAGATAAAAGCTCTTTTAATATTATGTTCTTTGCCTGAAAGCTGGCATGGATTAGTAATCCCAGTAAGTAATACTGCATCTGCATCAAATATTTTCAAAGTAGAGGATGTTGTTAGTGTTATCTTGAATGAGGAAATACGCAGGAAAAGCATAGAAGAGACATCTGGGAACGCTTTAAGTTTTGAGAGTAGGGGAAGGCAAAAAGAGAAGAGCAAGAAAGGCAGAGCAAGATCCAAGTCAAAGGGGAAAGGCAGATCTAAATCCAAAAATAGCAGGAAGCCACAATGCTGGAATTGTGGAAAGATGGGGCACATAAGCAGAGATTGTTGGTCAAAACCTAAGGAGGACAACCAGCACGAAGGAAAGGAAGAAGCCAAGATTTCAGGTATTGCACAAGATTCTTTAATTTTCTCTCTGCATAATAATATAAAATCTTGGGTATTAGATTCTGGTGCATCTTTTCATGCTACTCCTAACAGGGAATACTTTAGTGACTATATCCATGGAGATTTTGGAATAGTGTATCTAGGGGATGATGAGCCCTGTAAAATAATTGGCAAAGGTAAAGTGCAGCTGAAGATGCAGAATAACAACACATGGGTGTTGAGAGATGTGATGCATGTTCCTATCTTGAAGAGAAATCTGATTTCTGCAGGAAAGTTAGGGGATGAGGGTTGTACAGTAACTCTCACAGCAGAATCTTGGAAGGTGACCAAGGGGGCACTTGTTATGGCTAGAGGTAAGAGAGAAGGTACTCTCTATTTGTGTAATTGTGTTACTAACAAATCTCCTTCTGTATTATCTACTTCAGAGGTGGACGCTAGATTGTGGCTCTCAAGGCTTGGCCACATGAGTGAGAAGGGGATGTCAATTCTTAAGTCCAAAGGTATGCTTTTAGATTTAAAAGGCATAGATATAGAGTTTTATGAGCACTGTGTATTTGGGAAATAGAAAAGGGTTAGTTTTCTCAAAACTGGGTCTACTAAGAAGAGGCACAAGTTGGAGCTTGTTCACATAGACGTGTGGGGACCAGCTCAGGTTGCTTCCACTGGAGGATCACAGTACTATGTATCTTTCATAGATGATGCTACAAGGAAGGTATGGATCTATTGTATTAGGAGAAAATCTGATGTATTTGATACTTTTAAAGTTTGGAAAGCTATGGTTGAGAATGAAACAGGTAAAAGATTAAAGTGCCTGAGATCAGATAACGGTGGTGAGTTCTGCAGTCATAAGTTCAGAGATTATTGTTACATGCATGGAATCCGTAGGCAAAGGATAGTTCCAAGGACACCTTAGCAGAATGGTATTGCTGAAAGGATGAACAGGACAATAATGGAGCGTGCAAGATGTATGATATTGCATGCCGGTTTGCCCTTACAGTTTTGGGCACAAGCTGTTGACACTGCAGTATACCTGATTAACAGAGGACCCTCTATAGCTCTGGAAGGTGGTATTCTAGAAGAGGCATGGACAGGTAAAAAGGTTGATCTCTCATATCTCAAAGTTTTTGGTTGTGAAGCCTTTGTGCATATAGATAAGGAAAATAGAAAGAAGCTTGATGCTAAGTCTATGAGATGCAAGTTTAGTGGATATGGCTCAGATGATTTTGGTTACAGATTGTGGAATCTAGAAACTAACAAGGTAATCAGGAGCCGTGATGTTGTTTTCAATGAAAGAGTGATGTATTGTGATCAGCTAAGGAAGCTAAATCAATCTGAGCAGAGCAATGGTGAATTGGATGAGGTAAAATTCCAAGATGAGCTCGCGGGAAAAAGAAATAATCACTTGCAGGAAAACACAGAGACCGACATCGGCAGGTTAGGTACCGGCGTCGGTAGGACAGAAACCGGCGTTAGCCATACAGAGACCGACGTCGGCCGTACAGGTACTGAGGTCGGTCAGGCAGAACTGACGTCAGCCAGTAACAGGTCTGCAGGTGACCGAGGTCGGTCACTGTCAGAGAATTTGGGTGGACAGCGTGTTGTAGATGAGTCTCAAACACCCATCAGGAGGTCAGAAAGGGTGAGTAAGCCTCCAATTAGATATTCTCCTTCTTTATATTATTTATTGCTAACTGATGGTGGAGAACCAGAGAGTTTTGAAGAAGCAATACAGGTGGAGTCCAAGAGTGAGTGGGAGCATGGCATGGTTGAGGAGCTGGAGTCCTTAAGAGAGAACCAAACATGGGATTTGGTTAAATTGCCAGCTGGTAAGAGAACACTTAAGAACAGATGGACCTACAGGCTGAAGGAAGGTGAGAATGGACAGATGAGATATAAGGCCACATTAGTGGTAAAAGGATTTGCACAAAAGCCAGGTATCGACTTTGGTGAGATTTTTTCTCCTATTGTTAAAATGACTTCTATAAGGGTTGTATTGTCTTTAGTTGCTTTTGAGGATTTGCATCTTGAGCAGCTAGATGTTAAGACAACGTTTCTTCATGGATATTTGGTTGAGGAAATTTATATGGAACAACCAGAAGGATTTGAGGTCAAGGGTAAGGAGAAGTTTGTGTGCAGGTTGAAGAAAAGCTTGTATGGCCTCAAGCAAGCTCCTAGGCAATGGTACTTAAAATTTGATAGGTTTATGACTGAGCATGGCTACAGTAGGTGTCAATCTGACCATTGCATGTATTTCAAGAGATTTGATAATGGTAGATATATTATTCTATTGTTGTATGTAGATGATATGCTGGTTGCAGGATCTCACATGCAGGATATCTCAGAGCTTAAAGTGAAATTAGCTCAAACGTTTGCTATGAAGGATTTGGGAGCAGCAAAGAAAATCCTTGGCATGACCATTAAGAGAGATAGGAAAAATCACAGGTTGATATTGTCTCAATAAGATTATGTGAACAAGGTGTTGAAACGGTTCAATATGCAGGATGCTAAACCAGTAAGTACACCTTTGGCTGGACATTTTAAGTTGAGTAAAGAACAATGTCCTAATTCATATGAAGAGGTAGAGTACATGAGTAAGGTTCCATATTCTTCCGCAGTAGGGAGTTTGATGTATGCAATGGTGTGTACTAGACCGGATATTGCCCAAGCAGTGGGAGTGGTAAGTAAGTATATGGCCAATCCAGGTAAGGAACATTGGAAAGCAGTTCAGTGGATCCTTAGATATCTGAGAGGAACTAGTAGTAGGCACTTGTGCTATGGAGGTTCAGATACTTCTCTACATGGCTATGTAGATTTAGATATGGCAGGTGATTTGGATGGTAGGAGGAGCACTACAGGTTATGTTTTTACTGTAGGTGGAACGACGGTTAGCTGGATATCTAAGTTGCAGAAGGTTGTTGCCTTGTCAACTACAGAAGCAGAGTATATTACAGCCACAGAAGCTAGCAAGGAGATGTTATGGATGACACAGTTCATGGATGAGCTTGGTAGGGAGCATGAGAGTTGCAGATTGTATAGTGACAGTCAGAGTGCAATCCATTTGGCCAAGAATTTGGCCTTTCATTCAAGAACAAAGCACATACAGCTAAGGTATCACTTCATATGACAGGTATTGGAAGATGGTGAGTTGAAGCTGGAGAAGATCTATACAGATAGGAATCCTGCTGATATGCTAACAAAGCCAGTTACAAAGGAGAAGTTGAATCTTCATTCAACTTCTATTGGTCTTCATGATTGAGTTGAAGATGGAGGAGCTAGAAGATGTTGCTGTACAGGTACTGGTGCAGCTGTTTATCTCCAAGTGGGAGATTATTAGGGTGTGGAGCTAAAAACTTCACCAAGGAGCATTCATTATCAGGTTCGGGTCTACACAGAAACCGACGTTAGACATAGGCAGTTACAGAGGCGCCGACGTCGACAGAAGGTCGGCCGACGGCGGTCACAGATAAGCAGTAGGAACCAACGTCAGTTACCTGCGTGTCCAAAAAGCTATTTCCGTGGACAGAAGCGAGTGTTTGCATGATAAGTTTGAGTTGTGGACTCAAGCTCGCATCTCTATTATTGGCATTACTATTTTTAGAGCCCTTATTTAAGTGGCTTAACTGCTTGTTGGGTGTACATGCTCAAGTCTCCTAATTCTATATGTAGAATTAGATCTTCTTAGCTTTGTAGTAGTTTGTAGTGGATTATTGTAATTGGGTGAATTATTGTAATTCATTTGTAAGAGAAGAATAGTACAGAATTGAATCAATCTAGGCTTGTTGGAGTTGATTGTTCTTGAGAGAGAGCTCTTGAGGAATAGAGATCTATTGAGAGATCTATACATCTAGGAGAGGTGTGGAAGAAAGAAGCTTTCTTCAATTGTATTCCTTTTGTAAAGAGTTTGTTAATACAAGTTTTTAGGGTGTTTTCTTGTATCTCTTGTTCTTGCTATTATCATTCTAATTACTTGTCAATCTGGTTTAATTCCACGTTTATTGCTTTCACAATTGTAATCTATTGTTGGATTGATCCCCCAACAAACCATAGTTGAGATAAGTACATTTTCATGAATTTTTTAAACATTTGTTTCGATCTATGGATTGTTATTTTGGTTGACACCCATGAATTAGATATTAGATGATAAACATGATCATAAGACATCATGCACAAAATACATTTACTATGTCCATGAAAAATAACCTTCAAGATATGCCAATCACCATCAATGAGTTGCATGAGCATATAGACAATGTGTCCCATTCTCATCTAGATGATTGTTTGATGTGGTTTTGAACCACCCTAAGGATGTAAGTTCCTATTGGGAAAAATGTCATTATGAATTAATTGACATGTTGCATCAAATTATATTGCTTACCATTTTATTCACTCTAAGTGCAGTTGATATGTATTGGACTAGTCTACATGTGCTAACGTCTAAAACACCACCAGCAAATCCATTAGAATCATAAAATTGGTGAAGATAATATTATTGATTATCATAATTTAGTGGCACACTATGTGCACTTGAAACATACAATTTTCTAAAAGGATATACTGCAAAAAGGAATGAAATAAAAGTATGGACAACTTTGATTTAAAAAATGATCTTGAATGAAAAAATGCCAATAAATACTTATGTTCTATCGTTCATGCATGGGATCCTTGGGAATATCCATACCAACGAAACATTTGGTATGTTATCAATCCTTGTTAAATCTAGTTTTTATATAATATTTTTAATTTTTCAATGTAATTAATAAATTATGATATATTATGAATTACAATCAATACCAAATTTAACACAACATTGACATATTTGATCTACAAAACAACTTACATAAGTGGATATGAAATGTAACTATGAAGTGTTGGTTAATTGTGTAGAACTACATGCATTATGTAGATAGGGTGTATATCTACATAATAAAAGAAGAAGAAGAATTTTTAGGTAAGATGTGGGGAGATGCAGGATAATGGGGACAAAAAGGGGGTATAAAACGACATTGTTTTCTTAAAATAACAATAGTTGAACTTGGAGAAAATGTTAGAGACACTTCAAAAAAAATTGACAATGACATAAGAACATGAACTATGCAATTTTCAATTTAGTTTCTAAATATATAATTTTTTTCAATACCAAGATGATAAAATTGTGTGAAATAGATGCATTTATGACAATAAATTGGTCATTCTTTGTGAAAAGATAAGGACAATGTGTGCGAACACACTTTTTTTTGAGTAAATGGATGAATTTTTGTATGAAACTTCATATATGGATAGGTGAAATGTCAAATATTGTTGTGAATATTTTTTATTAATTTTTAATTATATATATAGTTTTTAAATAATTTTTCAAGTCAAGATAGCTTAAAAATTGAAACTGCAAGTGTACTAACACAAATTTTTAAACTTAATTTCATGAAAATAAATTTTTTTTAAGCATAATTGATACTGTGTATATTGTTGACATATAAGTTTTATAAACATTCGATTAATATTCAAAAAGTTATAAATAAATTTGTGACGATATGTATATAGTCCATAATGAGGTATGTTATGTTGAAATTAAGTAATAATTATTAATAATATTCTAGCATTAAAAAAAATTATATAATCTAAAACTAATCTTTTCCCTATACAAACCCATATAATTATTTTTTAGATAATAAAATTTCCCTTATCAGATGTATCGACAAAGATGAAAAAGACTCCTAAATTTCTTAGAAACTAAGTGAGCTGCTCCATGACTAGTTTCAAGCTATGTCTAGACCTCTCCAAGCTTATACCCAAGGAAAATTTGGATGGAAAACACAAAAGATTATTGAATGTATTTTTTTCAATTAGAGCTAGTTATTTTTACGTTTAAAGCCCTGTATGTGTTTGTTTTTTTTCCTTTGTGTAGTCTGAAGTCGTTATTTTTATTGTGTTGTTTTTTTTGTTTATGTTTACAATGATATCTAGTAAATTAAATTTAATAAGGGCCACTCTACATCTTATGAAATTGATTCCAGAGTTGTAGGAGTTAACATTTAGAAATTAGTTTTTCAAAATCCAATCCAGTCAATACTTGGTTTTTAGAATTTCAGGATTGGAAGATAGAATGAGAAACGAGATTTCAAATCACATTACCTATGTAATAGATATTTACCATTTATTATGGCCCATATTTTACCTAATTAAATATTCCCTACCTGATTGAATACCCAACCCTGAAGGTGGATTCCTAAATAATTTTTGGGCTTTTCAATCCATGGGTCTATCAATATGCATAAATGACTACAATGTAGCATGTAACTTGTAACATACCTATAGTAATGATACGAGCAATCATAAATGACATATATCATATACATGTTACAACATGTATATATACATTCACTCATACATGACATCTACATGTAGTCATAATACGATAACATATACTAGACATGAATGTAGCTAGTCACCCTAATAGACTCCATTCAGAATAAAATAAATCTAAACACCATTCAAAATTCATTCTAAAAATATACCATTCACTCTAAAACAAATGTCAGAGAGATGGTTGATCCATGCATTCTTCAATTCTAATCTCATTCATTATTCCAAAGTCACATAGAATAAAGTCATATCTTAGCACTCCAAATTCACAAAGGACACTCCCTAATTGACCCTCATCATCCGTAATCACTCTATCAACCCTTGTATTCACTTATCATCCACATTCACTCCCTCATCGATTCTCATTATGCCTCATTATCCCTAACCACTCCCTTATTGGCTATCATCATCCTTCATTGTCACTAATCACTCCCTCTTCAACCCTCATCATCTATAGTCACTCCCTCATCATCCTTCAATGTCATTGATCATCCATAAACATTCCCTCATCAACCCTCATCATCCATAATCATACCTAATCACTCTCTCATCATTCATCATCATCCTTCATCATCCCTACTCCTCATCCCTAATAACTCCCTAATTAACCATCATCATTTCTTATCATCCCTAGTTGATCTTTCATCATCTTTCATTGTCCCTCATCATCCCTAATCACTCCCTCATCAACCCTCATCATCCTTAATCATCCCTAATAACCCCTTCCTCATTTGTACTCATTCCTCATTGTCCCTAACCATTACCTCATTGGCCCTCATATTATCTAATCACTTCATCATCCCTATCACTCCCTCATCTAGTAGAGTGTGTTCCCATCCAATAGTAAGTAGAAATTTATTTCAGACTAAACAATATATTTTTTAGATGAATCTTGAAAGGTGTTTTGATTCCTCTTATTCTGATTGGAGTGTACTAGGGTGATTATTCTCATTCATGTCTAGTAGAATTAGGTAGAGTCATGATGGATTACTCTAGGGAGATTATTGAATGATTTCCATGGTGGAAATAAGATAATATCTGCTTTGCACTTGCATGGCAAAAATTCATTTTGAACAATGAGGGATGATGACAAATCATGATAGATCAAAAATTTCACCTTTGCACTTGCTTTTTATACTCTGATTTGTAAAATGAGTTATAAAAAAGGAAAATATGTTTCCTCCTTAGTGTAAACAAATGATGTTGGTATGTTCTTTAGATGTGGGGATGTACGTGTGGCTTATAAAAAGAGTTAATATGTTGCCTGAATTTTGTGTATCATGGTTTGTTCTAGCTTGGATCTCTTATTACTCTATGAAGAGTGGCAGGTTGATGTTTGGGTCTTTTAAGTTAGTATGAGCTTTGTCCTCGAGCCACTGTAAGGTTATTGATACCCTATTCCCAACTCACCCACACAATAATAGACTTGATGACATGTGTTTTGGCATTTCCTTATCATACTATTAAACTTTTTGTAAACAATTTTCTTTTAAAAAAAATCTTTTTTTTCTATTTTGAAACTGCATACTATTAATTAATTTCTAATCATTATGTCTTGTACTATGTAGATAAACATTTATTCTACCTATGGAGGACTCGTATATAAGACTCACACAATATCTTTATTCTATTGAAATTAATTATCATACTTTACTATGTTTTCAAATAATAAATAATCTATATACAAAAGTATATAGTCTGTTTAAGTTAACTATTTACACTTTTATTTAGCTATTTTTTTACACTGCATATTTATTTCTCCAATATACAAGCTTTACTAGCATCAATTTATTTTTATAATGTTTTGAGCATTGTTCTTATTGTTGAGGTTTGGGATTAATTTTGTCATTGATGTCAAAGGTTCTTCAAAATTTTGATGCCATTGTTGTTTTCATTGATGTTCTAGTGGTGCTCTAGTGAGTGATGTGTTGTAAAAAGCTAAAGTGTTAAAGGTCAATTGGCATGGTCATGAGGTCATAGGTCTTCATGAGGTCATTGAAGAATGTATCTATGCAAGAGAATATTGATCAGTATTGTAGTGATTTTGAGAGTGTAATATATTATTGGTATATGTTTTTATGTCTACATGAGTGATGTGAAGGTCAGCATGAAAGGTCTTTGTTGTCAATGTTGTTAAGTGCCTGAACCTAGTAATGTATTGTGAAGTTTAGTTATGGCATGAAGAGACCTTGTGTGAAGGCATGTGCATGGTGAGCATGAAGATGTATGAGTAGAGGTATGTGCAAAGGTATGCCATTATTTGAGAAGTATGTAATGCATCTAATCAAGTTATAGAGGCATCAAGGAGAGGTTCAAGGTGAGCCTATGGGGCTAATACCTTTAGTCCAAGTCTGCAACTAAGATAAGTTCTAGACCTTGCTTGGCCTAATGAGGTATCATGGTCTATTTTATTGGCATGTGAAGGAGATATGACCCTTATTAAGAATGAGAGAGGTTGTTTTAGTATGTGATTGAAGTATTGAGAGCTTAAAAAAATATTTGAAGATTAGTTCAAGGCCTCATGAGATGTGAAGACTCAAGTGTAGAAAATAAGGTGGTGATAGCATTGCCTAATGAGGCACGAGATTCAGTTTCTAAGACAAGTATGCATAGGTGAGATTTTCTATATTTGTGATAGGTTGTCCCAAGTGTATTCAGGAATTTTCAGGTCAAATTTTGAAGGTTAATGCAAGAAAAAGTGATTTGAGATCTCTCAAGTTCAAAGAATGAAGGGTTCTCAACCTGAGAAGGATTTTATTAATCCCATTATACTTTCAAACCTTTTCATGGGAACATAATATATTCATGGTAGTTGGGGAAAGGTCCTAGCTCAAAATTCCAAGCATTAGTTTTTGGATTGAGGGGCTATGATTTATGATTAATTGTTAAGAATGGAAATAAGACTAAACCCTCTTAGAACCCTAATAAGTACTTGATGTTAAATTTGTTGATCAAAAGTTCCCAAAATGAAGTGGTATGCTCAAGTAATCTATTTTAAGTTGTATTCAACTCTCTTAGGCACCTCCAAATATGATTGAGTTGTTAGGTGTGTAGCAGTCAGAGTTGACCAAGTCAAAGTATGAAAATGGATGGAGGATAAATATAGAGACTCATGTTTCATGTCCATAAAAGTTTCTAGAAAATTTCTATCCCTCAAGTGTGCTAAACTAGTCATCCAAGTTAGTTATCTCGTAATAGGCCTAATGGTGTAAATAATGAGAAACTTAGGGAGTAATGAGAAGATAATTATGAATGTGTCATCATGATAGAGTGATGAAATCAAGTGTATGAAGATGTTTTTTGAGCTTGGTATGTCCTATTTATTCTTGGTATAAATATTTGAAGTTAGGTATAGTGGTGAAAATGATGAAGCCAAAATGGCTTGTCTAACTTGATGAGGTCTATGTGTAGGGAGGTCAACAAATTGGTTTATAAGACCAATAGTTGTCAGTAGACCATATGATTTTCATATTTTAAAATATTTTAGAGATGTCATAAGATCATATAATTACACAATAATTCTTTTAAAGTGGTCATACAGGTGTTGAAGGTCAATGTCAGCATGATTGTGTTTTAAGGTAAATTGGTAGTTTTGAGTAAGCAAGTTGTAGTGATGAGTTTGAGGCTCTATGCCATGATTTGAAGTATCTAATGCATATAGTGTTGTTTTTTGTGACTTTAAATTCTTATTCAATATTTTAGTAATCTTGAAAGCTATTGAAAGTGGTATAAATGTTGAAACCTAAATGGCTTGTCTGGTTCTGGTTTAATTATGTGTAGTGAGCTTAAAAGATTGGTCTGCAAGACCAATATTTCACATTAAAACCTATAATTTTTGTATTTAAGAGTGGTATATATATATATATATATATATATATAAAAGGATATTTTTAAAGTGTTTCTGGTCATGGGAAGTGTTCTTTTAGGTGTTGAAGATAAAGTTGTTTATGACTAGTTTTTAGAGTGTTCTGGGAATTCTAGGTGGGTTATTTAAAGATAAGTTTTTAAGTTATTTTACCATTAGTTATGAAGTATAAATCACATGGTGATGATTTCAAGGTCATATATTTTCTATTCATTTTATTTATTTTCTTTTTTATATGACTAAAGTGTATACATGCTTCAGTTTTGTTTGGCAGACTTTATGTAGGTTCACAAGCGTAATTGTGAGGAGTGCTAAAAGGAGAGTTTATGAAGGAGTTGTCTCTACAAAATTTCATAGACCTACGATAATATTATTTGGGTTTTATTTTAGTGACATGAATTTTTCCTATTGTAGGTGTATTTTTAAAGAGTTCTAAGGAGATAAAAGGGTAACATATACTAATGAAGGCCTAATTGAATTAGGTTTCCATGAGACCTAAAAGTGAAATGAGGTCTAACAGAGTTATGAAAGATAAAAAAGATTCATATTCATTTTAATAATGTTTATTATATGTCCTAAGACCTATTCCATGGCTGACCTAATAATATAAGTGTGTTTGGCTGACTAAGTGATACATCAATAAGGATTGGTATATATACAAGGCAATTTTAGGCCTATTTTAAAATGAAAGTGCAAGTGAATGGTATAGTACATTGGTAAGCATAAAGATGTCTTTTAAACCATATTAAGAGTGCATATAAATTGTTTCTAAAATTTGATAGAGGTTTTGTGTATGACAATTAAGGTCATATGACCTAATCATGTTGAGAAGAGGGCTAGTTGAGCGAAGAAGCCTAGAAGATAGTTTGAGAGGGATAGAAGAGAGATAAGAGCTGAATAAGGTGATAATCATATATTGTATGAGAAATAATATGTTCTGAAGGTAATCAAAGGTTTCAAGTGGCTAAATTTGTGATAATTCATCTAGGGGTTGGTGTTTCCTTACAAGTTGGTACTTGTTAAAGCTTAGTTGGGTTGGTTTTTATCTAGTTGGGGTTGATATTCCATATGGAGTTGGTGCTTCACTAAATTGTGATTTTTTGAATTATAAGAATATATTCCATTTTCAAGGATAAGTGGGTTTTATTATTCTTGAGGGTTTCCCACATATATGATGTGTTATATTTTGTAATCTTATTTCATACTTATATGTCTGATTGCTTATGCATTGTTTGATCTATATGTTGATGGGATGGTTCATGTATGCTAAAGAGAAATTGAAAGAAGGTTTTAATATATTTATTCATCCCCCCTCTCATTTATTATGTTTATAATAATTGGTATCAGACCATGGTCATTTGAAGTAGGCTTAATAGCCTAAAGGAGATCCTAGAAGCAAGGATGGCTAGTAGTCAAGTTCAAGGAGGTTTCTCTACCAGTAAGGCTTCATTCATTGATGAGATTAATAATGATTTTTAGAGAATTATAATGAGGACATATATAATGTAAATGAGATATGGTTGATTAAGATTTCAAGCCTAAGGTGATAATCAAAGCCTAAAAGGATCCTAAAGGATATTCAATCTTGTGAGAGCATGGAGATATGGGAATGTCCTAAAATTGTGTTGTTTTGGTGCTCTATGGAAAGGGGTGACTCCATTAGGCCTTATGGAGACACTCTTCAGTTATAATAATCATGGTGGATGTTGGTTTTAGGGGGAGACATTCAGGTTGTTCATAAGCTCCAAGTGTATTTATTGACAAGCATATAAGAGGTAAGCAAAGTTGTTCTATGTTTCTAACATTTGGTAGTTGAGCATCACTTATAGATGGTTTGATAATTCTATTGATTCATTCGGTGAGATTAATTTATGAATACAAATGGGGAGTTACTATTTTTTAATTGATATCAAGATTTTGGTATCTTTGTAAGTTTTCTTGAGATTCAGATTTCCTTTGAAAACTATGCTTAGTCTAAGGGGATGTTTAGTAGCTATGAATTATTTTGTAGTTTATGAGAGTAGTTGCCAAAGAGGGAGAATGAATGGTTCCATAATTTGTAATGTGTATGACCCCTTTTCATTCATTTCAAAGGGGGGAAAAGTTAAAGAATGGATATTGACCAGAATGGGGGAGATGAGAATGATCAGCTTGTAGTGTGTTTTTCAATCAATGATAAAGGGGGAAACTATTCATCATTGTTCTTGTTATTGAGGTTTGACATTGATGTCAAAGGTTATTAAGAAGGTTTATATCATTATGATTGTCATTGATGCCTCAGTGGTTCTCTACTGAGTGATGTGTTGTAAGAAGCTAAAGTGTTGAAGGTAAGTTGACATTGTCAAGAGGTCATAGGTCTTCATGAGGTCATTGAATAATGTAGCTATGAGAGATAATATTAATTAGTGTTGTAGTGATTATATGAGTGTAAGATATGATTGGTATATTTTTTTATATCTACATGAGTGATGTGAAGATTAGCATGGAAGGTGAACTTGTTGTCAAAGTTATCAAGTGTTAAGCCTAGTAGTGTCTTGTGAATCTTAGTTATGGAATGAAGAGACCTTGTGTGAAGGCATGTGCATGGTGAGAATTAATATGTATGTGCAGAGGTATGTGGAGAGGTATTGCATTGTTTTATGATCATTTAAGGCATGTGAGCAAGGTGTGGAGGCATCAATGAGAGTTTCAAGGTGAGCCTACAGGAGTAAGACCTTCAGTCCAAGTCTACAACTAAGATAAGTTTTATACCTTGCCTGGCCTAATGAGGTATCATAATCTATTGTGCTTATTATATGGTCAAATATTTAGATGGGAACATAATCTATTCATGGTGTATGGGTGAGGGTCCTATCTCAAAATTCTAGACATTATTTTTTGGATTGAGGGGCTATGCTTTATGAATAATTGTAAAGAATGGAAACATGTTCAAACCCTCTTAGAACCCTAATAAAGACATGATGTTGAATTTATTGATTAAAAGTGATAATAAGGGATTGGTATACTCAATTAAGCTATTGTATGTTATATTCAACTCTCCCAAGCACCTCCATGTGTGATTGAATTATCAAATGTCTGAGTAGACCCTATAAAAAAGTGTTGATTTATCATAAATTTGTTATAGCAGTCGGAGTTGACCAAGTCAATGTATAAAAATAGAAGGAGGATGAATATAGAGACTCATGTTTCATGTCCATGAAATTTTTTGTATAATTTCTATCCCTCAAGTTTTCTAAAATAATCATCCAAGTTAGCCAGTCGCTAACAAGCCTAATGGTGCAAACAATGAGAAATCCAGGTAGCAATGAGAAGATGATTAGGAATGTGTTATCATGATAGAGTGATGAAACCCAGTGCATAAATATGTTGTTTTGGACTGATATATCTTATTAATTCTTGGTATAAATCTTGGAAGTAAGGTATAGTGGTGAAAATGATGAATCCAAAATGGCTTGTTTGACTCAGTGAGGTTTGTGTGTAGTGAGGTCAAGAAATTTGTCTGTAAGACAAATAGTTGACACTAGACCATATAATGTTCACATTTGAATATGGTATGGAGATGTCAAAGGATAATCTAATTACATAATAATTCTTTGAATGTGACCATACATGTGTTGAAAGTCAATGTCACCATGACTGTACTTTAAGGTAAATTGGTAGTTCTAAGTGAGCAAGTTACAATGATGAGTTTGAGGCTCGATGCCCTAAAATGAACTGTATAATGCATATGGTGTTATTTATTGTGACTTTAAATTATTTTTCATGATTTTTTAAAGCTTTAAATTTAGTGAAAGTGGATGAAATGTTGAAACATAAATGGCTTGTCTGGTTCTAGTTTGATTATGTGTAGTGAGCTCAAAAGATTGGTCTGCAAGACCAAAATTTCACATTATAACCTATGATTTTTATATTTTATATTGGTTTAGATATGTCAAATTATCTTTATGAACTTTTATTTGTCATGGTAAGTGTTCTTTTAGGATTTGAAGGTCAAGTTGTTCATGATTGGTTTTTAGAGTGTTTCAACAATTCTAAGTGAGCTATTTACAGAGAAATGTTTGAGTCCTTTTGCCCTGACTTGTGAAGTATAAATCACATGGTTATGTTATATATTTAATGGAGTTTATTTTCATGTGATTTATTATCATGTTTTTGTGACTAAAATGTATACATGCTTTAGTTTTTTTGGCAGACTTTATGTAGGTTCACAGGCTTAATTGTGAAAAGTGTTATGAGGAGTGTGCATGGAGTTAGTGCTAAAAAGTTTCATAGAGCTAAGATAATCTTAGTGGGGTTATATGTTATAAATAGAAATAAATAAATCCAAATCTACTATTACCATAGACCAGATCTAAAGCTATGCAATAAAATGCATCACGAAAACATTCTTTAATTCACCATTAAAATGAAAGCATAAATGAGAGCAAGAAAATAATAACACAAATAACATATAAATAACATGGTTCACCTAATTTGGGATACATCTAAAAATTAAATTTCTCAAATAAATCATTAACTTAAAACAAGATTACAATGAACTCTCACAGAGATAAAAAAATATCTTGTCGAAACTGCTGTATAGAAAGCTACACTTTCACCTGCACTTGCATAATGATATATCTCACAAGTTAATAAAACACACCCTATAATAAACACCTGCACTTTTCAAAACACCTTCACTTTGACTTTGATCCTCAAAACCACACCTTGTAAAAAAAACTATCAATCTCTAAACACCACACCACACCCTATATATATATATATATATATATATATATATATATATATATATATATATATATATATATATAATGAAGAAAATCCATAAAAGGAGAAGAAAATATGCAATGCTTGTCCAAGATAAGCATTATCAAACATGTGAAAAACCTTTTCCACCTCATCAAGCTTATCAAAAATCTCTCCCAAAGATAAATTCACCATATTCATCTTCTCCACCTTTTAAGGGCACATTTTCCCATGAACATGTGATCATAACCAACTCCACTAAACAAGGAAGGAGTTCCATTTTCCAAAAAATAACTAGCTTCCTCAAAAGAAGGAATTAAACATGGGAAAATTCATCTAAAAACTAACTCCATCATATATGGAATACATAGAAATTTAGAATACAAGTAATATTCCACTCACATGTGGAGAACATGAAAATTATGCCCCCACATCCTTGGAGATATTTAAGCCCCTAAAATTTATTCATATCCTCATGTGATAGCCCCAAAGTGATCCACACTCAATAATCTCCCACATGGAGACCGTTTCTCCTAAACAAACTCTATCACTGCTTCATGACCCCTACGGCTAACCAGATCTAAACATAGTCTCAACTTGTCCAATGTGACCACCTTGGTCATCATATCTATATGATTCTAGCTAGTATGAATCTGGAGGTTTCATAAGATCATATACTTACATAATAAGTCTTTTAAAGTGTTCATATAGGTGTTGAAGGTCAATGTCAGCATGGTTGTGTTTTAAGGTAAATTAGTAGTTTTCAGTAAGCAAGTTGTAGTGATGAGTTTCAGGCTCTATGCCATGATTTGAAGTATCTAATTCATATAGTGTTTTTTTTTTGTGACTTTAAATTCCTATTCAATAGTTTATTAATCTTGAAAGCTATTGAAAGTGGTAGAAATGTTGAAACCTAAATGGCTTATTTGGTTCTGGTTTAACTATGTGTAGTGCGCTTAAAAGATTGGTATACAAGACCAATATTTCACATTAAAACCTATGATTTTTGTATTTAATAGTGGTCTAGATATATAAAAGGATATTTTAAAAGTGTCACTGGTCATGGGAAGTGTTTTTTTAGGTGTTAAAGATAAAGTTGTTCATGACTAGTTTTTGTTCTAGTAATTCTAGGTGAGCTATTTACAGAGAAGTTTTTAAGTCATTTTACCATAAGTTATGAAGTCTAAATCACATGGCGATGATTTTAAGGTCATATAGTTTCTATTAATTTTATTTATTGTCATGGTTATGTGACTAAATTGTATACATGCTTCAATTTTGTTTGGTAGACTTTATGTAGGCTCACAAGTGTAATTGTGAAGAGTGCTAAAAGGAGAGTTCATGAAGGAGTTATCGCTAAAAAGTATCATAGACATAAGATAAAATTATTTGGGGTATATTTTAGTGACATGAATTTTTCCTATTGTGGGTGGATTTTTAAAGAGTTCTAAAGAGATAAAAGGGTAACATATACTAATGAAGGCCTAATTGAATTAGGTTTCCATGAGACCTAAAAGTGAAATGAGGTCTAATAGAGTTATGATAGACCAAAAAGGATTCAATATTCATTTTAATCATGTTTAATATATTTCCTAAGACCTATTCCATGGATTACCTAATAAGATAAGTGTGTTTGGCCGACTAAGTAATACATCAATAAGGATTGGTATATATACAAGGCAATTTTAGGCCTATTTTAAAATGAAAGTGAAAGTGAATGGTATAGTACATTGGTAAGCATAAATATGTATTGTAAACCATATGAAGAGTGCATATAAACTATTATGAAAATTTTATATAGGTTTTATGTATGATAATTAAGGTCATATGACCTAATCATGTTAATAAGAGGACTAGTTGAGCGAAGAAGCCTAGAAGATAGTTTGAGAGGGATAGAAGAGAGATAAGATCTAAAAAAGGTGGTCATCATATATTGTATTATAAATAATATGTTATAAATTTGATCAAAGGTTTTAGGTGGCTAAGTTGGTGATAATTCATCTAAGGGTTGGTGCCTACTTGTTAAAGCTTAGTTGGGTTGGTGTTTATCTAGTTTGGGTTGATATTCCATGTGGAGTTGGTGCTTCACTAAATTGTGATTTTTGAATTATATGACTATAGTCCATTTTCAATGATAAGTGGGTTTTCTTCTTCTTGAGGGTTTCCCACATATATGATGTGTTATCTTGTGTAATCTTGTTTCATACTTATATGTTTGATTGCTTATGCATTGTTTGATCTATATGTTGATGGGATGGTTCATGTATGCTAAAGAGAAATTGAAAGAAGGTTTTAATATATTGATTCACCCCCCCTCTCATTTATTATGTTTCTAATAATTGGTATCAGACCATGTTCATTTGAAGTAGGCCTAACAGCCTAAAGGAGATCTTAGAAGTAAGGATGGCTAGTAGTGAAGTTCAAGGAGGTTTCTCTACCAATAAGGCTTTGTTCATCAATGAGATTAATTATGATTTTTAGAGCATTATAATGAGGACATATATAATTTCAATGAAATATGACATATGAAAGTTACACACTCCACCTCTTACACCACCAACTGATGCAGGAGGTAAGAAGGAAAGTGAGAGTAATTCCAAGGTAACGAATGAAATTCTATGTGACCTATCAGAAGAAAAGTTTGTGAAGGTGATGAATTATGATTTAACCAGGTGATATGAGATAAGTTAAGACTCTCTATGAAGGAGACACTAAGGTGAAGATGGATAAATTTCAAACTCATAGAAGGTAGTTTGAAAAGATGAGTATGAAGGAAGATGAGAGCATTGGATCCTACATGTTAAGGGTTGATGAAGTGGTCAATGTCATTAGAGGATTAGGATAAGAATTGAAAGAGTCTACAAATGTTCAAAAGGTATTGTAATCACTAGCTCCTAAGTTTGATTCTAAGGTGTCTACGGTAGAAGAGATGTAAGATTTGGACAAAATGGAAATGGATGGGCTTCATGGCATCTTGACTACCTATGAGATGAAAATAAAAGAAGGAAAACCTCCTAAGAAGGAAGTAGAATTTAAATCTAAGAAGAATTCAAGAGCCAAGAAGGTCAAGGATGAGGTGTGTTCAAATGATGATGATGATGAATTGATAGCCATGTTTGCTAAAAAAAGGAGGTTTGGATTGGTAAGTACAAAGGTATGTTATCTTTCAAATGTTTCAACTATGATAATATTGGTCACTTTGCATCTAAGTGTTCTACCAAGGATAATATTGATCATAATGAATAACATGATAAATATCATGGTGATGATAAGAAGGTCTATAAACCTAACAAAAACAAGAAATATTTTAGGAAGTATGAAGTTAAGAAAGGATCATTCAAGAACAAGAGAAGTTTATATACCAAAGAAGATAATAACTCATCTGAAGTAAGTGACACAAGTACATCTGATAGTGATGATGATAGTAATGAACATGAACATGACAAAAATGAAACCTTATTCATTGTTATTGAGGCAGACAATGAAATATTCTCAAAAGGGAAGGTCCTTATGGATGATGAAAAATTAGATGAAGAAGAGGCTAAAGTGAACATTGAGGCAAAATTAGTGAGTGCTCTAAAAGATTTAATGTTATAAATAAGGAAGAATCATAAACTAATATCATTATTTAAGGACTATGAAGAGCATATTGGTTTATTTAAAGAGAGACTAAGTAACAAATCAAAGGAGCATGATGAGATCATCAATCAGTTTGAGACTCAGATGGAGATAGTCACTTCTAGCCTAAAGGCTAAGGAAGAAGAATACACTAGGTATACATCAAAAATAGAATCCTTAAAGTCATAATTGGATCAAGAAACTAGCAAGATGAAGACCTATGAGAGGTTTGAAAAGAGTAATGAGAATCTAGATGACATATTAAGTAGTTAAAAGTTTGCAAGTGATAAGATAGGTCTTGGTTTTAAAGAAGACCAAAAAGAGGTTGCTCAAGTTAAGGAGAAGGCTAATAAATACAAGAAGGTCAACATAAATATACCTATAAGATAGCCTAATGTTATGAGGTATGATAAATCATTCAATGGTTACTGTTATGCATGCAGTCAGTTTGGTCATAGAGCAAGAGAGTGTAGAAGACCCTCTAAAAATGAATATGCATGATATTATGAAAGAAATAATCAATCAAGAGGTATGAATGAGGTTGTTGTCTATACTTTTTGTGATGTGCCACACATTAAAAGATTACATATTAATAAATTTATAAGGCCATAAAGTCAAAACAAAAGGTTTAAAGCCCCTATAGTGCAAGAGAGAAGGTAAATAAATGTATGGAAACCAAAGACAATAAAAGTGAGTCATGATTAGTTTGTAAGACCAAGTACACTATTTGTTATGGTAGAGCATAATTAAAATATAAATCAAGTCAAGAATTTTTTTTATCAACTCACATTGATGATCAAATGGTTGATTAAGAGGTCAAGCCTAAGGTGCTAATCAAAGCCTAAAAGGATCCTAAAGGATATTCAGTGTTGTGAGAGCATGGAGATATGGGAATCTCTTAAAATTGTGTTGTTTTGGTGCTCTATGGAAAGGGGTGACTCCATTAGGCCTCATGGAGACACTCTTCATTTATCATAATCATGGTGGATACTTGGTTTAAGGGGGAGACATTCAGGTTGTTCATAAGCTCCAAGTGTATTTGTTGACAAGCATATAAGAGGTAAGCAAAGTTGTTCTATGTTTCTAGCATTTGGTAGTTGAGCATAAATTATAGATGGTTTGATAATTCTATTGATTCATTTAGTGAGCTCAAGTTATGAATACAAAGGGGGAGTTACTATTTTTTTAGTTGATATCAAGATTTTGGTATCTTTGTAAGTTTTCTTGAGATTTAGATTTCCTTTGAAAACTATGCTTAATCTAAGGGGGAGTTTAGTAGCTATGAATTATTTTGTAGTTTATGAGAGTAGTTTCCAAAGAGGGAGAATGAATGGTTCCATAATTTTTAATGTGTATGACCTTTTTTCATTAATGTCAAAGGGGGGAAAGTTCAAGAATGAATATTTACCAGAATGGGGGAGATGATAATGATCAACTTGTAGTGTGTTTTTCAATCAATGATAAAGGGGGAAATTATTGAGCATTGTTATTATTATTGAGGTTTGAAATTGATGTCAAATTTTCTTGAGAAGGTTGATATCATTATTATTTTCATTGATGTCTCAGTGGTTCTCTAGTGAGTGATGTGTTGTAAGAAGCTAAAGTGTTGAAGGTAAGTTGACATGATCAAGAGGTCATAGGTCTTCCTGAGGTCATTGAAGAATATAGCTATGAGAGATAATATTGATCAGTGTTGTAGTGATTTTATTAGTGTAAGATATGATTGGTATATTTTTTTATATCTATATGAGTGATTTGAAGGTTAGCATGGAAGGTGGACTTGTCAAAGTTATCAAGTGGTTGAGCCTAGTAGTGTATTGTGAATCTTAGTTATGGAATGAAGAGACCTTGTGTGAAGGAATGTGTATGGTGAGAATGAATATGTATGTGAAGAGGTATGTGGAGAGGTATTACATTTTTTTATGATCATTAAGGCATGTGAGCAAGGTGTGGAGGCATCAAGGAGAGTTTCAAGTTGAGCCTATAAGAGTAAGACCTTCAGTCCAAGTCTACAACTAAGATAAGTTTTATACCTTTCCTAGACTAATGAGTTATCATGATCTATTGTCAAGGAATGTGAAGGAGATATGGAACTAATTAAGCATGAGATAGGTTGGTTGAGTATGTGAGTGAATTATTGAAATCTTGAAATGAGTTTTGAAGATCAATTCAAGGCCTAATGAGGTGTGAAGACTTAGGAGTAGAAAGCAAAGTGGTGAGAGAATGGCCTAATGACGAATGATGTTCAGTTTCCAAGTTAAGTATGCATAGGTGAGATTTTTAATATGTGTAATAGCTTTCCCTAGGTGTATTCATGAATTTTCAAGTCAAATTTTGAAGGTGAAGGCAATAAAAAGTGCTTTAAGGTCTCTTAAGTGCTCAAAATGAAAGGTTATCAGCCCGAGAAGGATTTTTTTGTGCTTATTAGATTATCAAATATTTTGATGGGAATATAATCTATTCGTGGTATATGAGTAAGGATCCTATCTCAAAATTCTAGACATTATTTTTTGGATTGTGGGGCTACGCTTTATGAGTAATTGTAAAGAATGGAAACATGTTTAAACCCTCTTAAAACCCTAATAAGGACTCAATGTTGAATTTGTTGATCAAAAGTGATAAGAAGGGATTGGTATACTCAAGTAAGCTATTGTATGTTGTATTCAACTCTCCCAAAAACCTCCATGTGTGATTGAATTATCAAGTGTGTGAGTAGACCCTATAAAAAAGTGTTGATTTATCATAAATTTGTTATAGCAGTCAGAGTTGACCAAGTCAATGTATAAAAATGGATGGAGGATGAATATAAAGACTCATGTTTCATGTACAAAAAAAATTTATGATTTTTATCTTTCAAGTTTTCTAAAATAATCATCCAGATTAGCCAGCCGCTAACAAGCCTAATGGTGCAAATAATGAGAAATACAAGTAACAATGAGAAAGTGATTAGGAATGTGTTATCATGATAGAGTGATGAAACCCAGTGCATGAATATGTTGTTTTGTACTACTATTTCCTATTCATGCCTTGTATAAATCTTGGAAGTAAGGTATAGTGGTGAAAATGATGAATCCAAAATGGCTTGTCTGACTCAATGAGGTTTGTGTGTAGTAAGGTCAAGAAATTGGTCTATAAGATAAATAGTTGACACTAGACCATATGATGTTCATATTTGAATATAGTCTGGAGATGTCAATGGATCATCTACTTACATAATAATTCTTTGTATATGGTCATACATGTGTTAATATTTAATGTCACCATGACTATACTTTAAGGTAAATTGGCAGTTCTGAGTGAGCAAGTTACAATGATGATTTTGAGGCTCGATGCCCTAAATTGAAATATATAATGAATATGGTGTTTTTTTTGTGACCTTAAATTATTTTTCATAATTTTTAAAAGCTTGAAATTTAGTGAAAGTGGATGAAATGTTGAAACCTAAATGGCTTATCTGGTTCTAGTTTGACTGTGTGTAGTGAGCTCAAAAGATTGGTCTGCAAGACCAATATTTCATATTATAACCTATGATTTTTATATTTTATATTGTTTTATATATGTTAAATTATCTTTTTAAAGTTTTATTTTTCATGGTAAGTGTTCTTTCAGGATTTGAAGATCAGGTTGTTCATGATTGGTTTTTAGAGTGTTTCAACAGTTCTAAGTGAGCTATTTACAAAGAAATGTTTGAGTCTTTTTGCCCTAAATTATGAAGTATAAATCACATGGTTATGTTTTTAAGGTCATTGAGTTTATTTTTATGTGATTTATTATCATGTTTTTTGTGACTAAAATGTATACATGCTTTAGTTTTCTTTGGCAGACTTTATGTAGGTTCACATGCCTAATTGTGAACAGTGCTACAAGGAGTGTTCATGAAGGAGTTGGTGATAAAAAGTGTCATGAACATAAGATAGGATCATTGGGGTTATATTATATAAATAAAAAACATCTATAACCAAATATTCTATTACCATAGACCAAATCTAAAGCTATGCAATAAAATGCATCACAAAAACATTCCTTAATTCACCATTAAAATGAAAGCATAAATGAGAGAAAGAAAATAATAACATAGCTATAACATGGTTCACCTAATGTGGGATACATACACCAATTAAATTTCTCAAATAAATCATTAATCTAAAACAATATTACAATGAACTCTCATAGAGATAGAAAAAATCTCCTATAGAAAGTGTTGCATAAAAAGCCACACTTTCACCTGCACTTGCATAATGCTATATCTCACAAGTTGCTAAACCACACCCTATAATAAACATCTACACTTTTCAAAACACCTACACTTTGACTCTGATCCTCAAAACCACACCCTGCAAAATAAACTATCAATCTCTAAAGGCCACACCACACCCTGTATATATATAAAAATGAAAAAAATCCAAAAAAGGAGGAGAAAATATGCAATTATTATCCAAGATAAGCATTATCCAACATTTGACAACCCTTTTCCACCTCATCAAGCCTATCTAAAATCTATCCCAAAGATAAATTCACCATAGTCATCTTCTCCACCTTTTAAGGGCACATTTTCCCATAAGCATGTGATCATAACCAATTCCACTCAACAAGGAAGGGGTTCCCTTTTACAAAAAACAACTAGATTCCTCAAAACAAGAAAGTCAACATGGGAAAAGGCATCTAACAACTAACTCCATGAAATATGGAATACATAGAAATTTAGAATATAAGGAATATTCCATTCACATGTGAAGAACATGAAAATTATGCCCCCCACATCCTTGGAGCTCTTTAGGCTTCCAAAATTTATTCATCTGGTCATGTGATAACCCCAAAGGGATCCACACTCAAAAATATCCCACTTGGATACTATTTATCCTAAATAAAATCTATCACTCCTTCATGACCCCTAAGACCAACCAAATCTGAACATAGTCTCAACTTGTCCAATGTGACCACCTTGGTCATTATATCTGTAGGATTCTGGCTAGTATGAATCTTCTCCAGCTTCACCAAGTTTTCCTCCAAAGCCATCCTAATGAATTGATAATGTAACTGAATGTGTTTCATCCTCAAGTGGAAAGTGGAGTTCTTTGACAAATGAATAACACTCTGACTATCACTATGTAGTCTCTCAACTTCCTACTCATGCTCCAACTCTCAAAACAACTCTTGTAACCAAATCATCTCCTTGTTAGCCTCCGTGGTAGTAACATACTCTGCCTCTATGGTTGATAAAGCCACAACCTTCTATATCTTTTAAATCCAACTAACCATTCCATCTCCAATAGTAAATATATATCCCATCATACTTCTCCTACTATCAACATCCCCTTCCATATCTGAGTCCACATAACCATTTAAAGTGGTATATGATCCACCGTAACATAATGTAAACTCAATGGTTCCTCTCAAATATCAAAGAATCTATTTCACTACCTGCCAATGTTCATAACCTAGATCACTCATATACCTACTCATAACTCCCACTACTTGGGCAATATTTGGCCTAGTATAAACAATGGCATACATCAAGCTACCAACTGTCGATGAGTATGGTACCTTGGACATCTTAAGCAATTCAACTTCTATCTTGGGACATTTCTCCTTTGATAATCTAAAGAGGCTTGAGAAAGGAGTCCTAATAGGTTTAGCATCCAACATGCTAAACCTTTCCAAGACTTTCTTCACATACTCATATTGGGATAAGATCAACTTCCTCTCCTTCCTGTCAAAAAAAATCCGCATACCAATGATTTGCTTTGTAGCACCCAAATCCTTCATATAAAAGGAGTCACTAAGTTATTTCTTGAGCATATTAATATGTTATATGTTCTTTCTTGTAACTAATATGTCATTGACATACATGCATAATATCATAAAGGAATCATCATCAAAATGTTTGATGTACATGTAATGGTCAGAATGATACTTTTGATATTCTTATTCCAATATTAGATAATTAAATTTCTTGTATCATTGTTGTAGAGCTTGTTTCAAGCCATACAAGTTTTTCTTTAGTCTGCACACATGGTTCTCCTTCCCTTTGACCTCATATCCCTATGGTTGCTTCATATAAAACTCTTCATCCAAATCACCATGAAGAAAAGCAATTTTCAAATCTAATTGTTTTAAGTGAAAATACTCAACTATAACTAAACCAAGAATAGTCTTAATAGAATTAATTTTTACAACAAGAGAGAAAATCTCATCAAAATCAATACCTAATTTTTTTGCAAACCCCTTGACCACCATCCTGGCCTTATACTGATTTTCTCCCTTCATCCTCTTCTTTGATTTTGAAGATCCACTTATTCGACAATGAAATCTTTCCCTTGGGTTTCCTAACCAAATCCCATGTTTGGTTCTCCATGAGAGATATATGTTCTTCATCCATGGCTTGTTCCCATCTCAACTTGGCATCTACCTGCATTTCTTCATCATAACACTTTGGCTCTCCATTGTCAGTGATTAATAAATAATTCAAAGAAGGAAAAAAATGTTCAAGTGCTTTTCTTACCCTAGAAGACCTTCTTACCATAGGAGTTTGGGGTTCTTGTTTAGAAAGTTCTTGAACTAAATCCTTGGATACTTTGCCAGCCACAATGTTATCAAATATTGTGTACTCTTTCTATTCCTGATTTCATTCCTACAACTGATCATTATGCATGAATTTTTCATTAAAGACTACATCTCTGGACTGAAATATTTTTCTATCTTTAATGCTCTATAAATAGAAACCAAAGTCATCCTCACCATAACCAACAAATGTGCATTTCTTTGATTTTGCATATAGCTTGGTCCTATCCTCTTTCTTAATGAGATCAAATGCTTCACATCAAAATAATCTAAGAAAATAATAATCAACATTCTTACCAGACCAAGCTTATTCTGGAATGCCTCTATCCAAAGGCATAGAAGATCCTATATTAATCAGATATATTGTTGTTTTAACTGCTTCTACCAAAAATTGTAAAGGCAATCCTGCATGTAACCTCATTCTCCTAGCATGTTTCATTATTGTTTTGTTCATCCTTTCAGATACCCCATTTTGCTGTGGAGTTCTTGGAACCATCCTTTGCCTGTGGATTCCATTGTTAGAACAATAATCCAAAAAAGATTTACTACATTACTCACCTCCATTATTTGATCTGAGACATTTCAACTTGAGACATATTTCATTCTCAACCAAGGCTTTTCACTTCTTCAAAGTGTCAAATACATCAAATTTATTTTTAATGCAATAAACCTAAACTTTTCTAGTTACATCATCTATAAAGGTTACATAATAATTGGATCCACCAATAGAAGATACATGATTTGGTCCCCATACATTTGAGTGTACTAGATATAACTTATGATCTTTCTTTGTGGGTATAACCTTTAGGAACTTAACCCATTTCTATTTTCCATACACGCAATTTTCACAAAAGTCTAGATCTATATCTTTTAATCCATGAAACTTATCTTGTTAGATCTACATGCCCTTATGGTTCATATGATTGAGCCTATAGTGCCACATAGTTTAATCTCCATCTATAATAACTAAATCAATAGAATAAACACTACTAGTCAAATATAAAGTACTTAATTTATTACCTCTTGAGATCACAAGATCACCTTTGGTAAATTTCCAAGAATCTATAGTAAACAATACTGAACATCCCTCACTACCCAATTATCCCATTGAAACCAAATTCCATCTCAACATAGGGATATGTCTAACATCCTTAAGGATCCATGTGTTCCCATTCTGCATCTTAACTTGAAAATAAGCCCTATATTCTCTTGAACATAATTAGTAAAATAATGCCTATGTGGGGTGGCATGAAAAGAAGCCCTTGAATCTAATACCCAAGACTCAAAAAAAATATCCATAGAAATAATTAAGGCATCTTGACATCATTTACCTAATGTCACATTTACCTCATTCATTTCCTTCTTATTGACATTCTTATCCCAAAGTGACCAATAATCCTTCTTTGAGTGTTCACTCTTCCCACAATGCCATCATATCATCTTGGATCTAGATCTAGACTTAGACCTACCTTTTGATTTTCCTTGATTGCCTTTGCTCTTGTCATTTTTCCTCCCTCTAATATCAATAGATAAAACATTACCTAAATATGATTCACCAATGCTTTTCCTTCGCATCTCCTTGCTAAATATCACACCTAAAACATCCTCAAAGTTCAAGCTTCCCTTGGCAGGGACTACATTACTTACAGCCATAACCAAACTATCCCAACTATCAAGCAAAGAACATAAGATTAGCAAAGCTCTAACTTCATCATCAAACTTAATTCCAATTGAAGTGAGCATACTTACAATCATATTAAAATCATTTAAATGATTAGCTATTGAACATGTCTCAGACATTTTCATGTTAAACAATATTTTCATAAGAAAAATTTTATTAGAAGATAAAGGTTTCTCATATAACTTCCAAATTTTATCCATGAGATCCTTTATAGTTATCTGATCTACAATGTTAAATGCAACAGAAGATGCAATGCATATTTGTATGGCTCCTAATGCCTTCTTATCAAGTAATGACCAATCTATATCACTCATACTTACAGGTTGTCCTCCTTTCCCCTCTAAGGGGAGTTGAAGTTCCTTCTGATATAGGTAATCTTCCATATTCATTTTCCACAAACTAAAATTCTTACAATTAAACTTCTCAACTCTGAATCTTATCTATTCTCCCATAGCTCCCACTCAAGCTAATAGCCTTCCTGTGATTTACCACTTTAGCAAAACACACAACTAATGGCTCTGATACCAGTTGTTGGAATAAAAAACTTCTAAATCTAGATCTACTATTAACATAAACTAGATATAAAGCTATATAATAAAATGCATCATATAAACATTTCTTAATTCATCATTAATATAAAAGCATAAATGAGAGCAAGATAATAATAAAATAGATTTAATGTGGTTCACCCAATGTGGGATACATCCACCAATAAAAGTTCTTGAATAAATCAATAATCTAAAATAAGATTACAATGAACTCCCACAAAGATAAATAAAATAAAATAAAAAATAAAAATAAAAAAATCTCTTGTAGAAAGTGATGCACAAAAAGTTGTACTTTCACCTGCACCTACATAATGTTGTATCTCACAAGTTGCTAAACCACACCCTGTAATAGACACATGCACTATGTAAAACACTTGTACTTTGACTTTGATCTTCAAAGCCACACCCTGTAAAAAAAATCCACAATCTCTAAAGGCCACACCACACCCTGTACATATAAGAAAATGAAGAAAATCCATAAAAAGAGGAGCAACTATGCAATACTTATCCAAGATAAGCATTATCCAACATGTGATAACCTTTTTCCACCTCATCAAGCCTATCTAAAATCTCTCTCAATGATAAATTTTCCATATTCACCTTTTCCACTTTCTAAGGGCACATTTTCCCATGAACATATGATCACAACCAACTCCACTCAACAATGAAGGAGTTCTCTTTTCCAAAAAAAATAGCTTCCTCAAAACAAGGAAGTCAACATGGGAAAAGGCATCTAATAAATAACTCCATGAAATATGGAATACATAGAAATTAAGAATACAAGGAATATTCCACTCATATGTGGAGAACATGAAAATTACACCCCCCACATCCTTGGAGCTCTTTAGGCCTCCAAAATTTATTCTTATGGTTATGTGATAGCCCCAAAGGGCTCCAAACTCAACATTATATTTTAGTGACATGTGAAGTGTTCCTTCCATGGTTGGATTTTTATAGTGTTCCAGAGAGATCAAAAGGTAACATATACTAATGAAGGTCTAATTTAATTAGGTCTCCATGAGACCTAAAAGTGAAATGAGGTATAATAGAGTTATGATAGACCAAAATGAACTCAATATTAATTTAAATTATGTTTATGAGATTTCCTAAGACCTATTACATGGCTGACCTAAGAGGGTAAGGGTATTTGGCTGACTAAGTGATACATGAACAAGGATTTTTATATATATAATGCATTTTTAGGCTTATTTAAAAATGAAACTGCAAGTGAATGAAATAACACATTGGTAAGTAGAAGGAGGTCTTTTAGACCATCTAAAGAGTGTATATAAATTGTTATGAATATTTGACATAGGTTTTTTGTATCAAAATAAAGGTCGTATGACCTAATCAAGTCAATAAAAGGGTTAGTTGAGAAAAGAAGCATAGAAGAGAGTTTAAGAGGGGTAGAAAAGAGAAAAGAGCTGAAGAAGGTGATCATCATCTATTGAATGAGAAAAAAGGTGTTTTAAAGGTGATAAAAGGTTTCAAGTAGATGAGTTGGTGTTGAGTCATCTAGGGAGTTGATGCCTCCTTACAAGTTGGTGTTTGTTAAAGCCTAGTTGTGTTAGTGCTTAGCTAGTTGGGGTTGGTTTTCCATGTGAAATTGGTGCATTAGTAAATTATGATATTTTGACTTATAGTACTATAGTCCATTTGTAGGGATCAGTGGCTTTTGTTCCCTTAGAGGGTACCCACATATATGATGTGTTGTCTTGTGTAATCTTATTTCATACTTGTATGGTTGATTCTTATGCATTGCTTGATCTATATGTTGATGTGATGGTTCATGTATGCTAAGGAGGAATTGAAAGAAATTTTTAAGAGACTAATTCACCCTCAGCCCCCCCCCCACCCCCCTCATTCATTATATTTCCAACATAATGTTCTATATTTCTCAATAAATGAAACTATTTTTTACATTTTATGACACTGTTAAAAAATTACTCTTACTTATTAGATTTTATTACTTTGATTTCAAAAACCCAAAGATCTAATTTAATATACCATTTGACATATAGGCGGGAACTAATCGTTATGTGTCTCTTATTTAAATATGAATACTTGAAGTAGAATTTTAAAAGTGAGCATAAATTAAAAAAAGTGGGACTATTAAATTGGTTCTCATGTAGTTCACTCTTTTAAGCATGTATTTTTTATTTATTTTGTCTTTTTAAGAGCTAAATTAAGTAAAACTATGTAAATATTATGTACATGGATACTTGGTGTTATATTTTAATATTGGAAGCATAAAGAACAATCATTGATAGCAAGAAAATGAATGAAACTAGTTTCATCTTGATAGAAAATGCCAAAAAAGCCCCTCTAGGTCAATCGCCCCACTTCCAAAATGCTCAGAAAAATAACAAAAAATTATAGAAAATAATCTAGTCTTCCACAAGTAGAAAATCCTTTGAAAATCTATCAAATAATTAAATAATAATTCTACAAATTATTATTTAATTTTTCTCCTTTAAACCCTTCACAAATCATCCCAAAACTTCACACAAATAATCAAAAAAATAGCAAATAAAATCAAATTATTTAATTTACAAATTTCAGATCAATTGAAGCCTTCAAATTCTAGATCCAAGCTCCCCAAGTAGTTCACTCCACTTGAAAAAATAGAATCATAAATTAGCAAACTCAAGATGCAAATAAAAGACCATGAAACCCTCATAAACTTGCACACAAACCCTTCAAATCAATTCGCCCCACTCCTTAGGAAAAGAACAAGATCTCCTTTAAAAATGGTGGTGTCAAAAGACACATTTTCAATTTATTAATCACCAATAGTAGCGAACCTCTATTAAGCATGAAGAATTTTTTTTCAAAATTCATCATATCCTCCATTGTAGCCTTAGCCATGTATTTATAACTTCCAAAAAGGGTGCACCACTTTGGCAAAATAAAACACCTTTCTTTTTCCTTGCTTTAGCTCCCATGCCAACATCTCCTTTTTGAATAATATATTAATTAATTACCTTAATTAAAATAGTAATTAAAATCAATTTTAAGGTAAATAAATTGATAACTAATTCATTTCGGCACTTTAATGGTAAAAACCACTTTTTAAATATTCTATTAATTAACTAGCAATTACAAAATTCAAGTAGGTGTCCCAACACACCTTATCAAGTAATGTCCACATTTACCTATTTTCCAATGAAGAAAATCAATTACAAAATTCAAGTAGGTGTCCCAACACACCTTATCAAGTAATGTCCACATTTACCTATTTTCCAATGAAGAAAATCCTCAAATGGCTTCTTCATATTGTTGTACCTATACTTTAGGGGCTACCCCATCATGCTAGAAGTTCCCTCATATCATTCTGAAGGTTCCATATGCTCCCAAAAAAATGGAAGGTTATACCCTCCCATTATGAATGCTTCTTACATCACCTTCCCAAGGTGCCAACATAAGTATGTTTTCAAAATCTTATATGAGTTGGACCAAATAATATTTTCATTTATGGTAACATGGATTTATATGCAAGTATATTACTAATCTTTCATGTGGATAAACATGGAAATAAACATATACCTTTTTGGACCCAAGAGCTGGAACATGTCATAAAATTCTGAATTTTCCCTTTTCATCATGGCTGTGTTTGATCTCTTAAATCTGATTTTTTCAAATGACAAAGTTTAGAATTAATATATGCATTCATCCATCCTTCTATGAGCTGAAGCATGCCCATATTTTGCAATTTTTCGATCATGTTAAGTGGCTGGAATTGCTCCTTTGACTCAAATTTCTTAGAAACAAAAATCAGACTTCATACCATTTTTTCCAGCATTCTTCCTTGGCTACCATGTACAAGATACGTTGTTCTTTGCATAGAGTAAGGAACATTAAATTTACCCAAATAAATTCCAAATTTTTCAAAGAAAAATGAAAACCAATTTTATATCTCCTTGATCTCATGACTCAAATTAGTATTTTCAGCAATCATTGGGCTCAATACACATGGAAACAAATAGTGCTTTTCAAACCTTGAGGGTTGTTCGAGCTTAAGAAAGACCTAGTTCTTTGTTTTCATTATCTATTTCTTCTTGAGAAAAAAAATGCCATGGTTTTTGATGTCACCTCCAATGCAAAAAAAAAAAATCAGATTTAATCATACTTACTAATTTAGTGGAAGGCTGAATTTTGTTTGAAGTCATTGGTTGTCCATGATCAAAATTTATAGCCTCTTGTCATGGCCTAAAAAACACACTTGAATCCCACAATAATTTAAAACCTTGATATACCTCTTTATCCATTTCCAACAATGGATTGTCCATACAATGCTCAGTTTCTATCTTTGTGTATTTTGGTTTTTCTAGAAATCATGCCAAATCAAAGTATTCTTGGAGCCTAAAGAGTTCATCAATCACTTGTTCAATTTCCTTATCCCTTACCTCATCCTCTTACTCCCTTAATTATTTTTCCATGACAATTTAATTTTCCATCTCTAGAAGTCCCCTTTGACTACCTTTGAAGAAGTCCTTGGTAGATTCTAGGTCAAAGCTAAGCTCTTCCACCTTAAGCTTCATTACCTTATCTACATTTAAGGCCTCATCTGCAACTTTTATGGCCACATCCTTGTCCTTGATCATGTGAATATACTCTGATTTTATTGTCTCCATTTCAACTTTGATTGTGTGTAAGTCCATCATAGGTACACTTCTCTTCAAACATTCCCCTTTCACATTGTGCATTAATTCACCAAGAAGACTTTTGTGACATTCCACCTTGTTAGGGTTTATAATTCACTCTCACTTGTGATTAACAATTATTCTTTCCAATCTCCCTCATCCACTCTAGAATCATGCAATGAAAATGAACAATTATTAGAAGCATTGCAAGAATCAATATTTTCATCCACAACATACCTCAAAGGTCATCCATGAATACTTCAGTTTCTATGTCTTCTTCTCTTTGAATTTCAAACTTTGTGATGCTTGGCTGCCCCAACGTACATAGAATTTCTCCATGTTGGCCAATCATTTACAGCCCTCTTTGTTTCTTCAAAAAATTAGATTTTTTATGCTCACAATCTTCCACTTTAGACTAACCCAAAGTGTCAAAATTTTTTTGTTTACCTCCTCCTCTCAAATATATTTTTCCTATTTAGTTGATTCCTCCATAGGAATCCTCATGAAGGGATATCCATCCACTCTTTTTGTCTTCTACTTACAAACATTGCTGCTTATAAATTTTTTGTTCTTATGGCATAGAAATTTTGGTTAATGATTACTCACAAACTTATGATTTGTCTTCTCGTACATGCTCCATTATCAAATATGGCCTTAAATTTTCCTCACAAATATTTTTAAAATTTTCAAACAACATTTGGGCAGCTAAAAATTTATTCTTTTTTAACTTTAGACTTGCCAATAAGATAGACAACAATGGCTTGAAAAGATCATCACTTTAATTGAGTGTTAAGGTCATCACCTTTTATATGAAAGTTATCATACCTTCTAAAGTATTTTTACTTGAATCTATAAGAAAATTTTGGAACATTTTAAGAATAGGTGTATCACACTCTAAATCTAACATTAGTACACAAGATCTGACCTTTTCCATATTTTCCAAAATAGCGATCCTCTTATTAAAAGAACTTGTGATGTCACCAAGACCTCAAAAACTTTCCACCATCAACTAAAATATTTCCTTCATGATGTTGTCACTATATGTCTATTTTAGAGCTATTATCCTTATAATTTCACTAATACAAGTGATAGCTACAAGTATCACATATGAATCTAAATGTCTCAAAATCTTGGGTTTAGCTAAATAAACCACCAAAGGATTCATTGCCCAAAATATAGACTTAGAATTTGATTGTCCTATCATGGATAAACATTTTATACTTCCTCCAAAATATTGAGAAAAACATTTTTTAAATGATGTGGATGCTCAATATTATTTTTTTAATTTATGAAGCTTTGTTCTAAATTCATATTCACTCATTAACCCGATGATTCATAGAATATGCATCCAAATATGTAAACACAAACCCTCACAAGCTAGACAAGATCGATGTTTTGATACCACTGTAATGTCCCCAAATAGTATGAATTAATGTAAAAGGGGTTTTCCCAAAAACTTGCAAATCTAAAAATGCAATCAGTAAACCCTAGATTGCAAAATAAGATCTCAAAACCCTTAATGAAACCTAAAAACCCTAGGCACCAAAATGATAGGGTTTTATAGGTAAAATCCAACCAACAACTTAATCCAAAATAACTAAAAATATGTAAAAATTATTTAAAATTTAATTTTCACAAATAAGTACCTTTTTTACCCATTTTCTGAAGCTCAAACACTACAATAAGATGGCAAAAAATTCTAATTTATTATCAAAATTATAGCTATTTTTTATAGTGAAATTCCTTTTCAACCCCCTATAAAAAATAGCCATGATCCTCCAAAAAATACAACAAAAATTTCATCAACATATGTGGGCATAGAAAATATTTTTGCCTTCCACAAGTGGAAAATCCTTCAAAAACCTATCAATAAGTAAATAATAACTCTACAAAATATTATTTAATTTTTTTCATTCAAACCCTTCACAAATCATCCCAAAACTTCTCATAATTAATCAGAAAAATAGTAAATAAAATCAAATTATTTGATTTGCAAATTTTATATCAATTGAAGCCTTTAAACCCTACATCCAAGCTCTCAAAGTGGGTCGTTCCACTTGAAAAAATAGTATAATAAATTAGCAAACTTAAAATGCAAGGAAAAGACCATGAAACCCTCATAAACATGCACACAAACCCTCCAAAGCAATTCCCCCCACTCCTTAGACCAATAACAAGATCTCCTTTAGCAATGGTGGTGTTAAAAGACACATTTTCAATTAATCAATCACCAATAGTAGCGAACCTCTATTAGGCATGCATCCCAATAATTTTCATCAAGCATGAAGAAAAAATCATCAAAATTCAGTATATCCTCCATTATAGCCTTAACCATGTATTTATAACTTCCAAAGAGGGTGAACCACTTTGGAAAAAGAAAACACCTTTCTTTTTCCTTGCTTTAGCTGCCATGCCATCTCTTTTTTGAATAATATATTAATTAATTGGCTTAATTAAAATAGTAATTAAATTTATTTTTAAGGAAAATAAATTAATAATTTATTTATTTAAGCACTTTAGTGGTAAAACCTACCTTTTTAATATTCTATAATTTAATTAATAATTACCTTATGGTAAAAATCACTATTTCAACAATTAAGAAATACTTAATAAAATAATATTCCCCAAAGAGAGCTCCTTTAGTCTATGGGGAATACATTAAAGGTCTTCAAAACCTATTTATTCATGATATGGAAATGGGGACATCACATGAATGTATGTCAAAATGTAAATTATTAGTACATGTCTGTGGGTCCTATTGTAATTGCCTCCGAATATTAATTTGGTCACATAATCGTTGACTTCCAATGGCATAAAATTGTTTGAAACTTTAAAATCATTTTTTAATGTTTGTTGGAAAATATTAATATTTAATCATTTTTATTCAATTATTAGTAAATAGGTATTAGTGTGGTTAACATGTGACGAGCGACAAGGTTTTATTTTCTCTATTTTATTATAGAATATTTTAACAACCACATTAACATGGTTGATATGGTCAATATTTACTACAGGGGGATGGAGGATGTGTCTTTATCTACTCAAGGTAACCTCCAACCCTTTAGAAATTGATAATTCTTAATTTAAGTAACCTCTTTCAATAACATATATTATCATTTATATTCCACATGCCACATCAATTACACCAACCTGAACAAAAATTCAACTTATGTTTAATCATTCTCATGGAGCTTTTAATGGGAGAGAAAGAAGGGCTTCTTCAATACCATTTTATAAGGCACTATTGGAAGACCCAACTTTTCATTCTTATGTTCAGAAGTATGTAGAGGTATGTGGTCCACAACCAAAGCTTTAAAAATAAAGAAAAATAAAAATTAAGATTTTAGACTTTTGCTTTTTGAGTTAGTATACCATTTTTATATTAAAAAAAGTTACCTAGTTTCTTATATGGGAAATCACTATATATATCCTCTAAGTGTTCCATGTTATTCCACAAGAGATGGTTAGTTGCTACTTACTTCTATTGTCACTGTGTTGAATTTTGATTACAATGAATTTTATTATTTATGTCAAGATGAGGATGCTTTATCTAAGCTTGGGTAAGTATTATAAGACACAATCATTGTATTATAAGTTTGAGAAAACATTCATTAGGGTCCTAATATTTAATACCTAATCTCAAATTTCTAACATATTGTGCCTACATGTATCTACGAACAAATACTAAAATCATGTCATGAAATTTGTTTTTTATTGTCTCACCTTATTTCAATATATATTGTTTTGGGATAAATAATAACTAATAAAATTGACTTTATGATAAAGAGATTTCCATTTAAAAATATGAAGTTGAGTTATAGTGGAATGTGTTTTTAGAGAGAGTAAATTCCATTTGCTTCACAATTATTACATTAATACAACCACTTTAACTTTATGCTTAATATGTATTTTTTGTATAAAAATATACTAGGAGTGAAAGTGGGTAAAATAAATGTGAAGGTGAAGAGACATAATTTATTTATAAGGAATGTTATATAACCACTTGATAATATTTAAAAATACATTTAGTGTTCTATATTTTATATATAATTTTTTTATTGAATAAGGTAAATGCTTTTGATCAGAATTATGAATTGATTATAGGATACAATCAAGAATCCAATCTTATAAACAAGCGAATATTATATAAGATATAAAATTTAATATATTTTTAATGTTTAAAATATTATATTTCCAATTTACATCTGAATATATTATAGTATTTTCAACAATAATCAAAATTATGTTATATAAGCCATGTCCTTTGAGGATTCTAAACATTAAGATATAATTAAATGTACACTATTTTTTCCAAAGTCTTCTTTGATCTTATATATTAATTTTGTTATTTAAACATTAAACATTTTTAAAAATGTATAAAATTAATTTTATCTCCAAAAGTAACTAATTTTAGAAACATGTACAGAAAGTTATATTTTAATATTTTATTGAATAATAAAATTTTGAAATATGTGTGAGCATATTTAACTTAAAGAATAATTAGTTTAAAAAATATATACTAATGTATTTAATTCTCATTTGAAATAAAACACAATATAGAAAAATAGTATTTTACTATTTTATATATTTTTATTTGTTAAAATTTATATATAATGTTTAAATTAAAGTGGTTAAGGCTTAAAATGTTAATTTTATTTTAATGTTAGAAAGTTAATGCTTAATGTTTCACTCTTCTAGCTTGTCATTGTCTTCTGATTTAGATTTTGGCTTAGAGGATTTTGATCTTCTTTTTAAGGAGGAATATCTTGTGGTTGGCAAGCAAACTTATTATGTCGTCAGTCCCTCCTTATTTTTTTATGTTGTTCCTTCAACAGTTGTACATAATTTTCAAAGGGGATTTCTCTATCAACCTATCCCCAAGCCTTTTTCTTAGTCTATCCATGTGTATGTTGTTGTTTTTCCCCCTCTACTCAAGGGTAGTCATCCCTCCCATCCCATCCCACTTAGTGCAGGTGAAGATTTGTTTGCTAGGTCATTTGTGATAACTTTGTCAATGCTCCTCTGGCATCTATGGTTGATTGCATTGCTCCTCTGATAGTTTCTAGTTCCTCCTTTCTGGTTTCTTTTACTCCTATGGTGGTTGTGATCAAGGAACCTCTTATTATAGATCAATCAGTCTCAGATGATGTTTCAAAAGAGGGCCTTTATGGTGGGTGTTCCAATGCCTTATTCTTATTCTCTTTTCCTTCCACCCCACCAATTGCTACTTCATATTCATTGGTGGATGTATCCAGACTCATTGGGTGTATGTCAAGTGAAAGAATGTTTTCAACCTATTTTACCACTACTCAGACTTTTATAAATCTTGGATCCCTTCTAGCTATGGGTATGATGCCCCTTATTTTATGGATGTATCTTTCTTATCTTCTTTATCCTCAATTACAAATCTTATTTTCGGTGATTTTCAAGTTCGTGTTGCCATGACAGCTCCTAAGCTATAAATCCCTAACCCTCCTCTACTTGAGATGGAAGTTAAAATAGGCAGTAAATCCCTATTAAATAAATGCATGGGTTTGTTTATCTCTCTACCCTCTCTTTTAGTTTGGACCTCTAAGTCATGGAGTTTCCTCTTTCCTCCCTATTTTTACTTGCTTTGTTTTGGTTTTTTTTTGGTGAAGTTTCAGAGCTAAGCTAACATGGATTTCATTTAGAAATATAGTATGTAGTGCTTCAAGAGATCATTTTTTATGTTTTACCCTTGGAACCCCTTTTTATTATTGTATATGATTCAAATCATTACTATCTTGATGTGGTTATAGATTTATTTTCTCCCCTTGGTGATGAGAAATGAGAGGTTCATCAAACTCTTAGTGGACAAAGTTGGTTCATTTGTGAAAATTGATGAAGCATATTGTGGCCTCAGTTTCATCTGAGTTTATACATGCATTGATATCTCCAAGCTGATTTCATTTTTATTCAAGTTTCTCTCCTCATGTGGTTCATGGATATAACATCTCAACTATAAGGGCCTCCCTATTCGTTGTTTTTATTGCCACCAGCATGGTCATCACATATCAAGCTGCCCTTCCAAGTCTCATCAATGTCTTTAGTAAATGTGGAAGAAGAAATAAGGGGATCCTAACTAGGACTTCAAGTGGCATAATCATTAAAAATTCTTCTATCACTTTCTCTGTCCTTGGTTCTCATGTAAAGAAGGGTATTATTGAGGGTTGTCCTAGGGATGAGCTTCCTATCGTCCTCCTTTTCCCCCTCAAATTACTAATCCCCCCTTCCCCATTTAGATTCTCTACTCATATGGGAGCTAACTTAGAGGATGATCTATTCCTTAATTTAATCCCTCCTCAAGGGGTGCTTCTTGGTTTTCCCCTCCCAAACCCTCTAAAAAACATTTTGATGTGGGTGTCTCCTCAAAGAAGAAAGGACACAAATCAAAGGTGGAGTTTCTGAGGGAGGAAACATATTCTCTAATCATCAATGGCTCTCAATGGACCTTGTATGATGTCCTTTCTAGGCATGGGAGATGAATAGCCTCACTGTGTGGTTAAACTCATTAGGGTGTGTGGTTGGTAGGTCATGGATTGTGGTTATGGATTATTTTACTCTCAGTTTGGGATTCTTTTGGTTGGCTCCCATTATTTTTCTATTTTTATTATCCCTATTAAAGTTTGATTGAAGTCATGCAAAATCAACATCTTTTTCCTTTCATTTATTTTTAGTTATTGTTTGGCATTTAGTTCTTTGTCTATTCTTCCTTTCATTGGTGTGCTTCCCTAATAGGAGTTTGTTTCTTACCATAGTTATCATCATCTTGCATCATTGCTTTTATGTCCTCTTCTTGATGTGGGAATTGGGCCCCCAGCTGCATCCGAAGCTAGTTCATAGCTCTAGTCAAAATTGTTTACCCCATCAAATAACAAAAATTATAAAAACTTGTGGGTTATAAAATCCTAAAAATAAAATATTATTAAGACAAACTTGTAAATTTATTAGTTGTATTCTCTAATTGTGAACTAGTGAAATAAATTTTAATAAAAAATTATTAAACTTGAATATTTTACGAACATGTGTGATGCAAAATCTGTAGACTTAAAAATGTGCCAAGGATAAATATTAATGTGGGCTCCACGTCAAGTTGCATAAGTGCTATATTTTAGATTTATTAATCCCAATTAACCTTTCACACATTACATTTAAAAAAGGATTATGTTCTTATGTTATATTATTTTTTTAATCTTATAAATGTATGTGGTGTGCATGAGTATATTTTAAATGGTAGAATCTAATCTATTGAGTGTGTTCATTGATGTATGTTTAAGATGGTAGACAAAGATAGGGTTAATAGATGCATGTTCAAAAAGGGTCACTAAGGATAAAGTTATCAAATATTTGTAAATTTAATGATTAAGTCTTAAATAGATATGTCTAACATATCTTACACTTATGAACTACTGTTATATGTAATAAATATTATTAAAATATTTATACATTATTTTTAAATACTTTATAGGTATGACTCAATATTTAAATTTTGAAAATAAATAACTATGAAGAGAATATCAAAGATGATATTTCAGACCGAAAAAATAATAAATTGTAGATGCAAAATGAGAGAAACAAAGAAAACATCAAAATGATAATGATAAATAAAGATTTTTAGAATACAAGGCCAAATTAACAACTGAAGAATTAGAAGAAAAATAGAAACAACTTTCAAATAAGATGATAAAATTTACAGATGAACATCTGAAGATGAACAATACCTATTAAGAACAAGATTACAAAGACAAATATATTCAAATCAATTAATTTAGGTAGAAAGACAAATCAAACAAGATTTTAATTTTGAATCATTTCAAAGGAACTAACATCAATCAATTGTTAATGTTGATGTTAATTATGAAGAAGAAAATTTAATATCAATATATTGTGTGCTTGAAACATCAAAGAATGCAACTCAAGATGTAATGGATGTCATTGTTACAAACAATACACAAAATAATGATATACAATAGGAGACAACATCACAACCTAGAAGAAGATGACAAATGGAAAATAATGATTTAGAAGAGATGCCAACATCACAACCTAGAAGAAGAAGAAGAAGAAGAAGAAGAAGAAGAAGAAGAAGAAGAATGCAAGATTCACAAATTAAAAGAGAAAAAAATAACTAATCCCAATGGAATGATTGGAAGATATTTGAATACATTTCAAATATTTTTTTGATATGGTCTGGATAATCTTGCTTCATCAATCATGTCCTATATTTATCAATAAAATTACATTGGAATAAATGTTTCTCAAACCCCTGAATACCATGCATCCAACAAATGTCGATAAGAGAAAATTTATCATTGATTTTCAACATCAAAAAATATGGATCTTGGGCCACAAGTGTCAAAACTTTCAAACTTAACATAGGTTGAGTAAATGTTAATAGCCTTTGTCAACCCAATCTTACAAGTGATGAGAAAAACTAGAGGTCAATATAAATATAAAGAACATATGATAAGTTTTCACAAGAATTAAAAGAAAATGTTAAGATTTTGCTACAGTGAATAAAGGATTTGTCGATGATTATAGTTTGGAGGAGAAAAAAACATGGAACAAATTAAAACTTTATTGCCATTAGAGATCTAGTATATAAGGCACTTAAATAGAAAATAAAACATGAAAATTTCTATTCAGATGTTCATATTGCTCTTGGTGAACTTGCACTTGACTCTAATGAAAATATCTTAAACTAGCTAAAATTTTTCCATATAGAGTTTGATTCTGATGCATATGAAGTTTTATTTTTAGTTCAAGTGATGGAGATGGATAAATCAAATATCATTAATCCCATGACATCAATTGTCTCCAAACTACCTTACGCCCCAAGAGAGATGAAATTAATTCATGCATGGGTAAATAACCCTAAAGCAGATCTTTGATCATTAATTAATTGGCTGGGGATATGAGCATCTCTTATCAATGGGTATTTTATGTGAGGCTTACTTGATATGACATTCCCAACATTGTTTCTTGATGGAAGATGTGATTGGCTAGAACCACAATTGAGATAAGTACATTTTCATAAAAAAATTAAACTTTGTTTCGATCTATGGATCGTAATTTTGGTTGACACCCATGAATTACATATTACATGATAAACATGATCATGAGACATCATACACAAAATCTATTTATTATGTTCATGAAAAATAACCTTCAAGATATGTCAATCACCATTAATGAGTCGAATGAGCATATGGACAATGTGTTCCACTCTCACCTAGATGATTGTTTGATGTGGTTTGGAACCACCCTGAGGATGTAAGGTCATATTGGTAAAAATGTCATTGTGAATTAATTGACATGTTGCATCAAATTAGATCGCTTACCATTTTATTCACTTTGAGTGTAGTTGATATGTACTGGACTAGTCTACATGTGCTAATGTCTATAACACCTCCAACAAATCCATGAGAAACACAAAATCAGCAAAGACAATATTATTGATTATTATAATTTAGTGGCACAGTATGTCCACTTACAATGTACAATTTTTTGAAAGGATATATTTCAAAAAGGAATGAAAGAAAAATATGGACAACTGTGATTGGATAGATGATCTTGAATGAAAAAATGCTAATAAATACTTCCATTTTATTGTTCACGAATGGGATCCTTAGGAATATCCATACCAATGAAATATTCAGTATGTTATCAATCCTCATTAAATATAGTTTTGATATAATATTTTTAATTTTTTAATGTAACTAATAAAGTATGGTATATTATGAATTATAATCATTACCAAATTTCACGCAACATTGATATCTATGAACTACGAAACAACTTACATACGTATATATGAAATGTAACTATGAAAAGAAGGTTAATTGTGTAGAACAACATGCAATGTCTAGATAGGGTATCTATCTACATAAGAAAATAAAAAGAATGATTTTTAGGTAAGATGTCAGGAGATGCAGGATAATTGGGGGACAAAAGGGGGGTATAAAGTGACACTTTTTTCTTAAAATAACAATAGTTGAACTTGAAGAAAATGTTAGAGACTTTGAGAAAGAATTTTACAATGATATAAGAAAATGAATTATGTAATTTTGAATTTAGTTTCTAAACATATATTTTTTTCAATACCCAGATGTCAAAAGTGTGTGAAATAGATGTATTTATGACAATAAGTTGGTCATTTTTTTGTGAAAAGATAAGGAGATTGCATGTGTATGAACACACTGTTTTTGAGTAAATGGATGAATTTTTATATGAAACTTCATATATGAATAAGTGAAATATCAAAGATTGTTGAGAATATTTTTTATTAATTTTTAATTATATATATAATTTTATAAGTCAAGATAGATAGAAAATTTAAACTGCAAGTGTACTAACACAACTTTTTAACCTCAATTTCATGAAAATCAATTTTTTCATAAGCATAATTGACAATGTGCACATTGTTGAGATATAAGTTTCATAAACATTTGATTAATGTTCAAAAAGTTATATGGAAATCTGTGACAATATGTATATAGTCCATAATGAGGTATGTTATGTTATTGATAATATTCTAACATTTAAAAAAAATTATATATTTTAAAATTACACTTTCCCCTATATAAACCCATATATATATATATATATATATATATATATATATATATATATATATATATATATATATATATATATATATATATATATATATATATATATTAAATAATAGAATTTTCCTGATCATATGTGTCGATAAAGATGAAAAAGACTCCTAAATTTCTTAAAAACTAAGTGGGATGCTTTATGACTAGTTTAAAGCTAAGTTCGGACCTCCCCAAGCCTATACCCAAGGCAAATTAGAGGGAAAACATAAAAAATTATTGAATTTGTTTTTTGTAGTTAGAGCTAGTTATTTGTGCATTTGAAGTCGTGTATATGTTGTTTTTCCTATGTGAGGTCTGAGGTGGTTGTTTTTGTTGTGTTGTTTTTTGTTTATGTTTGCAATGATATATTTAGTAAAATAAATTTAATATGGGCCACTCTGCATCTTATAAAATCAATTTGAGATTGTAGGAGTTACCATTTAGAAGTTAGTTTTTTAAAATTCAATCCGATCAATACTTAGTTTTTAGAATTTCAAGATTGGAAGATAGAATGAGAAATGAGGTTTCAAATCATGTTACGTATATAATAGATCTATACCATTTATTATACCCCATATTTTACCTAATTGAATATTCCCTACCTAGTTTACCTATTTGAATATGCCCTACCTGATTGAATACCTAATCTTGAAGTTAGATGTCTAAATAATATATGGTATTTTCAATCAATGGGTCTATAAATATGCATAAATGAGTACCATATAGCATGAAAATTGTAACATACTTACAGTCACTCATACATGACATCTATCTCATACTTGTTACAAAATGTATGTATGCATTCATTTATAAATGACATCTACATGTAGTCATTATATGATAACATATACCAAACATGAAAGTAGCTAGTCACCCTAATATACTCCATTCAGAATAAAATAAATTAAAACACCATTCAAAATTCATTCTAAAAATATACCATTCACTCTAAAACAATGTCAAATAGATGGTCAAACTGTGCATTATTCAATTCTAATCTCATGCATTACTCCAAAGTCACATAGAATAAAGTCATATTCTATCACTCCAAATTCACATAGGACACTCCCTCATTGACCCTCATCATCCTTAATCACTCCCTCATCAACCCTTATATTCACTTATCATCCCTATTCACTCCCTCATTGATTCTCATTATTTCTCATTATCCCTAATCAATCCCTCATTGGCTATCATCATCCTTCATTGTCACTAATCACTCCTTCATCAACCCTCATCATCCATAGTCACTCCTTCATCATCCCTCATTGTCATTTATCATCCCTAAACAATCCCTCATCAATCCTCATCATCCATAATCATAATTAATCACTCTCTCATCATTCATCATTATCCCTCATCATCCCTATTCCTCATCTCTAATAATTCCCTTATTTACCATCATCATTTCTTATCATCTATAGTCAATCTTTCATCATCTTTCATTATCCCTCATCATCCCTAATCACTCCCTCATCAACCCTCATCATATTTAATCATCCCTAATCACCCCCTCCTAATTTATCCTCGTCCCTCATTGTCCCTAACTATTCATGTTAACACAGTGGATTGCACTCGAGGCAAGGTGGTTGAGCTCCTGTCTTCCACACGCAACAATGGAAACTCCCCTCTCACTTGTAGGACTGGCGAAGCAAGAGGGGAGAGTCTCTAGATAAGGGCTAGCTCCCTTCGATGCATCTGATTTATTCTAGTAAGTGCTAAAATATATATATATATATATATATATATTGGGGGGGGATGAAAAGGGAGAAATATTGCAAGAAAACAAACTACTCTAAAGGAGGTGATGCACCAAAATAAATTGACCTTCTCACACTCACACTTAAAATTAGACAAAGACATACATACACTTAAAACTAGAAGAAGGACCAGGCTGCAAGAAACTTGGCAGGGAGGCTTTAAGGGAAAATACAAAAAAAAAGAGATTCACCAAAGGTGCCGTGAAATGCACACTGTATAGTAATTTCTTTTGTTTCTGCACTTCCAAATGTAACTCTCCTTATCAGCTACAGAAATGGCACCTTATAGACACTAGGTATGTTGGTGTTAAACCTGTGGAAGCATCAAGAAGCAATGACTAAACACAAACTAACACTCAGACATACACAAAGATATCTAACTAGGACAGAGGTAAAAAATGTGTTTATTGATTCAGGTGAAAAATTGTCAGGGCTATGCCTTACAAATGTGGAAGATCCTTTTTCAAATGACAAGTCTCCAATATATAGAAGAATAAAGGAGGCCTTTTGGCACCCCTTTTACAAGTGACCCATGTGCCTTACGAGCATTGGGAAAAGCAAGCTGCTTAAACATAAATTTTGTGTCAACCCTGGCTCTGACTTTAGGCATTTTTTGACACAGGATGCACCATTTCCCCATTAACTGAGATTGTTCCTTGAATGCACCTACATGATTTGTGTACTCATAAATGTGAAATGAATAAAATGGGTCACACAATTGGCCGTTTGTGCCTTCTAATGGTCAATTTGTAGACATTGTTTCACCTGCTGGAGTAATTTCTTGAATTGATGCCTCCCTTCACCACTTAGACTATCTATTTGCTCCTACACTTGACACTTTTGTCTTTTCCATACCTTGTCTCTTTTTGGCTCTTTTAGCCCTCAGGCTATCTCTACGTGGGTCACTGCATTCCTTGGGCTCCTTTCATGGTTGGCACTTGGACATTAAAAAAACAATGAATTTTTTACTGGCTTAAAATTGACATTTGTGCACTCATCATCACTGGACTTTCCTTTAGCTTCCTACCTTTCCCTTTTCATTGAGAGTGCATCTACCTTTGACACGTGTCATAATCCACTACTTGGACACCTAGAAGACACTTTGAAATGTGGACGTTGACACATGATAGCTTTCACCGAGTTGATAATGGGACGTGGCAGTGTCTGCTTACATTAGATGGCATTTTAAGGGTTAGTCAAAAGTTGACACATGGTCACTTCCACAGAACCTTTAGCTACCTTAAAGAAATTTTTGGGGCTTTGCCTAGTTCTTAGTAGATGTTGGCACTTGGCACACTCTGCATAGCTCCTAGCAACTCATTTGGGCCCACCATAGTCTTCCTTGAAGCCAATAGGAGAAACCCATAGATGTTTCCACCTGTTAGCTTTTGTTGAGCCCTGTAGGGGACATGTGGTGCATTCTGTTGCTCCCAAAAAAAAGCATGTTGAAGTCCACAAAAACTTGCAGAGTTTGAGAAACCTATAGAATCCATAGAAAACCAAGCTCTATAGAGTCTGTAGAAATTCTTGGACTTGTGCAAAGATCAAAAATGAATTAGCCTTGAATAGTAGGGGAAGAAGGGGACTGATTTTTTTTGCCTTGTTGGGCAAAAATGGTCAACAAATTGGTGACTCCTAGGGAAAGCATGCCTGCTATGCTTAAAGAGTTACTTTAGGATAAATTGGCTTACCAAAAGTTCTCCAATGGTTCTCAACCTCTAAACAAATGTGCCTTTATCAAAAAGATGAATGGGGACAGTATTCCCCTGATTCAAGATCTTGGTTTGATCACAAAAAGTTAAATCATGTAAAAGGGGAATTTAACTATGGAAATGAAAGGAGGAAAAGGGGGAGACTATTGTCTTAAAGGAAACTAGAAATGGAAATGGAAGAGGTAATTACCAAAGGAACTCAAGGCACCATTATGGGTTGAAATGTGACTGGGTCTAAATGATGGATACTCTAAGGTTTATTGGTTTGTTTGTAGGTTGGGTCATTGGTTGTTAGTCCTATGGTATTTTCAAAGTATATATCTTTGGGCAGTGGTGTAGTACCAATCATTCAAAAAAAAATTAGACTTGTCTTCAAATTTTCTCTAATTTGGGTCTTTTATTTTTTTGAATTTTTTGGCAATCAAAATTTTGATCTGACCATTTTCTCGATCATCATTATTTAAAAAAAATTGGGATGGGTGTATGGGTTATATTTCATTATCCTTTATTTCATGTTTCCCTTTCCTTATCATTATTTATTTCACTCATGGCAAATTAATTACCATCTCACCTCTTCATGTCTTCTCATGATGAGGCTTTTCAATATTTGGTTCATCATCACCCTTTTTATAATCACTCTTTTTATTTTTTAGGTCATCATTTCCCAAGATGCTTGTGCCATCATTAATCACCTTAATGTTCACTTATTATTTTTATTTCTTGCTTTGTTTAAGTGTTTTACTTGGTCTTATTCTTTTGCATTAAGGTTTTCACAGTTACTTAAGGCTACTAAGAGGTTCAAGTTTTCTAATATTATTTTAATGGCTTCCATTGAGGAATCACTACTAGAGAAAGACAAAGAGATAGATTCTGAGTATAAATCCCTTTAGGGCAAAATGCCTAAATTAGGAATGGGTAGGGTGGAACGAATGCCCTAGTCTGCTATAAAAAATAATAACCTCACTATATGGGGAATTCTAGAGAAGGTCAGCCTCATGCATTTCATTCTAAGAATAGTTGGACATGAATTTAATCGGTCCAAGTATTTTTTATAATCTTAGAAATAAAGGCTTGTGGTGAGGAGGGGAATGCAGATTGAGGTTTTTGAGGAATCCATTATCGAATCTATAGGGCTACTCGTGCATGAGCTAAAATATTACAAGGACAAGACCATGAAAGATGAATGGGTCTCTAAGTTTTTTGACTCCATGGAAAAAATTAAGGAAGTTATGAAAATATTTAGACTAATTAACCTCCTTGAGGTATGGTCAGAAGTCTGCAAGAAGGGGATGGTGTATCACACTCTTAACTCCAAGTTTAGTCTAGTTAGATACCATCATTTCATGCTCCTAAATCACTTTAAATAAATTTACAAGGCCAATCTCCCCTTTTATCTTTTATGCTCTCTTGAATATTTTGTGGTAGCATTCAAAGGGAACAACAAAGTTTTTATGGCACATTAATCACTATATTTTTTGTTATTTAAGTTTGCCCCTCATGATAAGAGCAAAGAGTTGTTGTTGACCCTAGCCTTGCATTTGGTGGAAAAAAAAGGGATGAAAAGGATTAAATGGGCATGTGTGAATGTTAAATTATTGTTAGAACCAAAAAGGCTAAGGTTGGTCAGCCAAGAAAAAATTAATCTTGGACCTAGATGATTCGGCAGAGCCGATGATGAAATTGGATGGGTCCCCAACAAAGGATGATCTTCTGGTCATCCTCTCTGATCTGGGTTTCATGAAGGCTTCTAGTCAGGTTGTTTTTATTCTAGTTAAGTGCTCCCCAATATATCTTAGTGCTGTTGTTTATGCTCTACTCAAGGATAGTTTGCTTAAGGACATACTATGCTCAATTGGATTGAGCCTTAAGAATAAAGCTATGGAGAATAGAATGATAAGGAAAGAGTTAAAATAATTTTGATGGGCCACTTTCCCAAGAGTGGGTTTAGGGGATAAGGAAGGTTAAAATTCTACTTTAGACACCCCTCCCTACAAAAAAATGGAAGACCCAATTGACCCATAGGTGTAGGCTTCCCCTAAGGGTTGGATGGATTCTATTGTATCTAGTCTATTGACTCTTAAAATCACTACCTTCCATTTTGTAGTTGGGGTATCAAAATTTGTTGGCAAAGATTGACCCAAGTCTAGGACCCAAAAAAAATCTGGAAAAGCTCCCCATTAGGTTCCAGGGGTGCTTTTGTTCGTCCCTTACATGTTTTATTTAGATAATTTTTTGGTTTGATCTTTTACTCTCTTTTTATGCTCTATTTTTTCTATCTTGTAGGTTATTTTTTGTTTGGGTAAATCTGCCTTCTATTTCTTAATTTGGTATCCTTTCAGATACTTAGGCCTCCTAGTTTCACACCAGTCAAAGGTGGGCTTATGTAATTCAGAACATTAAAGTTTGAAACTATTCCTATTTGAATTATAAGGTGTGAGATTTAACTTTGTTTCTCTTAAAAATGATTATTAATGAAACTTTTTTTAACAATTTTTTCTAACATTATAAATTGAGGTGGGAATGAAAATTTATTGAAGAATCATTTGGTAATAAAATTTAAAATGTATGTGACCATAAGATAATAAAAAGATTCTCTTAATTTAAAAATTTATCATAAATTATTTATTAACATTTTTTTAATATTATTATCACTTCTTTAAATATTACATTTGTATTAAAAATTTTAATAAAAAGTACTCCTTATATGTTTGGATGTAGTGTTTACACTTTATCTTTATGAAAAATTAATAGTAAATAGATTAGTATAAAAAATTTATATTAAATTTTTTTAGTAAATTAAATCAAAATATTTTTCATATAATTAAACATTTTAAAAACAATTCATACTCAACTTTAAAAGAATCAATAGTTACATGATAGGGCTTTCCAACATATTAATATGAATTCTTTGAATACCTGGATTTGAGTTATAAATAGTTTTCAAAGAAATCTCAATCCACCATTTCAGGAAAAGTAATTTTGTCAAATGACTCCCTTGAAATCTCCATTCCAATTCTTCTGCTCTCTGGGGGAGGTAGAGATTGAACTGTTGTGTGTAATAAAAAAGGAAATAAAGGTAAAAAAGAAATGGATCCTCTGAAAATGACCCTTAGATCTCAAAATTAACATTTTTAGCATGGGTCATAGTTTTTTTTTTTTTTTTTGTTTCTTCGCTCTTTAGCTTTTTAGTGATTGTTGTTGTTTATTCGTTGTTTTGGATAGCCTTTAATCTTCTTATTTTTTCCTTCTAGATGCATAATACATATGTGTTTTTTGTGCTAGGTAGGGCCCCTCTTCAAAAACCACTTTGATTGGTTATTTTCTGGTCTCTATTTTGTTTTACCATCCTGTTGACTATACTGATCTCTAATTTCAATCATTTTTTGTGGTTGATTTTATCATAAAATTTTATATGGCTAGGGACCATTCAAAACCTTGGGTGTGTGTGTGTGTGTGTGTGTGTGTATATATATATATAAACTTTATTGTCCCTATTTTTATTGATATAGTTATATCAAAGTTTTTACTAAAAATTATTCTTTATATGTTTGGATGTGGCTTTTACCACCTTCTCAAAATGATGCGCTTGTTAGTAATTAATACTATATGAAATACTACAATTATTTTTATTAGGATCCTTCTCAAATTAAGGATATAAATTTTATTATAATTATATATTTTAAGAATAATTCATATTATGTATATAAAAGATTATGTAGCTAAGTGGTAGATATTCCCAACATACTAATATATACTCTTTAAATTCATTATTTTGTTTTCTAAATAATTAAAGGAAAAAAAAATTCTATGAAAATTAGAATAAAGATATTGAGTAAATAATTATGACTTGAAAATCATAAAAATATAGTCGACACTTTTAAAATATAAGGATAATAATTAAGTGATACAACACGTAAACATATTAATGGTTAGTTTTGAGTTTAAATTTTAAATAATTCATGAATAACAAGGGTTACATAGTAGTTAGTTCTTGTCATATTTATTGATATATAATTAGACGAAAGTGCCTACTGTGACATAATATTTTTTATTTAAAGTTGTTTCAATAATGGGGAATATGTATAATAGAGTGAAATATCAATTGAATTCATGTAGTAAGTTAAGAACATAAATATGTGAATGATTTTAAGAAAATTGTAAGAAAATCTATGATGTGACTTTAGTACTACTGCTTAGAAGAATATTCAAAGTGAAAGATTTTTAAGCCTTATTTAACAATGCTCTTAAGAGCGTTGGCCTTCGTGTGCATATGCATTAGAGAGTATAGTCCATATTCTATTGAGTTTGAGGTGTGAAAAGTCCATGCGGCTTAGGTCATACAGATGATGTCAAATATGAATGCTTATCCACTATAACGACTTCCACAAATTAAGAAAGTGTAATTGGTCCATTTATTACATTCTTTGTGAGTTTGGAAAGATGATGTTTCAATTTGTACGACACAATATTATTTTTATTTTAAGAAGTTAACAATAATTTGGTTCATGAAATATCCATTTAGCAAATATAAAATATGAATTGGAAAGGATAAGTCTTGTGCTAACATTGGGCATTACCTTTTTACGACATATTACCCACTCATATTTTAATTAAAAAATAGTAAACATTTAAAATTAAAAATATTTAAATGATAAATGCATTTAATTTTACATATATCATATAATCTACTATTAATTTAAATTTTAAACATTATGTAGTTGAATTTGGAAAAAAGAAAAGAAAAAATAAAAAATAACCTAGATACTATATAACAAATTAATTAAACGTAACTTCTTTTACTATATCAGTATAAAGTTGAACTTGTAAACACCCAATTCTGGCCACAATTGGCTTCTAACCGAACTTCAGACTAATTTATACCACACTTTGCAAATCAAGCATAGAAATCATTGAGCGTCCCAATTTCATTCACATATCATTTATCAATTCTCAGAATCATGTTGAGGCATTGATATTTAGAGTATTCTACTGTATGTAATAATAACCTCTCACATATTCATCCCCAATAACCTTGCGATAAACAACTGTCAATTTGGCCTATGGACCCATTAAATAGGGCACTTGAATATTCCAGTTAAAAAAGATAAAATGATAATCAAAATAAATTATCTAATTAAATGAGATTAAATTCTTAGTTGAATTATCCATTTGCAATTAATGAATATCTAAAAATAAAAATTCAAAATATCAAGCCATTCCATCATTGTCTTTATAAGTTATCAAGCTCTTCAAAACTATCTAATTTGAGAGCCATGCCTAGTAATGAAAAATCATAATTACATGACAACTTTTAACTCAATTGGAGTTAACCTCAACACACTTAGGATTAGTTTGAACTCATTCCATATTTAAACTCAACCTTAACTCATCTTGGATGAAGGTTAAATTTTGGAGGCTATAAATAAAAGTCCATACCTATTGATATGCAAGTTATCTTGGTGTAATGTTATAATGCTCAAATAGATGCAAAGAAACCATTTAAGTAGTGTTACCATGCCATATCCATAAGCTAAGAAACCAAGTCAAGGTTCTAATGAGAGAAGGAGCAAAAAAAGATTCATTTTCAAAGACTTTTTGATACATAAACCAAGCAAGCCACTTAAACAAGCCATTTGGAGCTCCAAGAAAGGTAAAATAGTGTTTTCTTTTGTGTTCTAGTTGTGCTTTCATTTCTATGTTTGTTGCTTATACTTTCCCTAGTGTCTAGGCTAGAGGTGTTGGGATTTTAGTGTGTTACTTTAATTTATTTTATTGGACTAACACAATACTAACCTCCCCTCTACGTATTCCTTATTTACATGATGACATGCTCAGTGGGACCAAAGCATCCCGTATGGCCAAGGAGATTGATCTACTAGTTTTAGTTTTTCTAACGGATGCATATAAATCTTTAATTTTCAAGTTTTAGCTTTGTTTTTTACATCTCTTATTTTTAATCAAGTCACAGGTTATAAGGATCAATGCCAATTTTCCAAATCGATGTCGATTATAGGAATCAATGATGATCTCTGTGTAAAAATTAGAACAAGGCATGGAAAATGGCTAATAATGGTTTTAATCGATTTTTCTTGCCTTCATTTTGTGTTTGATGATCTGCATATTGTTTGTATAACCCATTTCTTACAGAATCTATGAGATGTTTGGGTTTTAAGCTAATTTATTAATCATTTTTTGGTCAAAATAGACTTTATTTTTATGTGTTTTATAGGAAATGTCAACAATATGACTTAATCAACATCGATTTATATAATCAACATCGATATCTATGGATCGGTGATGATTGATCTTTGAGACAAGAATTTAAAAATTCGAGAGCTAAATTTAAAATATTTTCTCAATTGATTTTAGGCTTCTAAGTAGGCAAACCCTCTAACAATTTGCAGGTCCTGTGATGGAAAGAGCAAAGTTTAAGCATGGTTAAATCTTACACACATTGTATTTGGTGCTTAAAATATACTTAGTTTCTTTCATCTCTTAGTTATTTTTAAAGTTTTTACAATTATCAACAATGCCAAGGGGCTCAAACTTCAAAACATATTTTGTTTTGGTGCTATAATAATAAACTTTTATTTGAGTTAAATACTCATAAGAGTTTCATTTTTATTCTTGTTTGTTGAAGTGGTTGTTTAACAAGATGAGTGTCGCATGTATGCTCTCCCCCCATCCCCTTTAGGGAACTTGGGTGATCAAAAAGGCTTACTCTTTACATTATGTCACTTTAGTCCAAAGACATGGAAGGAAAGTTAGTAAGGCCTTCCTCAAAATCTGCATGATTTGGGTGACCCCAAAAATGACCCTAAAGTTCTTCCACTTGTCTTTATTTTCATCCATGTTTGGCTTGTGGACGGGAGTTCATCACGTCCCCATGAGTTCTTTAGGGATTCATTAACCCAAAAACTCATCTCCCATAATCATTTCAACCCCACTCCATGGTGGGGTATATAAATTAAGGGTGACCCACTGGGATGCTTATTTTGAGTGATTAAAATAAGCTCCGTTAGTGGTACTCGACCTCAGAATGTAGATGAAACTCAAACATCACAATGCACTGAGCAATTGACGAATGTAGTGGTTGTGAAAGGGACTAGAGCTTTTCACAACAAGATGGTTGACATGGATTCAAATGATGTAATTTTACCCTCATATTTGTTTCACATGTATGACCATATAGAAATGAATGGAAATTGATAGTTTAGACAACCCCTCATGCCGTAGACATATTGTTGATATAATATGAGTAGCACAAAGTTCCATGTTGCCATACAAATTTTTGAGAGAAGAGGGGGCCTAAAACCCCTGCTTTTCATAAGCTTTTGCATTTTGAATTAAATAAACTTAAAATCCTCTCAAGATCAAGTATATAGATAAAATTTGATAATATTATGTAACCTTGTCAATTTTAGGATTTAGGACATTACACTTAGGTATTTTTATCATTTGTCCTTTTTTACTTACATAGTCTTGAGGCAAAACTATTTGTTTATTATGCTACGTCCAAAATGAGTCTTATTTACACATTACTCCTTTATTTAAGGAGGTGTTATTCCATCCATTTAATATCACACATTTGCCTTAGATTTTTGTGTGTATGTCATTTGTTTGAAAGGGGCATCGTTACACTGACCATTTCATTCTAATTCTTTATGCCTTAGAGTCTTGAAACAAACCATTTGTCATGCCTTTAAAGCAAGATAGAATCGTTACACTGATCAAAATTTTTAAAAAACTTGTTTCCTTATGTTCAAAATTACAAAACCAATACCACGTGTGCCTTTTGGATATATGTCTAGTGTCATCATGAAGTTTGTTCTTGTCTAGCTTGTTGTCTATTTTTAAAAACATATTTTTTTGAGTTGAGTTTGAAATCAACCTTGACAAGTTTAGATTCAAGCATTGATTTATTTATGCTTGTGCCTCATGTAATTTTAGCCTAGACATCAATCTTTCACTTTTTAGTTGTGTAAGTTAGGGTAATTCCTTACTAAATTTATAGATTATTATTGTGCCTAGATTTGGGGAAGTGGTCTATCTTCCATATGCCTAAGGTTCAATGTCTTTTTCCAAATGATGAAGTGTGTGTTTAAATCCAAATTTCTAGTTTGTGTTAAAGTATTTCAATTTTTTTAGATTAAATATCTTGCCTTTTAGACCTCATTTTGTTTAAAGTCTATCTTTTATGCCTTGTTCCCAAAAGACCTAGAAATTCCTATTTTGATCTTAGCTTTTGTGCCTTGTTTCCAAAAGACATAACAAACTTTGTTTCTTTAGAACTAGTTTAGAATTATTTGAAGCACTTTGTACCTAAGTTTGGCATTCTATTTTTTATTCATCCACTTGACCCTTTTTGTAAGACATTTGACATTAGACTATTTTAACCAAGTTTTAGCATTAACCTTTTTGGAGATACAACTCTAGTCCTTAGACCAAGCTAGACCATATTTGAACCATTTATCCTTTGGACCTTATTTTTAAGAGTTTATAGAACTCGAAGCCTTTTTTGTGAAAAGTTAAACATGTGTTTGGATATGTCTCATTACACTCATAGCAGAGCCATATACAATCCAAGTTATGATAATGCAGTCACACAAGATGACTTTGTTCAAGACCCCTCTGGGGATGATGTAATCTATGAGATGGATCCTTATCCTCCTTACAATACTCAATATAGGGAATAAAATCTATTAAAAATATTGTCATTAATGTCAAAGGTTTAGCATTATTGGTGATAAAGGCCCCATTGCATTTAATGTTGTTGGTAATAAATATATCTTGGCTAATATGAGTTAATATTTATTTAATATTAACGAATATATTTTTGATTGCATATGAGACAAAAGAAGGGCCCATGGAGAAGTCGAAGAGCCATGGAATAAAGACAAAAGAAGGATGGGACGCATTTTTCCATGAAGAGTCATCTTGGGGAATACCAAGAGTCACCAAGTGAAGACAAAAGAGTAACGGCGCAATTTCTCATGAATGAACACTTTGAGGAATACAAAAAGTCACCAAAGATAAGGAAAAAAGTGGGAAGGATGTTTTTGGTCATGAACGGTTACCACATGACTTTTCAAAGGCTTGAATATGAAGGGTCATCCAAGATTAGTGCCATTTTCCATGAGGATTGAAAGGTCACAAAGGGGGAAGGCCAAAGGTCATTTGGAAAGCTATAAATAAAGGCTTGAGAAGCCATTTGTAATATGGTTGAGAGAGGTTGATTTGATATTGTAATATCTAGCTTAGAAGAGCAATTGTGAGAGATGAATATGTTTTGTATTTGTTATATCTAACTTAGAAGAGCAAAAGTGAGAGAGAGGAAAGATATGTTGTATTGATCTATCATTTGTTGAGATAGCAACATTGAGAGATAGGTGTGTGTTATACACAAAGGGGTTGGTGCTCCTATGGGTTGGTGCTCACAAATTGTTGCTAGGTTGGTGTTTGGCAAAGGGGTTGGTGCTCCTGTGGGTTGGTGCTCAGCAAAGGGGTTTGAAGCTCCTGTGGGTTGGTGCTCATGAATTATAGCTGGGTTGGTACTCGACAAAGGGGTATGGTGCTCCTATGGGTTATTTCTCCTGAATATACTTGAGATTTTTTTCTATGATTTTTCCCACATTGGGTTTCCATGTTATATCTAGTGTCTCTCTCTATCTTGTGTGATGTTTATTTTTTGAGTTTTATTGCATATCTTGAATGTTTGATTAAGTGGAATTTGATAAAGGGAAAGTTTTATGAGATATATAATATACTGATTCACCTCCCCCTCAATATATTTCATGCGTAATAAAATCATAAACCTCCAGCATAGTATTTAGTGACAACTTATTTGGACCAATTAACGTACCAAGTTTTCCCTTTCAATGTTAACGGTACTCGATCCCCTACCTATACCATTTATACTCCTTCAACATGTATGAGAAACCAAGCTCCACAACATCCTAGGATTACCATACTAGGACCTTGTTCTTTGGATTGTGATATCAACCAAGCTCCACAACATCCAAGGATCATTATTCCAAGACCACATCTTTTAGCTCATGACAACAACCTAGCTTCACCAAGCCCTACCATTACCATTATAGGACCTCATCTTTTGGGTCATGATAGCAACCAAACTTTGCAAAACACTTGCACTTTGACTCTGATCTCCAAAGCCACACCCTGTAAAAAAACCCATCAATCTCTGAAGGCCACACCACACCCTATATATATAAGAAAATGAAGAAAACCCATAAAAAGAGGAGCAAATATGCAATACTTATCCAAGATAAGCATTATCCAACATGTGACAACCTTTTTTCACCTCATCAAGCCTATCTAAAAACTCTCCCAAGGAGAAATTTTCTATATTCACCTTCTAAGGGAAAATTTTCCTATGAACATGTGATCTCAACCAACTCCACTCAACAAGGAAGGAGTTCCCTTTTTCATAAAAAAGCTAGCTTCCTCAAAACAAGGAAGTCAACATGGGAAAAGGCATCTAACAACTAACTCCATGAAATATGGAATACATAGAAATTAAGAATACAAAGAATATTCCACTCACATGTGAAAAACATGAAAATTACTCCCTTGACATCCTTGGAGCTCTTTAGGCCCCCAAAACTTATTCTTATGGTCATGTGATAGCCCCAAAGGGCTCCACACTCAACATTATATTTTAGTGACATGTAAAGTGTTCCTTCCATGGTTGGATTTTAAAAGTGTTCCAAGGAGATCAAAAGGTAACATATACTAATGAAGGCCTAATTGAATTAGGTCTCCATGAGACCTAAAAGTGAAATGAGGTATAATATAGTTATGATAGACCAAAATGAACTCAATATTAATTTAAATCATGTTTCTGATATTTCCTATATACTATTCCATCGTTGACCTAAGTAGGTAAGGGTGTTTGGCTGACTAAGTGATACATGAACAAGGATTGTTATATATATAAGGCAGTTTTAGGCTTTTTTAACTATGAAAGTGCAAGTGAATGAAATAACACAGTGGTAAGTAGAAGGAGGTCTTGTAGATCATCTAAAGAGTGTATATAAATTTTTATGAATATTTGACATAGGTTTTTTGTATGAAAATAAAGGTCATGTGACCTAATCAAGTCAATAAAAGGGTTAGTTGAGCAAAGAAGCATAAAAGAGAGTTTGAGAGGGGTAGAAAAGAGAAAGGATTTGAAGAAGGTGATCATTATCTATTGAATGAGTAAAAAGGTGTTCTGAAGGTGATCAAAGGTTTCAAGTAGATGAGTTGGTAATGAGTCATCTACGGAGTTGATGCCTCCTTATAAGTTGGTGTTTGTTAAAGCCTAGTTGTGTTGGTGTTTAGCTATTTTGGGTTGGTTCTCCATGTGGAATTGGTGCATTAGTAAATTATGTTATTTTGACTTATAGGACTATAGTCCATTTGCAGGGATCAGTGGGTTTTGTTCCCCTAGAGGATTTCCTACATATATGATGTGTTGTCTTGTGTAATCTTATTTCATACTTGTATGGTTGATTCTTATGCATTGCTTGATCTATATGTTGATGTGATGGTTCATGTATGTTAAGGAAGAATTGAAAGAAATTTTTAAGAGACTAATTCACCCCCCTCCCCTCATTCATTGTGTTTCCAACATAATGTTCTATATTTCTCAATAAATGAAACTATTTTTTACATTTTGTGACACTGTTAAAAAATTGCTCTTATTAGATTTTATTACTTTGATTTCAAAAACACAAAGATCCAATGTAATAAACCATTTAGCATATAGGTGGGTACTAGCCGTTACATGTCTCTTATTTAAATATGAATACTTGAATTAAAATTTTAAAAGTGAGCATAAATTAAAAAAAGTGGGACTATTAAATTGGTTCTCATGTATTTCACTCTTTTAAGCCTATATATATATATATATATATATATATATATATATATATATATATATATATATATATATATATATATATTGTCTTTTTGAGAGCTAAATTAAGTACAACTATGTAAATATTGTGTACATGGATACCTGGTGTTATATTTTAATAGTGGAAGAATAAAGAATAATCATTGATAATAAGGGAATGAATGGAACCAATTTCATCTTCATAGAAAATGCCAAAATAGCCTCTCTAGGTCAATCGCCCCACTTCCAAAATGCTCAAAAAAATAACAAAAAATTATAGAAAATAATCTTGTCTTCCACAAGTGCAAAATCCTTTGAAAACCTATCAAATAATTAAATAATAATTCTACATATTATTATTTAATTTTTTTCCTTCAAACCCTTCACAAATCGTCCCAAAACTTCACACAAATAATCAAAAAATAGCAGATAAAATCAGATTATTTAATTTCCAAATTTTAGATCAATTGAAGCCTTCAAATCATAGATCCAAGCTCCCTAAGTGGTTTACTCCACTTGAAAAAATAGAATCATAAATTAGCAGACTCAAGATCCAAAGAAAAGACCACGAAACCCTCATAAACTTGCACACAAACCCTTCAAAGCAATTCACCCCACTCCTTAAGGAAAGAACAAGATCTCCTTTAGAATGGTGGTGTCAAAAGACACATTTTCAATTTATCAATCACCAATAGTAGTGAACCTCTATTAGGCATAAATCCTAATAGTTTTTGTCAAGCATGATGAATTTTTTTTCAAAATTTAGCATATCCTCCATTGTAGCCTTGGCCATGTATTTATAACTTCCAAAGAGGGTGAACCACTTTGGGAAAATAAAACACCTTTCTTTTTCCTTGCTTTAGCTTCCATGCCAACATCTCCTTTTTGAATAATATATTAATTAATTGCCTTAACTAAAATAGTAATTAAAATTAGTTTTAAGGTAAATAAATTAATAACTAATTCATTTAAGTACTTTAGTGGTAAAAACCACTTTTTAAATATTCTATTAATTAATTAATAATTACCTAATGATAAAAATCATTATTTCAACATTTAATTAAAAATATTCTCCAAAAAATGCTCCTTTAGTCTATGGGGAATAGACCAAAAGTCTTCAAGACATGTTTATTCATGATGTGAAAATGGGGACATCACAGTCCTCCCCACCCAAAATTATTTATCCCCAAGTAATTATAAAATTCAAGTAGGTGTCCCAACACACCTTATCAAGTAATGTCCACATTTACCTATTTTCTAATGAAATAAATCCTCAAATGGCTTCTTTATATTATTGTACCTATGCTTTTGGGGCTACCCCCCCATGCAAGAAGTGTCCTCATATCCTTCTGAAGGTTCTATATGCTCCCAAACAAATGGAAGGTTATACCCTCCCATTATGAATGCTTCTTACATCACCTTCCCAAGGTGCACATAAGTATGATTTCAAAATATTGTATGAGCTTGACCAAATAAGATTTTCATTTATGGTAACATGGCTATATATTCAAGTATATTACTAATTTTTCATGTGGACAAATATGGAAATAAACATAAACCTTTTTTGACCCAAGAGCTAGAACATGTCATAAAATTCAGAATTTTCTCCTTTCATGCATGGCTGTGTTTGAGCTCTAAAATTTGATTTTTTCGGATGACAAAGTTCAAAATTAATATATGCATTCATCCATCCTTCTATGAGCTGAAGCATGCCCATATTTTGCAATTTTTTAATCATGTTAAGTGGCTGGAATTGCTCCTTTGACTCAAGTTTCTTAGAAACAAAAATCAGACTTCATACTATTTTTTCATATTTCTTCCTTGGCTACCACGTGAAAGGTATGTTGTTCTTTGCATAGAGTAAGGAACATGAATGTATCCAAATAAATTCCAAAATTTTTAGAGAGAATGAAAATCAATTTTATACCTCCTTGATCTAATGACTCAAACTACTATTTTCAGCAATCATTGGGCTCAATACACATGGAAACAAATAGTGCTTTTCAAACCTTGAGGGTTGTTCAAGCTTAAGAAATACATGTTTCTTTGCTTCCCTATCTTATTGAGAAAAAAAAATTCCATGGTTTTTATGTCACCTCCAATGCAAAACAAAATTCAGATTTAATCATACTTACTAATTTAGTGGAAGGCTAAATTTTGTTTGAAGTCATTGGTTGTCCATGATCAAAATTTATAGCCTCTTATTGTGGCCTAAAAAACACACTTGAATCCCACAATAATTTGAAACCTTGATATACCGCTTTATCCATTTCAAACAATGGATTGTCCATACAAAAAAAATCACTTGCATTCCACAACAAGTTTGAACCTCGATCCATTTCAAACAATGGATTGTCCATACAATTCTCAATTTCTATCTTTGTATATTTTGTTTTTTTTGGAAAGCATCCAAAATCAAAGTATTTTTGGAGCCTAAAGATTTCATCAATCACTTGTTCAATTTCCTTAGCCCTTGCCTCATCCTCTTACTCCCTTAATTGTTTTGCCATCACAATCTAATTTTCCATCTCTAGAAGTCCCCTTTGACAACCTTTTAAGAAGTCCTTGGTTGATTCTAGCTCAAAGGTGAGATCTTCCACCTTAAGTTTCATTACCTTATGCATATTTAAGGCCTCATCTACAACTTTGATGGCCATATCCTTGTCCTTGATCATGTGAATATAATATAATTTTGTTGTCTCCATTTCAACTTTGATTTTAGAGTAATTCCATCATAGGAACCCTTCTCTTCAAACATTCCCATTTCACATTGTGCATTAATTCATCAAGAAAACTTTTGTGCCATTCCACCTTGTTAGGTTTTATACTTCACTCTCAATTGTGATTAACAATTATTATTTCCAATCTCCCTCATCCACTCTAGAATCATGCAACGAAAATGAATAATTATTAGAATCATTGCAAAAATCAATATTTTCATCTACAACGTACCTCTTTATGGGGTCATCCATGAATACTTCAGTTTCTATGTCTTCTTCTCTTTGAATTTCAACTTTGTGATACTTGGTTGCCCCAAAGTACTTAGCATTTCTACATGTTGGCCAATCATTTACAGCCCTCTTTGCTGCTTCAAAAACTCAATTTTTTTATGCTCACAATCTTCCACTGTAGGCTAACCCAAAATTTCACATTTTGGTTGCTTACCTCCTCCTCTCAAATCTATTTTTTATATTTGGTTGATTCCTCCATAGGAATCCTCATGAAGGGATATCCATCCACTATTTTTTTCTTCTACTTACAACCATTGTTACTTATAAATTTTTGGTTCTTATGACATAGAAATTTCAATTAATGGTCGCTCAAAAACTTATGATTTGTCTTCTCATACATGCTCTATTATCAAATATGACTTAAATTTTCCTCACAAATATTTGTAACATTTTCAAACAACATTTGGGCAACTGAAAATTTATTCTTTTTTAACTTTAAAGTTGCCAATAAGATAGACAACAATGGCTCAAAAATATCATCACTTTCATTGAGTGTTAAGGTCATCACCTATTTTATGGAAGTTATCATACCTTCTGAAGGATAATAACTTATAGCTATAAGAAAATGTTGGAACATTTTAAGAATAAGTGTATCACACTCTAAATCTAACATTAGTACACAAGATCTGACATTTTCCATATTTTCTAGAATAGCGATCCTTTTATTAAAAGAACTTGTGATGTCACCAAGACCTTAAAAACTTTTCACCACCAACTAAAATATTTCTTTCATGATGTTATCACTATATGGTTATTCTAGATCTATTATCCTTATAATTTCACTAATACAACTGATAGCTACAGGTATCACATCTAAATCTGAATGTTTCAAAATTTTGGGTCTAGCCAAAAAAACCACCAAAAAATTCATTGCCCAAAACATAGACTTAGAATCTGATTGTCCTATCATGGATAAACATTTTTTTACTTCCTCCAAAATATTGAGCAAAACATTTTTTAAATGATGTGGATGCTCAATCTTTTTTCTTAATTTATGAAGCTTGTTCTAAATTCATATTCACTCATTAACCTGATAATTCATAGAATATGCATCCAAATATGTAAACACAAACCCTCACAAGCTAGATAAGATCGATGTTATGATACCATTGTAATGTCTCCAAATGGGATAAATTAATGTAAAATGGGTTTTCCATAAAATCTGCAAATCTAAAAATCTAATCAACAAACCCTAGATTGCAAAACAAGATCTCAAAACCCTTAATAAAACCTAAAAACCCTAGGCACCAAAATGATAGGGTTTTGTGATAAAATCCAGCCAACAACTTATTCCAAAATAACTAAAAATGTTTAAAAATAATTTAAAATTTAATTTTCACAAATACGTACCTTTTTTACCCATTTTTTAAAGCTCAAACACCACAATAAAATGGCAAAAAATTATAATTTATTATCAAAATTATAGCTATTTTTCGAAGTGAAATTCCTTTTCAAACCCCTACAAAAAATAACAATGATCCTCCAAAAAATACCACAAAAATTTCAGCAACATATGTGAACATAGAAAATACCAAAATAGCCCTTCTAGGTCAATCCCCCCACTTCCGAAGTGCTGGGAAAATAACAAAAAATTATAGAAAATATTGTTGCCTTCATAACATTAGCTCGTTAATAACATTAGAGAATGCTTGTTTACCGATTATCTAGCTCCCAAAATAGAGGTTTCTGCCACAAATGAAGCGGGAATCTACTTGCCTGATCCAGCCAATGACATCCTTGCAGAACGTGTTTCTCAACTGGACTTTTTCTCCAGCACCTCGTTTCTCTCCTCTCAACTCGTTAAAACTCTTTTCATTGAAAATCGTTTCACCTTTGCCAACAGGGAGGATCTTCATCTCAGGTCTTCGTTTCATTCTCAACTCATTCATATCCTTAAAATTTTGCTCACGCTCCCATGTTAATCACGATCACTTCACCCCTTTCTAACAATGCCCACAATGTCGATTTCACTTCAGAACCGTTGGTGAGTAGCATGGACGATTCATTATCTATCTATAACTGTTGTTCCTAGTACCTACGGCCACCAATATCCAATATAAGCAAACGATTTACCAGAAATCAACCTCAGAAAACAAACCATTGATTTTATTTTCACCTTTTTCTGTGTTTACCTTTCATCATGTTGTAGGTCTAAATGTTTCCCTGTGTTTTACAAATATAGGCCATATCACGCTTCTTATCAATGCATGCCCATGCTCTAGTATGGAGACATGTCATTGAAATGCCTTCGTTTCCTACCATCTAAAGCCCACAACAATTCAAGCAATTCAGGCCAAATTCAAAATCAATCTTTATCTTCTTCTTCTTTTTTTAATATTGGATGTCAGTACCCAGCTGGATCCCCCTTTTACCCATTTGCATCAGATTTCTTCCGGGTAGGGGTAGCATAGAGTCCAGACCACAACAGGATGGCACGAAGTATAAATATTTCGATGAGTACAAACATTCCCATGCAGCCTGTATACTTACATATCAAAGCTTATTTACAGTTTAGAGATTAGCTGACGTGCAATGAAGTAATCCATATATCTAGTATTTTTTTTTCATTTTGCAAATCATAAAACCCTAACAAAATATGGAATGAGTCGTGCATTGTGAAACATAAAATCCATGTACCACCTTTATAACATAGAATATTTCCCAGTGGAGTCCAGATCCAACAACGTAGGTATTTTTTGAGTCATGGATTCCAAAATCTGCAAGTCATGGTATATTGTTTTGTTAATGTTAGGCGTGACGATCTGGCCTAATCCCCTGCACTTCACCTGTCAATTCAGCTGATCCTACAATTCATGTTTACGGATGTCATGATGCCCTCTAAGTCAAAGTGCATTTTTTTGTTCTGATTGCCCAAAATGAAACGGACTCTCTTCCGCAAAAGAAAATAATGCTCGGGTTTTTACACCATCTAACGACAAGGGTCGCATGATTATTTTGACTGTGGGTTTGTAAGCCTCCACATTTAGGCAATCGATAAGACTGAGGATAACGTGTACATTTAGTCTTTGGTGTCTTTGATGGTGCTTAAATTTTAAGATTGTAACATGTAAATATATGTTATATCTGGCCCACTGAAGCTTTGAATGAAAGCGATTAGGTATAAAAACAAAGCCTAAGTCTAATACCGAGCCATTAAACATAAACCGTTAGCTGCTAGCTATTAACAACGCGTGAAAATGAGCTCGACAAAGCATGAAGCATAGGCAAACAAGATATATGCAATGAATAAATTCTAAGATTTAACCTTTGAACTTGGCACTTCCGTTTAAATGTAAATACAAGATGATAATAGCTTTTAGACTAATAAATCGAAACATGTAAATGGACAAAATCGTTAACAATTTTAAGAGTACCCAATATTAACTCCAACCTTTTGAATGTAGATAATAAGTTATACCAATAATAAATAAAATTAGGTAAAATTGTAATCTCTAAATTAAGATTTAGATGTGACTTCTCTTAATAATCCAAAGGTGTTTTGAAAGACCAATGCAAAAGTCAACTCAATTCTTTAAACAAAACTGAAATATTAAATAAGTCGACTAGCTTAATTTGGTTGTAAGTAATTTTTTAAATCAGAGAATGCTCACAAACTACTTCTCAACTATTTTATTCTATTTATGCATTTTCTTTTCAAAACTTAAACTTTACATTTAACAAACTATAATTATGATTTATCAATTTATAATAAGAAATTATACACTATTTAGGACTCAAACTTAGCACGTCTATTAAGAATTTTGAGTGCTCTACTATTTATAATCCCTCAGACATTCTTACTTAGTATTTATCATTTACCTCCAACATTTTTCTTAAAGCCACATTGCAAAAATATTTTTATCAAAATTTTTAAGTCTATGTTGAAAAACATAGACTAACTCCAACCCAAACCTGAAACATGCCTCTAAAATTTGTCTAGTGCTATTGTATACTACTTATTAGCACGTTATAGTTTTAAATTTCTAATATTGATTTCATTTGCATTAGCCTAAGGTTCTTTTGTAGTCTAAATTTGCATTTTTTTTAAAAATCAAAGTCTCACACAATAAAATTTTACTTGTTACTTTGGTTTTGTTTCAATTAATTATTCCAATGCTTATTCAAAGTTTGGGATATGCATATATTCGACTAATGTAACTAGCACAAAATCCAAGTGTGTGGAGAGCAAAGTACAAAAGTTTATGTTTAGAAACCACCTAGACTCCTAAAGTCCATATGCATAGTGTCATCACGTAGTTTTTAATTCAAAAACTATCAAAAATACTAATATATAATGCAGTCTTTTAGGGTCGTTATTGAAAACAATCCTTGCTACATTCACATAAATTTCACATAATGACTATCTCACAAACAAGGCAAGCACTATCTACTTGTTAAGGGGATTTTTATTGAAAACAAAATTTACTCTTGACAACTAAAAAGTTATTCTATAGACTGAGATATTTTTAAAAACATAATGTATATAATTTGCTTTTACACTTTTTTTTTTTTTTTTTCCATTTTGAAAGTACATACTATTAACTAATTTCTACTTATTATCTTGCACTGTGTAGATAAACACTTCTTCTACCTATGGAGGACACGTATCTAAGACTCACACAATCTCTTTCTTCTGTTGTAATTAATTATCAAACTTTACTATGTTTTCTAGTAATAAATAATCTATATATAAAAGTATATAACTTGTTTGAATTAACTATTTACACTTTTATTAAGCTATTTTTTTTACACTACATATTTATTTCTCCAATATACAAGCTTTGCTAGCATCACCATTTTTTTATAATGTGTTGAGCATTGTTCCTGTTGTTGAGGTTTCTCATTGATGTCAAAGGTTCTTGAGAAGGTTGATATCATTGTTATTGTCATTGATTGTCTTTTATTGTCACAGAGGTGATCTTGTGATGATTGATGTCAAAGGTGCTTATGCAGGTTGATGTCATGTGACTATCATTGTTTTTGTCATTGATGTTCCAGTGGTTCTCTAGTGAGTGAAGTGTTGTAACAAGCTAAAGTTTTGAAGATTAGTTTGCATGGTCATAAGGTCATAGATCTTTATGAGGTCATTGAAGAATGTATATACGTGAGAAAATATTGATCAGTGTTACAATGATTATAAGAGTGTAATATATGATTGGTATATGTTTTTACGTCTGCATGAGTGACGTAAAGGTCAACAAGGAAGGTATTTGTTGTCAATTTTGTTAAGTGTTTGATCCTAGTAGTGTTTTGTGAAGCTTAGTTATGGCATGAAGAGACCCTATGTGAAGGCATGTGTATGGTGAGCATGAAGTTGTATGTGCAAAGGTATATCATTGTTTGAGGAGCATGTAAGGCATGTGATCAAGGTGTAGATGCATCAAAAAGAGTTTCAAAGTGAGCTTATAGGGGTAATACGTTTAGTCCAAGTCTATAACTAAGACAAGTTCTAGACCTTGCCTGGCCTAATGAGGTATCATGATCTATTATTAAGGCATGTGAATGAGATATGGCACTAATTAAGCATGAGAGAGGTCATTTAAGTATGTGAGTGAAGTATTGAGAGCTTAAAAATAGGTTTGAAGATCAGTTCAAGGCCTAATGAGGTGTGAAGACTTAGGTGTAGAAAGCAAGTTGGTGAGAGCATTGCCTAATGAGACACAAGGTTTAGTTTCCAAGACAATTATGCACAGGTGAGATTTTATAGATGTGTGATAGGTTGTTTCAGGTGTATTCATGAATTTTTAGGTCAAAGTTTGAAGGTTAAGGCAAGAAAAAGTGCTTTGATATATTTTGAGTGCTAAAAATGAAGGGATCTCAACCTGAGAAGGATTTTATTGTGCTCATTAGCTCGTCAAAATTTTGCATGGGAACCTAAGATATTTATGGTAGATGGGGAATGATCCTATCTCAAAATTCTAAGCATTATTTTTGGTAGCATTCATTTTAAGAGGCCCTATAGGAAAACCTATTAGAAATATCTGATGAATCTAGGAAAATTTGATTCATGGGCATGGAATTTTTTTTGAAAGTGATGGCAAATGATTGAATCAAATGGTTGAAGTTTGAGCTGAATGATTGAATCAAATGGCCAAGCTAAATGGATGAGATGAACAGTTGAAAGAAATAACTGAACTAAAAGGGTAATTTGAACATTCGAACCATATGACTAAACCAAACATCTAAGTTGAACAACCAAGCTGAATGATTAAATAAAATGATTGGAGTGAATAGCTGAGATGAATGGTTGAGTTGAATGGTTAGGCTAAATGGCTAAGCCAAATGGTTGAGTTGAACGACTAGGATGAAAGACTGAATCAGATGCCTAAGTTAAACAAGTGTGTCACATGGCTTAGTCAAATGATTAAGCCAAATGGTTAAGTTGAATGGCTTAACTGAATGCCTGAGTTATGCACCTTGTTCAAATAGTTCCACTAGATGATGGAGCTAGACAATTTGATCATTCAACTCATTGGTAGGTGACCTGTGCATCTAGTCTATTATTTGGTTACCGATCACCTCTCATGCTCTATAAATACTCACCTCTAGTCTCATTTCTAAAAAAATTCATAACTCATTTCTTATCCCCAGGAGGAAAAAATCACGTTGCATCTACGGAAAGAATTTTTTTTTTCAAAAACCTACTATACCCACACATCATAAAGCTCTTACAACAACTAGATGCATATAATGATCGGGTTCAAGAATGTAGCTTCAGTGGCCTCCTATACATAATATAATATGACTTCAACACTACCCTTTTAAAAATGCTCATGTACTCATATGACCCAAATGAGAAGATCTTCACCCTACAAGTTGATTACAGAATGATTTTGTTTGGTACTTCACCACAACATATTCACAATCTCATAGGTCTTCCATTTCATAATGTAACCTATGTGAGTTCCAAATCATAACTATCAAATGAAGATAGAAATTACTTGGCCAAAATATTTGATTTTCTCATCGAAAAATTAGTATGTACTTATATATTTGTTTGTATATTCAAAATTTAATTTTCATCTTTTGCAATCTAAAGACTATAATCCTCTTTTTGTCTTTCATTTTAGATAGTCAGAAGAGGGGCATCTATGTCGAAGACATTAGTCACCCTTTTTTGAAAGGAATGGTTCAATTTTTTCAATCTAAAATAGTATTGCAAGGAAGAGCCACAGATATTCCATATTGGGCATTATTTTACATTGTTTGTACTATTTTCAAATTTAAATATTATTGTTGCTCTTTCATTTCCTTCAGAATAAGGCTTGAATTGAATTCTACTACTAATAATCCCATTTCCACTATTTCTTATTCCAATTTTATTCTAGCATTGTATTATGAGGCCTACTTTGACGTCCAAAAAATATAGGGTCCAACTGTGCTAGATCCAAAAATCATGACAAATTCTTTATCTGTGGATGAGTAGGAGGTTAGTTAATTTATTCATTTGTTGATCTAGATTGTGGGGTTTAATATTTGTCTATTTCTTAAATGGTTACCAAGGTAAATATTAATAATTATTTGATCTTTTTTTGTTACAATAGACATGCAAGAATGTGTGCCTCAAAAAAACAATATACCTCAAAAAGATAGCATGTAATTGCAACTACGATTGAAGATTCTATAGATTTAGAGTCTATATAATCATCTATGCAATCTTATCAATTTATAAAATGTCCATGAGTTTCTTCAATGTCCTCTCCACATGTAAGTTTACTATTTAAAATTTTCAAATGATATTTTAATTTTCCAAACTCAAATGCATTATTTTAGTTATTTTTTTTTTATTCTTGTAGTTGACTCAAGAGTAATTCAATGGTGGAACAACCACTAGTACCACCACAACAAATAGTAACATCTACTATCCCTTTTCAACCCTTTATAGAAGGTATTGTACATTGCATATTTTATTTTTATTTTTTTAGATTTTGATTACTATTTTTTAGACTAAACATTTGAATAATGTAGTAGCTCAAAACACCCCTGTGGCTATCACTAGAAATATGCCACATACATTGAAGGATATTTTGTTTTCAAATATAAGTATTAAACTTCTAATTTCAATTTTGCATATAACTTTGTTTTTTAAATTTATTTATATTTTAAAATAAATTACATTTTTGTAGGCCATCATCTATCTATGAGGAAGATTATGCCACCACCTCTACAACAAATAGCAACACTATAAGGTTCTTCCATTAACATTACTGCATCAAATAGCAACACTATAAATATCCAGTTCCTTATTCCCTTCTTTTTCTATTGGAGGTTTATCAAGTGCACAGGGATTGACTTATTTGCCAAAAATTGATTTTGACAATGAATATTTAGGGTTCGATAGTGTCATTGATGTTGGAACTAATTTCAATTCACATGATTTTATCCAAGGAGATTTAACACATGTTCATGCAACTACTCAACAAGAACATTCAAGCACTTCGTCAGATAGTCCCACCCTAATAGAGAATGTTGTAAAGTCTGATGATTTCCTTACATATTTTTGATTGAATAATTTGCTAGTAGATAGAATTATTGTTAGTATTCATGAGGGAGTAATAGATGAGCTAAAAAATCTACATGTGTGGGAGATTTGGGTGAAGGCACTAATAAAATAAATAAATGATTGTTATCACAATCACTCAGAGTGAGAAAATTTGTTTGCATGGTGCAATAGGAACATGTAAATATGGATGCTTTATTTTCCAAAGCTAAATCTAGGTCAATTACTGTTGCTAATACTTACAATGATAATGTGTTGATGATCATGCTTAATAGGTTGGATAATTTGAAAGTAGAAGCCTAGGCATATTCTAATAAATGGGTAAAATACATCAACCCTGTTGAGATTATAAATGTGGAGAAGGAAAAATCTTTGGTAATGTATATTCATTTTAATCAATTTTCATGCCATTCTTAATTTTTTTCACATCTAATTACATTATATTTTATAATGTAGGCAAAATATGATAACTTTAAGAAAAAATATGAGGTCCTCAATGTCCATCTAAAAAATGCAATAAAAAGTTTACAATTGCCACTCAATTCAAAGAGAAGCTTATTTTGTTGAATAAGTAGAATAACGCACTAAAAAATATCATTAAGGAGCAAGGATGGGATCCTGATATCTTATTTAAGTAGAAGACAGTTGTCGATCCAAGTCTACTTTCTACAGGAGATATTAGAAAAGAAGATAGGAAAATTTTTGAATGTCTTATTATTGTAGCCATGGATCTTGAAAATACAAGGATATTGAAGGGCAAAAGCAGCACAAAGGATGTTGGGATTGAGAAAGTAGATGAGAAATTGGTTGTGAAAGAAGGGGAAAAAATGGTTGAAAAAATAGCTATGTAATCGATATTTTGTTTTAAACTTTTATATACTTGAAAACAAGTTTTTATTTTTAAAATATAAAATATGAATGATAATTTCAAGTTTGTAGATGTTGTGATCAATTGATTGAGTTTTAATTGTAATTTCAATTTAAATTTTATGATGTTCTAAACTTGAATGGATTTAGGCCCCCTTTTGATATTTTTGATGCACTTGTGAAACTCACATCTCAATATAAATGGATTAATGTCAACATATTCTTGTAGAAAGTGTTCCACCTAACACAATTATAATATACTAATCTTGTGCAATCATCACTTAGAAAAAACCATAGAAATGCATTTCAAAAAACATATAATAGTTATTACATGTTATTAAAAAAAATGAGTTGTTTTCTATGAAATATCTCTTCTTTCTTATATTTAGATTGTTTCTTGAGTAAATCATGATTTTATATGGGTTTGAGGCCATTATAAAAGCACATTCATGTTTGGTATATGTTTGTGTTGAAGATAGTATTTTGATAGTTAGTAATAATGAGGATTCATCAAAGTTGAAAATATGCATAATTGATTGTGATTGTGAACTATAAAATAGTTTAATGGATTATTTAATGTTATGAGGATGTGTGTAGATAAGGTTATATTTTATTTGATCACTTTATTCTAAAAAGAATCAGTTTTAAGGACTCTAAATATTTGCACAACTTTTTAAATATAGGTTATCTACTCCTACAGGGAGGTATTATATATGCACTATCTAGTACCTATATAGGGTATATATAGTAGTATATATAGAGTATTTATGAGTATATATGAAGTACATACGAGTATGTATAAAGTATATACTTCTATATATAGTAGTATATAGTATATATATAAGCAACACACACACACACACACATATCATGAAAGTGATTTCATTGTTACATAAAATATCCAAGGTTTAAGACTATGTTCATTCATTTACAGGAATTTATAGAAAAATTTGAAATCCTAAGCCAAAATGAAGAAGGAACAAGTAGTGTTCTAATTAAAATGTAGGTTCACCAAATTAACTCTAATGTGAAATGTAAGGTATTGAAATTATATAGGAAGTTAAATAATATATTATACAACAAATATGAAAAAATCTAAATACTTTATAAATAAACTTGTACTTGCAAATTGATTTATTTGACTCCATTATATTTCAGTCGATTGTAAGAACATGAAGACATAAATTATTTAAAAAATAAAGATCCACTATGTATTGTGACAAGGTCAAAGAAAATAGACAAGATCATAGTGTATTATTGTCTAAACACACTATGCACTAGGTGTAAAAATATGGACTCATTTACCCCTATCACAGAACTTGTTTTGATGTAAGAAAAAAATATATTTATAAAAAATATGTATCAAAAACATAAAGAACCATATTAACCTATAGTGTTCCCCCTAACACAATGACAATAATGACAATATATTAATCTTTTACATTCAACACTTAGCAAAAAACAAGTAAATGAATTTTAGAAAACATATAATAATTATTGCTTCTTTTGATAAACATGTGAAATTGAAATTCATAAACTCTATTTCTAAAAGTCTGGTAGTTGAAAAAATTCTCCACAAACCTAATCGTCAACAGTAACATTTGCATCCATCATGTAAGTACCATACGAAGTGTCATTATTTACATCCTTTTTATTTGTCATTGTATTACTAATGCCTCTTCTTTCAGTTAGAGAACTCCATCTTGCCATAGCTCTTTCATATGTAAACATATCCACTACATAATGGGATACATATAATCTCAAACAAGTTTCTAAATTTCTATCCAATGTATTTTTAAGTTTTAAATTTATGAATCATAATGTATTGAATACTCTTTCATCTTTCACTGAGCCCAGAATCATTGTTTGATAGAGCTCATATAATCAAAAATATTAACTTATACTTTTATGCAATATACTACTAGGATAAAGATTTTTTCACGGTCTTGTAATTGTCCCATTCTCTGTTGGTTCACATAGAAGATGATATTGATCAAACATTATAATGACAAAATGGGTTGACTGTGATGTCACATTTCCCAAAATATCCTTAATTTCTACTCCATTTGCCTTTACAAATCTACAAAAATGCATTACATGACAACACATGTATTTATGAAATAAACTACTAACCATTTTTTTATTGTTATTACTGTTCCATAAATGGGATTGACAATTGCCATCACCTCTAAAAAAATCATCCCTTTGAAAGTGATCTCTGATCTCCGTAGCTAAGTTTTGGGAAACTCTACTTAGTTTCATTTGGGTTTTAGATAAATCAGTGTCATAAAGAATACATGTTACAGGCATTTCTTCATATTCAACTCCCATATGATCAGGTCTTTTATAAAAAATGTGCATTGGAATCTCCTTTATATTAACAATGACACAAACACGATCATTGATATTCAACCTCAGATAACTATCAAAGTTATATAAATTAGTCAAACATTACCAACTACTAAAAACAAGGCCTTGAAACAGTTCATTCAAGTGTATAGTATGTCAAGAAATTGATATACTCATTTTCTCAGCTATATGAAGCCCAGAATATAAATGGATCTCTCCTGAGCATGTTTCATTAAATAATTCATTTCCTTCAATTCAACATAAAGTCAACAATATTTCCAAATCTATTAAATGGTACAACAAATCTTTTGCCTTGTCAATTTCTCTATGATATTTATACATGAAAGCTACTAATGATGGATATTCTTCAAAAATTTGATAAGTAAGTTCATACATAGAAATATACCTTATATCAACATCTTTCAATAGTTTCTTACCATCAGTCACTCCTATTGAAAAAATTTAAAACCCTAAATTTATTTTTGGACTGCTTGATATATAAGTATGTACGGCACAAATGAACTACTCTACTTTGACCATATTATCAAATTTACTAACCATTTTGTATGCAAGATTCATCCTATGAGTCATGAAGTGAATTGGAATCATATATGGAGCAATTGTTGTTTGTAATCGAGCACACAAACTATTTATATACCCCTGCATAACCGATGCACCATCATCCCCAACACACACCATCTTTGTATCTATTGCATAAGCATCCATTCTAGCTTATCTTTGAAATTTGATACAACCAATTTCTGAAGATTTTTTTCATTGTTACTTTCTACCATTTTATGAATTTCTAGTAGATGAGGTTTCCTTGAATTGTTCTCAAAAGTATACACATGAATGCAAACCCAAGATATGTTGTCAATTGTTGTGACCTCATTGATGGACAGTGAAATAAATAGTGATTTTTGAACACTTTCTTTCAAATCTTCAATGTCAACCATTGCTAGACATTTTGTCATTTTCAAAGCACTGCTATCTAACCAATCTGATTGTGGAATATCTAGAAATCCATTATGTTGAAACAAAATCTTATAACCTAAAAAATTAAAATTAAGTCTAACTTTTTTTAGAATATGGTATATAGTAGAGAACTATATGTGTTTTGTCTTCAGATGGGACTGTTTGACTTTTCCAAAATTTGCTTCAATTGTTCCCCCTTTCTCCACAAGATGCTTTCAGTGTTTCTTATCATTTTCATGTTCCTATGCATATCTTACATGCATGCATTCTTTTACAATTTTCCACTTGTGTGTTTTTGTTATCACTCCATATGGGTGCTTCACTAACTCATATAGTTTTCCATAATGTTTCTCAATCGTGTCAAATTTCAATTGCATTATGTGTTATTTTCTTAGTTTCTAGCTACATATTGTACATCTGCATTCTTTTAGAGTATCAGCAGTATTTTTAGGATCTAAAGGTTCAATGAAAAAAACTTTTGTCACCCAGTCCACCTTAAAGGACCTTCCAATTGTCCATCTACTTATATTTCTTTAGGAAGATTTTTGAGTGGAGGTTTCAGTTAAACTTTGTGTTTGGTGAGATGGTTCAATCTCTTCTTTCACTTCAGTGTTATTATCACTTTCATCAAAAACCAAAGGAGCGCTTCAATTGGTGGCATGTCATCATCAAAAAAATATTTAGGGGGTGATATGTTAATCTGGTTGATTTTATCTTGTGAGATAACAGTCAAGATTTTTACATGTAAAATTGTTTTAATATTATTGAATAGTTGAAGTCAAATTTATGACAAATTAAAAAAATAATAAATACCTAAATTTTGAGTGCATTGTGATTGTGTGGACTTTTTGGTTGGTTCTTTAAAATAAGATAATAAAGATGATTTTTCTAATTATTGGTCTATCTTTTTACCATTACTACTAGATTCCATGATGGCATGTACTTTTTAGCTCTATCATTTGATACTCACATTTGGTATTATCATCTGATATAAGGGTTTCACTAACTTTTGAATCTACCACTCATCTCTATCATCTAGTGTTGTCATTTAGCTCTGTCATTCAGCTTGGACATCTGGTTAAGTTATTTAGCTAGGTCATTTATCTCTATCATTCAATTGGGTCATTGAAAACTATCATTCAATGTTGTCATTTAGTTCTATCATTCAACTCTATTGTTCAGTTTTGTCATTTAGCTTTATTATTTAGCTCTATCATTCAGTTGGGTCGTTAGATCAAATCATTTAGTTGGATCATTCAGCTAGGTCATTAGTATATGTCACTCAACCATGTCATTAAGTTATTTTATTCATTTTGTATCATTCATCTTAGGTATTTAGCTCTACCATTTGGTAGAATAGTTTGGTGTGTTGTTCGGTAATGTCATTTGTTTTCTTTGTTCGCTACTATTGTTTGGTTATGTGTTCCTCTATTTGTGGTTGTGCTTGCTCCCTTGGTTGGTATAGGTTAGAAACTTAGGGCATTTTATATATATATTTGGTAAATGTAAGGGTAATCTTATATATTGTTGTAAAGGGTTGGTGAGCTGACCCCCCTAAAAAATAATATCCCTAAAATTTCAGTGATCTAGTCCCATTTGTCGACCATAAAAATTTGTCAAAACTAAAATATTAAAAATAGAATATTCATGAATTTATGAATATTCGCCACTAAAAAAACCCTAGTTTTTGGATTGAATGGCTATGCTCTATGAATGATTGTTAAGAATGGAAACAGGTTTAAACCCTCTTAAAACCTTAATAACTACCCGATGTTGAAATTGCTAATCAAAAGTACCCAAAATGGATTGGTATGCTCAAATAATATATTTTAGGTTTTATTCAACTCTTCTAATCACCTACAGGTGTGATTGAGTTGCTAGGTGTGTGAGTAGACCCTTCAAGAAAGTGTCAATTTCTTTAAAATATGTTGTAGTAGTCAGATTTAACCAAGTCAAAGTATGAAAATAAATGGAGGATGAAGGTAGAGACTCATTTTTCATGTCCATTAATATTTTTTACAATTTTTATCCCTCAAGTGTGCTAAACTAGTCATCAAAGTTAGCCAGTCAGTAATAGGCCTAATGGTGCAAATAGTGAGAAACCTAGGGAGCAATGAAAAAATGATTAGGGATGTGTTATCATGAGAGAGTGATGAAACAAAGTACATGGATATATTTTTTTGGATTATTATTTCCTATTAATTCTTGGAATAAATATTTTAAGTTATTTATAGTGATGAAAATGATGAAGCCAAAATGACTTGTCTGACTTGGGGAGGTCTGTGTGTAGTGAGGTCAACAAATTAGTCTGTAAGACCAATAGTTTCTAGTAGACCATATGATATTCATATTTTAATATGTTCTAGAGATGTCATAGGAACATCTAATTACATAATAAGTATTTTAAAGTGGTCATACAAGTGTTGAAGTTTAATGTCACCATGACTATGTTTTAAGGTAAATTGGTAATTTTGAGTAGGTAAGTTACAGTGATGAGTTTGAAGCTCTATGCCCTAATTTAAAGTATCTAATTCATATATTTTTGTTTATTGTGACTTGAAATTATTTTTTAATCTTTTTTAATGGCTTGTCTAGTTCTAGTTTGATTGTGTGTAGTGAGCTCAAAAGATTGGTCTGCAAGACCAATATTTGACATTAGATTCTATTATTTTTGTGTTTTATAGTGGCATATAGATGTGAAATTATATTTTTTAAATTTTATTGGTCATGGGAAGTGTTATTTTAGGTGTTGAATATTAAGTTGTTCATGATTGGTTTTTTGAGTGTTCTGACAGTTTTGAGTGGGCTATTGCAGAGAAGTGTTTGAGTCTTTTTGCCTTGAGTTATGAAGTATAAATCACATGGTAATATTTTTAAGGTCATATATTTTATTTTCATGAGATTTATTATCATATTTTTGTGACTAAAGTGTATACATGATTTCGTTTTATTTGGCAGACTTTCTATAGGTTCACAGGCCTAATTGTGAAAAGTGCTACAAGGCGTGTTCATGAAGGAGTTGGTGCTAAAAAGTGTCATGGACCTAAGATAAGATTATTTAAGTTATATTTTAGTGACATGAAGTTTTAATATTATGGGTGGAGTTTTAAAGTGTTCTAAGGAGATAAAAGGGTAACATATACTAATGAAGGCCTAATTGAATTAGGTCTCTATGAGACCTAAAAGTGAAATGAGGTCTAATAGAGTTATGATAGACCAAAAGGGACTCACTATTCATTTAAATCATGTTTATTATATGTTATAAGACCTATTACATGGCTGACCTAAGAGGATAAGTGTGTTTGGCTGACTAAGTGATACATGATCAAGGATTGGTATATATATAAGGTAATTTTAGGCCTATTTAAAAATGAAAGTGCAAGTGAATGGTATAGCACATTGGTAAGTATAAGGAGGTATTGTATACCATATTAAGAGTGCATATAAACTTGATGAATATTTTACATAGGTTATATGTATTAAAATCAAGGTCATATGACCTAATCATGCTGAGAAGAGGGTTAGTTGAGCGAAGAAGCCTATAAGATATTTTGAGAGAGATAGAAGAGAGAGAAAAGCTAAATAAGGTGATCATCATCTATTGTATGAGAAAAACATTGTTCTAAAGGTGATCAAAGGTTTAAGGAGGATAATTTGGTGCTAATTCATCTAAGGGTTGGTGCTTTCCTATGAGTTGGTACTTGTTAAAGCTTAGTTGGGTTGGTGCTTAGCTATTTAGGGTTGGTACTCCATATGCAGTTAGTGCTTCACTAAATTATGATATTTTGACTTATAGTAATGTATTCCATTTACAAGGATCAGTGGGTTTTCTTCTCCTTGAGGTTTTTCCATAAATATAATGTGTTGTCTTTTGTAATCTTATTTCATACATGTATGGTTGATTGCTTATGCATTGACAGAATTCAAAAAAAAATTAATATGTTGATGCGATGGTTCATGTATGCTAAGGAGTAATTGAAATAAATTTTTAATAGATTGATTCACCCCTCCCCCTCTCCGTCATTTTTTTTCCAAAAATTGGTATCATATCTTGGTCATTTGAAGCAGACCTAATAGCCTAAAGGAGATCCTAGAAGCAAGGATGGATAGTAGTTAAATTCAAGGAGGTTTCTCTAAAAGTAAGGATTTATTATTAAATGGGATTAATTATGATTTTTAGAGAATTATAATGATAAAATATCTAATTTAAATGGGCCATAACATATGGCAGTCAGTTGTGGATGGATACATTCCACTTCTTAGACCACCAACTGATGTAGCATGTAAGAAGGAAAGTGAGAGCAATTCTAAGGCAATGAATGCCATTTTATGTGGCCTATCATAAGTAGAGTTTGTGAAGGTGATACACTATGATTCAACCAATATGATATGGGATAAGTTGAAGACTACCTATCAAGGAGACACCAAAGTGAAGATGGATAAATTGTAGACTCACAGAAGGAAGTTTGAAAGTCTAAGTCTGAAGGAAGATGAGAGCATTACATCCTACATATTAAGATTTTATCAATGTCACTAGAGGATTATGAGAAGAATTGAAATAATTTATAGTCGTTCAAAAGGTATTGTGATCACTAACTCCTAAGTTTTATTCCAAGGTGTCTATATTAGAAGAGATGTAATATTTGGACAAGCTGGAAATGGATGGGCTTCATGGCATCTTAACTGCCTATGAGATGAGAAAAAATGAAAGAAGACCTCCCAATAAGGAAGCAACATTTAAAGCTAAGAAGAAGTCAAGAGTCAAGAAGGTCAAGGGTGAGGTATGTTCAAATGTTGATGATGATGAAGTGATAGCCATGTTTGCTATAAAACTAAGGTTTGGATCTGGTAAGTACAATGGTAAGTTTCCTTTCAAATGTTTCAACTATAGTAATATTGGGCACTTTTCATCTAAGTATCCTAACAAGGATAAGAAGGTCATGTTGATGATATTGAGAATGATGAATAACATGATGAACATCATGGTGATGACAAGAAGGTCTATAAACCTGACAAAAATAAGAAATATTTTAGGAAGTATGAAAGTAGGAAAGGATCATTCAAGAACAAGAGAATTTTATATACCAAAGAAGATAATAACTCATCTGATGTAAATGACACAAGTACATCTGATAGTGATGATGATAGTAATGAACATGAACATGATAATAATAAAACCTTATTCATGGATATAGAGATACATAATGAATGTTTCTCAAAATGAAAAGTCAATATGGATGATGAAGAATAAGCTGAAGAAGAGGTTGAATTCAATCTTGAGGTAAATTTGGTGAGTGATCTAGAGGATTTGAAGTTCTGAAGAAGGAAGAGTCACAAACTAAGATGATTAGTTAAGGACTATGAAGAGTAGATTAGTTTACTTGAATAGAGAATGAGTAACACATCCAAGGAGCATGATGAGATCATCAATCAATTTAAGACTCAAATGGAGATAATCACTATGATCCTAAAGTCTAAGGAAGAAGAATGCACCAGGTATGCATCAAAAATAGAATCCTTAAAGTCGGAATTGGATCAAGAAACTAGAAATATGAAGACTTATGAGAGGTTTGAAAAGAGCAATGATGATTTAGATGACATCTTAAGTAGTCATAAGTCTAAAAGTGATAAGATACATCTTGGTTTTAAAGAAGACCAAAAGGAGGCAACTTAAGTTAAAGAGAAGGATAATGAATACAAGAAGGTCAACATAAAGAGACCAATCAGACATCCTAATGTTATGAAGTATGCTAACTCATTTAATGGTTATTTTTATGCATGCAATCAGTTTGGTCATAGAGTATGAGAGTGTAAAAGACACTCTAAAAATGAATATGCATGGGATTATGAAAGGAATAATCAGTTAAGAGACATGAATCAATTTATTTTCTATAGTTTTCATAATGTGGAACACATTGTAAGATTATATCCTAATAAATTTAGAAGGCCATCAAGTCAAAACAAAAAGTTTAAAGCCCCTAGAGTGCAATAGAGAAGGAAAATGAATGTTTGGAAACCAAAGACAGTAAAGGTGAGTCATTATTAGTCTGCAAGCCCAAGTGGACTATTTGTTATGGTAGAGCATAATTTAAATATGAAATCAAGTCAAGAATGTCTATTATTAGATCGCATTGATGATCAAACAATTGATGAAGAGGTCAATCCTAAGGTGACAATCAAGCTTAAAAGTATCCTAAAGGATATTCAGTCTTATGAGAGAATGGAGATATGAGAATCTCTTGAACTTGTGTTGTTTTGGTGCTCTAAGAAAGGGGTAAATCCATTAGGGCTCATGGAGACACTCTTCAATTAGCATAATTATGGTGGATGTTTGGTTTGAGGGGGATCCATTCATGTTGTTCATAAGCTCCAAGTGTATTTGTTGATATGCATAGAAGAGGTAAACCAAGTTATTATATGTTTCTAGAATTTGATAGTTGAGCATGACTTATAGATGGTTTGAGAATTCTGTTGATTCATTCGGTGAGCTCAAGTTATGAAGACGAAGGGGGAGTTACTATTTTATTTATTTGATATCAAGAGTTTGGTAATTTGGTATGTTTTCTTGAGGTTTAGATTTCATTTCAAGACTATGCTTAGTCTAAAGGGGAGTTTGGTAGCTCTGCATTCTTTTGTAATTTATGAGATTAGTTGCCAAAGAGGGAGAGTGAGTGGTTTCAAAAGTTGCAGTGTGTATGACCCTTTTTCATTAATGTCAAATGGGGGGATGTTCAAGAAACAATATTAACTAGAATAGAGGAGATGAGAATGATCAGCTTGTAGTGTGTTTTGTAATCAATGACAAAATGGGAGATTGTTAAGCATTGTTACTAGTATTGAGGTTTGGCATTGATGTTGTCATTGATGTCAAAGTTTATTGATAAGCTTGATATCATTGTTTTTGTCATTGATGTCTTATTTTTTCTCTAGTGAGTGATGTGTTGTAACAAGCTAAAGTGTTGAAGGTTAGTTGGCATGTTCAAGAAGTCATAGGTTTTCATGAGGTTATTGAGCAATGTAGTTATGAGAGAGAATATTGATCAGTGTTGTAGTGATTTTGAAAGTGTAAGATATGATTGGTATATTTTTTTATGTCTGCATGAGTAATGTGAATTTTAGCATGGAAGATGGACTTGTTGTCAAGTGGTTGAGCCTAGTAGTGTCTTGTGAAGCTTAGTTATGGCATGAAGAGACCTTGTGTGAAGGCATGTGTATGGTGAGCATGAAGATGTATGTCTAGAGGTATGTGTAGAGGTATGACATTATTTGAGTAGCATGTAATTCATGTGAGCAAGGTGTGGAGGCATCAACGAGAGTTTCATGGTGAGCCTATTGGGGTAAGACCTTTAGTCCAAGTCTATAACTAAGATAAGTTTGAGACCCTACCTAGCCTAATGAGGTATCAAGATCTTTTGTTAAGGCATGTGAAGGAGGTATGTCACTAATAAATCATTAGATAGGTTACTTGAGTATGTGAGTGAATTATTGAAATATTGAAAATAAGTTTAAAGATCAGTTCAAGGCCTAATGAGGTGTGAAGACTTAGGTGTAGAAAGCAAGGTGGTTGGAGTATGACCTAATGAGGTATGATGTTTAATTTCTAGGTTAAATATGAACAAGTGAGATTTTTAAGATGTGTAATAGGTTTTCCTAGGTGTATTCATGTTTTCAGGTCAAATTTTTAAGGTTAAGGCAAGAAAAAGTGCTTTGAGGTGTCTTGAATGCTCAAAATGAAGGGTTCTCATTCTGAGAATGATTTTATTGTGCTCATTAGCTTGTCAAAATGTTGCATGGGAACATAAGCTATTCTAGTATATGGGGAAGGATCCTAGCTCAAAATTATAGGTATCATTTTTTGAATTGTGAGGCTATGCTTTATGAATGATTGTTAAGAAGGGAAACATGTTTAAACCCTCTTAAAACCCTAATAAGGACGTGATGTTGAATTTATTTATCAAAAGTGCCCAGAATAGATTGGTTTACTGAGGTAAGATATTTTAAGTTGTATTAAACCATCCCAGTCACCTCTAAGTGTGATTGAGTTGTCAAGTGTGTGAGTAGACCCTACAAGAAAGTGTTGATTTGTCAAAAAATTATTGTAGCAGTTAGAGTTGACCAAGTCAAAGTATGAAAATGGATGGAGGATGAATATAGAGACTCAGGTTTTATTTACATTAATTTTTATATACAATTTATATCACTCAAGTGTGATAAAATGGTCATCCAAGTTAGCTGGTCACTAACAAGCCTAATGGTGTAAATAGTGACAAATCAAGTCAGCAATGAGAAAATGATTAGGAATGTGTTATCATGATAGAGTGATGAAACCAAGTACATGGTGATATTTTTTGTTACTAGTATGTCCTATTCATGCTTATTATGAATCTTAGAAGTTAGGTAAATTGGTGAAAATGATGAAGCCAAAATGGCTTGTCTGACTCAGTGAGGTTTGTGTGTAGTGAGATCAAGAAATTGGTCTATAATAAAAATAGTTGACACTACACCATATGATGTTCATATTTTAATATGGTCTAGAGATTTTATAGGATCATATACTTACATAATAATTCTTTTAAATTTGTCATACAATTATTGAAGGTCAATGTCACCATGACTGTACTTTAAGGTAGATTAGTAGTTCTGAGTAAGCAAGCTATAGTGATGAGATTGAGGCTCGATGCCATCATTTGAATTATCTAATACATATGGTGTTGTTTATTATGACTTGAAAGTTTTTTTCATGATTTTGGAAAGATTTAAAGTTAGTGAAAGTGGTTGAAATGTTGAAACCTAAATGGCTTGTCTGAGTCTAGTTTGACTGTGTGTAGTTCACATTAGAACCTATGTTTTTTATATTTTAGAGTGGTTTATAGATTTCAAAGGATATTTTTAAAGAATAATTTTTCATGTTAAGTGTTCTTTCAGGGGTTGAATATCAATTTGTTCATCATTGGTTTTTGGAGTGTTCTGACAGTTTTGAGTGGGCTATTTGCAAAGTGTTTGAGTCTTTTTGCCCTGAGTTGTAAAGTATAAATCACATGGTGATGTTTTTAAGGTCATAAAAAAAAAATTCATGTGATTTTTTATCATTTTTGTGTGACTAAAGTGTATACATGCTTCAATTTTGTTTATCAAACTTTTTATAGGTTCACAGGCCTAATTGTGAACAATGCTACAAGGAGTGTTCATGGAGTTGGTGCTAAAAAGTATCATGGACCTAAGATAATATTATTTGGGGTCTATTTTAGTGACATATGAAGTTTTACTTCCATGGGTGGAGTTTGAAATTTTTCCAAGGAGATCAAAAGGTAACATATAGTAATGAAGGCATAATTGAAATAGGTCTCCATGAGACCTAAAAGTGAAATGAGGTCTAATAGAGTTATGATAGACCAAAATGGAATCAATATTCATTTTAATCATGTTTATGATATGTCCTAAGCCTTATTCCATGCCTGACCTAATAGGTTAAGGGTGTTTGGCCAACTAAGTGATACATGAACAAGGACTGGTATATATAAGGCAGTTTTAGGCATATTTAAAAATGAAAGTGCAAGTGAATAAAATAGCACATTGGTAAGCAGAAGGAGGTCTTGTATATCATATGAATATTTTATATAAACTAGTTTGAATATTTTACATAGGTTCTATGTATGAAAATCAGGGTCATATGACCTAATCAAGTCAAGAAGAAGGCTAGTTAAGTGAAGAAGCCTAGAAGATAGTTTGAGATGGGTATAAGAGAGAGAAGAGATGAAGAAAGTCATCATCATATATTGAATGATAAAAATTTGTTCTAAAAGTGATCAAAGGTTTCAGGTGGATTAGTTAGTTTTGAGTCATCTAGGGGGTTAGTGCCTCCTTGAAAGTTGGTACTTACTAAAGCCTAGCTGGGTTGGTGCTTAACTAGTTAGGGTTAGTGCTCCATATGGAATTGGTGCATTAGTAAATTATGATCTTTTGACTTATATTAATATAGTCCATTTGAAGGGATAAATGGGTTTTCTTCTTGTTGATGTTTATAATTGCACTTTGTAATAGACACCAACAATGGGAAGTTTCAAGATGTGAGACTTGCGTCTTGAAATAACCTCCAGATTTTAGAGAAGTTGGTCTCTTCTTTATATCAAGTGTGGGGGGAAAAAGGATAGGAATTTATACAAAAATGCAAATGCAAGAAATGAAATCTAACTATGGTGATGCGTCTGAGTGTAATTTTGATCCTTAATCCTAAGCACAGTGAAACTATATGTAAGATTCGATTACATCAAAGAGGAGACTATGGCATGATTAATGTAATAGATAGAAACAATAGAAACAGAGGCTCACAATTTTAGACTACCTTCACAATGATACAAGAAACATCAACAAAGGCATAGAATTCTATCTTCTTAATTCTTCAGCCACATAAGAGGCACAAAAACATGCACAGTTACATCAACTTTACAACTCGAAAAAATAGAATAAAGGCAAATGATAATCGTAATCACTGCTCTAAAAAGTCTAAAAACTCTTGATAATAGTTTCTTCAAAAAATTCCCTCTGAGTATCCTCCCTCCCCTTCTGATGATTCCCTGCACTCTTTTTTATAGCCTTGGATGCCTCATTTCATCACTTCCTTTCCCGTGCAATTTTATTCTGCCTTTTACTCACAGGGAACAAATAGACAGCACTTTCAATGTTTGCCAGCCCCAAAAATCTATCCGATGAATTGCTCCATCTACTAGAAATAACTCCTACTGAGTTTTCCTCCAAATTGATCATGCATTTCCAAAATTATGGCCCAAACTGAACTCTAACTGAGCTGAAAGTGTCTATATAGGGTCCTCTATTCTATTGAAACAAAAGAGGACACTTAGTCAATTTCTCAAAAATCTTCTTATTTCTTAGCAGATACCAAAGGACGACACTTGGCACTTTTTGTCTAATTTATAAAAGACATGTGGCACTTTTTGCTTCCTTGATACTTAGCAATTTCAACAAAATAAGACTCACTGCACTCCCTGCCTAAGCAACCTTTAAAAGGGAGGAAGGATGTACGAGGCAATCTCTGCTACACTTTTACAAGGACACATGGCAATCTCTGCTACTTTTGTTATGCTTGTAGAAATATTCGAGATGCATGTTAGGCTCTTACGGATGGTAACACTTGGCAGCTTCTGCAGACCTTTGAAATAAAACTTGGGACCTACCATGATCTTTATTCAGTAATGAAACTTGAAGATGATCTCTTGAATGTTGACATGTGGACGCTTCTATGGCTTCTGGGAAGATACGTGGCATCTTTCGCTACTCTTGCTAAGGGTATGTGGTGGTTTCTGCTTCTCCTGGGAATGGAGTAAAAAGGGGCTCAAAAAGTGACACTTGGCAGCCTCCACTTGTCTTTAGCACTTAAATAAAATGAAACAACACCTTACTGCCTTCCAAAAGGGTGCTTAATCCCTTTGGTTTTTGGGACACTCTTTTGAACTGCCCGATGAATCAAGTCATTAAACCGATCGATTGAACCAAAAATGGTTTAATGGTTCAACACTGTGCACCATTTACATGTTAACCGAGGTATTGAACCAAAAATATTGAACCAAGGCATTGAACCAACTATCTCTCAGATGCCGACACGTGATGACTTCCACATTCTTCTGTAAAATTAGTCTAGAGCCTTCCATGATTGCCACTTGGCACTTTCTACCTGATCCTGATACTTAGCTTGTTGAAACATTTTGCCAAAAATTGGATGAAATGTGGGTGTTAAAAAAGAATGTGGATGCCAACACGTGGTGTGTTTTGCCGAGTTGTTATTAGATGCGTGGCACGTTCTGTGGCCCTCTTGAAAGTTATGAAAGGTGCCTCAGATGATGCCACTTGGCCGGTTTCATATCTCAGAAAGTGACACTTGGTGGCTTTCGCTCAAATTCAACACTTGGGCAAAAATGAAACAAAAGAATCAAAAAGGGAAAAAGAACCCGTGTTCGAATGACACCACTTGGTAGCTTTCAATGCTCTTCGACACTTAGATGATAAATGAATCAAGCCTGTGCTCTATTTCAAAACTCTACCGCCACAACCAAGGTATGCAAAAATAAAATCTACAGTGCGCAATCAAAAATTGGAATGCAACGTAAAGTAAAAATTTTACTCTATAGTTACTAGCGACCCATAGGACTTTCAAGCCTGCTCAAAAATAAACCACACTCTCGCTAGGTCAAAATTGCAAAATTTTACATCTTCAACAATGGTATCTGGTAGGTGGACCACTCATGGTCAGATAGCCCTTGCTTATTCTGTAATTTGTTGAAGGCTAAATCAAGGTGAATAATATCCTTGTGTGAAAATTTTTGCAAAATCTGAACTATAGCCTTCAACTTGAATTAGAGTTGGGAAACAGGAACCAGAACAGCTTCTACTTCTGAGACTGAGGAATCATCTCGTAAGTTTTGAAAAACTATTTGATCATTCTATTTGGCCAGCAGTAATGGTTTAATTTGATCAACCATTAGCACTGTGTTATCATCAAGAAATGGAAAAGGAAGGCCCAAACTAACTAGATCTTTGATATGCTACTTCATCTCACTGATGCCTTCTTTCATGATGTCGAGGAGCTCTCTGTAACTGTTGGCTGTGGAATTGTAACTGAGAACCTCATTGACTCTCTTTGTGGTGACCATTCTATCAGTGATTCCTATGGCTGCCAATGTCACGTCTATTGTGTCATAAAGCTTCTACAGCAACATTTGAGAGTCTGTTACTCTGTCAAAAATTATAGTCAGAGTGTTCTACACTGAATCTCCCACCTTTTCACACAATCTCTATGCATTTAACAAGAAGGTGAGGGAAGCCCTGAGCTGTAAAAGCTCAGAGGAGATTCTTTTCCACATGGATTCATAGAGCTCCTTTACCAATTTTATCACCCTGACGTTGCTTGGCCTATTAGCCAGCTCTAGTGTCAGTTGTGCTACTTTTTTTTGCTCCACCTGGAACTGGGCTCGAATGGCTACAATATTATTTTGTTCAGTTAGTAGCTTCTGTTGCCATTCTGCTTTTTCTCGCCTAAGGGTCAATGCTATATCCTTTGCATGTGTTAGCTCTGCCTTTAAAGAATCATTTTGGGCCTGGACTACCTGGTGAATCTGAAAGAAAATAGTATCTTGTAACTGTTTATTTAGACTTGCTATTTCATTATCTTTCTTGTTGATTTCTTCGTTCAAACTATTACAATTTGCCTTTTCCTTGGCCAAATCGGCCTCCATTTTCTGTAGCCTTCTTAACATTTTCAAGTAGTCTTCTGTGACTGCAAAAGTGGATTCGATCAATAACTCAACTCTATCTTAGGGCCTGAAAAGGGACATGTTAATGGCCATTACATCCATTGAGTAATCATCAAGTTGCATCTGCTCAGCTAGCTTGATAACATTTGGTGACAAATGGGTCACCATCAATTGTTGTTGAATTGGGTCAAATTGTGACCACAGATGAGGTGTAGCCAATGCTTTATTTTCCTTTGTCCTCTTTTTCTGTCTTCAAGCTTCCCTTTCCATCCACGTAACATCTACTTGGGTCAGAAAGATAGAAGAAGAGGCAATGTGCCCACCCACAAAAGGATGTCCTTGTGGCAGACCATATTGAATAGCCAATTGTTGGCTATGGGTAATCTAAGGAAAAAAATTTGGGAATCAAGGGGGAGAAATGGGGTAATGTCAAAAATTGAGGAGGCACAGATGGGGCAAAGTGTGAAATGGGGATGGCAGAGGTGACAGGGGGCATCATTTGGCTAGGTGAAGGCATCATGCTGAGGGGAGAAGATATAGATTGAGAAGGAGAAGGAGGAATGATACTTACCTGAGAAGTAATTTTGGCACTCTATAATTGGCACTGTTGGGTGTCTGCCTCCTCTTCCATGGCCAACTAAAACTGCACCCACCTTCATTTCTTGGGTGTCTCCTCTTCTGGCTATGTTCTCTCTCCTTCCATATCCACTACTATTGTTGGTGATGTTTGTGGAGAACTGGAAACTTCAATGAATTTTAAAGATGGGGAAGCTTTTGGTGGTGAATGAACCACACTCTTTTGTTTCTTCAAGATGCTGAGAGGTTGGGGCCAAACTGACACAGTTGTTGCAACTGCAGTTTATCCTGAGGTTTGTGGCTCTTGGTTGGGCCTAGCTTCCTGCTCTATACCCCGTGTTGGCAAATCAATTGTCTTTAGGTTAGATGCAAAGGAGAGATGGCACTCATCCCATAGTTCTTCCCATCTCTCATCTGTGTCCACATTCTCGAAAGAATGGGTGGTTTGAGAAATCTCTTGCCTATATTTCCAATAGGCTTATATCTTCTATGCATCCCAATCTTTATTCTTCAATGCTCTCCTCAAGCCAGAAGTCATTCTAACTTTGGGATCATAATCCCTTAACTTAACATAGAAATTTTCCCAGGGTCTATTTTACAGAGGAGGCAAATTTGATAATTCAACATAACATTAAGATCATCTTCTACAGAGTTTCTCTGGGTCTCCCAAAAAGGGTGGCTCTCATGTGCAATCCTAGTTGCAACCCTATTATTCCTTATCCAAGAAGCGATGTAACCATCCAGATCACATACCCATTTGTCTTCAACTAACAAGAACCCCAAAAAGGCTAGCTTTTGAAGCAACAAAATTTTAGTTTCCCTGGCTTCTAAAACTATGTTACCTGCCATCCATAGGATATCATACATCTTCCACTTCCCATAACCATAATCATTGTCTACTACTGACACCTGCATAGTGATTTCTAAAAATGCTAACCTAAGAGTTAGAATCTTTAGTAGCAACATTGGTTCCCCACAAAACCCATGAACTCTTATAATCATATGGTAGGATCCAAAGTAGAAGTCACACAGAATTGGGTAATTGGCCCAGAGGTTTGAAACACTGAGAAATAATCTGTTCATGATTGGTTCGGGGCTGAGGTGGCAAAGAGCAGGGGTAACAAATAGTTCCCAAAAATCATATGGATCACTGGTCCTAGACAAAATGTGTCTATGCAGACACATGAATGGTCTTTTAGGGATCAAAACTTGGGTCATACATGTTCAAATGCATATGTTGGGCGAAGAGGTCGGCATTCTGGTATAGCATGAAGTGAAACAAATAAGAAGAGTACCTGAACATTCCTTTTGACCTAAACTGGGCCAGTTGCTCCACCATTGTAAAAGTAATTTGCTCTAAAAAGTTAAGCCGATATTCCTAGGTCTTGTCGACAGTCTTCAACCTGAAGAGGATGGCCATTTACTCCATGTAAACTGCCATATTATCTTTCATACTAAAGATGAAAGCCATCATGGATAGTGCATCTTGGCTGGCTTGTATGAATTTCCCCATTACTGTAGGGAGTGTGAGCACAGTAGCATTGTCATCGCCCATTTGCAATTTGGTTCTTAAAAACCTTAAATGAGTATTGATATTAGCCCACATCTTTTGCATCTTAGCAACTATGGGAAATGTTGATGTGCTATCATGGTGTAGGGCTAACATGTCTCTGATGGCCTGCGGTGTGATTTACACCATGAAAAGACCTTGCTGAATGGTGCATGAGGGTGCATGGAGCCAGTCTACACATAATTCAACCAAGTCAGGGCATGGATGCATAGCTGGGACAAGGAACTATGCCATTTGTGAGGTCCACATCCTCATGCCAAATGTCTCATATTGCCCTACCCTGGCTCTCTAAAGGCACCTTTGATGTGCCCCTGCTCTGAGGTTTTTATTGTTGGCTCTCTGCAAGATTGGGTCCATGATTCCATTTGCATAATCCTTTACTTTTGCTAGGTCACTGGCCTGACCAACCTCCAAAACTCTAGTCCTTGGATAGGCTTTCAACGGTGGCATGACAGCTGAAGCATATGACTTAATTACTAGAAACCTGTCAAGGGATTCATAAATCCCAGCTCCTTGTTGTGAAGATGATGCTCCTTCCATGTCTATGTCCTTTCTGTGATGACTGGTATGAACCCTTGTGAACAAAACACTCTCACTAAAGCAAATATACTAGGTGCTAAAAAATTTCGCAAGTAACAAGATATTTTCTCGCAAAATGTAGGAATGCTTGAGAGTTTGTAAACTTTAACTCTTGATAATGGTATTTATGGACCTATCAAGTCTCAAAAGGCATTAAATTTGGATAACCATTAGCGAATCCTACTCAATCTTCTTGGGATAGCAAGGTAGACACATTATGCAAGTGGCTGCATAAGGTACCTCAGAGATTTCTTAAAGATTGGGAAACATTCAATGCTTCGAGAATTTGAAGATCTTTTATTATTTGAAAACTTCCTAAGCCATCGACTCTGTGTTTAAAACACTTATTTAAATGAAAAGTGGGAAAATAACAACAAAAAAAAACAATACGAGAAGGGGAAACTATCTAACTATAATACATTAAAGACCCAAGTTAATTGAAATGCTTCAAATAGATTCCATTTATAGGAATCTCTTTAGGTTCTCCTTCCATCGATTCTAGCTTGAATAAATTCTTCTGCCTACACGTGCAAATTTTATACGGGCTAGTCCATAATGCTTCAAATTTTAGATGCTGACCTAGCTTGGTGGCTCTTGCATCCCATTTCAAAACAATTGAGCCTACTTCAAAATGAGGATTCGAATTCCTTTTATCAAAACAATTCTTAACCATTCCCTGATGCTTAAATAATGAATCATGGGTTGTATCCCTCTTCTCCTGAACCTCCAAAAGCTCTGCAAGCCTAACCTGCATGGGGCCATTTTCTTTAATTTCAATTTGTTTGATAAGCTGGAGGGTAGGGATTTCCAAGCTTAAGGGGATCACAGCTGACTTTCCATATACCAATTCATATGAGAATATTTTGGTCCCCTGTTTAGGCATGATTCTATCAGCCCATAGTGCTAAATTAAGCACTTTATGCCACTCTTTGTGATGATCAACCCCTACTCTTTTGATGAGTCTTATCAAGTTCTTGTTGGTTGATTCTGCCAGACCATTCCCTTGAGGGTAATAGTTAGATGAAGTTTTTAGATATATTCCATGTTTCAAGGCAAAGTCGGATACTTTAGACCCCAAGAATGCTTTAGCATTATCTAAAATTATGGTGTGAGGAGCCCCAAAGTGAGTAGTGATACTCCCTAAAAAATCTAGGATCACATTCTCTGTTGCTTCCTTAAGTGGGACTGCCTCGGTCCATCTGGTGAAATAGTCTGTGGCAGTTAATATCCATTTATGACCCATATTAGACACTGGATTTATCATTCCAATGAAGTCAAGACCCCATTGAGAAAAAGGTTCATCCACAATTATAGGACTAAGGGGCATGTTGCATTCCTCCTCATCCCCATATAATATTGGTAGGATTGACATTTTTTAACCAGCTTATAATAATTTGCAAATAAAGTAGGGTAGAAATATCATGTCTCACTTATCTTTATGGCTGTGGTCTTTATAGAAAAATGCCCCCCCTGATATTCCATGATGCGTTTCGTGTAGTATTCTCTTAGCTTTAGCCTGTTCTACACATCTTAACAATTTTTCATCAAAATTTCTTTTGAAAAGGACTTGTTCAATTAAAACAAAATGAACTCCCTGTATCTTATAATATCTCCTCTTATTTTGAGGGAGTTCTCTCAAATAAAACTCATTTTTCATAAAATGAATCCTACTTGTGACCGAGAATTCCTGATCAACCTCTTGTATCTTTAACACTGTCTCTGTCTCTCTTTTTGAAATTGCCTCCTCAAATAACATCTTTTCAAGCTCTTGGTTCATATATTGGCACGAACCCCTACCTCTGACTAACTTGGTGGGTCTAACCTCTACATCATATTCAAGGATCTTAGTGATCCAATTAGATATTTTTTAGTGATTTCTCCCTCCATGATGTATTCTCTGGCCCTTGGGTGAGCTATAAGTATCAAAATTTTGCTCCCTGATACCATATACCTGAATTTCTTGAGGGCTTTTATCATGGCATATGCTTGTCTCTCTATAAAGTTGTACCTGGTTTCATAATCTCTAAGAGTTGTTGAGAAAAAGGCTATTGGGTGTTCTCCCTCCAGCCTATCATCCTTTTGTGTCAAGACAGTAGCAATACTTAACTCTCTTCCATAGACATACATTACAAAAAATTTATAAAAATCTAGGTTTTTAAGCACTAGGGCTGTTGAGATAGCTTTTTTGACCTCTTCAAAGGCTTTCCTTCCTTATGTTGTCCATTTAAAAATTAAGTCTTTCTTTAGCAAGAGTGTCACTGGTCTTACCAATCCTGTGAAATCAGATACGAACCTGCTGACAAAATTAATCTTCCCTAAAAAGCACTAAACTATCTTTTTATTCACTGGAAGAGGTAGGTTCATTATAGCTACAATTCTCTCAAGATATATGGAAACTCTTTTAGATACTATATGTCCCAACAATTTGCCCTGAGGTACAGTAAAGATGCATTTCTTGGGATTTAGTGATATCCCAAAATCCTGACATTTCTTGAAGACAGATTCTAAATGATCAAAATGATCATCAGCATTCTTTGAAAAAATAGTGAGGTCATCCAGATAGACCAGGATGATCCTATTTATAATTTCCCCAAAGGCTACATCCATAGCTCTTTGAAAGGTGGCTCCTACATTTGATAGACAAAATGGCATCTTAGCATATGCAAATGTTTTCCATTTGGTAGTAAAAGCAGTTTTGTACTGATTTTCATCAGCCAGCCAAATCTGATTGCATCTAGAGAAACCATCTAGCAAAGAAAATCTCTCTGATCTAGCCATAGTTTGTAGAATTTGTTCCATGGAGGGCAAGGGATAGTGGTCTTTTAGAGATGTTCTATTTAGATCTTTGAAATCTACACACAGTCTTACATCTCCATTCTTTTTCCTAACTGGTACTAGATTTGATACCCAGATTGAGTGCTTGATTGGAAATATTATTTTAGAATCTAAAAGTTTTTGCAACTCATCTACCATTAGAGGCTCAATCCTTGGATTTACTGGCCTCTATTTTTGTCTGATGGGCTTAGACCCTTCAGTCAGTTCTATTGTGTGTTGAATAATGTCTCTATTGTATCCATGAAGGTCTTCATAGCTCCAAGCTATGACTCTATCATATCTCTGGCACAATTCAATTAGTCTTTCTTTCTCTTCTTGAGTTGCAGAATTTCCAATTTTTAGCATTTTTTTGTCACTCACCTCTATTTCAAAATAGTCTGCTTTATCTACCTGGAACTTTTTCTTTTCCAGGCTTACATCCTCCGGGTCAAACAAGTTTTCTAAGGTGATCAAGCCCTTGGAGAGCTTATTAGTCCTCAATTTTATAATCTGATCACCATATGCCTCTTCAATTTTGGTTTGAAACTGATTAGCAAACTCATCTAATTGTTGTAAAAATGAGAGTACCTGAGAATCATTTTCAAATACTTGCCAATTCTCATCATTATCTGGAATGGTCGGCCTCACTATAACTTTTACTAACTCATTATTGATTAATAGGCCAATTGCTAGATCAAACTGTGAGCCAACCTGGGCCATCCGATCAGCTTCAAAGTTTTGACTTCTAGGGACTATCTCAATATTGAAAGCCTCAAAATCTTCTATTAAATCCCAAATCCTATGTCGGTAGGATCTCATTCTCACATTTTTGGCTGTTATCTTTTCTCTAATTTACTTTACTACTAATTATGAATCTCCTTTTACTTTCAGATTCTTTATTCCCTTTTTATTGGGTAATAGGAGCCCATGTACTAAAGATTCATACTCATTATCATTATTAGTGCAAGCAAATTAGAATCAGATAGCCCTTAAAATTTTATCACCATTTGGAGTAGTAAGACAAATTCCTACTCCAGCACCATGTTTACTTTTGGCCCCATCAAAATTCAAGGTCCAAATCTCTAAATCTTGAGTAGTTGGTGCCCCTTCCCTTATAACATTTGAGATTGCCTGGTCCTCATCAAAAATGACATATGTGTCCAGACCAATAGAGTCATAGTTCCCATATGGGTCGCTATGCATCATAGCCAACAACTGGATGTTTTATTCTTTTTGATCATGCTCAATCCAATCACCTAGCTCTTCAACAAAAAACTTTTCTTTCTTATTTAACATAGCATGATCTACCTCTAATTTGGATGCTGGTTCATTGGTGATATGATCTTTTGATAGTAGTTCAGATAGAATTTTCATCTTCAAACTGTATTTGGTTCTTAGGATGAGGTGAAACTAATCAAGAGACATATATCCTCCCATCTTCATTGTAAAGTCTCTGGATAAACATAAACCAAAAATAGGAGGTATATCTATGACTACTACATCTTGGTTGACAATTATATTAGGACATGTGTATAACTGCAATGGGAGTTGTTTAATTCTCCCTATGGTTTGTAATGTTTTGCCATCTAGCTGCATAACTCCTTTTGTAAGGGGTTCATAATTTATTTTCAAAGCATCAGCTATCTGCTTGGGCATCATTGTAGTACTAGCTCATGAATCTATTGAGGCATTATGCAAGAGTTTCTTTCTGACTATTAGAGTCAAATAAAAAGCTCTAGTTTGGATTTACTTGTGCTGCATCGTTCACCAAGACTGTTATTTTTGAAGGAACTGTATCTTTGAGCTTTTCTTTTTCAGCAAGTCCTTCTTTTGTAAAAATATCTTTGGGCACTGCTTGGCCTTGCAGAGCTTCTTGTAGCAGCATCTTCTGTTCAAGAATAGCCAATATATCCCATATTGACACTTGTGCTGGAGTCTTCCTCAATTGGTCTACTACATTTATCGGCCCCAAAGACTGAGTTTTTTGAACATAAGGATATATTGTTTTCTCCTGAGTTTGAGCAAGAGTCCCTTGATCTTGCACTAGCTGGAGCACTTCTTGTCTGACAGCAGCGTTTATTTGCCCTTGAGATGGAGGATTATTCATGACTTGACCACTTAAAAAATCGGGCTACTCCACCATTCTCCTCTTTTATCTAGTGTAATAATCAGATTGCACCACTGGTCTTTGGGAGGTAGATGCTTCGTTCAAGAAAATTGATTCTTCATCTTTAACCCATGAGAACAATGCATGTTTTAGGGTTATTTTCTCCTCTTATTGTAAGGACATTCCTTGCATCTGAGCCACTAGGATTGAATTTTGCATACCAGAAGACTAATAGACTTGATTTTCACTAGTACTGGCAAATTGACCATCCATTCTTCTTTATTCTGCCACCCGTTGTTGTAGATTACCCCTAGGACAATCTCTAGGTGTATGAGCATTATTGCAAGGGAAACATCAGGCATTAGTATCATTCACATAATTATTTTGCCTTGGAACCATCTCCCTATTTGAGTTTGGAGGGATGGTCTGTGAGGGTGTGAGAACTGCAATTAATTGATTCGCTAGCTGATGGTTAGTTTATTTTGGAGGACCCTAATATTGGTTTGGTTGGGATGAAAATTTGTTTCCTTAATAGCCTTGATAAGGAGGCCTGGAGAAATAATTATGTTGTCTTTTGATGTTAATCAACTCATTAGAAAATATCCTTAGGATATTCTTGATATCATCCATCTCAGATGATGGAGCAGGGATAGGTTCTTTAGCAGATGGTTGAGGGTAAGTATACATAGACACAGGTCGGATTACAAATTTAGGAACTTCTTGAGGTAATAGCAAGGAAATTTTTGGAAACATGGGCATGGGAGGCCTTGGAGGTAACTTTCCAGCATCTATTAAATGATTCTCAGCTCTGACTGCATATTCATAAGCTTCTGGCAAAGTGTGTTCCCATGGTGACTGAATCATAATAGATATATCTAAATTCAAAGCCTTGAGATAAAATAATATGGCCATACCTGGTAGTGGTATAGCCGTAGCAGGGATTCTATCTCAAGTCTTTTGAAATATGGTATTGAAGTCAGTCATGTCTTCCTGTGGTCCCCTTTGAATGGTGATTAATTGTTGTAACAAGGAAGACTTATCACCCTTCTCTACAAATCTTTCAAAAAATAAATTTATGAGCTGGTCCCATGTAGATATGGTATTTGGGTTCAAAGACTGATACCATTCTAAAGCCTTCCCTTTGAAAAAAGTCTCTAATAATCTTATGGCCACATTTTGTTGTGTGACGACATGTATAGCACAGACATCTAATACATCTTGAAGATGTTTCACAGGTGTTTTAGATTCTTGCCCACTAAATTTGAGTAGAGATTTTAGGGCACTCACTGGGATAGGATCCCAAATAGTTGGTGGTGTTCTGAGGATTAAGGGACTACCAGTGTTCTAGCTCGCATAATTTTTTGGGGTTATAGGGGCTCCTATATTTAGTATTGGTACAAACTAGTTAGCTCTTCTCCTTGGACTTGTTACCAAAGATGGCAAAAGAATATCTGAATTTGTAGCAGATTGTGATTTGGTGACTGGTCCATAGTTTCAACTCCTTGTAGCTCTCTGGTTCATACAGTCTTGAAAGAAACTTCAAGATTGGTCCCATCGGGCATGCCAAAAACTATTGATGTTTAGAATTGCACTTTGTAATAGACACCAACAATGGAAAGTTTCAAGATTTGGGACTTGCGTCTTGAAATAACTTCCAAATTTTAGAGAAGTTGGTCTCTTCTTTATATCAAGTGTGGGGAGAAAAAGGATAGGAATTTAAACAAAAATGCAAATGCAATAAATGAAATCTAACTATGGCAATGTGTCTGAGTGTAATTTTGATCCTTAATCCTAAGCACAGTGAAACTATATGTAAGATTCGATTACATCAAAGAGCAAACTATGGCATGATTAATGTAATAGATAAAAACAATAGAAACAGAGGCTCACAATTTTAGACTACCTTCATAATGATACAAGAAACATCAACAAAAGTATAGAATTATGTCTTTTTCTTAATTCTTCAGCCACATAAGAGGCACAGAAACATGCATAGTTACATCAACTTTACAACTTGAGAAAATAGAATAAAGGCGAATGATATTCTTAATCACTACTCTAGAAAGTCTAAAAACTCTTGATAATAGTTCTTCAAAAAATTCTCTCTCTAAGTACTCTCCCTCCCCTTCTGATGATTCTCTACACTCTTCTTTGATGCCTCATTTCATCACTTCCTTTCCCACGCAATTCTATTCTACCTTTTACTCACATGGGACAAATAGACGGTGCTTTCAATGTTTGTTGGCCCCAAAAATCTACCTAGTGAACTGTTCCATCTACTGGAAATAACTCCTACTAAGTTTTCCTCCAGATTGATCATGTGTTAGGGTATGGAGCTAAAAGCTTCACCCATGAGCGAAGTGACAACTTGCAGGCTTTCAACAATCACCGACGACGGTCAGAAACAGACCAAAGGCAATCGACGTTGGTCATGAGGAGACCAAGATCGGCTGACGTCAGCAGGTTCAAGCAGGCAGGAACCGACATCAGTTACTTGTGGCGTCCAGAATCTATTTCCGTGTGAGAACAGATTGCTTGCATGTTAAGGAACGAACTGTTGGTTGTTAAGCCCGCGTTTCTAATTTGAGTATGACTGTAATTAGAGCCCTTATTTGGAGGTGCATCTATCAGTTGTAAGTGCATGCTCATGAGTCTCTATAGTTATATAATAGATATAGATCTTCATAGTTCATTGAACAAGACAAGACAATAAGACAATACTGTAGAAGTAGAATACAGATTGTATATCAATCCAGATTGTGAAGTTGATTTTAATTGAGAGAGAGGACTCTTGAAGGGAAAGAGAGATCTAGAAAGTGATCTGTACATCTGAGATAGGTGTAGAAGAAAAGAATTTTTCTTCAATTATAATTCCTTCTGTAAAGAGTTGAATACAAGTTTTCAGGGTGGTTTCTTGTATCTCTTGTTTGTTGTTAATTCTGATTCTAGTTACTTATCTATCTGATATAATTTTGTGTTTATTGCTTTCATAGTGTAATCATATTGTTGATTGATCCCCAACAAGTGGTATCAAAGCTAGGCTGACTAATAGGTGTTTCAGATCTGGTTAGTGTGTATTAATTACAAGTTACTCACAGAGATTTCTGTTTGAGTGGGAGAAAGCAATGGCAGAAGAAAGTAAGCTAAGAATGGAGAAGTTCAATGGCAAAAACTATCAATTATGGAGAATGCAGATAGAAGATTATCTGTATCAAAAAGATTTATACTTACCGTTAGCAGGGACTGCAAAGTAGCCCAAAGGCATGGATGATGAAGAATGGGAAGTTCTTGATAGAAAGGCTCTTGGATCTATAAGATTGAGTCTAGCATCTACGGTGATATCTAATTTATCACAGGCAAAGTATATGGTAGAGTTAATGACTACTTTAGCAAATTTATATGAAAAACCCTCAGCTTTTAATAAGGTATATCTTATGAAGCAGTTATTTAATTTATAGATGCGAGAAGGTAGTTCTGTATCTAATCATTTGAATGATTTCCATGGAATTGTGAATCAATTAAATTCAGTCAAAATAGTATTTGATGATGAAATTAAAGCTCTATTAATCTTATGTTCTTTACCAGAAAGCTGGCACAGCTTAGTAATGGCAGTTAGTAATATTGCTTCTGCTTCAAATATTTTAAAAGTAGATGATGTGGTTAGTGTAATCTTGAATGAAGAAATTTGCAGGAAAAGCACAGAAGAGATATCAGGGAACGCTTTGAGTTTTGAGAGCAAGGGAAGACAAAAAGAGAAGAGCAAGAAAGGGAGATCAAGATCTAAATCTAAGATGAGAGGTAGATCTAAATCCAAAAATGGCATGAAGCCACAATGCTGGAATTGTGAAAAGATTGGGCACATAAGCAAAGATTGCTGGTCAAAGCCTAAAGAGGATAGACCGTATGAAGATAAAGAAGAAGCAAAAGTGGTAGGTATTATTACACAAGATGCTCTTATATTCTCTTTGCATACTAATATAGAATCTTGGGTTTTAGATTTTGGTGCATCTTTCCATGCAACCCCCAATAGAGAATATTTTAGTGACTATGTCCATGGAGATTTTGGAATAGTCTATCTAAGGGATGATGAGTCTTGCAAAATAGTTGGCAAAGGTAAAGTGCAGCTGAAGATGCAGAATGGCAACACATGGGTGTTGAAAGAAGTGATGCATGTTCCCAGCCTAAAGAGGAATTTGATTTCTATAGGAAAGTTAGGGGATGAGGGTTGTACAGTAACTCTCATAGCTGAATCTTGGAAGGTTACCAAGGGTGCACTTGTATTGGACAAAGGTAAGAGAGTAGGTATTTGTGTAATTGTGTTACTGACAATTCTCCTTCTGTATTATCTACTTCAGATGTAGATGCTAAATTGTGGCACCACAGGCTTGGCCACATGAGTGAGAAGGGTATGACAATTCTTAAGTAAAAAGGTATGTTTCTAGATTTGAAAAATATAGATCTAAAATTTTGTGAACACTGTATTTTTGGAAAGCAGAAGAAAGTGAGTTTTTTCAAGATCGGGTCAACAAAGAAGAAGCATAAGTTGCAGCTTGTTCACACAGACGTGTGGGGACCAATTCAAATTACCTCTATTAGTGGATCAAGGTACTATGTGTCTTTCATAGATGATGCTACAAGGAAGGTATGGGTCTATTGTATTAAGAACAAATTTGATGTTTTTGACACATTTAAGATTTGGAAAGCTATGGTTGAGAATGAAATAGACAGGGGATTGAAGTGCCTGAGATCTGACAATGGTGGTGAGTTATGCAGTCTCAAGTTCAAATGGTATTGTTTGAAGCGTGGAATACGTAGGCAAAGGACGGTTCCAAGAACACCTCAGCAAAATGGAGTTGCTGAAAGGATGAATAGAACAATCATGGAGCGTGCAAGGTGTATGAGATTGCATGCTGGTTTGCCCTTAGAGTTTTGGGCAGAAGCCGTGGACACCGTAGTATACCTAATTAACAGAGGACCCTCTACAGCTCTGGATGGTGAAATTCCAGAAGAGGCATGGACAGGTAAAAATATAGATTTATCATTTCTCAAAGTTTTTGGTTGTGAAGCCTTTGTGCACGTTGATAAGGAAAATAGAAAGAAGCTTGATGCTAAGTCTGTGAGGTGCACATTTGTTGGCTATGGCTCTGATGAGTTTAGATTCAGGTTATGGAATCTAGGAACTAACAAGATAATCAGGAGCCGTGATGTTGTTTTCAATGAAAAAGTGATGTATAGTGATCAGCTGAGGAAGCTGAATCATTCTGAGGAGAGCAATGCAAAATTGGGCGATGTGAAGGTCCAAAATAAGCTCGTGGGAAAGAAAAGTCACAGGAAGGAAAACACAGAGACCGACGTCGATCAGGTAGGAACTGACATCGGCCGTATAGGGACCGATGTCGGCCATACAGGAACCGATGTCAGCTAGGCAGAGACTGACGTCGGTCAGACAGAATCGACGACAGTCAGTTACAGGCCTGGAAGTGACCGAGGTCGGTCACTGTCAAAGAATTTGGGCAGACAGCGTGTTGTGGATGAGTCTCAGTCCCCCAACAGGAGGTCAGAAAGAGTAAGTAAACCTCCAATTCGATATTCCCCTTCATTATTCTATTTATTGCTTACTGATGGTGGAGAACCAGAGAGTTTTGATGAAGCAATACAGGTGGAATCCAAGGTTCAGTGGGAGCTAGGCATGAGTGAGGAGATTGACTCCTTGAAAGAGAACCAAACATGGGATTTGGTTGAGTTGCCAGCAGGAAAGAAGACACTAAAAAATAGATGGATTTACAGATTGAAAGAAGGTGAAAATAGACAGATGAGATATAAGGCCAGATTAGTGGTGAAAGGATTTGCATAGAAACCAGGTATTGACTTTGGTGAGATTTTTTCTCCTGTTGTTAAAATGACTTCTATACGGACTGTATTGTCTTTAGTTGCTACTGAGGATTTGCATTTTGAGCAACTTGTTGTTAAGACAACATTTTTTCATGGAGATTTGGATGAAGAAATATATATGGAACAGCCAGAAAGATATGAGGTCAAAGGTAAGGAGAAGTTAGTGTGCAGATTGAAGAAAAGCTTGTATGGCCTCAAGCAAGCTTCGAGACAATGGTACTTAAGGTTTGATAGATTTATGACTGAGCATGGCTACAGTAGATGTCAATCTGACCATTGTGTATATTTTAAGAGATTGGATAATGGTATATATATTATTCTATTGTTGTATGTAGATGATATGCTGGTTGCAGGGTCACACATGCAGAATATCTCTGAGCTAAAAGTGAAATTAGCTCACACATTTGCCATGAAGGATTTGGGAGTAGCAAAAAAAATCCTTGGCATGAATATTAAGAGAGACAGGAAAAGCCACAGGTTGATTTTGTCTCAAGAGGATTATGTGGACAAGGTGTTGAAATAGTTCAATATGCAGGATGCAAAACCAGTAAGCACACCTATGGCTGGGCATTTTAAGTTGAGTAAAGAATAGTGTCCTAATTCACATGATGAGGTAGAGTACATGAGAAAAGTTCTATATGCTTCTGCAGTAGAAAGTTTAATGTATGCAATGGTTTGTACTAGGCCTGATATTGCCCAAGCAATGGGAGTTGTAAGTAAGTATATGGCCAATCTAGGAAAGGAACACTAGAAAGCAGTTCAGTGGATCCTTAGATATTTGAAAAGAACTAGCAGTAGGCACTTGTGCTATGGCGGTTCAAATACTTCTCTACATGGTTATGTAGATTTAGATATGGTAGGTGATTTGGATGGTAGAAGAAGCACTACAGGATATGTTTTCACTGTAGGTGGAATGGCGGTTAGCTGGATATCAAAGTTGCAGAAGGTTGTTGTCTTGTCAACTACAGAAGCAGAGTATATTGCAATCACAGAGGCTAGCAAAGAGATGATATGGATGACACGGTTCATGGAAGAGCTTGAAAAGGAGAGAGAGAGTTGTAGACTATACAGTGATAGTCAGAGTGCAATTCATTTGGCTAAGAATTCAGCGTTTCATTCAAGAACAAAGCACATACAGCTTAGGTACCACTTCATACGACAGGTATTGGAGGATGGTGAGTTGAATCTGGAGAAGATCCATACAGATAAGAATCTTGCGGATATGTTAACCAAGCCGGTTACAAAGGAGAAGTTGAATCTTCATTCAACTTTCGTTGATCTTCATGATTGAGTTGAAGATGGAGGAGCTAGAAGATGATGTTGTACAGGTACTGGAGATTGTTAGGGTATGGAGCTAAAAGCTTCACCCATGAGCGAAGTGACAACTTGCAAGCTTTCAACAGTCACCGACGATGGTCAGAAACAGACCAAAGGCGATCGACATCGGTCAGGAGGAGACCAGGATCGGCCGACGTTGACAGGTTCAAGCAGGCAGGAACCGATGTCGATTACCTGTGGCGTCCAGAATCTATTTCCGTGTGAGAACAGATTGCTTGCATGTTAAGGAACGAACTATTGGTTGTTAAGCCCACGTTTCTAATTTGAGTATGACTGTAATTAGAGCCCTTATTTGGAGGTGCATCTATCAGTTGTAAGTGCATGCTCATGAGTCTCTATAGTTATATAATAGAGAGATCTTCATAGTTCATTGAACAGGACAAGACAATAAGACAATACTGTAAAAGTAGAATACAGATTGTATATCAATCCAGATTGTGGAGTTGATTGTAATTGAGAGAGAGGACTCTTGAAGGGAAAGAGAGATCTATAAAGTGATCTGTACATCTGAGATAGGTGTAGAAGAAAAGAAGTTTTCTTCAATTATAATTCCTTTTGTAAAGAGTTGAATACAAGTTTTCAGGGTGGTTTCTTGTATCTCTTGTTTCTTGTTAATTCTGATTCTAGTTACTTATCTATTTGATATAATTTCATGTTTATTGCTTTTATAGTGTAATCATATTGTTGATTGATCCACAACATCGTGCATTCCCAAAATTACAACCCAAACTGAATTCGAATTGAGCTAGAAGTGTCTATATAGGGCCCTCTGTTCTGTTGAAATGGAAGAGGACACTTAGTCAATTTTTTGAAAATATCCTTATTTCTTAGGAGATACTGGAGGATGACACTTGGCACTTTCTACCTGATTTATCAAAGACACGCAGCACTTTCCACTTCCTTGATACTTTGCAATTTCAACAAAATAAGACTCACCGCCCTCCTTACTCGAGCAACCTTAAAAAGGGGGAAGGATGTACAAGGTAATCTTCACTACTCTTTTACAAGGACACGTGGAAATATCTATTGCTTTTTCTATGCTTGTAGAAATATTCGATATGCATGTTAGGCTCCTACGAATGGTGACACTTGCAACTTTTGCAGACCTTTGAAATAAAACCTGGGACCTACCACAATCTTTATTCAGTAATGAAACTCGAAGATGATCTCTCAGATGTTGACACATGCAGGCTTCTACAGCTTCTAAAAAGATACATGGTGTCTTCCACGTCTTCCACTGCTCTTGCTAAGGGTATGTGGCAGCTTTCGCTTCTCCTAGGAATGGAATAAAAAGGGGCTCAATAAGCGACACTTGGCGGCCTCCGCTTGTCTTCGGCACTTAAATAAAATGAAACAATGCCTTATTGTCTTCTAAAAGGGTGCTTGACCCCTTTGGTTTTTAGGACTCTCCTTTGAACTGCCTGATGAACCAAGCCGTTGAACTGATCGATTGAACCAAAAATGGTTCAATGGTTCAATACTGCGCACCATTTACACATTAACTGAGGTATTGAACCAAAAATGTTAAACCAAGGCATTGAACCGACTGTCTCTCGGATGCCAACACATGGTGACTTCCACATTTTTCTGGAAAAGTAGTCCAGAGCCTTTCATGATTTCCACTTGGTGCTTTCTGCCTGATCCTAATACTTAGCTTGTTGAAATCTTTTGCCAAAAAATGAATGAAACGTGGGTGCCGAAAAGGAATGTGAATGTCGACACATGGTGCATTCCCCTAAGTTGTTATTGGATACGTGGCACATTCCATAGCCCTCTTGAAAGTTATGAAAGGTGCCTCGGACGATGCCACTTGGTTGATTCCTATCTCGAAAAGTGACACTTGGTGGCTTCTACTCGAATTCAACACTTGGGCAAAAATGAAACAAAGAATCAAAAAGGGAAAAAGAACCCGTGTTCGGACGACGCCACTTGGCAGCTTCCACTGCTCTTCGACACTTAGATGGAAAATGAATCAAATAAATCAAGCACGTGCTCTATTTCAAAACTCTGCCACCATGACCAAGGTATGCGGGAATAAAATCTGCAATGCAAAACCGAAAATCAGAATGCAACATAGAGTAGAAATTTTACTCTACACTTCCCCTTGAGGGTTTCCCACATATATGATGTGTCGTCTTGTGTAATCTTATTTTATGCTTATATGGTTGATTGCTTATGTATTGCTTGATCTATATGTTGATGTGATGGTTCATGTATGCTAAGGAGGAATTGAAATAAATTTTTAAGAGACTGATTCAACCCCCCCCCATTCATTGTGTTTTTATCAACAAATGAAACTATTTTTTACATTTTGTGACACTGTTAAAAAAAATTGCTCTTACTTATTTGATGCTATTACTTTGATTTCAAAAACAAAAAGATCAAATTTAATTTACCATTTGACACATAGGCGGGTACTAGCCATTACGCAGCTCTTGTTTAAATATGTATACTTGAAGTAAAATTTTAAAAGTGAACATAAATTAAAAAAAGTGGGACTATTAAATTGGTTCTCATGTATTTCACTCTTTTAAGCCTATGTTTTTTATTTAATTTGTCCTTTTGAGAGCTAAACTAAGTGAAACATGGATACTTGGTGTTATATTTTAATAGTGGAAGCATAAAGAATAATCATCAATAGCACGGGAATGAATTGAATCAATTTCATCTTCATTAAGAGTTATTTCAGATCTCTTTTTTTTCTAGAGGTTAGTGTCTACTTTATTTATTGAATTTTAGTGGAAAGTTAAGTTTAAGTTATGCCCACACTTAAAAATGGACTTTAAGTATTAGAAGTCGTTAAAAGGCATGATTATAGAATGTTTATGTACTTTTCAACAATTAACTTAAATTAGTAGTTATTAGTGCATTTTTAAACTTAGATGGTCCCTATTTCTCCTTTTAGTCCATCCAACCATTTATCTCCCACCTCCTTGTTTTCTAATTAGACCTATCTTAGGAGTGTGATTAACGCTCATAGGTTTATTAGGAGCATCATTCATTCTATTGGGTTATTTGTATGGTCCCTCCCAATTAATGTTCACATGTTTCCCTTATCCTGACTAATTTATTTTTCAATCGTTTGATATTGGTTTCGGCACAATAAGGTCCTAATTTGGAATCAAATTGTCTACAAATACACATGCATTATATTTCATTTTTTAATAAGCATATTGATCATTTTTATAGATATTTTAATGAACAGTCACATGCATTTATCATTTTGTTACACATGTTCATGGCATAGCTATCATTGGAAGGAGGAAGGAGGAAGGACACACACTGTACATCACTAGGGTTTTATATGACATTGGAATTGTTTACAAATATGTAATTATTTTTACCATTATTATATTTTATTTTCAAGAGATTAATAACTAAACTGTACTTGAATACCCAATTAACTCTCAACAAAGGATCCAAAAACTCATTTCTTCTATAAACTCAGATATTTTTGCAAATCTAGGATAAGTAGAAGTTATTTTTCAAGTGATTAGTGGCATAACACAGAAAGCTAAACCGATATTATTAGAGATCGAGACTATTGGGCACAACTATCAAAATAAGATATGCCTATCTAACATTTTATATAACCATCACTTCCTCCCTTGATTTCCTTCTTTGATTGTCAAGTGACTCTTTAGATAATTCTCTATTCATTCCCAATTTTTTGGTTGAGATCCATGTCACTTCTAAGCATACATTTACACTGTGACATTTTGATAGCTATCATAATATCTCATGATATTCTATATACTTCTCTAAATCTTGTATAATAACCTTTCTCTGATTTTAGAATTAATTGATTGGGCTTATAATAACATTTCTCTAACTTTAGAGTTAATTGATTGGACCTATATTTTTATTTTATAGGTGTTATTTATCCTAACTAAAATGAAATTAGGTATTTTTCTTTAATTTAGTTTTAATCTCATATGTATATTATAATTTTGGACCCCAATTTATATGATAAGTTTAATTTGAACACTAGATAATTTTATAAAGTAATTAGAAAGCAAATTTATTTTATGAGATTTCATGTTATACATTAAATTAGTGTTTGAGTAACCGGTGACCTTCAAACTCTTTTTAATTTTATATTTTTTTTAGAGATAACATTAAAGTTTGAAATTATTATTATATAAATTAAGCAATAAATTATGAGGTGTGATTTTTATCTTTGTTTTCTCTCAAAACAGATATTAATGAGACTTTTTTTTATCAATTTTTTTAAAATATAAATTAAGATGAACATGAAATTTTATTGAAAAATCATTTAGTAAAAAGAGTCTAAAATATATATAATTATAAAATAATAAAAATGTTCTCTTAATTTAAAAATTTATGATGAATTTTTTTATGAACATCTTCTTTTTACATTATTATCACTATATTTAACATTATATTTGTATAAAACTTTTTAATAAAAAATACTCATATGTTTGGATGTTGTGTTTACCACCTTATCAAGATGGTGTGTTTGTAAAAAAATAATAATAAATAAAATACTGCAAATTTTTCATGTTGAAAAAAATTCACAAATCAAGGAAAAATATTTCCTATACAATTAAATATTTTAAGAACAATTTATAAACTGTACTTTAACAGAGTCGATAGTTTGAGTAATGGTTCACCAAAAATAAGATAGTTCACAATTATGATAAACACATTGAATTAAAAAATGACTTAAAAGAATGTTGAAAATATAATCCCCACTCGTAATTGATGGAAGTGGTTGATTTTTAGTTTAAATTATAAATGATACATGAAAAATAGCAATATATTCCTCTAGACAAGTATCATGTACCAAATTAAAAAAATAAAAAAATAAATGATAAATGATAAATGATAAATAATTAGATTGGATATACTTTTATCCCCGACAAAGGTAGGGTAGGTGAGAGAAAAGAAACTTTAGTTCATGTTACGGAAACACATGGATTTCTTTGAAAGAAATAAAGATATTTATTTTTTTACCTTGATAATTACCAATAAAAAATTTCAGGGCATCACATCTCATTGCTAATAAAAATTAGCAATTATTTCGATGGTCTAAAGAAAATCCGAAATAAAGATTAAAATAATATTATGATTAAAAATAATAAATGTATATATATAATAATATATTTTAATATATAATATTAAAATGTTTAATATAATAAAATATGATAAAATAATTATATATTTTAATATGTATTATATTAAAATGTAGATTAAAATTTCATATTACAATATTAATATATCTAATAAACTAAAATATAATAATAAAATAAAATATGTGAAACAATAAAATATATAATATATTAAAATATAAAAACGTATAATCTCATATATATAATTAATGTAATATAAACTTAACTAAATATATATAATAGAATAGAATAATAATTAAAAAAGTATAATATTATATTAAATATAATATATATTACAAATATATTTTGTATATAAAAAATAATATATACAATATAATACATAGTATTATAAATATATATTACTTATTATTATATAATAAAATAATATTATATTAACTATTAAAAATAATAGTTAAGTAATTAAAAATAACAAAATCATAAAATAGAAACTTTAATAAGAAATTACAAATGACATAATCTATTAAACATAATATCCTTTGAATTGGGTTGATCGCTATCTGCATTTCTTCATGTCGATATAGATTAAGGTGCAGGCATGTATGTTTTTTAATGTCACCATTCTTTTCATCAACGCCAACATGTTTCACCCCTATCTCATTCCAAGTTTCAAATCATAAACGTTGCCCGACTTCCTCTTCAATAATTTCTTGCAGGTTTGCTTCTTATTAACTTTCTCAATCCACCTTTGCCTTTGGGAAAATTTGGCAACGATCTGCATGGATTGCGAACTTTGTTTTTTTAACGTGGTCTTAGCCCCAACAGATATACGATAAGCCTTGTAGAATCACCCCCCAATCCATAGCCTCTACCTAAACCACCATATCCTTCACCATCACCTGTTCTATCAGCGCCACAACCAACTCTAGTAGCGCAACATATTACCCAAAACACAAGTGAATATCACTGGATTTCAATTGTCAATGCCTATTAGGGCTTACAAAAGTCTGGGAAACCCCATCAATCCCCGTCAATGATGCTCTATGAACAGAACTAGATATAAAAGAAGCAAGATTGTATATTGGAGTCCTACATCTGTGACAATCCCATACGATCTCTAATAAGTGAATACACATTGTATAATTGTATTAAAATCCTTGAAAATTATATTAATTTTTTCAGACTGAGTTAAATTTCTATGCTTTGAATTTTTACAGCTTTCTTTGAGGTACTCAATTCAACAATATCGATCAGACAAATTGCAGATTATACAATGAAATGAAACCCTATGTTATTGATTTTTTTATAAAATTTCCATCATTGCTTCTTGTATCAATTGGAACATGGATGACCATATCTCTTTCCTTCTAGCCTCTAAACGTCACAATTGATTTGTGGGATTCATTGTAATAGATGTTGCAGGCTTACTATTTGTGATCCTCAATCCCTCGGAATAGCAAGTGCCAGAGTAGAGATTAAATAGATGCAATTTAAAGGTTTGTTTTTCCAATCCAATTATTCAAATGTCTTGTGAACTTCCTCTTATCTTAACCCAAGATGAAAACTTTGGCTCTGAGGGTGATAGGCAGGGTTACCGTAGGAGGAGACTACTACAAAGACTCTTATAAATAGAAATATTTGATTCTTGTAATAACTAAAAAATTATACCTTACCACTATTTGTCATATTTAAATGTGTTAATAATAAAAGCCATTGAAAATTTTATATGGATAGCTTATTTGCAATCCATTCCAATTAGAATGATGAAAATAATGTTTCCAGGGTATCAAGTTTAAATGCAAGAAATAGAAGTGAAATACAACAATAAACAAGCATATCCTGAGCATCTACCAGTATACCTGTAATGATTGTATTTTCAATATGCAGCGTATGAAAGAGATGAATTTATTTGCTACAGAGCACATATTAGAAATCATTACCTATAGGATGGCAAAGCTTTTTTACTAACTATAATCATTTGTATCCATTACATTGCAGAATGGGGAACCTCTTATTGAACCAACTTGCTGACTTAAACTCATGGAAGGGGTGGCATTGTAGTGGGAATGGTGTGTCTCACTCATCTACCACCAACCTTAATACCCAATAGTATGATACTCCAAATCATCAAGGAGTTAGAAGCGTGTCATTTGTGTAGGCAATAAGGCAATCTCCAAGCTAGCAAAGCACCCAAACATGAAACCATAAACCAACAGTCTGTAAAACCATTGTTTAACTCCTCATGTCAGTGTAAAAATGATAGTAAATAGCATCTTCTTTCTCTTTTCCTCTTGTAAGACAAATCTTGTGCCTTGCCCCACTATATAAAACTCTAGCTAATAATTTTTTTTTGGAAAATTATGAATCCTAGTTGAGTTGGTTATCTGTTTTTATACTTTTAAAAAAACAATCTTGCATTCATTATTATTATTATAATAACTAGCATACCTATTTTAGATAAATCTATTGTAAAAGACGCTGAGAGATATCATTCTCGAGGTGCCTATTTCACTTATGTCACAAATTCAATATTAGATAGGTGCTTCAAGATTGATATCTCTCGACGTCTTTTACATAGATTTATCTAAGATAGGTATGCGAATAGCAATTGTGCATTTTCATATTTATTTGATATATAGTTTGAATTTTTCATAAAATTTGAAATGTATATTATACATTACATTAAAGAATATAGAACTGTAATACACATTAAATTAATTTACATAATTTAATATTCTCAATTTAAATATATTATCCTTTGATATATATATATATATATATATATATATATATATATATATATATATATATATATAATGTCAACGCTTTTCATAGTATTTTTATGTTAAAAAAATAAAAAAAGGATGTCGGCCATTTTTCCTTACACAGACACGACATCAGGTTCTCTCTTTCCCCCCTCTCCCATTGTAAAACGCCTCTTAACGTAATTATTTTTACTTATAAATTAAATTAATTATTTTATAAAGATTTATATAAAATAAATTAATGGTTGTTTGTTTTTGTATATATAATTATTTCATAGCTTATTAAATATTATTTGTAAATTATTTATTAAATATTTTTGTTTGTTAATGAGACTTGTTTCTATATTTAATTTAAAATATGTTTAATTTTTTAAAAATATATATTTTTATTATTCTGCTTATTCACAAGTTATCTCTTTTAGAAAAAAAGTATATTAGTAGAATCAGTCGCTGCATATTTATATATACATAACTATATCATATTTTATCTATAATTACATAATTGAAATTTTAAATCTCAGTTATGTAGTTTGGAATGTGTGACAATTATTTTGATTTTTTTGAAAGACATTTATTTTTACACAACTTGCTTTAATACATTGTTTTTGTTGTTCTCAATATTTTTTATATTTTATTCAAAAAGTTGTTTCCTTAAAATGTATAAATTATTTTTACTGGCACTTTAAAATACAATTATAGGACTATTTTAAAATTAACCAATTTGTTCTTAAATTTTTTTCTTTTATAATATGAATTTAAAATTGATTATTAGTTTACCTTACAAAAATAAAATTCTAGAAAATATATATTTTATATAAATTGAAATTATATTTATAAAAAGTATATGCTATATATAAAAGATAGTGAAGTTTGAAATTTCACATGTTTATAACCATTTTTTAATAATAAGGAATTGGTTACTTAAGTTCATTTAAGACAAATTGGATCAAGTAATTTATAAACAATGTGTGCAAAGGATATACGAAGAAGTTTTAGTAGTGGCAAACATTGTAGGGGATAAAATACTATAGTCTCAACCTTTAAATATTAGAGTTCACTCTTCCATCTTAATGTCACGTACAAACATAAAAAATAATTAATTTGAAAGTTTAATAAAAAAAATTATTTTATTTTGGCATCTTGATATGGATAGAGAGTTATGACTTGAGTTAAATTAAAATAATAAATTTAATGTGCATATAGAAAATATTTTATAATGTTTAAATATAGAGTAAAAATGTTTTACACTAATGAATTTACTGTTGAAATAGTGGCATTTCATGATGTGATTGATTATTCTATTGTAAAAAAATTGGACAACTAATATATCATATCATGGCAACTGATCAAGCAGATGTTATGGACACAGACCCACCCACATGTTCCACTTCGAGAAGAACTCCTTGCATGTACCCACAAATTTTCAAAACAAGAGGTCATGATGTTGTTAGTATTAGTTTCTAGTGATGGAATCTGCTTATCGATTTCAGATTCTATGGTGGAAAGTGTGGAAGAGCAGTGGAATTTACCACTTCTAGCCAAAATCCATAAGTTTCAACCAAGTTTGATCGCTTATGGAAATGGGATAATAAGAACTGCAAGCCGAGTGAGATAATGGATATTATTTCTTTGCTTAGGGGCTGCTTTCTCATTTCCTTCACCTGTAAAGAAGATTTGACTAAAACACTTTATAATGGTCTCATATTTAAGGGCAAATTCTTTGTCTCCCCTTGCAAATGGAGACCAAGGCTTTCCAATAATTCTAGGTTTCCTCAAGACTTCCCTATGTGGATTTCCCTTCTGGAGCTCCCATTGGACTTCTAGCATGAAGACGTCATTTTTGGCATTGCAAAGGCTTTTAGGGTTCCATTATACATCGACTCAGACACTCAACATAGGAGGAGACTCTAGGAGGCTATTAAACCCCTTTCGAAGTCTATCCTCCTTAAGTTTAAAGGTGAATTATGGAGACAAAGCTTTATGATTGATGGCTTTTTGGGACCTTGTAAGTTGTGTTCTTATTTTCATATCCCTAGAATTTCCTACCCATTTTTTATGCCTTCCCTTAGTGATAATTGGGACTATTTATCTATGAATGATTCTCATTGCATCAAAATAAATATGGTTTGCAAGGCTTCGATCTCTAAAATGTCTCTAAATCCCTTTTCAACATTCAAGATTAGTTTGGGATGGAACCCAATATGGATATGACTGGGGACCCAGGTGGACTGGTTGATGTCAATCCTACTTCTTAGATCTTTGTTCATCTCATTGTCTCTAATAACATTTATGTGTCTAAATTTAAGTCTATGGCTCCCCTGAGCCTTTGCATGGCGGCTATTAACTCCTCTCAACCCTCTCTTGTGGGTGAATCCTCTCCCCTTAAGGAGTGGTATGTTTTAGGGCCTAAACCTTCTCCAAAGGATAGGGTGGATATATTTATTGCCTTTAAAGAGTTACTTTAGGATAAATTGGCTTACCATAAAGTTCTCCAATGATTCTTGTTGGGTGAATATCTTGTCGGCCAGCTAATTGGTGACCAAAATAGTTCCTATCACCACAGCATAGGGAGATCAGTCGGCCAAATGTGCAGGTTTACTGCATCAGCAGGAGACAAATCTCTCCTCTCATCAAGGGGAGGTTCCCTATAGATATGCAAGAGATGTAGGAGGCTATATATATATATATATATATATATATATATATATATATATATATATATATATATATATATATGCAAAAAGTAAGACACAGGGGGTAGGATAAACCATCCATCTCTCTTCTTTCAGAGATGATGCTGACAAACAGAAGAGAAATACTGGGTGATGGGGAAGGTGCTTCTCTTCTTTCAAAAGCAACTTTCAGCCAAGAGCCAGGATCCTTCCTAAATAGTAGAAATCTTGATGAAGCAACAGAAGGCACTTCTCTTCTTTCAGAAGTGCTTATTCTTGCAGGCAACAGGAATCTTTTTGGTAACAGGTAACCAAAGGTGCAGAGTAACCAACAGCTTAAAATGTAGCGCAAAGTCTCCACCTCGACTACCCAAAGAGTATATCACAAAGGATAATGGGGGTACAAAGTCTCCCCAGAATCCCCAACACAAAAAGAAAAGGAAAACACAGACTGAAATCAATTGTGAAAGCACAAAGTCTTCTCACAGTTGGTTTCAGGACACTTCTTTGTTACCTTTACTAATTCTGTGCACCAAATTAAATGAATAAGGACACCTTCAGATGACACAAGTTAGAACAGCACAAAGTCTGGAAAAACTTGCTTTCTCATTCAAATAACAAGGAAAATGAAATTACAACCTGAGCTCAAAGTCTCAGTCTTCTTCTTTCAAAATGGGCAGAGTTTCGTTCTTGTAAAAATGAGAAGTCTCCCCTACAACAAATGAGAGATTACAATATATAGCACCCCAAGAAAGGCTTGGGCGCTTGTTTTTCATATGTCAGCCCACATCGTGCATTTAATGCCTTGAAGGCATTTTCAAGTTTATCAAAGGACTGTGTTGAAAACAGGGCAGCTGTCTTAACTATGGCATGCCATTTCATCCCATATGTCTTCTCTCGAGTCTAGATCATTTGGTCTATCCCCTCTGATGTCTGCGTAGCCATCCATTCGTCTTTACTTCATGGAAAAAAATAGGCCGTGTCCTTGGTTTGGTGCACTCAGAAGTCTACTCGATCCACTGTTTCACCTACTAGAAATAACTCTTTCGAAGATATTTTTGATCCTTTGGTCTCGCTCCTCTCTTCACTACTTAAGCACTTCTTTGCTCTTTATAGCCCTTCTTGCCTATGTCTTTTGGGGGGGGGGGGAGCTTTCTACATCTTTGACAAGTGACAAGCTCCGCTGTCATGAAACTCATTAGAAACTCATGGAAAAATGGAGTCCATGACACATTTTGCCTGAGCAACTCAAAAAGGCAACACAGACGCAAACACTTGTCACGTTCGCTACACTTGTCTTTTTCCATCGAGCACTTTTCTGCGAGCTTTTCTCTTCAGTCAGACTTTTTCAGCTTTGTCTCTTCCTGCTGCAATTTGAGCTATTGGGCTATCTTTCCAGCCAGTCGCTTGGTTCTTCCTTTGAGTTATGTGCTTTATTTGAATTTCAATAGATATTCCCTTACCTTAAATTTGACGTCTGCAGGGACGTCATTGGTTGACTGTTACTTGAACCATGTCTTTGAACCAAAACATTGAACCAATCGGTTGAACCAAAAATAGTTCAAGTCGATGGTTCAATTGAATGAACCAAGCCGATGAACTAAGTATTAAACCAAAAGATGCTGAAATAAAGGGAATGAACCACCCGAGCGAAATAAAGCATTGAACCGCTTGGTTGAACTGAGCCCGTTCCTTTGGTTAAACCCGCCATTGAACCACTTATTTGTTGCTTCTCTCTTTGACAGAGGCTACCTTTGAACCTTTGAACCATGTTGAACCATTGAACTTTGAACTTGTTGAACCTGTTGGTTCAATGGTTCATTCTTCGTTATTTGGCAAAGTCCTTTGTTCTTTTGCACCAAGCGCATTGAACCAAACCTGGAAACCACTGAGTGCTGAAAACTTATTTTTTTGACTGAACTTGCCTACAGAAGCTTTTTTAACCCATTGAACTTGTGAATCCCCTTTACGAAAAGAGCTTAAAAATGAGGAATTTGAAAGCTCAGAATAAATTTGAAAGGGGAAGAGAGGAATTTTTGATTTGTAGGTTGTCCCAAAAATGAGTGGCATTTTTTGGGGACAACAGCTGGCTCCAGTTGGGGAATTACCTTCAGTTGCAAAAATCTATTGAATGGAGTAGAATCAGAATCTCCAGTGCCTTGAAGTGTGCCATTGGGCCACGGAGTCATGCTACCCAAGAAGAAAGGTTCCAAAAATGAAAATGAAAAGCACAAAACAAATCAAGAGACTATACAAATATACATATATACAGGGGGGCTCATCCGACACTTCAAGAGTTGAAGTGATTCAGATGTTGCCCATTGTAAGGCAAAGAGAAGAAAGTGCCACCTTGATATTTCAACAAGAAACTATTTTGTCTCCAAAAACGGTGACGGGTGAATGGAACTTTCCACCAGGGAACCAATCTCCTGCGTCTTCCTCTTGGCCTTTTCTTCTTCTTGCTCCAAGGAAGGACATGGTCTTCAAATTGAAAACCATAACTCCTTGCTCTCCCTACGAAGAGTTCCTCTGCCTAATTTTGGAGTGCAACAGTATGGTCCAGTACCATAATTTGTTGTTCTGATAACTCAGCCTAGCACATGTCTTGATTGTCCCCCTCAGATATCTTAGATTCTTCTTTATTTGGGAGGGAGGGTTCCCTTGTACTTATGCTGCACTCCACCAATTCCCCTGCTATTTCATCCCTACCTGAAGACTCAAACAAAATTTGGGCTACAGGGGCAGTTGTTTGGGTCTTGACACATTTGACATGATTAATTATGTCAAATGGTTGGGTTGGACTAGGCACAAGAGATGGGAGTTCTTCTTTTTGGTTTATGGGAGGGGTGGGAGGACTGATTTGTGATTTTGAAGTAGAAGGTGTAGGGATGTTTGATATACTTACTTCTACAGGAACTACCAAATCCTTTGGCTGGAGAGGCAGAGTGGTTCCCTGCTTAGCAATTGAAATTTCCGGTTGAGGTTGCTCTTTTGTCTTTTCTTTATCAGCTTGCTGGGCTGACTAGTTCTTGGACTCGGTCAACACTGCGCATGATCCCTTGGCTGCTTCTCCTTTACTTCTAGGTTCATCCTGGTAACTCAGAAAACCAATGTGGGAGTCACCAGCTGACTCTTCTTGATCCTCCCTAAAGAGGTCAGCGTCACTTTCTTGATTAAACTCAAGTTGGAAAGAGAACTCATGCTCTATTTCCAAATATCCAACTGCTAATTTGGCTAGAGGTGCTTCAATGGCAAGGTTCCTCTATGGGGGAGGAAGATGATTTCGCTGCCCTTGACCCCTGGCAGCATTGCCTTGGTATGCCTGATTCTGAAATGTCCTTCTTGGGGCATCCTGATGAGGAGCAGAAAACATACCTTGGGCAATTTGTCTTATGAGGGCCAGCACTTCATTTGCTAACTTCTGCACCATTTGGTCAGTGGTGGCTACAAGTGAGTAATCAAAAGATGAGGAAGATGTGCCTCTATTTGAATCCCTTCTTATCTTTCTAACCAAGATAAGGTCATCTTCTACCTCAGTAGCCAAGTCCTGAGCTTCAGCAAGGTCTATCTAGCCAGCACGCCTTAGCAAAAAACTCACTTCAGACAGTTGTGAGTTGATGAAGAAGCACTTTAGGTTTTCAGGTGTTGGCTAAGCAATGATAGGAATCTGATTCCTTAGCTTGTCAAACCTTACAATGAAATCCCTCATAGGCTCATGAGGCTCCTTCTTCATCTGCGTGAGCTAGGCCAAAAGGGCATGTGCATCTTCTGATAGTTTGAACCTTACTTCAAACTTGGCTTTGAGCGTGTTCCAACCAGTCACTAATCTAGTCTACAAATGGTAAAACCAGTCTGCAGCAGCACCTTGTAGTGTCTCCACAAACAGCCTGACTGCTACATCTTCAAATTCCACCCTTATCACACCACAGGCTATGGTGAAGGCTGCAATGTGTTCATTAGGGTGGACTCTTCCATCACCAAAGAATTTGAGGAAATTCTTCCTTGAACTGAGTGGTAGCTCATGCAGGGGTGGAGTTAGATTAAGTGGGCCAAAAGAGTTACCCCAGGGGCCAGATTCCTTTCTAAATAGTAGAAATCCTGATGAAGCAACAGAAGGCACTTCTCTTCTTTCAGAAGTGCGTGTTCTTGCAGGCAACAGGAATCTTTCTAGTAATAGGTAACCAAAGGTGCAGAGTAACCAACAGCTTGAAATGTAGTGCAAAGTCTCCACCTCGACTACCCAAAGAGTATATCACAAAGGATAATGGGGGCACAAAGTCTCTCCAAAATCCTCAACACAAAAAGAAAAGGAAAACACAGACTGAAATCAATTGTGAAAGCACAAAGTCTTCTCATAGTTGGTTTCAGGACACTTCTTTGTTACCTTTACTAATTCTATGCACCAAATTAAATGAATAAGGACACCTTTAGATAACACAAGTTAGAACAGCACAAAGTCTAGAAAAACCTGCTTTCTCATTCAAATAACAAGGAAAATGAAATTACAACCTGAGCTCAAAGTCTCAGTCTTCTTTTAAAATGGGTAGAGTTTCATTTTTGTAAAAATGAGAAGTCTCCCCTACAACAAATGAGAGATTACAATATATAGCACCCCAAGAAAGACTTGGGCACTTGTTTTTCATATGTCGGCCCACGTTGTGCATTTAATGCCTTGAAGGTATTTTCAAGTTTATCAAAGGACTGCATTGAAAATAGGGCATTTATCTTAACTATGGCATGCCATTTCATCCCATATGTCTTCTTCCGAGTCTGGATCATCTGGTCTGTCCCCTCTGATGTCTGTGCAGCCATCCATTCATCTTTACTTCATGGAAGAAAACAAGCTGTGTCTTTGGTTTGGTGCGCTCAGAAGTCTACTCGATCCATTGTTTCACCTACTAGAAATAACTCTTTCGAAGATATTTCTGATCCTTTGGTCTCACTCCTCTCTTCACTGCTTAAGCGCTTCTTTGCTCTTTATAGCCCTTCTTGCCTATGTCTTTTGGGGGGGGGGCTTTCTGCATCTTTGACAAGTGGCAAGCTCTGTTGTCATGAAACTCATCAGAAACTCATGGAAAAATGGAGTCCACGACATGTTTTTCCCGAGCAACTCAAAAGGGGAACATGAACGCAAACACTTATCACGTTCGCTGCACTTGTCTTTTTCCATCGGGCATTTTTTCGCGGGCTTTTCTCTTCAGTCGGGCTTTTCCAGTTTTGTCTCTTCCTATTGCAATTTGAGCTATCAGGCTATCTTTCTAGCCAGTCGCTTGGTTCTTCCTTTGAGTTCTGCGCTTTATTTGAATTTCAATAGATATTCTCTTACCTTAAATTTGACGTCTGCAGGGACGCCATTGGTTGACTATTGCTTGAACCATGTCTTTGAACCAAAATGTTGAACCAATTGGTTGAACCAAAAATAGTTCAAGCCGATGGTTTAATTGAATGAACCAAGCTGATGAACTAAGTATTGAACCAAAAGATGCTGAAACAAAGGGAATGAACCACTCGAGCGAAATAAAGCGTTGAATCGCTTGGTTGAACTGAGCCCGTTCCTTTGGTTGAACCTACCGTTGAACCACCTATTTGCTGCTTCTCTCTTTGACAGAGGCTGCCTTTGAACCTTTGAACTATGTTGAACCATTGAACTTTGAACTCGTTGAACCTGTTGGTTCAACGGTTCAATGGTTCATTCTTCGTTATTTGGCAAAGTCCTTTGTTCTTTTGCACCAAGCGCGTTGAACCAAACCTAGAAACCACTGAGTGCTAGAAACTTGTTCTTTTGACTAAACTTGCCTGCAGAAGCTTTTTTAACCTGTTGAACCTATGAATCCCCTTTACGAAAAGAGCTTAAAAATGAGGAATTTGAAAGCTCAGAACAAATTTGAAAGGGGAAGAGAGGAATTTTTGATCTATAAGTTGTCCCAAAAATGAGTGGCATTTTTCGGGGACAACAATTCTCAACCTCTAACAAATGGGCCTTTATTAAAAACATGAATGGGGACATTATTCCCCTCCTTCAAGCTCTTGGTTTCATCATAAAAAGTTAAATCCTGTAAAAGGGGAGTTTAACTATGGCAATGAAAGGAGGAAAATGGGGACACTATCATCTTGAAGGAAACTAGAAATGGAAATGGAGGGAATTACCAAAGGAACTCAAGGCACCCTTATGGGTTGAAATGTGATTGGCTCTAAATGACAGATACTCTAAGGTTTATTGGTTTATTTGTAGGTTGGGTCAGTTGTTGTTAGTCCTATGGTAATTGTTGACCAAATTTTGCCTACAAGTAAAATTTTGGTCCCCTTCCTCCCTTGTTGTTCATGCCAGTTATATTTCAGGTTGTTCAGGTTTAGCATGCTCCGTTTCATGGCCTAGTTCAATTTCGAGTTCAATTTCTTGGTGCAAAGGTTCAATCTTGAGTTTGGTCTCCTGGTTCAATAATGGTTGAACCAAACCGTTGAACCAAAATTTTGGGTTCAACGGGCTTGGTTCAAGTTCAAAGGGTTCATTGTTCAATCCAAGTATTTCAATGTAAACATGTTGAACCTTCATACTGTTGAACCATTGAACCAATTTTTTTTGGTTCAACAGATGTGGTTCAACGTACTTGGTTTGATAGGTTCAGTTCAAAGCGTCGGGCTTGGCCTTGAGGATTTGGCGTGCTTGGTTGAACCTTTGAACCGTTGAACCTTTTGGTTCAATGGTCCAGTTCAAAGGTATGCTCCAAGTTGGAAGAGCAGTCAACAGTTCAAAGTGCCCTTTAAAGGGCAGACACTCCAAGGACTTTTCAGCAGGACATGTGCCAGAAATTTTTCAAGACAGAGAAGTGCCGAGAGGATGCCACGTGGACCCGATCACATTTTAAAAGGGCCTGATGACGTCTCGATGGACGTCAAATTTAGTAGAACAGTTTAGCCGTTGGGTCTCAAGCGACAACGCTCGAAAAACCATCAATTTCAAGAGGATGGAATATCCGTTGGTTTTCAAAGCTCGACAGCCAAATGAGCATCAAATTTAGCAAAATAAAATGGCCTTTGTTTCCAATCGAGAAAGTATTGCCAAGGAGTCCAGAATGCAGCAACCTGCTGAAAGTTTACTCTTGGGAGGCCGAACGAGTCAGATAGAGACAAATTCGATAAAAGACAAGAGGACATACATGGAATGAGCAAACAGTTAAGTCCAAGCGGCGCCATTTTGAAGAGGCGACCCCAGTAGATGGAACAGTTCTTTCGAATTGACCATGAGAAGACGCACCAGCTGAGTAATGTAATCAGTTTCTTCATTTTACATTTAATGGTTGGACAAACCCTATTTTGACATTAAAAAAATGTGGACTTCTAGCAATCAAAGCACATGGCTCATTAATATTTTGAGTGGTTTGTTTCTTTTCATGAACAGCCACTTGTAAAAAAGAGCGCCAAATGAGCCTCTTGGACTTTCCATATATATTTGATACTTGTCATTTTGTAATCATCTTTTTATAATTTTTGTAAGGCACAGCCCTGCTAAAATTTCTACCTAAATCTATAAAGATAGTTCTACCTCTTCTTGGACAGATTCTGTGTATGTTCTGAGTGTTTGAGTTGTGTCCCGTCATTGTCTTCTAATGCTCTCACAGGTTCAACACCAACACACCAGTTATCCACAAGGTGCCATTGTCTGTAGTTGACAGGAGGAGAGTTCCATTTGGAGATATAGAATAGAGGAAATCATTTACAGTATATGTTTCGTAGCATCTTGGTGAGTCCATGTTCCTATGTTTTCATAAGAACTTCTTTGCCATTTTCTTGTAGCCTGGTCTCCCTGCCAAGTCTGAGTGTATGTTTGTTGCCTTTGTCCGATTCTAAGAGTGGGTGTGAAAAGGTCACCTTGTTTTGGTGTATCACCTCCTTAGAGTAGTTTATTTTTTTGCATTTTCTTCTCTTTTCATTCCCCCCAGTTTATATATATATTTTTTCACTCACTGAAACAAACAAGATACACCAGAGGGAACTAGCCCTTACTTAGAGACTCTCCTCTCCTGATTCGCCGTCCCACAGGTGAGAGAAGAGTTTCGATGTTGCGGGAAGAGGGCAAGAACTTGTTTTCTTGCCACTGGGTGCACTTTTCAGCGTCAACAGTTTTGGCACGCCCGGTGGGACACAATTTTATAATGCAGTAAGGTTTCAGGATTGATGCTGGTCTTGATACGGCAAATCAAATATCTTCCAACATCTGGTGACTCCACTGGTAAGTTTTTCAATCTTCATATTAAAACCAGTGTCTTAACTTTCTATGCCTAAGGTCACCACAAGGTCTGCTTCAAAAAAGGTTCCTTTCAAATTCATTGAATTACATTTCAATTATGTTAAAAGATTAAGATTTGAGAGAACCCGCCCTTATCCAACAAGCAATCCTCCTAGACCTGTTATAAGAGACACAGTCACTACAGAACCTCAGTTAAGTCCCATCCCAGCTATGGCATTACCCTTTGCATCCTTTCGTGGTGAAAGCCCCTTGAATCTCCCACAGTATGACCCAATTCTAGGGGCAGCTCTAAAAAACGTGCCTTCTTTCGATGGATTAGGACCCATTACAACCATTGAGCACATCAAAAACATTTCTAACCTCGTCAATATTCATAATATCACAGAGGAAAATGTTGCAGTCAGATTACTGGCTTTGTCTCTTAAGGGCAAGGCTCTTGACTAGTACAAAACCTTGCCTGTGAATTCAATCCATTCTTGGAATGAACTAGGTATTTAGCTAACAGACTATTTTGGGGAGAAAAGTGATGACCTCTCGCTTGCTAAGTAGCTGACGACCATAAAGAGGGCTATGCATGAGTATATGCAGGGCTTTAACACATGGTTTTCGAAGACCTGGCAGAGAATTCCCATCCTGGTAAGGCCAACTCCCAGCTACGCTTTCTTATACTATTTAAAAGCATTAAACAACGTCATTGCAATCATGATACAATCTATGGGAGGGCATATACTACTTGATGCTTATGACATAGACATAGCAGCAAAGAATTGTTTAATACAGGCTGGGAAAATAGCCCCTAGACCCCACATGCCAATTTTCTCAAAAATGCCACCTCCATTAAGGGCCCTGCTCCCACATTGGCTCCTCTGCCTGCCATCAAAAAACCAGTTGTTGTCCTGCCAAGCAAACTTCATGAGGTTAAAAGTATGTTGCATATCATGTCCAATGAACTTGTTGCCATTAAAAGGCAACAAGCTCAGGGCAACAGACCAAATCAAGGGTACTAGAATTATGGTCCAACCCCTAGACCCCCCTTTCAAAATTATAATCAAGGTTAGGGGTAGCTCACTACAACTAGGTCATTTCAAAATTACAACACCGGTCCCTCCTCATCATCTAAAGCCATGGTGCCTGCTTAGAACAATTTGGTACAGGAACAGCCAAGCTGTTCAACCATGGGATACAGCTAAGAGCAGGATAATCATACAAATGAGATGATAAATTATTTCTAGAGTACAAAAGATCAGGCTGCCACTCATTCCCAATTTTTTGAGGCTCCAGCTCAGCCCAGCACGAGTAGCAATCAGGCCCAGCCAGATTCTGCTCTTATGAACCACCTAGAGGGTGAGTTTTATGCAATTAATCATGGGGGTGCTGTAAACAATCAGGTTGATTGTGTCGCAGTCAATACAAGATTTAAGAGGAAAGTAGTGGGAGAGGTACAGGCTACCACTCAGACATCAATAGCACGTCCTCCATCACACTCATTTCAAAAGGCCCTAATTTTCAAACAGTCACTTGCACCTTCAGCACCTTAGCTACAGCTTCAGTTGGAATCAACCCAAAAAAATGTGAAGGGAGTTAGTCCCCAAGTCAATATAGTGGACCAAATGAAGAAGTTGCATGTGAGCATCTCTTTATGGAACTCATTATCTCTTCCAGGATAGAAAGACGTATTGAAGAAAGAATTGCATAAGCTAGATCAGGGAGTTGTTCCAACAAACATGGATAATGTTTTGATGACAAATGGACAACCTGCCACTCTAAAACAGGTAAAGAAGGAAGAGAAAATTCCCCCTTTCTATGTATCCTTGATCATTGGGGACTTCTTGTTACACAACTACATAATTGACATCGGGCTAGTACATCAGTGATGCCTAAGTGCATTGCTGATAAGATGGGACTGAAGTATGAAGAAATGAAAAATGGAGTCCTACAGCTAGATGGGACACCTGCAAAGACAGTTGGAATTTTGAAGGGTTTAGACTTGACATTGCATGCTTGCCCAACCTTCTCAATTCCCCATGATATAATAGTAGCGCATGTTCCTCTATTTTTTGCAATCTGCCTGTCCAGGGACTTCACGTCCAAAATAGGTGGCTATCTAGCAGCGAATTGGTCATACCTGGTTTTCAGAACCAAGTATGGGACCAACGTTAAAATTGAGTCTGAGCCACTCTAAAAAGACTATCTAGAATCATATACTCCCAAGGCAGCGAATGTCAGTTACACAATCATCGACTTGGAAGAGTCCCAGACAGACCAAGCTCCGTCTTCTGCTCTTGAAGGAGTCACAGACCTACTCTTGGATGAGTGGGGGAATGATAACTTTGAACATGATCTATACAATTTTATAGAGGAGACAAACCTTGGAGTCTATTTCATGCACGAAGAGGGCGCCTTCATGCTAAATTTGATGAAAGCAGAACAAAAAAACCTTGGCCTATGACAGCTGTATTTTGATGGTTCCAAAAGTAAGCTGGGCACTGGGGGTGGGGCAATGCTGGTCTTCCCTTCAAAGAAAAAGTACTTTTCAGCTTTTTGTTTCCAATTCTCTTGCAAGAGTAATGTTGCAGAATATGAGTCTTTGATCCAAGGGCTGGAATGTGCAAGAAAAAGGGCGATTAAGGAGTTGCAAGTCTTGGGGGATAGCGAGCTGATTGTGAATTAGGTAAAGGGCCAGAATCTAACAAAGAACTCCTTGCTAAAGTCTTACGAGCATAGGGTCTAGGACTTGATAGAAGATTTCCTTGCCTTCAACATTGCCTCGATTCCCAGGGAGCAGAACAAACACGCGAATAGGCTGGCAGCAATTGGTGCTCAGTTTGATGTTTCAAGGAAAATAAGCTGAGACTATGGTTCACGCCACTTGAAAGTGGTAGTTTGACCCTCTATCCCAGACAACATTGCAAATTGGCAAGTTTTTGAAAGTGACCAGCAGATAGTTCTCTTCCTCTAAGAAGAAGCTGAGTTCGCAATGCACAACCAGACAAAGTTACAGCAGCAATATAGAAATCAAATTATTTAGTTAAAGAACAACAAACTCACTAAAGGTCTGGTCATGCTTAAAAGCATTTTCAACGAAGATGACCAACTGAGAAATGACAAGGCATGCATCACGACCAAAGAGGAGAATTACGAAAGGGTCGAAATCTTCAAGGGCAAGCTGCTAGCGCTTGGCAAGGTCTACACATTTTAAGAAAGGCAAGCTTTTATTCTGCTGTGTCAAGATTTCGCTGATGTGTTTGCAAGGGATTACAGTGATTTAAAAGGCTTCGACCCAAGACTCACCCAACACACCATTGAATTAGAGGAAGGCACAAAACTAGTCACACAAAAATAAAGGCCTGTCAATCCTACAATTGAGCCCCTCATGCAAAGAGAATTGGCCAAATTGATTGAGTCCAAAATTATATTTCCAATCAAACATTCCTCATGGCTGGCCAACTTTGTTCCTAGTAGAAAGAAAAATGGGGAGATCAGGTTGTGTGTCGACTTCAGAGACCTTAATAAAGTCTCTTTAAAAGATCATTATCCCCTTCCAAGCATGGAGTAGATTCTTCAAAAAGTGACTGGTAGCGAGCATTTCTCTCTCATAGATGGCTTTTCAGGTTATAATCAGATTCTAGTGCAACATTGTGACCAGTACAAAATAGCCTTCACCACCAAATGGGGAACGTTTGCCTACAAAAAGATGTCATTCAGGTTATCCAATGCTGGTGCTACCTTCCAATGAGCCATGGACATGGCTTTTGATGGCTTGATAAATAACAACGTGCTGGTATACCTTGATGATATAACGGTATTCTCCAAGGAAGTGAGCCAGCACATAGAACACTTCAGGCAGATTTTTTAGAGGTGCAGGGAATTTGGCATCTCTCTTAATCCAAAGAAATGCGCGTTTGTTCTTCATGAGGGGAAACTTCTGCGCCACATTGTGTCCAAGGAGGGCTTGTCCATTGACCCTGAAAGAGTTTGCTCCATTCTGGAAATGTCCCTACTAAAGCACAAGAAAGGCCTACAGAGTTTCTTTGGCAGGATAAACTTTATTCGGAGGTTCATTCTAAATTTTACTGAGATAGTTAAGCCCCTAACCTCTATGTTGAGGAAAGGTGAAGAATTCAAGTGGACAGCGCAAAAAAAAGACAGCTTTGAAGCCATCAGGTAGGCTTTAGCTCAGACGCCTACTCTGATCAGCCCTGACTTCAGTAAAGACTTCAACCTCTACACATTCAGTAATGAAGAAGTGATATCTGCCATGCTCACCCAAGCAAATGGTGACGACCTTGAGCAGCCACTCACCTTTTTCAGCCAAGGGTTAGCGGACTTCAAAGTCAGGTACACATACATAGAAAAGCAAGCCCTAGCAGTAGTGCAAAGCTTGAAGAAATTCAGGTATATGTTGTCTAACAGCAAGATTCGTCTTATGGTTCCACATCTTGGTGTCAAGGATTTCTTGACCAATCAAGATTTAAATGAGAAAAGGGCGAGATGGATCACCAAAGTGATGGAGTACGATGTAGACATCAAAATCACCAAGCTGGTGAGGGGTAGAGGCCTGTGTGAATAGTTGGCTACAGGTTTCAAACAAGATAAAGGGGAGAACAGCTTGCTAATCCATGATGCAGCCATTGCAAAAAAACCAGCTGTCATAAAAGATTAGATGCTAGACATGAAGCATTTCCTTTTCACAGGTGAGTGTCCACAGGGTCTTGATAAGACTAGAAGAAGGTATTTTAAACTTCAGTCCCTTCTTTATATTCTGATTGACGAAGTATTGTTTAGGAAGGATCCCTCTGGGGCTCTTCTAAGATTGCATTGACCCCAATTAGGTTGATAAGGTACTAGCTGAGTTTCATGATGGGCCAGCTGATGGTCATTTCGCTCCTAGAGCTATAGCAGCAAAGATAATGAGAGCTAGCTATTTTTGGCCTACTCTTTTCAAGGACACCCATGCCTGGGTGAGAAAGTGCCAAAAGTGTGCACTTTTTGATGGAAAACAATGATTGGCTATCATGCCTCTACAACCCATTCAAGTTGAGCAACCATTCATGCAATGGGGCCTAGATTTTATAGAGATGATTAATCCTCCCTCTAGTGCTAGGCACAAGTGAGTGTTGATTGCCATGAATTATTTCACTAAGTGGATAGAAGCAGTTGCTTTGAAAGAGGTGAATGAGAGCACAGTTTTGGAGTTCTATGAAGATCTGGTACAAGATTTGGGGTCCCAGCCACCATAATCTCAGATAACACCTTGGCATTTCTGGGAATCAAAACTAGTGAATGGGCACTGAAGTATGGCATATACCTCAGCTCTTTATCAAACTATTATCTGCAGGGGAATGGGTTGGCTGAGTCCATCAACAAAAATCTGATCAGAATTATAAAGAGGACTATACAAGAAAATTAGAAGACTTGGCATGCCAAGCTAAAGACAGCTCTATGGGCCGACCAAATTACTCCGAAGAGAGCAATAAAAAATTCTTCATATACGCTCGTGTATGGAAGGGAAGTCAGGCTTCCCATTTCACTTGAATTGCCAGTTTTGGATCTCTCCCACCAATTGCAACTAGAAGAAGGAACCAGCATGGAGGTTAGGTTGTGTGAGCTAATGGAGCTCCGAGAGGTAAGGGATTGGGCTATGGCTTCTCTGACAAGTCGCCAATAGCAAGTAAAAAGGCACTTCTACAGGAAATCTTTGTCAAGAGATTTTTTTGAAGGAGATATTGTCCTGAAATGGGACAAAGATCGAGCTAAGCTTGAAAAACATGCAAAATTTGACGCCCTATGGAGCGGTCCTTATGTGATTACTCAGTGCAAGCAGCATAATGCGTTCCAACTTTCAAGGTTGGATGGTGAAGAACTGCGTATCCCAGTTAATGGGATACATCTAAAGCGTTGCCACTAATTTTTGGGGTTCGCCTGTACATATTTTCCCTTATTTTCTTACCTATTTTCCTTAAGTGTTGTTGCACAAGTAGTAGTTTCCTTAGCCTTGCATGTGTTTTTATTTCATGGAGGTAGATCTACGTGGCTGGTCTTAAGTTTTGATAGAGCTCTTGCTGGTTTTTAAGGTTATCATCTGACTCCATGCCCAATGGATTGCAAGGCAACTAGTCTCTAAGCATAGCAGGCATGCTTCCCTTGGGAGCCACCAATTTGTTGACCAAATTTTGCCTGCAGGTAAAATTTTGGTCCCCTTCCTCCCTTGCTATTCATGCCAATTATATTTCAAGTTGTTCAGGTTCAGCATGCTCCATTTCATGGCCTGGTTCAATTTCGAGTTCAGTTTCTTGGTGCAAAGGTTCAATCTTGAGTTTGGTCTCCTGGTTCAATAATGGTTGAACCAAACTGTTGAACCAAAATTTTGGGTTCAACAGGCTTGGTTCAAGTTCAAAGGGTTCATTGTTCAATCCAAGTATTTCAATGTAAACACGTTGAACCTTCGTACTATTGAACCGTTGAACCAAATTTTCTTAGTTCAACAGATGTGGTTCAACGTACTTGGTTCAACAGGTTCAGTTCAGTAGCTCAATTCAAAGTGTTAGGTTTAGCCTTGAGGATTTGGCGCACTTGGTTGAACCTTTGAACCGTTGAAATTTTTGGTTCAACGGCCCGGTTCAAAGGTATGCTCCAAGCTGGAAGAGCAGTCAGTAGTTCAAAGTGCCCTTTGAAGGGCAGACACTCTAAGGACTTTTCAGCTGGACAGGTGCCAAAAAATTTTCAAGACAGAGAAGTGCCGAGAGGATGCCACGTGGACCCGATGACGTCCTGGTGGACATCAAATTTAGCAAAATAGTTTAGCCGTTGGGTCTCAAGTGACGACGCTCGAAAAGCCATCAATTTCAAGAGAATGGAATATCTGTTAGTTTTCAAAGCTCGACGGTTGGATGAACGTCAAATTCAGTAGAATAAAATGGCCTTTGTTTCCAATCGAGAAAGTATTGCCAAGGAGTCTAGAATGCAACAACCTGCTGAAAGTTCACTCTTGGGAGGCCGAACAAGTCAGATAGAGACAAATTCGATAAGAGACAAGAGGACATACACGAAATGAGCAAACAGTTAAGTCCAAGCGGCACTAATTTGAAGAGGTGACTCCAATAGGTGCAACAGTTCCTTCAAATTGACCATGAGAAGATGCAGCAGCTGAGTAATGTAACTGGTTTCTTCATTTTACATTTAATGGGTGGACAAACTGCATTTTGACATTAAAAAAATGCAGACTTCTAGCAGGCAAAGCACATGGCTCATTAATATTTTGAGCGGCTTATTTCTTTTCATGAACAGCCACTTGTAAAAAAGAGCGCCAAATGAGCCTCTTGGACTTTCCATATATATTTGATACTTGTCATTTTGTAATCATCTTTTCACAATTTTTGTAAGGTGCAGCCCTGCTAAAATTTCTACCTGAATCTATAAAGACAGTTCTACCTCTTCTTGGACGAATTTTGTGTATGTTTTGAGTGTTTGAGTTGTGTCCAGTCATTGTCTTTTAATGCTCTCACAGGTTCAGCACCAACACATCAGTTATCCATAAGGTGCCATTGTCTATAGTTGATAGGAGGAGAGTTCCATTTGGAGATATAGAACAGAGAAAATCATTTATAGTATGTGTTTCGCAGCATCTTGGTGAGTCCCTGTTCCTGTGTTTTCATAAGAACCTCCCAGCCATTTTCTTGTAGCCTAGTCTCCCTGCCAAGTATGAGTGTATGTTTGTTGCCTTTGTCTGATTATGAGAGTGGGTGTGAAAAGGTCACCTTGTTTTGGTGTATCACCTCCTTAGAGTAGTTTGTTTTCTTGCATTTTCTTCCTTTTTCATTCCCCCCCAGTTTATATAGAGAGTCTCTAGGTAAGGGCTAGTTCCCTCTAGTGTATCTTGTTTGTTTTAGCGAGTGCAAATATATATATATATATATATATATATTTGCACTCGCTAAAACAAACAAGATACACCAGAGGGAACTAGCCCTTACCTAGAGACTCTCCTCTCCTGCTTCGCCGTCCCACAGGCAAGAGAGGAGTTTCCATGTTGCAGGGAGAGGGAAGGAACTTGTTTTCCTGCCACTGGGTGCACTTTCCAATGTCAACAGTAATTGCGAAGTATATATGATTGGGGACTGGTGCAATACCAATAATTCAAAAAAAAATTAGACCTGTTTTCTAATTTTTCTCCAATTTGGGTCTTCTATTTTTTTAAATTTTTTGGCAGTCATAATTATATTTTGACCATTTTCCTGAGCATCATTATTTGAAATTTTTTCGGATGGGTGTATGATTGAAAACTATATTAGGTGGGTTGTATTTCATTATCCTTTATTTCATGTTTCTCTTTCCCTATCATTATTTGTTTCACTCATGACAAATTAATTACCATCTCACCTCCTCATGTCTTCTCATGATGAGGCTTTTCAATCTTTGGTTTGTCATCACCCTTTTTATAATTACTCTTTTTATTTTTTGGGTCATCATTTCCCAAGATGCTTGTGTCATCATTAATCACCTTAATGTTCAATTATTATTTTTACTTTTTGCTGAGTTTAAGTGTTTTGTTTGGTCTTATTCTTCTGCATTAAGGTTTTCATAGTTGGTTAAGGCTACTAAGAGGTTCAAGTTTTATAATATTATTTCAATGGCTTCCATTGATGAATCACTAGTAGAGAAAGACAAAGAGACATATTATGAGTATGAATCCCTTGAGGGAAAAATGCCTAAATTGGGAATGGGTAGGGTGGAACCAATGTCCTAGTCTGCTATAAAAAATAATAGCCCCACTATATGGGGAATCCTAGAGAAGGGCAACCTCATGCATTTCATTCTGAGAATAGTTCGACACAAATTTAAATGGTCCAAGGATTTTTAGATTCCTCGAAAGAAAGGCTTGTGGTGATGAGGGGAACACAAATTGAGAATTTTGAGGAATCCATTGTCGAAGCTATAGGGCTACTCGTGCATGAGCTAAAATATTACAAGGACAAGACCATGAAATATGAATGGGTCTCTAAGTTTTTTGACTCCATGGAGAAAACAATGGAAGTTACCAAAAGCTTTAGACGAATTGACCTCCTTGAGGTATGGCTAGAAGTCTGCAAGTAGGTGATGTTGTGTCTCACTCTTAACTCCAAGTTTAGTCTAGTTAGATACCATCATTTCATGATCCTAAATCACTTTATAGAAATTTACAAGGCCAATCTGCCCTTTTATCTTTTATGCTCTCTTGAAGATTTTGTGGTAGAATTCAAAGGGAACAACAAAGTTTTTGTGGCACATCAATCACTATATATATTTTAATTTAAGTTTGCCCCTCCTGATAGGAACAAATAGTTTTTACTGACCCTAGCCTTGCATTTGGTGGAGAAAAAAGGGATGAAAAGGATTAAAGGGGCATGTGTGAATGTTAAATTGTTGTTGGAACCAAAAAGGCTAAGGTTGGTAAGCCAAGAAAAAAGTTAATCTTGGACCTGGATGATTTGACGGAGCTGATGATGAAATTTGATGGGTCCCCGATGAAGGATGATCTTTTGGTCATCCTCTTCGATCTGGGTTCCATGGAGGCTTCTAGTCAGGTTGTTTTTATTCTAGTTAAGCGCTCCCTAATAGATTCTAGTCCATGTTGTTTCTGCTCTACTCAAGGATAGTTCGCTTAAGGAGAGACTGTGCTCAATTGAATTGAGCCTTAAGAATAAAGCTATGGAGATCAGAATGATAAGGAAAGAGTTAAAATAATTTTGATGCGCCATTATCCCAAGAGTGGGTTCAGGGGATAAGGAAGGTTCAAATTCTACTTCAAACACCCCTCCCTACAAAAATGGAAGACCCAGTTGACCCATAGGCGTAGGTTTCCCCCAAGGGTTGGATGGATTCTATTGTATCTCATCTATTGACTCCTAAAATCATTGCCTTCCATTTTGTAGTTGGGGTATCAAAATTTGCTGGCAAAGATCGACCCAGGTCTAGGACCTAGAGAAAATCTGGAAAAGGTCCCCATTAGGTTCCAGGGGTGCTTTTGTTCGTCCCTTGCATGTTTTATTTAGACAATTTTGTGGTTTGATCTTTTACTCTCTTTTTATGCTCTACTTGTTCTATCTTGTAGGTTATTTTTTGTTTGGGTAGATGTGTCTTCTATTTCTTTATGTGGTATCCTTTTGGAGACCTAGCCCTCCTAGTCTCACACCAGTCAAAGGCGGGCTTGTCTAATTCAAAACATTAAAGTTTGAAACTATTCCTATTTGAATTATAAGGTGTGAGCTTTAACTTTGTTTCTCTTAAAAGTGATTATTAATGAAACTTTTTTTAACAATTTTTGTTAATATTATAAATTGGGATGGGAATGAAAATTTATTGAAGAATCATTTGGTAATAAAATTTAAAATGTATGTGACCATAAAATAATAAAAATATTATCTTAATTTAAAAATTTATCATAAATTTTTTATTAACATTTTTTTTAATATTATTATCACTATTTTAAATGTTATATTTATATTTAAAAATCTAATAAAAAATACTCCTTATATATTTGGATGTAGTGTTTACCACTTTATCTTTATGAAAAATTAAAAGTAAATTGATTAGTAAAAATAAAATTATATTAAATTTTTTTAGTAAATTAAAGAAAAATATTTTCCATATAATTAAACATTTTAACAACAATTCATACTCAACTTTAAAAGAATCAATAGTTACATGATAGGGCTTGCCAACATATTAATATGAATTCTTTGAATTCCTTGATTTGAGTTATCAATAGTTTTTTAAAAAGATATATGAAAATTATAATAAGAACATTAATGAAAGATGTGACTTAAAGAATGTTGAAAATATAGTCGACAATTCATAATTGTGTGTAAGGATGGTCGCTAAGTGATGGAACTTGTTGGTTTTTAATTTAAATTATAAATGATCGATAAAAATAGCAATATATTCCTCTCCACCAGAATAGGTGAGTGGTCATCATCTAGACAATTATCATGTACCAAATCCTAGATGATTGGGTCGGGTAGGTGAGTGCTAAAGAAATTTTAGTTCATGTTCTACGGAAAAATAATTTATGTTTTGTGTCTCCATAAAATCTTGATTTGCACCAATACATATTTCGTAGAGCATCCAATTTCATTGCAATAAAAAAAATCTATTTTGGAAAATATGTATTCTAATTGAATGATTTTTTAATACTTAAAAAAAGGCTTGTAGTCATAGCTATTTTTAAAATTGTGTAAATTTATTATAAATTTATTTTTATTTATAAATATTTGAAATTTATATTTTTACAATAATTTATAATTAAAAAATCAATGATTATTTGCTTTTACATACATATTTATCCTAAAATTTATTAAAAATTATTTGTAAATTAAATTTATTAAATATTTTTGTGTTAATGTGACTTGTTTCTATTTTCACTTTAAAATATATTTAATTTTTTAGAAATATATATTTTTATTGTTTCAACTTATTTATAAATTATTTATTTTGTAAAAAAAATATATTAATAAAATTAATGATTATATATATCATTTATTATTTATAATTAGATAATTGAAATTTTACATCTCAATTATGTAGTTTAGAATATGTAACAATTATTTTAGTCTATTGCATCTTTTTTTTTGAAAGACATTTAATTTTACACATTATTTTAATGTATTTCTTTGATGTTTTTTATGTCTTGTTCTAGTTTTTTTTTTTTTTTTTTTTTAAATATATAAATTTTTTTTACTAACACTTTAAAATATAATTATAAGACTATCTTAAAATTAACCAACGTGTTCCTATTTTTTTTTCTTGTCATTTTTTTATGATAAGGAATTGGCTCCTTAAGTTTAATTCATTTAAGAGAAAATGGAATCAGGGAATTTATAAACAATACGTACAAAGGATATATGAAGAAGTTCTAGTAGTATTATGATAACTATTAGGTATTACAAAGTTGACAATTATTCAACTATTGGTGTACACTCAACTACTGACACTTTTCTCGTAGAATAAATTTTTATTCTACACAGAGTTATATTTCATGTTCAGAAAGTGGCATGGACACATGTTGGGTAAGGGAAGACTAGATTGCTTTACATCTGGGTGACTTCGATATTTTTATTGTAATAGAATAGAAAACTAAAAAGAATTAAGATGTTATGAAATGCATTACTAGAATCTATCTATTATGAAAATGGATTCCAATATTACAGAAGTTAAAATCTGATACTACTGAAACTAGATTTCAATATCAATAATATTGGAATTCGATTATATTAAAACTGAATTCCAATATCAGTTAACTAGACTTTTCAGTATCATTAATATTAAATACCAAAAACAACCTATTCAAAAAAGCTATGGACCGGAATGAGTCTACATTTATTCAAATGTTAGTTAATTGTAACATCATCCACTTTACCAAAAGAGGGTTTACCGAAATTTTCATGTAGTTGTGGTTTGTATCTAGTGAAGAGGAGGAAAATACCTTGCTTGAGTTTATTTTCACATGGCATAAAAACTACAATGGGCTCATTCCAATATGATGGATATATATCGTTGCAACTCCATTGTGGTTACTTGACCCATAAACCTTTTGGTGTTATTTATTTAAAAATTTCTTATGAAATAAGTAAAGAAGACAAAGAAGAGATCAAATCAAATAATATTTCGTCAAATTTAGGGAATCAAATACACGAGATTGTATGACATTAGACAATACACGTTCAACATTTAAAATCCATAATTAAATGCAATATATATTTGACAAAGTATAACATATTTGATGGTAACAAATGCATGTTAGATTCAATGGTTGAATTTGCAACAGGATAAATTTGGTTGTAGAATGATAAGAGCCAAAAAAACTATTTGACAATCAAGGTTCTATATTTTACACATAGGTTGATCATCACTTCTAGACCACTACTGCATTATTAGAAGCCTAAAATTCTACTCCATTCTTGGTGTTTGTTTCATTACGTTGACTATTGTTCTTAGTTCATTGCTTGTTCAATTGCTCTATTTATTCTTGTTTACTATAGTTAGTTTTAAGGATGATCTAAATTTTATTCTTGGACTGTATTTATCTTATAACTCATTTCGTAATCACTTTATCATGTTATTAGTGGTAAATCAATCGAGTGCAATAAAAAGACAAAACACTCACGTTGATATTCTTATAGGCATTTAGTTTACTTTGCTTGCCTATTTTCATTTTTTTCTTAGTTTATGTTGCTTGTCAATTTGCATTCTTCTCGTGATTTTTGCTTGGGATTCATTTTTGTTTAATTGAGCCTTAACTTCTTCTGCTTCTGTGTGTCCTTTGGCTTTCTTGTTACATTATTTAACTACTACTACTTCTTTTTGTAATATGTTTTAATATAGAATTGGTAGACTCACAGTTGATCAGTCACAAGTAGGAGTTCAATCAACATACTTTCACTATACCATTCAATCAATTATTTATCATTGATGGAATTATTAATATATCCGCTTCATCATTACATCACAAGCCAAAAGACTGAAACCGTAGACAAATAGACTAATTCTTATTAAAAAAAAAAATTAAAAAATATTAAAATGTTAAAAGATTAAAAATTTGAATAATATTATTTTTAAACTACCTTTTCTTTTCTTTTTTTAAAACAAAAAACAAAAGCAATAGCCGTCAACTTTGAAAGAATAATTGAAAGGTGCGAATTGAGCATCATTTGCGTCGGTTTTTTCTTCCTCAAAGCATTAGATTTGGATTCGGAATGGACAATTCGAAGCACGTCAACGCTGTTCACCTACTTCTCAACGCTTGGAGCGGCCGTTTCTTTCCGACGAAGCTCCCATGGTATGTTTTCTGGAGTGCAAAATCATTCATTACCTTGGAAATACAAACGACTGTTGACTTTGGTGCTCCCGAGGGAGGAGTTAAATTGAAGCCATTGCAAACTTAGACTCCACAAATACAGTAAATACAAATCTATGCTTCTCAGTCATTTCTAAGGAAAAAGAAACAAAGAATGTTTAGAGCAATGAAAGGAATAAGTGATATGAAGGCCACTCTTCTTCTTGTTGTGCTGGTCATGTCTGTGCTTCATCTCATTTTATGTTACAGTGCAGAAGAGCGGACCGAATGTAGATGCAGTTATAACATGGAGAGTAATGTGAAGAAATTCACTGAAACTCCCAGTTGCAGTAGAAGAACAGTTTTAGGCAGGAAGGCCTTCAATCCGCTGGCTATTGCCACTTTTGGACTGTGTGTTTGCGTGGCGGTATTTATTTCAACGTTTTCATATCTGTGTTTGAAGGACGTTAAAGTTTTCTGCACCGATGATTTCGGCGAATACGACATAATGTGTCGCCCCAGGATTCGAGCGCGGAACCACCACACCAAGTCCTGCTAAACTCTAATGAATATGCAAAAGGCATTGTGTTAATGTGGAATTAGAGTCAGAAGCCACAAGGTTTGTGAAGTTTGTTTTCTAAATACTGTATGACGATTTCAAAAATCACACGTTTCTTTTTTAAAGAAAGGGGCCTGTTTGAGGAAGGTATGTTCATTTGTCATGGAATAAAGCTGTAATACGATGTTGCAAACTAAAACTAGTCGGAGTTTTAATGTCAAAATGGAATTGGTTTGTAGTAAAAAGAATCGCAAATGTTTTGTATATGGATACTTTGATGTCAATTTAGATATGTAAATAGCGAATAAATACACAAGTAACTCTAAAAAAAGGCTCTAAAACATTTATTATTCTCTTAAGTTTTAGATATTTATGTTACTGTAAGATAAGGAGAAGAATTTATTTTGCAAATTATCAAGTCATAACATAGAAATTTAAGCGATGTTATTGGAGATCAGGGTTAGTAAACACAATCATCAAATTAGGTTATCCATATCTTTCATTTTCTAGAACCATCACTTTCTCTCCTAATTGTCAAAAGAAGGAATCATGCTATTAGGAGTGAGGTCTATGTCACCTTTAGATATGCATTTAAATTGTGACATTTGTGAACGGTTGTTGGTTTAACTAGTGAAGTTGTTTGACTCACAAAGAGCCTACTAGGGATCAATTCTTGTTGCTAGCAAAACCTGACATGTGAAAAGAAATGAGCTCAGAATTATGCCCTAGACGACTTTGACAAAATTGATATCCCTCAATCCTGAACTTTTAACTTAAGATCACCACATAAAACAATAAATCATCAAAAAAAAATTGTTACATTTTAATAACTATCACCATATATCATAATATTTAAGATACTCCTTTCAACCTTAAATTATTATCTTTTTATGATTTTAGAATTAATTGATTTTAATTCTATTAATATTTTATATGTATTATTTATTTAATTAAAACTAATTAAATGATTTTTTTTTAACAATTTAATCGTAATCCATTATCCATCTTATAATTATATATAGCAATTTATATGGTGAGTTTAACTTGAGCATTTTATTTATATAAAATGTATGGAGAACAAATTTCTTTGTGGGGCTTCATGTAACTAAATATCATACACTTAATTCATGTTGACTTAACAATAAATTTAAACTTATTTTCAGTTATAAATTTTTATATAAACACGACGAAAGTTTCAAACTATTCATTTTTTAATTATGAATGTGAGTTGTATTTTTTTTTCCTTAAAAGTTCGTATTAATGAAACTTAATGTTTTGTGTTTTTTAAAATAAATAAATGAGACTTTTTTTCATTTTTTTAATGGCATTTAAGATGGGCATTTAATTTTTTTTAGGAATCATTTGTAATATAAAATTCAAAATATGTGACCATAAGATTATTTTTTTTTTTTTAAATTATTTTAAGAATTTATCAAATTATGTGATCACAAAATTATTTATTTAAGGGGAGTGCTATGGAAAAGGAAATTTCGTTATCGAGCTCTAATCATTATGGAAATTTTACGACGAATGCATTTGGTTTGGTGACAGTGGTTGGTGCAATGATGGTAGTGGGTTCAGTGGCAACAACAATTTCAAAGGTAGATAGTTCTGGTAATCAGGATCGAAGGGCAACCAGTCACAGAGGACTCGACCTATCGCTACAGGGGAAATTCGTTTCAATGCCCTGAGTCCACATGCTCTAAAACTTTCTCCTTTGATTATTGTTGTGGCAACAGCATGCGATTCTCCTACAGATGAGGTAGGGGGCCTCCAAAGTCTACAAAGATGACTGGAATTGAAAGCATCGATCCTGCTAAGGACATTGTTGTTGCAAGGGAGATCCTGCCCAAAGATGACCTGCACCTTACCTTTGCCAACATGGTTTCTAGGAAGCTTTTGTGTCAGCGTTTAGCCCTTACTAAAACTTTTCCCACTCTTGTCTTTGTAGAGGAACTAGCAACCACTGAGAACAAGGAAGAACACATGTCCACCCTTAGCATGATTTGTCAGTTCACAAAAATTTTACCGAACTTGCAATAACTCCATAAATGGATTTTGAAGGAATGACAAGATTTGAGTATTAGTAAGATTCAAACCCATCCCTATGCGAAAGGCATTTTATTGCAATATTTCATAACATTGAAGACAAACATGCAGTTTTTAGTGATGAAATTCGATGGGAATGGAGGCATCATTTGCTTATGGTGCAGCCATGGCATCTTGGTTTCAACCCATATACTAAAATTCTTAATTTAAAACCTATTTGGATTAGGCTTCCTAATCTTCCTCTTCAATTTTGAGAGCTTGATGTTTTAGCAACCATAACGGAATCTATTGGAAAATTTTGGGGTGTTAACCCTGAAAGGGATTCATTCAACCTATGTCAAAATTTGAGTTAATGTGGATATTACTAAAGATTTGTCCGCATAGATAGAACTAAAAGTCAGAAATAAAATATGAATGCAGCCTCTTGAATATGAAGGTCTTTCCTTTAGTTGCCACAAATGCTTCCAAACTGGCCATTTGGTAAATGCTTGTTCTTCCATTAAACATAAAAAGAAAAATTCTTGGTGGAAGGAAGATGGCCCTAAACATATTATTTTACAACCTCTAGCTGAAAGAGAAGAAAGTAGCATAGCTCCTATCCCAGTTCCGGTTGAGGATCCAAGTGTAAAATCAGAGCATGGGTAGAAACTAGATTCAGAAAGTTTTGATAAAGAGAATAATCTTTTGGCTCGCACCCCTTCAAAGAAATTTCAATCCACCATTTCAAAAAAATCAATTTTGTCAAATGACTCCCTTGAAATATCCATTCCAATTCTTCTGCTCTCTGGGGGAGGCAGAGATTGAACTGTTGTGTGTAATAAAAAAGGAAATAAAGGTAAAAAAAGAAATGGATCCTTTGAAAATAACCCTTAGATCTCAAAATTAACATTTTTAGCATGGGTCATACTTTTTTTGTTTCTTCGCTCTTCATCTTTTTAGTGGTTGTTGTTTGTTCATTGTTTTGAATAGCCTTCAATCTTCTTATTTTTTACCTTTTGAACGCATAATACATGTGTGCTTTTTGTGTTGGATAGGGCCCCTCTTCAAAATTCACTTTTATTGGTCATTTTCTAGTCTCTCTTTTAGTTTTCCATCATGTTGGCTATGTCGATCTCTGATTTCAATCGTTCTTTATAACTGATTTTATTATAAAATTTTATATGACTAGGGACCATTCAAAACCTCATATCTATCTTTAAAATATTTATTAATATATATATAAACTTTAATGTCCCTATTTTTATTGATATATTTATATCAACTTTTTTAATAACAATTATTCTTTACATGTTTGGATGTGGTTTTTACCACCTTCTCAAGATGATGCACTTGTTAGTAATTAACACTATATGAAATACTGCAATTATTTTTATTAGGATCCTTCTCAAATTAAGGATATAAATTTTATTATAATTATATATTTTAAGAACAATTCATATTATGTACATTAAAAGAGTCAATAGCTAAGTGGTAGATATTCCCAACATACTAATATATATTTTTCAAATTCTTTAATTTGTTTTCTAAATAATTAAAAGAAAATAAAATTCTATGAAAATTAGAATAAATATATTGAGTAGATAATTATGACTTAAAAATCATAAAAATATAGTTGACACTTTTAAAATATAAGGATAATAATTAAGTGATAGAACACCTAAACATATTAATGGTTGGTTTTGAGTTTAAATTTTAAATAATCCATGAATAACAAGGGTCACATAGTGGTTATGTTGACCAATTTTGCCCACAAGAAAAATTTCGGTCACCTTCCTCACCTGCTGTTCAAATGCCAGTCATTTTCAAGTTCAACGAGTTCAAAGAGTTCATTCCATGCCCTGGTTTAGTGGTTCAACCACCCTTGGTTCAAAAGGTTCATCGCTCAGTTCAAGCACCTCAGTTCATATGCGTTGAACTTTCGTACCGTTGAACCAATTTTTTGGTTCAACAGGCTGGGTTCAACATACTTAGTTCAACAAGTTTGGTTCATGGAGGTTCAACGTCCTTGGTTCATTGGCGCACACGGCTTAACACAAAGGCTCAGCTTTTAATAAAGGAAAGGATCCAAGCGCGACTCAATTCAATGGCTTAACGCATTACTAAGCAAAGGGTTGGGTCGCTTATGACACAAAAGCAAAGGGGGCACGGCTTAAACATTCAAAGCCCATGCAAAAAAAACATAAAACAAAAGTCTGCGGGGAAATTGTCTGCGAGCCAAAGCCCGCGGGAGCCCGATCTGCGGAGACATTGAAAGCCAGAGAGCAGTCCACGCAAACCGTCATCAGTCAAACAACCAACTGGTCCCGACTAGCAGGCTGCATAGAAGTTTAGGAAGAGAAGCCAACAGGGCCGATGACGTCCTACGTGGACGTCAAGTTTACAAAAATGAGATAGCCATTAATTTTTAAAAAGGCAAAGAAAGCGCTAGCCAAGAAGGAGCTCAAAACGCAGTGACCCGCCAGTATGTTCGCCCAAGGGGGCCGATGAGACAGAATTAAGACAAAATTGACAAAGCGACATGCAAGGAACGAGTAAGCAGTAAATCCAAGTGGCAAGAAGTGGTGCCAATTTGAGAAGTGACTCCAGCAGGTGAAATAGTTCCTTCGAATTGATCATGAGAAGACGCAACAGCTAAGTAATGTAACCGATTTCTTCATTTTACATTTAATGGGTGGACAAACTGCGTTTTGACATTAAAAATGCGAACTTCGAGCAGACAAAATGAACAGCTCATTAATATTTTGAGTGACTTGTTCTTTTCATGAAGGGACACGTATGCCACTTGTAAAAGGAGTACCAAATGGGCCTCCTTGCTTCTCATATATATTCATAACTTGGTCATTTTGTTATCATCTTTTCACGATTTTAGCCAGGCGCAGCCCTGCTAAAATTTTTGCCTGAATCAAATAAAATGCAGTTTTTACTTCCATTTAGATAGATGTTTCAGAGTATGCGTTGAGTGTTTGCTTGTGTCCAGTCATTGTCTTTTGATGCTCTCACAGGTTCAACACCAGCAGACCTGCTATCTACAAGGCGCCATTATTGCAGCTGACAAGAGAAGAGCAGTATTTGGGAGTGAAAGAGTAGAAGAAATTACTTCATAAGTGTGTGTTTCACAGCACCTTAGGTGATCTCTGTTTTGGAGTTTCCATTGAAGCCTCCCTGCTAGTTTCTTGCAGCCTGGTCCTTCTGCCAAGTGCATAGTGTATGTATGCATTTGTCTGATTCTGAGAGTGGATGTGTGAAGGTCAACCTTTCATTTTGGTGCATCGCCTCTTTTAGAGTAGGTTGTTTGTTTTCTGCATTTCTTCTCCCTTTTCATCCCCCACTTTATTATATCTATATATACCTGTATTTTGCACTACCTAAAACAAACATGATGCATCAAAGGGAGCTAGCCCTTATCTAGAGACTCTCCTCTCCTGCTTCGCCGTCCCACAGGCAAGAGAGGAGTTTCCATGTTGTGAGGAGAAGGCAGGAGCTAGGCCTCCTTGCCTCGGGTGCAATCTCCAGCGTCAACAGTTTTGGCACGCCCGATGGGACCGCAAGTTTTTTAAACGCAGTAGAGTTTTAGGATTGATGCTGGTCCTATTACAACAAATCAATTTCTTCAGCATCTGGCGACTCCGAGTTAAATCAACTGGTTAAACAGTCTGGTACCATACCATCAAGAAGCGCATTTTTTTGATATGTGTAAATTCCATCATTTTAAGTCATGGACTCTATTTTTTTTTGCCAGCATGGCTACGATCCTTATCAATTTCAGTATGGCCAGTCTCAACCCTGCCACGAGCTATATCACCCTTGTGCTCAGTCTTCTCAATATGTCGCTTCTCCCACTCAGCCCAATCTTTTCGCCAATCAACCAATTTTTGCCTTCAAGCGAGCACTGTTGGGATATAACAAGTATGTAATTGATCTTAACACCAGAAAGGGGTACGGCCAAGAAATTCCTGATCATATCGTCCATCAAGTGAGGAATGCGCTAGATTAGGTTAAGAAAGAATGGGCTCCTATTGAAAGAGCGAATTGGCATAGGCTTTCAAATGAGATGTTGGATGTGAGTGGTTTAATTGCATCTATGGAGGAGAAGCTGAGTGTGCATGAGAGGAAGCCTTACCAAGTCTATCAACTTGCATACTCACTGCCCAAAGCATCATATCAGTCATATACAACCCCTGTTCTTGAGCCAAGTCGAGCTTGTCAAAGTCTGTTCTCCAATCATGTTGAGGAGAGGTCTGAAATAGCAAACCTTGTGTTTAAGGCTAATCTTGATAGACATATCGAATTGGCAAATCTTCACATGCAGCAGTCCATCTTGGCAATGAGGGAAGTGGAATCTAAATCTTCACTGCCCTCTCACATTATGGCCCCATCACCCCCAAAGGAGATGCCCAGTCTGAGTTTCTTGTGCTGGAATCAAGTGATTGAGTCACGAAATAGAAAGGGGTCGAAAGACGTTGTCCAAGAGTGTGAGGTACAAGATGAGGTTAGTCCTTTTCAAGTTCCCCCCACCCTTCTTCAAGAAGCTCCTTGCATTTCACAGCAATTTTCATGCACTCCCCATCTCTATGGTGTTTCCCACGAGCTCCAAGAAATACAAGGTGAGGATTATCTGGCTAAGCGAGTTGAGGAATTGGAAGCTAGGATGAGACTGCTTAGAGAAAGAATGATGGAGCTTTCAGACCCTGCAGAGGAGCTGACGCCAAAAGACACCCTTTCCACCAATCCACAAGCTAATTTCAATATTGACAAAGTGTTGGTAAAGTGGAGGGACAAAAATCAAGAAATTTTGGCCCAAAGTTTGCCCTCTCCTATTCTAGATAAAACTCCCTCTTGTATGCCGAATCCTTTCTATCATATGGCCCTTACTCATTCTGACTCATCCGATGCATCAATCGATCTTACCCTCAATCCCGTGCACCTAGCTTTTTAGCATGCCTCTTCTCAAACAACTCTTCCTGTACAGGAGCAGACACTCCCAAATCCTCCCCAACCTCCTCAAATCTTTCAACATGATCTCCCATTTCCAAATTGGAAGAAGGAACACCATGAACCAGCTCAGGACCTAGAGAATGATAAAGTTCCTACCTGTTTGCAGAAGCACGATTCCAATCCCAAGATCATGAGCTGAAAGCAAACAGTGGAATCTTGGGGTGGAAAGGAAGAAGAAGGGAAAGGTTTTGCTCAAAACCTTGAAGAAGATGGGGCTGCTCTTGCTCTTGATGATGATTATGACTTTTGAGAAAGGTTTTTCCAGGAAGATATGGATAGGTGGATTACAGATTTGGAATCCAATGAGAGATTCCTCAGCCAGTGTGTGGTGAACGGTTCAGACCCAACAACACATTCCATGTCTGAACACACCCCACCTACACATCCCCAAGAGAACTACCAGGCCATGCCTAATATAGGTGAAGTGCTGACCAAATGGAAAGAGGAGAATCATTCGATTCTAGTTCAGGGACTGCCTCCTCTTCCACATGAGTTTGTCCATTAGTGTTCCACTTCACCCCTTCTCGAGGAGGAGCCAGTCTTGAGGGAAGCAAGTGAAGAGGAGTATGCTCAGTTCATGACTAATTAGGGAGACTCCATGAGTGCGGATGAGGAGGAGATCACTTTAGGTGACATGGAGGAGCATGGACAATCCCTTGTTCATGCTTTGAATGATTTGTTTGAGGTCAACATGGCAGGCTACATTATTCTTCAAGGAGGCTATGAGCTGGATAAGAGCAAAGAAGACAGCGTTGGGGTTCTAACAAGCATGCAAGGAGGCTGTAGTCTTTCAAATTTATCCCTCCAAGAGGTTGGTGAATATGAAGATATCTTCTTTGAAATCATCAAGGAAGATGGCCATACCATGGAACCCAAGCATGAGGCAGAGGAGAGCAAGTCAGTCAAGCATGCATATCAAGGAGCTTATGGTGATGAGCCGGCAGCAATCATTTTCTTGATGGGAAACACCAGCTTGAAGAACCAACACGAGGCAAGCTTCCAAGAACAAACAGAGTATGTATACATTGGGAGCATGTTTGAATATCCACTCAGTTTCCAGTCAACTCGGGTGACAGGCAGGAAGAGCAAGTCGCCATTTCTCTTTTCCATTTAGCTACTTGCCTGGTGCCATAAGTCTTCTTACCAGGAAGGGGACTTAAGAAGTTTTCCATTTGATTCAGGAGGGAATTAAGCATTCCTAGTTAGCTGTATATAATAGTTTGCTTTCAGTTGTTTTTCCTGTTTCCCCTAAGTGCAGTTGCACAGGTAGTGTTTTAGCCTTGTGTTTCCCTTTGCTTGCGGGTAAAAGCTTCATGTTTGATTCTCGAATCTTTTGGGTTGTTGATAATTCTTTCATGGCTACCCTTGACTATGAGCCCAATGGATTTTAAGGCAACTAGATTCTAAGCATAGCAGGCATGCTTCCCCTATGAGTCGCTAATTTGTTGACCAATTTTGCCCACAGGCAAAATTTCGGTCACCTTCCTCACCTGCTGTTCAAATGCCAGTCATTTTTGAGTTCAGCGAGTTTAGAGAGTTCATTCCATGTCCTGATTTAGTGGTTCAACCACCCTTGGTTCAAAAGGTTCACCGCTCGGTTCAATCACCTCAGTTCATATGCATTGAACTTTCATACCGTTGAACCGTTGAACCAATTTTTTGGTTCAACAGGTTCGGTTCATGGAGGTTCAACGTCCTTGGTTCATTGGCGCACATGACTTAACACAAAGGCTCAGCTTTTAATAAAGGAAAGGATCCAAGTGTGGCTCAAATCAATGGCTTAACTCATTACTAAGCAAAGGGTCAGGTCGCTTATGACACAAAAGCAAAGGGGGCACGGCATAAACATTCAAAGCCCACGCAAAAAAACATAAAACAAAAGTTTGCGGGGAAATTGTTCGCGAGCCAAAGCCCGCAGGAGCCCAAACAAAACATCTGCGGAGACATTGAAAGCCAGAGAGCAGTCCACGCAAATCGTCAGCAGTCAAACAACCAACTGGACCCGACTAGCAGGCCACATAGAAGTTTAGGAAGAGAAGCTAGCAGGCCTGATGACGTCTTACATGGACGTCAAGTTTACAAAAAGGAGATAGCTGTTTATTTTTAAAAAGGCAAAGAAAGCGCTAGCCAAGAAGGAGCTCAAAATGCAGTGACCCACCAGTATGTTTGCCCAAGGGGGCCGATGAGACAGAATTAAGACAAAATTGATAAAGCGACATGTAAAGAATGAGTAAGCAGTCAGTCTAAGTGGCAAGAAGTGGTGCCAATTTGAGAAGTGACTCCAGCATGTGAAATCATTCCTTTGAATTGATCATGAGAAGATGCAACAGCTAAGTAATGTAACTGGTTTCTTCATTTTACATTTAATGTTAGGGTATGGAGCTAAAAGCTTCACCCATGAGTAAATGCAGAGTTGCAGGCTTTACACAGTCGCTGACGACGGTCAGGAGGAGACCAAAGGCGACCGACATCGATTAAGGAGAAGACTAGGATCGGTCGACATCGACAGGTTCAAGCTAGCAGGGACCGACATCGGTCACCTGTGTAGGCAGTTTCTATTTTTGTGTGCGAACAGACAGTTTGCATGTTAAGGGAACGAAGTGTTAGTTGTGAGCCTGCGTTTCTAATTTAAGTATGACTGAAATTAGAGCCCTTGTTTGGAGGTGCATCTATCAGTTGTAAGTGCATGCTCATGAGTCTCTATTGTTATATAACAGAGATAGATCTTCATAGTTCATAGAATAGACAAGAGAAAGACAAGACAAGAACAATACTGTAGAAGTAGAATACAGATTGTGTATCAATCCAGATTGTGGAGTTGATTCTTGAAGGGTAAGAGAGATCTTGAAAGTGATCTATACATCTGAGATAGGTGTAGAAGAAAAGAAGTTTTCTTCAATTCTAATTCCTTCAATAAAGAGTTTAATACAAGTTTTCAGGGTGGTTTCTTGTATCTCTTGTTTCTTGTCAATTCTGATTCTAGTTACTTATCTATCTGATTTAATTCTGTGTTTATTGCTTTCATAAGTGTAATCATATTGTTGGTTGATCCCCAACATTTAATGGGTGGACAAACAGCGTTTTGACATTAAAAATGCAGACTTCGAGCAGACAAAATGAACAACTCATTAATATTTTGAGCGACTTGTTCTTTTCATGGACACATATGCCACTTGTAAAAGAGGGAGCGCCAAATGGGCCTCCTTGCTTCTCATATATATTCATAACTTGGTCATTTTGTAATCATCTTTTCACGGTTTTAGCCAGGCGCAACCCTGCTAAAATTTCTCCCTGAATCAAATAAAATGCAGTTTTTACCTCTATTTGGATAGATGTTTCAGAGTATGTGTTGAATGTTTGCTTGTGTCCAGTCATTGTATTTTGATGCTCTCATAGGTTTAACACCAGCAACCCTGTTGTCTACAAGGTGCCATTGTTGTAGCTGACAGGAGAAGAGCAGTATTTGAGAGTGAAAGAGCATAAAACATTACTTCATAAGTGTGTGTTTCATAGTGCCTTGGGTGATCTCTGTTCTGGAGTTTCCATTGAATCCTCCTTACTAATTTCTTGCAGCTTGGTCCTTCTGCCAAGTGCATAGTGTATGTATGCATTTGTCTGATTCTGAGAGTGGATGTGTGAAGGTCAACCTTTCATTTTGGTGCATCGCCTCTTTTAGAGTAGGTTGTTCATTTTCTGCATTTCTTCTCCATTTTCATCCCCCCTTTATTATATCTATATATACCTGTATTTTGCACTGCCTGAAACAAACATGATGCATCAAAGGGAGCTAGCCCTTATCTAGAGACTCTCCTCTCCTGCTTCGCCGTCCCACAGGCGAGAGAGGAGTTTCCATGTTGCAGGGAGAAGGTAGGAGCTAGGCCTCCTTGCCCCGGGTGCAATCTCCAGCGTCAACAGGTTATTCATTGTCATATTTATTGATATATAATTATACAAAAGTGCCTAATGTGACATGAGATTTGTTATTTGAAGTTGTTTCAATAATGGGGAAGATGTATAATAGAGTGAAATATCAATTAAATTCATGTAATAAGTTAAGAACATAGAAATGTGAATGCTTTTAAGAAAATTGTAAGAAAATCTACGATGTGATTTTAGTACTACTGCTTAGAATAATATTCAAAGTGAAATATTTTTGAGACTTATTTAACAATTCTCTTAAGAACATTTGCCTCCGTGTGCATATGCATTAGAGAGTATAGTCCATATTCTATTGAGTTTGAGGTATTCAAAGTCCATGCGGCTTAGGTCATAAAGATGATGTCAAATATGAACGCGTATCCACTATAACGACTTCCACAAATTAAGGAAGTGTAGTTGGTCCATTTATTACATTCTTTGTGAGTTTGGAAAGATGATGTTTCAATTTGTATGACACAATATTATTTTTATTCTAAGAAGTTAACAATAATTTGGTTCATGAAATATCCATTTTGCAAATATAAAATATGAATTGGAAAGGATAAGTCTTGTGCTAACATTGGGCATTACCTTTTTACGACATATTACCCACTCATATTTTTAATAAAAAATAGTAAAAAATTAAAATTAAAAATATTTAAATGATAAATACATTTAATTTGAAATATATCATATAATCTACTATTAATTTAAGTGTTAAACATTATGTAGTTGTTTTTGGAAAAAAGAAAGAAACTAACCCAGATACTATATAACATATTAATTAAACATAACCTTTTTTATTGTATCAGTACAAAGTTGAACTTGTAAACACCCAATTCTAGCCACAATTGGCTTCCGACCAAACTTCAGACTAATTTATACCACACATTGTAAATTAAGCGTATAAATCATTGAACATCCTAATTTCATTCACGTATCATTTATCAATTATTAGAATCATGTTGAGCCATCTCTATTTAGAGTATTCTACCGTACGTAACAATAACCTCTCACAGATTCATCCCCAATCACCTTGTGACATAACTACTGTCAGTCTAGCTTATGGACCCATTATATAGGGCACTTGAATAATCTTAAAAGAGCTTAAATGATAATCAAAATGAATTATCTAATTAAATAAGATTAAATGCTTAATTGAATTATCAATTTGCAATTAATGGATATCTAAAAATAAAAATTTCAAAATTCAAAATATCAAGCCACTCTATCATTGCCTTTATAAGTTGTCAAGCTCTTCGAAAATATCTCAAGTTATCTAATTTGAGAGCCATGCCTAGTAATTGAAAATCATAATTACATGACAACTTTTAACTCAACTGGAGTTAACCTCAACTCACTTAGGATTAGTTTGAACTCATTTCATGTTTAAAGTCAACCTTAACTCATCTTGGATGAAGGTTAACATTTGGAGGCTATAAATAAAAGGCCATACCTATTGATATCTAATTTATCTTGGTGTAATGTTATAATGCTCTAATAGATGCAAAGAAACATTCAAGTAGTGTTACCATGCCAAATCCATAAGCTAAGCAACCAAGTCAAGGTGCCAATGAGAAGAGCAAAAAAAGTTTCATTTTCAAAGACTTCTTGATACACAAACCGAGAAAGCCACTTCAACAATCCATTTGGAGCTCCAAGAAAGGTAAAATAGTGTTTTCCTTTGTGTTCTAGTTGTGCTTTCATTTGTATGTTTGTTACCTATGATTTCCCTAGTTTCTAGGCTATAGGTGTTGGGATTTTAGTGTGGTATTTTAATTTATTTTATTGGACTAACACAAGACTAACCTCCCCTCTACGTATTCATTGTTCACATGATGGCATGCCCAGTGGGACCAAAGCATCCCGTATGGCCAAGGAGATTGATCTACTAGTTTTAATTTTTTTAACAGATGCATATTAATCTTTAAGTTTCAAGTTGTAGCTTTGTTTTTTACATTTTTTTTTAAATCAAATCCCAGGTTATAAGGATCGATGCCAATTTTCCAAATCGACATTAATTATAGGAATCAACCACGGTCTCTGTGTAAAAAATAGAACAAGGTAGGGAACATGGCTAATAATGGTTTCACTCAATTTTTCTTGCCTTCATTTTGTGTTTGAGGATCTGCATGTTGTTTGTATAACCCATTTCTTATAGAATCCATGAGATGTTTGGGTTTTAAGATAATTTATTAATCATTTTTTGGTCAAAATAGACTTTGTTTTCATGTGTTTTATAGGAAATGTCAACAGTATGCCTTAATGGACATCAATTTCTATAATCAACATCTATATCAGTGGACCGGTAATGATTGATCTTTGAGTCAAAAAATCAAAAACTCGAGAGCTAAATTTAAAATGTTTTCTCACTTGATTTTAGGCTTCTAAGTAGGCAAACCCTCTAACAATTTACAGGTCCTGCGATGGAAAGAGCAAAGTTTAAGCATGGTTAAATCTTACACACATTATACTTGGTGCTTAAAATATACTTAGTTGCTTTCATCTCTTAGTTATTTTTAAAGTTTTTACAATTATCAACAACGCCAAGGAGCTCAAACTTCATAACATGTTTTGTTTTAGTGCTATAAAAATGAGATTTTATTTCAGTTAAATACTCATAAGAGTTTCATTTTTATACTTATTTGTTGAAGTGTTTGTTTAGCAAGATGACTGTCGCATGTATGCTCTCCCCCATCCCCTTTAAGAAACTTGGGTGATAGAAAAGGCTCACTCTTTGCATTATGCCGCTTTAGTTCAAAGACATAGAAGGAAAGTCACTAAGGCCCTCCCCAAAATCTGCATGATTTGGGTGACCCCAAAAATGACCCTAAAGTTCTTCCACTTGTCTTTATTTTCATGCATTTTTGGCTTGTGGGCGGGAGTTCATCACCTCCCCATGAGTTCTTTAGGGATTCATTGACCCAGAAACTCATCTCCCAGAATCATTTCAACCCCACTCCATGGTGGGGTATATAAAATATGGGTGACCCACTGGGATCCTTATTTTGAGTGATTAAAATAAGTTTCGTTAGTGGTACTCGACCTCAGAACATAGAGGCAAATCAAACATCGCAATGCACTGAGCAATTGATGAATGTAGTGGTTGTGAAAGGGACTACACCTTTTCACAACAAACTAGTTGATGTGGATTCAAATGATGTAATTGTGCCCTCGTGTTTGCCACACATATGGGATCATTTAAAAACGAAAAAAAATTGATAGTTTAGACAACCCTTCATGCCGCAGACATACTGTTGATGTAGGATGAATAGCCTGAAGTTCAATGTTGCCATATGAATTTTTAAGAGAAAAGGGGGCCTATAATTTTCATAAGATTTTGATTTTTGAATTAAACAAACTTAAAATCCTCTCAAGAGCAAATATATAGACAGAATTCGACAATACGATTTAACCTTGTCAATTTTAAGATTTAGGATGTTACACTTAGGTGTTTTTGTCATTTGTCCTTTTTACTTATATAGTCTTGAGTCAAAACTATTTGTTTATTATGCTACATGCAAAATGAGTCTTGTTTACACATTACACATTTATTTAAGGAGGTTTTATTCCATCCATTTGATATCACACTTTTGCCTTAGATTTTTGTGTGTATGTCATTTGTTTGAAAGGGGCATCATTACGCTGCCCATTTCATTTCAAGTCTTTATGCCTTTGAGTCTTGAAACAAACCATTTGTCATACATTTAAAGCATGATAGCGTAATTACACTGCTCAAATTTTTTCAAAGAGTCGTTACCTTGTGTTCAAAATTACAAAACCAATACCACGTGTGCCTTTTGGATCTATGTCTAGTGTCATCATGTTGTTTATTCTTGTCTAGCTTGTTGTCTATTTTTAAAAACCTAGCCTTTTGAGTTCAGTTTGAAATCAACCTTGACAAGTTTAGATCCAAACATTAATTTATTTATGCATGTGCCTCATAATTTTAGCCTAGAAATCAATCTTTGACTTTTGGGTTGTGTAACTTAGGGTAATTCCTCACTAAATTTACAGATTATTTTTGTGCGTAGATTTGGGGAAGTGGTCTATCTTCCATATGCCTAAGGTTCAATGTATTTTTCCAAATGACGAAGTGTGTGTTTGAATCCAAATGTCTAGTTTGTGTTAAAGTATTTCAATTTTGTTATATTAAATATATTGCCTTTTAGACCTCATTTTGTTTAAATTCTAGCTTTTGTGCCTTGTTCCCAAAAGACCTAGAAATTCCTATTTTGAGCTTAGCTTTTGTGCCTTATTTCCAAAAGACCTAGCAACCTTTATTTCTTTAGACCTAGTTTAGAATTGTTTGAAGCACTTTGTACTTGAATTCGGTATTCTAGTTTTTATTCATCCACTTGACCCTTTGTGTAAGACATTTGACATTAGACTATTTTTACCAAGTTTTAGCATTAACATTTTTGGAGATACAACTCCTCTCCCTAGACCAAGCTAAACCATTGAACCATTTGTCCTTTGGACCTTATTTTTAAGAGTTTATAAAACTCTAAGCCTTTTTTGTGAAAATTTAATCATTGATTTGGAGGTCTTGTTACACTCGTAGCAGAGCCATGTACAATCCAGGTTATGATAATGTGGTCGCACAAGATGACTTTGTTCAAAACCCCTATGGGGATGATGTAATTTGTGAGACAGATCCTTATCCTCTTTACAATACTCAATCTAGGGAATAAAAGCATAAACCTCTAGCATAGTATTCGGTGACACCTTCTTTGAGCCAATTAACGTACCAAGTTCATCCTTTCAATGTTAACGGTACTCGATCCCCTACCTATACCATTTATAGTCTTTTACCCTGCATGAGCAACCAAGCTCCACAACATCCAAGAATTACCATACTAGGACCTTGTTCTTTAGATTGTGCGAGCAACCAAGCTCCACAAAATCCAAAGACCATTATTCCAAGACCACATCTTTTGGCTCATGACAGCAACCTAGGTTCACCACGCCTTACCATTACCATTATAAGACCTCATCCTTTGGCTCGCGATAGGAACCAAGATTCGCAATACCCTATCATTACCATCCCAGGCCCTCATCCTTTTACTTATGTGAGCAACAAGATTTTCCATGCCCTACCATTCTAGGACCTACCAAATATGGTAGCTCGTTATCCCAATAAGGTTGTGTAATTATGACTAGACAAGTCACAGTTATCATTTTAGGCCAACAACTAGTCTTTGTTAAGCCCATCTTAGATGAGCCTATTTACAAATACATCATTACCCAACCACTAATCATTCTTCCTTCATTCCCTACTTTCCCCCACTTTAGAAAAGCCATGCTAGTCTTTGAGCCACAATAGAGACAATCATTATCTCTCCAAGATCCATCTTTCAAAGACCAAGATATGTTCAAATCTGATATTTTATAACCAATTATAATCCAAGGCTAATAGAACTAACCAATTTATGATGTTTTTTTTGAAGCACCTATTTGTGATGAGCCAACCTATGATGAATCACCTTTTGATACTATCCATGTTGTTAAGGAGTCTCACTCTGACAAGTTAGTCTTTGCTAAGTCGCTTCTTAATGATTATAACCTCTTTTAGACAAATCATTATCTCTACCATTGTCCTATTTTTAAAGAGCCTCCTTTTGAAAAGCTAGTCCCTGTATAGTTATCTTTTGACCTTTTCCCCCTCATTGAGGAGTCTCACTTTGACAATCCAGTATCTCTAGAGTCACCCCTAGAGTCATTTCCTCTCTTTGAAGGGCTTAACCTAGACTAGTCAGTCTATGTTTAACCCTTCTTAGATGAATCTATTTTTGAGGAGCTCATTATGCTATCATAGACCATTAATTTTTCAATACCAAACATTCAATATGACATCATTGTAGTAGCATCCTTAATCAAATAAAAATCATAATTAAAGTCAAGTTTTATTTTTGAACCAATATCAGATTTAACATCACAAGCGGAATCAACATCAATCTCCACATCAGATTCAAAGCCCCTTGAATCAAACTTATCTTCAAAATTAGAATATGTTTATGGTTGTTACAACATTGGTTACACATGTCTTGCGGATCAATTTGGATATATTTATGATCTTTCCAAATTTTTCAGGATGATTACTTCAACATCGACACAAGTTCTCCTAGTATCTTATACAAGGATTATGTTGCCTCTTTCCATTCCATTACCATTCCACATGCCATTAACACCAACCAAAATAGCCATTATATTGACATTCAACCTCTCACAAGTATCAATTGGGATCGATAGAATAACACCTTATTAAACTACATCCATGGTGACATATCAGTTATATAATATCAGGACCAAGACTACATTCATACAAAAGAAGAACAATCTCCTAGTGAAACTTTTTTGAAGGCGTTAAAGGATAATTAAAGTCTAAACTCAGCATCTTCTAGTGAAACCTTATTTAAGGTGCTAGACGACAATCAACGTTAAATGTTAACAATCCTTAGTGAAACCTTTTCAAAGGCATTATGGGACAATTAAGACAACTATTGAAACAATTAATGGTTAAGTGGTTTTATTTAAGTAACTTTAATACATTAAATTACATTGGTTATATGATAAAATATTTTATCATTTATCATGAGTTTATCCTCATGTAAATAAATAATAAAATATATTAAATGAACTTAAGAGATGCTCGACCCATTAATGTGGTGGTTGGAAAAAGTTACATTATAATGATTAGATTATCTTTCATATATAATAAAGAGTTTATATTGTAAGATACAATGAAAAAAGAGAGTTGAGAAGAAGTGAGAAGAAAAAAGATACTATTGGGTACTTGTTAGTTTCTCATAATATAATTTAATAATATTTAAATGATAAATATATTTAATTATACACATACATACACACACACACACACTCACACAATTAATTTTTGTAGTAGTTCTAAATACGTAATTAATTTTATCAATTTGAGTGTTAAATGTTATGTAATTGTATTTAGAAAAAAAACTACCTTGAATACTATATAACAAATTAATTAAATGTAACTTTTTTACCGAACCAATGCAAAGTTGAATTAATATAAATAAAAAAGAGGAGGTCATTGTTATCTTTATTGACATTATTGTTACTAGTTAGCATTCAATATGGAGGCAAAACCAATTTAGCAACTTCAATGTATAATGGATTGTGTGGATCATATGTCCCATTGTATGAAAAATAAGGAAAATGTTTAGGTACTTAACTGAATTATAATGCCCCCAAATGGAAGATATTATTGCAAAAGGGGTTTTCTCAAAATTTGAAAATGCAATCAGTAAACCTTAGATTGCAAAACAAGCTCTCAAAATTTTTAATGAACCTTAAAAACCATAGACACCAAAATGATAGGGTTTTATGGGTGAAATCTAGCCAACTTATTTCAAAATAACTAAAAATATGCAGAAAAAGTTTAGAATTTAATTTGCACAAATAAATACCTTTTTAACCCATTTTTTGAAGCTCAAACACCATAATAAGATGGAAAAAAAATTTGATTTATTATCAAAATTAAAGCTATTATTCAGAGTGAAATTCATCTTCAAACCCCTACCAGAAATAGTCACGATCCTTCAAAAAATACCCAAAAAAAGTATAGCAACCTATTTGGGCATAGAAAATGCCAAAATAGCCCCTCTAAGTCGATCACCCCACTTCCAAAGTGCAAAGAAAAATAGCAAAAATTCATAGAAAATATTCTCGTCTTCCGCTAGTAAAAAAATCTTTCGAAAACTAGTCAAATAATTAAATAATAATTCTACAAATTATTATTTAATTTTTCTCCTTCAAGCCCTTCACAAACCATCCCAAAACTTCACACAAATAATCAAAAAAATAACAAATAAAATTAGATTATTTAATTTATAAATTTCAAATCAATTAAAGCCTTCAAACCCTAGATCCAAGCTCTCCAAGTGGTTCATTCCACTTGCAAAAATAGCATAATAAATTATCACACTCAAGATGCAAGGAAAAGACCATGAAACCCTCATAAATATGCACACAAACCCTTCAAAACAATTTGCCCCACTCCTTAGGGCAAGGACAAGATCTCCTTTAGAAATGGTGGTGTCAAAAGACATTTTCAATTGATCAATCACCAACAGTAGCGAACCTTTATTGGGCATACACCCCAATAGTTTTGTTTAAGCATGAAGAATAAATTTTCAAAATTCAGCACATCCTCCATTGTAGCCTTCGCCATGTATTTATAACTTCCAAAGAGGGTGAACCACTTTGGAAAAATAAAATCCTTTTATTTTTCCTTGTTTTAGCTCCCATGCTGACATCTCTTTTTAAATAATATATTAATTAATTACCTTGAGTAAAATAGTAATTAAGATTATTTTTAAGGTAAATAAATTAATAATTGATTCATTTAAACATTTTAATGGTAAAAACTAATTTTTAAATATTCTATTAATTAATTAATAGTTGTCTTATGATAAAAATCACTATTTCGACAATTAATAACTGATAAAATAAAATTCTCCAAAAAGAGCTCTTTTAGTCTATGAAGAATAAACTACAAGTCTTCAAGACCATTTTATTCATGATGTGAAAATAGGGACATCACAGTGCTCCCCACCCAAAATTGTTTGTCCTCAAGCAATTGCAAAATCCAAGTAGGTGTCCCAATACACTTTATCAAGTAATTTATACATTTACCTATTTTCTAATAAAAATATACTCAAATGGCTTCTTCATGCTATTATACCTGTACTTTGGGGTTGCCCCCTCATGCTATAAGTGTCATCATATCCTTCCAAAGGCTCCATATGCTCCCAAACATTACTATAAAAAGGTTTTACCCTCCCATTGTGAATGCTTCTTACATCACTTTCCCAAGATGCCAACATAAGTATGTTTTCAAAATATTGTATGAGTTGGACCAAATCAGCGTTTTCTTTATGATAACATCGTTGTATATGCAAGTAGATTACTGATTTTTCATGTAGACAAACACAGAAATAAACATATACCTTTTTTGACCCAAGAGCTGGAACATGTCATAAAATTCAAAAAAAATCCCTTCCATGCATGGCTGTGTTTGAGCTCTTAAATCTGATTTCTCTGGATGACAAAGCTTAGAATTAATATATGCATTCATCCATCCTCCTATGAGTTGAAGCATGCCCGTATTTTGCAATTTTGTGATCATGTTAAGTGGTTAGAATTGCTCCTTTAACTCAAAAATTTCTTAGAAACAAAAATCAAACTTCATACCATTTTTTCTAGCTTTCTTCCTTGGTTGCCACGTGCAAGATACGTTGTTCTTTGCATAGAGTAAGGAACATGAATGTATCCAAATAAATTCCAAATTTTCTAGAGAAAAGGAAAACCAATTTTCTACCTCCTTGATCTCATGACTCAACAATACACATGGAAACAAATAGTGATTTTCATACCTTGAGGGTTGTTCCAGCATAAGAAAGACCTGGTTTTTTGCTGTCCTTATCCATTTCTTATTGAGATAGACTTTTTTCATGGTTTTTGATGTCACCTCAAATCCAAAACAAAATTCAGATTTAGACATACTCACTGATTTAGTGGAACGCTGAATTTTCTTTGAAGTCATTGGTTGTCCATGATCAAAATTTACAGTGTCTTGTCATGGCCTAAAAAAAACACTTGCATCCCACAACAATTTGGAACCTTGATATACCTCCTTATCCATTTCAAACAAGGGATTGTATATACAATGGAAATCACTTGCATTCCACAACCATTTTAAACCTCAATCCATTTCAAACAATGGATTGTCCATACAATGCTCAATTTCTATTTTTGTATCTTTTGATTTTTTTTCGAAAACCATCCCAAATCAAAGTCATCTTAGAACCTAAGGAGTTCATGAATCACTTGTTCAATTTCCTTAGCCCTTGCTTCATCCTCTTGCTCCCTTAATTGGTTTGTTATCACAATCTAATTTTTTGTCTCTAGAAGTGCCCTTTGACTACCTTTTAAGAAGTCCTTGGTTGATTCTAGCTCAAAGGTGAGCTCCTCCACCTTAAGCTTCATTGCCTTATGTGCATTTAAGGCCTCATCTGCAACTTTGACGGCCACATCCTTGTCCTTGATCAGGTGCATATTGACTGATTTTGTTGTCTCCATTGTAGCGTTGATTGTGTGTAAGTCCATCATAGTGACCCTTCTCTTTAAACATTCCCCTTTCACATTGTGCATTAATTCATCAAGAAGCTTTTTGTGCCAATCCACCTTGCTAGGGTTTATACTTCACTCTCACTTGTGATTAATAATTATTCTTTCCAATCTCCCTCATCCACTATAGAATCATGCAACAAAAATGAACAATTATTAGAATCATTGCAAGAATCAATATTTTCATCCACAACATACCTATTTATGGGGTCATCCATGAATACCTCAATTTCTATGTCTTCTTCTCTTTGAATTTCAAATTTTATGATACTCGGTTGCCCCAAAGTACTTAGCATTTCTCCATGATGGCCAATCATTTACAAACTTCTTTGTTACTTCAAAAACTCAGATTTTTTATGCTCACAATCTTCCACTCTAGGCTGTCCCAAAGTGTCACATTTTTGTTGCTTACCTCCTGTCAAATCTGTTTTTTTTGTTTGGTTGATTCCTCCATAGGAATCCTCATGAAGCGTTGTCCATCCACTCTTTTTGTCTTCTACTTACAACCCTCGTTGCTTATAAATTTTTGGTTCTTACGGCACAAAAATTTTAGTTAATCGTTGCTCACAAACTTATGATTTGTCTTTTCGTACATGCTTCATTATCAAATATAGCCTTAATTTTTCCTAACAAGTATTTGCAACATTTTCAAACAACATTTGGGCAACTAAAAATTTATTCTTTTTTAACTTTAAACCTGGCAATAAGATAGACAACAATGGCTCGGAAAGATCATCACTTTCATGGAGTGTTAAGGTCATCACCTTTTGTATGGAAGTTATCATACCTTTTATAAAAAATGTACTTGCAACTATAAGAAAATGTTTTAACATTTCAAGAATAAGTGTATCACACTCTAAATCCAACATTAGCATACAAGATCTGAGATTTGCCATATTTTTCAGAATAGTGATCCTCTTATTAAAAAAACTTGTGATGTCACCATGACCTTCAAAAAATTTCACCATCAACTGAAATATTTTCTTCATGATGTTCTCATTGTATGGCTATTCTGGAGTTATTTTTATTGTAATTTCATTAATACAAGTGATCGCTACAAGTCTCACATTCAAATATGAATGTCTCAAAATCTTGGGTCTAGCCAAATAAACCACTAAATGATTCATTGCCAAAAACATAGACCTAGAATTTGGTTGTCCTATCATGGACAAACTTTTTGTTGATTCCTCCAAAATATTGAGTAAAATATTTTTTAAATGATGTGGATGCTCAAGATTTTTTCTCAATCTATGAAGCTTTGCTCTGAATTCTTCACTCATTAACTCCATGATTCATAGAATATGCATCCAAATTTATAAACACAAACCCTCACAGGCTAGACAAGATTGGTGTTCTGATACCACTGTAATGTCCCAAAATAAGACGAATTAATGTAAAAAGGGTTTTCCTCAAAATCTGTAAATCTAAAAATACAATCAACAAACTCTATACTACAAAACAAGCTCTCAAACCCCTTTTTAAACTTTAGAAACCCTAGGTGCTAAAATGATAGAGTTTTATGGGTAAAATTCAACCAACTTATTCCAAAATAACTAAAAATTAGAAAAAATTAGAATTTAATTTGCACAAATAAGTACTTTTTTAACCCATTTTTTGAAGCTCAAACACCATAATAAAATGGCAAATTTTTTTGATTTATTATCAAAATTACAATGGTTGTTTGAAGTAAAATTCTTCTTTAAACCCCTGTTAAAAATAGCCATGATCCTTCGAAAAATACCAAAAAAAAATTCAGCAACCTATGTGGGCATAGAAAATGCAAAAATAGCGCCTCTAGGTCAATCGCCCCACTTCCAAAGCACTGTGAAAAATATCAAAAAATTATAGAAAATATTTTTGTCTTCCATAAGTGGAAAATCTTTAAAAAACTTGTCAAATAATTAAATAATAATTCTAAAAATTATTATTTAATTTTTCTCCTTCAAACCCTTCACAAATCGTCCCAAAACTTCACACAAATAATCAAAAAAATAGCGAACAAAATCAGATTATTTAATTTGCAAATTTTAGATCAATTGAAGCCTTCAAACCCTAGATCCAAGCTCCCCAAGTGGTTCGCTCCACTTGCAAAAATAGCATAATAAATTAGCAAACTCAAAATGTAAGAAAAAGACCACAAAACTCTCATAAACATGCACACAAACCATCCAAAGCAATTCTCCCCACTCCTTAAGGCAAGAACAAAATCTCTTTTAGCAATGATGGTGTCAAAAGACACATTCTCAATTCATCAATCACCAACAGTAGCAAACCTCTATTGAGCATGCATCCCAAAAGTTGTCTTCAAGCATAAAGAACAAATTATCAAAATTCAATATATCTTTCATTGTAGCCTTCGTCATGTATTTATAACTTCTAAAGAGGGTGAACCTCTTTGATAAAATAAAACATTTTTTTCTTTGCTTTAGCTCCCATACCGACATCTCCTTTTTAAATAATATATTAATTAATTGTCTTAATTAAAATAGTAATTAAAATTACTTTTAAGATAAATAAATTAATAATTAATTCGTTTAAGCACTTTAGTGGTAAAATCACTTTTTAACTATTCTATTAATTAATTATTAACTGTCTTATAATAAAAATAACTATTTTAACAATTAATAAAATAATATTCCCCAAAGAGGGCTCATTTAGTCTATGGAGAATACATTAAGGGTCTTCAAAACCTGTTTATTCATGATGTGGAGATGAGGACATCACATGAATGTATGTCACAGAACCGTTGACTTCCAATGACATAAAATTGTTTTAAACATTAAAATCATTTTTCAATGTTTGTTGGAAAATATTAATATTTAATTATTTTGCTTCAGTTGCCATTAAACAAGTATTAGTGTGGTTAACATGCGATGAGCGACAGGGTTTTATTTTCTCCATTTTATTACGAAATATTTTAACAAACACATTAACATGATTGATATGGTCAATAACCACTGCAGGGGGATGGAGGATGTGTCTTCAACTACTCAAGGTAACCTCCAACCCTTTAGAAATTGACAATTCTTACTTTAAGTAACCTCTTTCAATAACATATATTATCGCTTATATTCCACATGCCACTTCAATTACACCAACCTGAGCAAAAAATCAAGTAATTTATGTTTAATCATTCTCATGGAGCTTTTGACGGGAAAGAAAGAAGGGAGCTTCTTCAACTGTGTTCTGATAAAACACTATTGGAAGACCCAATTTTTGGAAGACCCAAGTTGATCCACAAGAGATGGTCAGTTGCTACTTACTTCTATTGTCACTGTGTTGAATTTTGATTACAATGAATTTTATTGTTTATGTTAAGATGAGGATGCTTTATCTGAGCTTCAGTAAGCATTATTGGACACAATCATTGTATTATAAGTTTGATAAAACATTCATTAGGGTCCCAATATTTATTTATGTAACATTTGTTACTTAATCTCAAATTTGTAACATATGAAGCTCTTCATGTGTCCACATGTATCTATGAGCAAGTACTAAAATCGTATCATGATATTTGTTTTATATTGTCTCACTTTATTTCAATATATATTGTTTTGGGTTAAATAATTAATAATAAAAATGACTTTATAAAAAAGAGCTTTCCATTTAAAAATATGAAGTTGAGTTATGGTGGAATGTGTTTTTAGAGAGAGTAAATTCCATTTGCTTCACACTTATTACATTAATACAACCACTTTAACTGTATGCTTAATATGTATTATTTGTATAAAAAAATATGAGTGAAAGTGGGTAAAATAAATGTAAAGGTGAAGAGACATAATTTATTTATAAGGAATGTTATATAACCTCTTAATAATATTTAAAAATATATTTAGTGTTTTTTATTTTATATATAATTTTTTATTGAATAAGGTAAACATTTTTTATCGAATTTATGAATTAGTTTTGGGATACAATCAAAAATCCAATCTTCTAAACAAACGAAAATATAGAAATAGATGAAAGGTATAATTTTATTAAGATATAAAATTTAATATATTTGTAAAGTTTAAAATATTATATTTTCAATTTATATCTAAATATATTATAGTATTTTCAACAATAATCAAAATTATGTTATATAAACCCTGTCGTTTGAGGATTCTAAACATTAAGATATAAATAAATGTACACTATTTTTTCCAATTTCTTCTGTGATTTTATATATTAATGTTATTATTTAAACATTAAATATTTTTTTAAATGTTTAAAATTAATTTTATTCCCAAAATTAACTAATTTTAGAAACATGTACAGAAACTTATATTTTAATATTTTATTGAATAATAAAATTTTGAAATAGGTGCGAGCATATTTAATTTTAAGAATAATTAATTTAAAATATATATACTAATGCATTTAGTTATCATTTGAAATAAAACACAATATAAAAAAATAGTATTTTATTTTTTTTATATTTTTATTTGTTAAAATTTATATATAATGTTTAAATTAAAGAGGTTAAGGCTTAAAATGTTAATTTTATTTTAATGTTAGCAAGTTAATGTTTTATGTATCGCTCTTTTGGCTTGTCATTGTCTTCCGCTTTGAATCTTGGCTTAGAGACTTTGATATTTTTTCTGAGGAGTATCTTGTGGTCGGCAAGGAGAATTGTTATGTCGTCAGTCCCTCCTCATTGCATTATGTTGTGCCTTTGACAAGAGTACACGATTTACAAAGGGGCTCTCTGCCAACCTATCCCAAAGCCTTTTGCCTAGTCTATCCATGTGCTTGTTGTTTTTCTCCCTCTAATTGAGGGTAGTTGTCCCTCCCAGCGCATCCCACTCAGTGCAGGTGAAAGCTTTGTTCGCTAAGTCATTTGTGATAACTCGATTAATGCTCCTTTGACATCTGTGGTTGATTCTATTGCTCCTCCGACAGTTTTTAATTCCCCCATTTTTTTTAATTTTGCTCCTATGGTGTTTGTAATCGAGGAACCTCATGTTCTAGCTAAGTCAGTCTCAGCTGACGTTCCAAAGGAGGGCCTTTATGGTGGGTGTTTCAAGGCCTTGTCCTTCTCCTCTTCTCCCTCCCCTTGCTCTCCTTCCATCCCTCTGGGTGTTACTTCATATTCGTTGGTGGATGGTATCCAAACTCATTGGGTGTATGCCAAATGAAAGAATGTTTTCAACACGTTCCACCACTGCTCAGAGTTATGCAAATCTTGGATCCCTTATGGCTATGGGTCTAATGCCCCTTATCTGGTAGATGTATATTGCTTATCTTCCTTGTCCTCAACTACAAATCTTATTTTGGGTGATGTTCAAGTTCATGTTGCCACGACAGCTCCTAAACTATAAATCCCCAACACTCCTCTGCTTGAGATGGAAGCTAAAACCGGCAGTAAATCCCTATTCAATAAATGCATGGGTTTGTTCATCTCTTTACCCTTTCTTTTAGCTTGGGCCTCTAAGGCATGGTGTTCCATCTCTCCTCCCTCTTTTTACTTGCTTTGTTTTGGTTTCTTTTTGGTGGAGTTTCAGAGCCAAGCTGACATGGATTTCATTTAGAACTCTAGTATGTGGTTCTTCAAAAGCTCAGTTTTTGTCTTTTACCCTTGGAACCCCTATTTCTCATCGGATATGATTCAAATCATTGTTATCCTGACGTGGTTACAAATTTATTTTCTCCCCCTGGTGATGAGAAATGAGAGGTTCATCAAACTCTTAGTGGACAACGTTGGTTCATTTGTGAAAATTGATGAAGCATCTTGGGGCCTTAGTTTCGTCCAAGTTTATACGTACATTGATCTCCCCAAGCCAATCTCTTTTTCGGTCAAGTTACTCTGCTTGCGTGGTTCATGGACTTAACATCTCAACTATGAAGGCCTCCATTTTCGTTACTTTCATTGCCACCATCCTGGTCATCGCATATCTAGGTGCCCTTCCAAGTCTCATCAGTGTCTTTAGTAAATGTGCAAGAAGAAAGAAGGGGCTCTCAATCAGGGCTTCAAGTGGCATAATCATGAAAAATTCTTCCACCCCCTTTCTCTTTCATTGGTTCTCTTGAGAAGAAGGGTGTTGTTGAGGGTTGTCCTAGGGATGAGCTTCCTACCCCCCTCCTTTTCCCCCTCAGCTTACTGAGCCCCCTTCCCTGTTTAGGCTCTCTACTCGTATGGGAGCTAACTCAAAGGATGATCTATTCCCTAATTTGATCCCTCCTCAAGGGGTGCTTCTTGGTTTTCCCCTCCTAGGCCCTTTAAAAAACATGTTGATGTGGGTGTCTCCCCAAAGAAGAAAGGGAACAAATCGAAGGCGGAGCTGCTGATGGTGGAAGCGGATTCTTTGATCATCAATGGATCGTAATGGACCTTGGATGATCTCCTTTCTAGGCATGGGAGATGAATAGCCTCGGTGTGTGGTTAAACTCTCTGTGGTGTGTGGTGGAAAAGGTCATGGATTGTGGTTGTGGATTGTTTTGCTCTCATTTTGGGATTCTTTCGGTTGGCTCTTGTTGTTTTTCTATTTTTATTATCCTTACTAAATTTTAGTTGAAGTCGTGCAGAATCAACATATTTTTCCCTTCATTGATTTTCAGTTATTGTTTGGCATTTAGTTCTTTCTCTCTTCTTCCTTTCGTTGGTGTGCTTCCCTGACAGGAGTTTGTTGCTTGCCATAGTTCTCATCATCTTGCATCGTTGCTTTTCCTTCCTCTTCTTATTGTGGGGATTGGGCCCCCAGTTAAGTCCCAAGCCAATTCATAGCTATGATTAAAAGCGTTTACCCCATCAAATAAAAAAAATTATAAAAACTTGTGGGTTATAAACTTCTAAAAATAAAATAATATTAAGAAAAACTTAAAAATTTATTAGTTATATTATTTAACTATGAACTAGCGAAATAAATTTTACTCCAAAATTATTAAACATCAATATTTTGCGAACATGTGTGATGCAAAATCTGTAGACTTAAAAACGTGCCAAGGATAAATATTAATGTGGGCTCCATGCCAAGTTACATAAGCACTAATATTTTAGATTTATGAATCCTAACTTGCCTTTCACACATTAAATTAAAAAAAGGCTTATGTTCTTATGTTATATTGTGTTTTTAAGCTTAGAAATGTATGTGGTGTGCATGAGTATAGTTTAAATGGTAGAATCTAATCTATTGAGTGTGTTCATTGATGTATGTTTAAAAATGGTAGACAAGGATAGGGTTAATAGCTGCATGTTTAAAAAGGGTCACCGAGGATAAAGTTATCAAATATTTGTAAATTTAATGATTACGTTTTAAATAGATATGCCTAACATATCTTACACTTATGAACTACTTTTATATGCAATAAATATTATTAAAATATTTATACATTGTTTTTAAATACTTATTAGGTATGACTCGATCTTTGAATTTTGAAAATAAATAATTGTGAATAGAATATCAAAGACAATATTTTAGACAAAAAGAATAACAAATTATAGATGTAAAAAGAGAGAAACAAAGAAAACATCAAAATGATAATGATAAACAAATATTTTTAGAATACAAGGCCGAATTGACGACTAAAGAATTAGAAGCAAAATAGAGACAATGTGCAAATAAGATGATAAAAATTTACACATGGACATCTCAAGCTGAACAATATGTATTAAGAACAAGATTACAAAGACAAATGCAACCAGATCAATTGATTTAGGAAGAAAGACAACTCAAACAAGAACTTAATTTTGAAGCATTTCAAAGGCACTAACATCAATCAATTGCTAATGTTGACATTAGTTACGAAGAAGCAATTTCAATATCGATATATTGTGTGCTCAAAACACCAAAGAATGCAACTCAAGATGTAACGGATGTCATTGTTACAAACAATACACAAAATAATGATATACAAGAGGATACAACATCGCAACCTAGAAGCAAAAGACGAATACAAAATAATGATTTAGAAGAGAAGCCAACATCACAAATTAGAAGAAGAAGAAGAATGCAAGATTTACAAATTAATAAAGAAAAAATAACTAATCCCAATGGAATGCTTGGAAGATATTTGAATACATTTCAAATGTTTTTTTGATATAGTCTAGATAATGTTGCTTCATCAAGCATGTCATATATTTGTCAATAAAGTTGCATTGGAATAAATGTTTCTCAAACCCCTGAATGCCATGCATGCAATAGATGTCGATAAGAGAAAATTTATCATTGATTTTCAACATCAAAAAATATGGATCTTGGGCCACAAGTGTCAAAACTTGCAAACATAAACATAGGTTGAGTAAATGTTAATATCATGTATCAACCCAATCCTACAAGTGACGAACACAACTAGAGGTCAATATAAATATGAAGGACATATGATAAGTTTCCACAAGAAGTAAAAGAAAATGTTAAGATTTTGCTACAGTGAATAAAGGATTTGTCGATGATTATAGTTCAGAGGAGGGATCAACATGAAACAAATTACAATTTTATTGCCAATAGAGATCAAGTATATAAGGCTCTTAAATAGAAAATAAAACATGAAAATTTCTATTCAGATGTTCATATTGATGAAAATGTTCCTAGTGAACTTGCGCTCAACTCTAATGAAAATATCTTCAACCAGCTAAACTGTGTCCATATGGAGTTTGATTCTGATGCATATGAAGTTGTATTTTTAGTTCTAGTGGTGGAGATGAATGAATCAAATATCATTAATCACATGACATCAATTGCCTCCAAACCACCTTATGCCCCAAGAGAGATGGAATTAATTCATGCATGGGTAAATAACCCTAAAGCAGATATTGGATCATTGATTAATTCGCTGGGGATATGAGCATCCCCTATCAATGAGTATTTTACGTTAAGTTTACTTGATATGACATTCCCAACATTGTTTCTTGATGGAAGATGTGATTGGCTAGAACCACAGTTGAGATAAGTACATTTTCATGAATTTTTTAAACATTTGTTTTGATCTATGGATCAACATTTTGGTTGACACCCATGAATTAGATATTAGATGATAAAAATGATCATGAGACATTATACACAAAATCTATTTACTGTGTTCATGAAAATCTATTTACTATGTCATTGTGAATTAATTGACATGTTGCATCAAATTAGATCACTTACCATTTTATTCACTTTGAGTGCAATTGATATGTATTGGATTAGTCTACATGTGTTAATGTCTAGAACACCACCAACAAATCCATGAGAAGCATAAAATTGTTGAAGATAATATTATTGATTATCATAATTTAGTGACAACTTGCAATGTACAATTTTTTGAAAGGATACACTGCAAAAAGGAATGAAAGATAAATATGGACAACTTTAATCAAAAAAATGCTAATAAATACTTCTATTCTATCGTTCACACATGGGATCCTTGGGAATATCCATACCAACGAAACATTTGGTATGTTATCAATCCTCATTAAATCTAATTTTTATATAATATTTTTAATTTTTCAATGTAACTAATAAATTATGATATATTATTAATTACAATCATTACCAAATTTAACGCAACATTGATATTTTTGAACTACAAAACAACTGACACATGTGGATATGAAATGTAACTACGAAGTGCTGGTTAATTGTGTAGAACAACATGCACTGTGTAGATAGGGTGTCTATCTACATTTTTAAAAAAAAAAAAAAAGGTAAGATGTAAGTAGATGCAGAATAATGGGGACAAAAGCGGGGTATAAAGTGACCCTTTTTTCTTAAAATAACAATAGTTGAACTTGGAGAAAATGTTAGACACTTCGAAAAAAAATTGACAATGATATAAGAACATGATTGTGTAATTTTCAATTTAGTTTCTAGATATATAATTTTTTTCAATACCCTAAGTGTGCGAAATAGATGCACTTATGACAATAAATTAGTCATTTTTTTGTGAAAAGATAAGGAGATTGCATGTGTGCGAACACACTTTTTTTAGTAAATAGATAAATTTTTGTATGAAACTTCATATATGGATAGGTGAAATGTCAAAGATTGTTGAGAATATTTTTTATTAATTTTTAATTATATATATATAACTTTTAAATAATTTTACAAGTCAAGATAACTGAAAAATTGAAATTGCAAGTGTACTAACACAACTTTTAACCTTAATTTCATAAAAATCAATTGTTTTTTAAGCATAATTGACAATGTGTATATTGTTGACATATAAGTTTTATAAACGTTCGATTAATATTCAAAAAGTTACAAAGAAATTTGTGACAATATGTATATAGTCCATAATGAGGTATGTTGAAATTAAGTAATAATTATTAATAATATTCTAACACATATATAGGAACATTTATTATTTAAAAAAAATTATATGGGTTCGTATAGGGGAAAGTGTAGTTTTAGAATATATATATATATATATATATATATATATTCTAAAACTACACTTTCCCCTATACGAACCCATATAATTTTTTGTAAATAATAAATGTTCCCTAATCATATGTGTCGACAAAGACGAAAAAGACTCCTAAATTTCTTAGAAACTAAGTGGGTTGCTCCATGACTAGTTTCAAGCTATGTCTGAACCTCCGCTAGCTTATACCCAAGGCAAATTTAGATGAAAAACGCAAAAGATTATTGAATCTATTTTTTGCAATTAGAGCTAGTTATTTTTGCATTTGAAGCCCTGTATGTGTTTTTTTATTTTTCCTTTGTGCAGTCTAAAGTGGTTTTTTTATTGTGATTTTTTTTTGTTTATTTTTGCAATGATATATAGTAAAATAAATTTAATAAGGGCCACTCTGCATCTTATGAAATCGATTCCAAAGTTTTAGGAGTTACCATTTAGAAATTAGTTTTTCAAAATCCAATCCGGTCAATACCTGGTTTTTAGAATTTCAGGATTGAAAGAATGAGAAATGAGATTTAAAATCACATTACGTATGCAATAAATCTATACCATTTATTATGCCCCATATTTTATCTAATTAAATATTCCTTACATAGTTTACCTACTTGAGTATGCCCTACCTGATTGAATACCCGACCCTGAAGGCAGATTCCTAAATAATTTGTGGGCTTTTCAATCAATGGGTCCATCAATATGCATAAATGACTACTATGTAGCATGTAATTTGTAGCATACATGTAGTCATGATACGATCAATCACACATGACTTCTATCGCATACCTGTTACAACATGTACATATGCATTCACTCATACATGACATCTACATGTAGTCATAATACGATAACATATACCAGACATGAATGTAGCTAGTCACGCTAATAGATTCCATTCGGAATAAAATAGATCGAAACACCATTCAAAATTCATTCTAAAAATATACCGTTTACTCTAAAATAAATATCAAATGGATGGTTAATCCATGCATTCTTCAATTCTAATCTCATGCATTATTCCAAAGTCACATAGAATAAAATCATATTTTAGCACTCCAAATTCACATAAGACACTCCCTCATTGACCCTCATCATCCCTAATCACTCCCTCATCAACCTTTGTATTCACTTATCATCCCCATTCACTCCCTCATCGATTCTCATTATACCTCATTATCCCTAATCACTCCCTCATTGGCTATCATCATCCTTCATTGTCACTAATCACTCCCTCTTCAACCCTCATCATCAATAGTCACTCCGTCATCATCCCTCAATGTCATTGATCATCTCTAAACACTCCCTCATCAACCCTCATCATCCATAATCATACCTAGTCACTCTCTCATCATTCATCATCATCCTTCATCATCCCTACTCATCCCTAATAACTCCCTCATTAACCATCATCATTTCTTATCATCCCTAGTCAATCTTTCATCATCTTTCATTGTCCCTCATCATCCCTAATCACTCCCTCATCAACCCTCATTATCCTTAATCATCCCTAATCAACCCCTCCTCATCTATCCTCATCCTTCATTGTCCCTAACCATTCCCTCATTGGCTCTCATCTAACCTAATCACTTCATCATCCCTAGTCACTCCCTCATCTAGTAGAGTGTATTCCAATCTAGTAGTCAGTAGAAATTTATTTCAGACAAAACAATATGTTTTTCAGATGAATCTTGAATGGTGTTTTGATTCATTTTGTTCTGATTGGAGTGTATTAGGGTGATTATTCCCATTCATGTTTAGTAGATTACGTAGAGTCGTGATGGATTACTCTAGGGAGATTGTTGAATGATTTCCATGGTGGAAATTAGATAATATCCTCTTTGCACTTGCATGGGAAAAATTCATTTTGAATAATGAGGGATGATGAGATCAAAAATTGCCTCTTTGCACTTGATTTGTATACTATTATTTGGAAAATGAGTTATAAAAAAGGAAACTATGTTTCCTCCTTAGTGGAAAAAATGATGTTGGTATGCTCTTTGGATGTGGGAATGTACGTGTGGCTTAGAAAAAGAGTTAATATGTTGCCTCAATTTTGTGTATCGCGGTTTATTCTAGCTTGGATCTCTTATTACTCTACGAAGAGTGGCAGGTTGATGTTTCGGTCTTTCAAGTTAGTTTGAGCTTTGTCCTCGAGCCACTGTAAGGGTTGTTGCTACACTGTTCCCAACTCACCCACACAATAATAGACTTGATAACATGTGTTTTGGCATTTCCTGATGGTTTCATAGATTTGACCTTTAGAATTGTTGGATCTCACCCCCTTGTCACCTTTACTTTACATATGTTGACAAGTGTAGTGATTGTGTCGATTCCTCGTTGGTATTCATATTTTGACAAGAAGCAGGGGAAATCCTTGTTTTAGACACGTTTGTTTTCCATTTGGGTTACAAATGTTGAGCAAAAGGGTCCGTGCATTTTGGATCTTCTCATGTTTGTGAGTTATTCCCAAAGAATGATGTGGGTCATGAGTATAAATTATTAGTGTTTGTGCCACTGACTTTGTTATGGCATGTTTTCTCCTTGCATTGAAATCTTTGCGCTTGCATAGGAATTATGATAGGAAAGTGGAGAGGGGCTGGGGTAGAACCACCAATGCTTACATCATTCCTCTGTGGTGTGGTCTCCACAATGGATGTTTAGTGTTTGTCATTTAGGTTTAGTGTTTATCATTTAGGTTTTCATTTTTGGGGTTTTGGGTTAAGGGTTTATGATTCAAAGTTTATAGTTCAGTGTTTGGAGTTGATTTTTTGAGTTATGGCATTTAGGTTTTACGGTTTATGGTTTATCCAATTTTAGGATTTAGGGTCTATGATTTTGGGTTTGAGGTTTTATGGATCTTGGTTTGTGGTTTAGGGTTCAACTTTCAAGGTTTAGGGTTTCAGGATTAGGATTTAGTGTTAAGAGTTTAGGGTTCAAAGTTTTAGGTTTTGGATTTAGGGTTTTGGGTTCAGTGTTTAGGCTTTAAGGTTCATGATGTTGAATTTTTTTTTAAGGTTTAGTGTTTACTATTGAAGGTATAGGGTTAAGGTTTTATGGTTTAGTGTTTAGGATTTAGGATTTAGGATTTTAAGCTTACGGTTTGGGCTTTAGGGTTAAGGCCTTAAAGTTTAGATTTTAGGGCTTAGGTTCTCGTGTATAAAGTCTAGGGTTTAGGTTTTTAAGGTTCTATGTTTAGGGTCTAGGTTTTAGGGTTTAGGTATTATTATCTAGGTAAATGTAATGTATGAATGATTGTATCATTATTATATGTATGTTATAGGTTGAAAGCTACAGACTAGCCATTTATGCATAGCGATAGACCCATTGATTAAAAAACCCACATTATTTAGGAATTCATCATAAATCCACCTTCAAGCCTTTTACACAAATGTCCCTAGTCACTCATTTCCCTATATGAGTGAGAATGACCCCTATCCTTTCAAGATATGGCTTGGCTAATGCCCCCTCTCCTCTCTCTATATAGGTGATAACTCAAGATTATGGTTTATGGTTAGAGGTTTAGGATTTAAAAATTTAAGGCTTAAGGTTTATGGTTGATAGTTGATGGTTCGAGATTCATAGTTTAAAATTTAGGGTATAGGGATTAGTGTTTAAGGTTAAAGTTTTAGTGTTACGGCTTAGGAATTAGGACTTAGGATTTAGGGCTTGTTATTCATATTTTATGCTTAAATGTTTGAGATTTATGGTTTATTGCTTAAGGGACCAAGGGTTTAGCTTTTAGGGATTGGGGTTTGGTGTTTAGGGTTAGGGTTTTGGGTTTATGGTTTCACACTTAAGGTTTAGGGTTTAGGGTGTAAGGTTCAAGGTTTGGTGTTTGTGGTTAGGGTTTTGGGTTTATGGTTTCACACTCAAGGTTTAGGGCTTACGGTGTAAGGTTCACGGTTTTGGTCTTGGAGTTTTGGTTGAGGGTTTGGGGTTTGGAATTTAGTGCTATAGTATTTAGGATTTGGGATTTAATGTTTGGGGAATATGGCTTATGGTTTAGGATTTGGGGTTTAGTGTTTACGGTTTAGAGTTTATGTTTTGGGGTTTTAGGTTTAGGGTTAGGGTTTAGTGTTTAAGGCTTTGGTTTTTGGGTTTTCGATTTGGGTTTAGAATTTTCAATTTAGGAGTTAATGTTTAGGGTTTATGACTTATGGTTTACAATTTTAGGGTTGAGGTTAAGTGTTTAGGGATTAAGTGTAAGGATTTAGGGTTTAGATTTGGAGTTTAGGATTTAGAGTTTAAGGCTTGTGTTTTGGCATTTAGGGTTAGGGGTTAAAGGTTTAGGGCTTAGTTGTTGGGGTTTTGGGTTTAAGGTTAGGGTTTTATAGTTTAGGGTCTAGAGATTAGGGTTTGGGGTGTAGGGCCTAGGTTTTTAATTTAGGGTCTATTATTCAAGGTTTGGGGTTTACATTATGTGATTTAGGGTTTTAGGTTTGTTGTCAAGTTTTAGGGTTTAGGGTTTAATGGATTGGGGCTTAGTGTTTAGGATTTGGGATTTAGGTTTTAAGGTTTAGGATTCATGGTTTAGTGTTTAGGTTTAATGCTCATGGTTTAGGGTTCATTTTTTAGGGTTTGGGGTGAAGGGTTTAGGGTTCAAGGTATATATTTTTGTGTTCGGGGTTAGTTGTTTGGATTTCGGCATTTAAGTTTTAAGGTTTAGGGTTTATGGTTTTAGGATTTGGGGTTTATGGTTATGGGTTTGTGGTTTAGGGTTCAACTTTCAAATTTTTGGGTTTATTGCTTAGGGTTTCAGGATTAGAGTTTAGGGTTAAGAGTTTAGGGGTCATGGTTTAGGGTTTGGGGTTTAGTTTTTAGGGTTTAATGTTCTTTATTTTGAATTTTTTTAGGGTATAGTGTTTAAAATTGAGAAAATAAGGTTAAGGTTTTATGGTTTAGTGTTTAAGATTCAAGATTTTAAGTTTATGGTTTGGGGTTTAGGGTTAAGGGCTTACGTTTAAGTTTTAGGTTTTAGAGTCTAGTCTATAAAGTATAGGGTTTAATGTTTTAAGTTTCTGTGTTTAGGGTATATAGTTTAGGGTTTATAAATTATTGTTTTGGGTTTAGGGATAATGTATTAAGGTTAAGGGTTCAAGGTTTAAGGCTTAGGGTTTAGGGTTTAGGTATATTATTTCATGTTCATGGTTCAAGGTTTATGGCTTAGGGTTTGGGGTTTGGGGTTTAGGTTTTAATTTTTAGCGTTTAAGGTTAGTGTTTAGGGTTTGAGGTTTTTGGTTTGGCATTAATGGTTTAGGTGGAAATGGAGTGTACTAGGTGATTAGCTACATTCATGTCCAATATGAGTGATTGTATCATGTATGACTGACATACATGTAGTACTATGTATGTGGTAGATGTAATGAATGAATGCTTGTATCATTACTATATATATGATATATAGGTTGCAAGCTACAGGATATTCATTTATGTATATTGATAGACCCATTAATTAAAGTTCATTTTCTAAGTTGAGAGCAAGGTTGTTAAAAATATTCCAAGACAAAGATAGCAAACTCCAAGTATAGTACATCTCCAACAACTTGATCAACTTCAAAACTACAAAAAATAAATAATTGAATGTCAAAACAAGCTCAAAAAGTGAATAGCTTCATGACTGCAAGCAGAGTTGACAGTCTACCAAGACAAAACAAGGGTCTATGTAGTCAAAATAATCATTATCTTGTGAATAAAAGGTGTGCTGTTAATTTATTGTATTCACAAATTTCTTGCATGTGTGAATGAAATCCAACTTCATTTTAACATAATTTTTACTTGATCCAAGGTTCATGTCATTGAAACCTTCTAAAACCTATTTTTGTGTATCTATAGTCACTTGCAGTATCTTGTATCACGTAGAAAAAGGCGCATGAGTTTGTTTAAAAGATTGGACAAGTTGAGGGAGGTATTCAAGACTTTGTTCCAAGTGTTAGTTCCTAAAAATAGTCTTTAAGTTGTATGAATAATCAATTTGAAGGTAGCAAGGTCTGTGTGCATAGTCAAACCTTAGAATACGATTTTTGATACAAAAAGAACCATAACTTGCATTTGAACTAGTGAAATCTCCTCAACCTCATATGGAAGTTGTTAGATAAGGTTTATAAGGCAATCCAATAGGTAGCATACTCTAACTCACCTTGTTCTTACAAATACATAAAACTATTTTTCGATCTACTTGGAGATAATCACGGGAAAGCTCAGTCAAGAGAAACTTCAAGTGTTTTACTTTGTTGATTGAGTATAAACCTCTTATAAAGGTCCAATGTTATTGTTTAAACAATATAGAATACTTGCTTAAAGTGATTTAAATAATTTGGCAGTTAAGCCAAGCCAATATCTCTCCAGGTAGGTAGATTAGGCCATTTGGACCTAAAGAGCAGAGTTGCCATTAAAGTTCAATTCTTAAGAAAGCAATAAAAGAAACTAATTCTCATCCTTAGAGATGATCTCCAAACATCTTAATAAATATTTATAATAATCCTTTGATGAGCTTAGATTAAGAACACCTTTTCAAGACCAAACACGCCTATACACAATATTGTAACAATTATTAAGACTTCGTCAACTTTTGGGCACTTTGGTGTTCTAATTGGTATTTTGAACTTGTGTAAAGACACCTATGAGTCTTGTATCATTGTCTTGAGATTTTTATTGAGTTTTTTAAGTGAATGAGTCCAAAAAATAAGGTAGTTGTATATTTCTTTGTATCGAGTCCTTAAGAGGTATAATTTGGCCTAATATGCCTATAAAGAGTAGAGTTGTTGGCATCTAAGTTTTGAGTTGAATTTATTCATGCGAAGATTGAGTCAAATAATTGGTGAAACCTTAAAGTATTGTTCAAATAAGTGAGGATGTACAATTGAGTGAGCTTTAGGAGTCAAATAAAGGTTTTTCTTGAAGGTAGATTATTGTCTTAGGACTAAGTACCCTATTTTAAGTCATTGAAAGTGTCTTTTGATCAGAATACAAAGACTAAGAATTCAAGAGATAATACCAAAGAATAAGGTCATTAGTCTTTCAATACCAATACTCTGAAGATCTTTTGTGATAGACCAAGAGATAATTTATGGTTAGAAAGAGACCTAATTGCAAGCAAGTTTCTAGAAAACCTTGAAGTAGACCAAGTTGAGTAAGTGGAGAACTTAGTTTGACACTAGTAGGGAATAGTAAAGATCAAGATATGGCTTGTGTATTTAGGTAGGGTATACTCTTTGAGATCAAAATATTTGGTTATTTAATCAAGCAGGGCAACTCAAGTAGATAAAGTAGGTAGATATATTACATACGTGACATGATTTTAAACTTCATTTCTCATTTTATCTTTCGATCTTGAAATTTTGAAAACTAAATATTGACCAGAATGAAATTAAAAAAATTAACTTCTAAATGGTAACTCCTACAACTTTATAATCAAATTTAGAAAATGCAGAGTGGCCCTAATTTGTCATATTTAGTAAAATCCTTGCAAAAAGACAAACAGGTCAAATAAAAAAATACAAAAAAACAAAAAACACAACACAACAAAACAAAAAAACACAAGCAAAAAAAAATAGATCAAGGGGTGTACGCTCTTTGGACTGCAAAGGGTGTACGCCCTTTGGACTACAAAGGGTGTATGCCCTTTGATCTTTTTTTTTTTCCTCGTGTTTTTTATTTTGTTGTGTCGGAACCGACCCTTACAGAATTTGCATTGGTTTTTTTTTCAAAGGGCATACGCTCTTTACAAAAAAAGTTCTGTATTTTTCATTGTGTCATGTTTTTTGTCCCCCAACTTTGTGCATCCACCCATGTTCATATATTAAAACAATTGTATAGAAATTAAACAAAATATGTGTGCAAGAACTAAAAATGGGTTAGTATTGCTTATAGGTATAATGGACCATGGCCATTGAATGTTGAGCAATATAAATGATGATAAAGTAAACACACACAATTGTTACAAACTACAGTTGTGGAGAGCAAACATAGATTGACAAATCATTTTTTCCAAACATGTTGTAATCAACTACATTGCCAGGTATACAACAAAATCATATAAGAGCTTTAAAACATATCATCAAATGTTGATGCGGATTGCAAACATTAAAAACCTTAATGAATTAGAAACAAGAGAATATATGAGACTTTTAACTGAAACAATTGTTGAAAAATACATTGGGGCACAAGAAACATGTCACATGTTGGAGTTTTCATTTCAGAGAATAGTGGAGTATTTATCAATTTGAATGTTTTGTATGAAGTGTTCAAATTGATAGCTAAAATGATGAATATGACTGTGACAAACATACAAAATCTTTCATTGGTTCATACAATAACAAGCCTTTTTCTATGGAAAGTGTTTTACTTATTAATGCAGTTAGATCTTTGACATATAATCCAAGGCAAAAATAGAGACAAAAATGGGAAGCAAGCAGTATGGCAGTGGTTGTGAGAGTATTCTTAAGGTTTGCCTCCATCCCTACGTGTGAATCATATAAATGGATTGATTTTTGTGGCTTAGATTTATTAGTTTACAAGAAATTTGGTGGTATAGAAAAAGATATTGGACTTGATGATAATGCAATAAAACCATATTTGGAGTCATTCAATTATAATCCTTGGTACATCAAGCGAATGACTATTCTAGAATATGTTAAAAATCATAGTGATTATGAATATGAAGATAATAAACCTTTGCAACAAAACACATTGGAACATGAGTGGGAAATCATATCTAGACTACAACGTAGCCAAATTATGGAAGTAGAAGCTATATTGAAAAATAAGAACCATGGGATATTGAATATTGAGGTAAAGAATACACAAAATAAAAACACCATGAAATATAATGGATTTATCATAAAATGATGATATAACACCAAATATGAATTCTGGAACCTTAGGTGCTAAACAAAAATGAGCACTTGATATAATTATGACACATTATCATCAAGGCCAAAATGTTTTGTCATTATGCATGATAATTCAAGGAACAATAAAATTGGAAACCATATCTAATTGGTGCCATTCATCAAGCTCTTGAAAATGTAGCATTCTCAAAGCGTTCTCCACTTATATTACTTGCGCCAACTAGAGTTGCAACATTCAATATTGTTGTGTTAATCATCCATTCACAATTTTGAATCCCAATCACGTATTTTGTTGAATTAAAAGGAACAAGACTTACAACTTTCCAAGAAGAGATCTGCGAGTTTAAATACCTTTCGATTGACAAAAGGAGCTTCATTGGAGAAAATTTGCTACAAAACATAGACTCTCAACTTCGTCAAACATTTCTTAAAAATGCAAACATGAATTTTTGAGGTATATTATGATTTTGGTTGGAGATTTGGGACATCCTCTTGTTAGTGATAGACCACCATACGATGGTAACAAACATGTAAAAGTATTGTTATAATAAATAAAAATAGTTGTTACTTAGGATAATATATTTAGATAAGAAGGAGAAAGCAAGGACCAACAAAGGTTTTGTCAGCGTCTCACAAATCTAAGAGATGCAAATCTAACAGTTGATGATTAGAAGTTACTAATGACAAGAACCAATGTTGTATTAGATAGAGCCACCGATGAAGAATTTGACAATAATATTCATTTGTTTTCCATAAATGATTATGTGCATAACCACAATAGAATAAAATTTCATTGATTGAAACTCCCTGTTACACATAGCATTGCAACCAAAGTTGACAGTGCCAATGCAATAGAAAAAAGTCGAAATGATGAGCTTGATGTGGAGTTATTAATTGCTAGAGATGCAAGGGTCATGTTAACCTCCAATGTTTGGATAGAAGCAAGTCTTGTAAATGGAGCTCTAAGGTATATTCAAAGTATAATATACAACCCTGGGAGTCAACACTAAGACCACAAACATATGTTATGATAGAGTTTGACAATCACTCCAGAATAACCATTTGAAAATGAAACTCCACATACAATTCCAATTACATCAATACAAAGGCGACGCAAACACCAACTACTTTTACAATTGACTTAGACATCAACAATACACAAATCACAAGGTTTGACTCTTTTGAAAGCAACAATTCATATAAGACCAAAAAAACAAGGTTAACATTTGTGGTTATCTCATGTAAAGTCTTTTGAAAAGACTATGAATATTTCCACCATTTACATATGACTGTTATGTCATGTCTCATTTTTTGAAATAATTAAACAAGAATGGACCCGAAGTCTATTTTTCATTTACCGTAGGTTGAAGGTTATAATGAGGGAAATAGTTTAATAATAATACATTTAAATTGTCCAAAGTTACTTTATTTTATAATGTGAAAAAATGACACTTAGATGGTGTTATTATTATTAAAAGGGGTCAAAAAGCAATATTTATTAAAAGGGGTGGAAAAAAATTATTAAGTGGCCAAAAGTAATTAATGTCATGAAGGTGAAAAGTGAATATTTAATTAAAAATAATTTTTTAAGTATTTTTAGAGTAAAATTGAAAAAGTGAAATTATAAAAGGACAAGTTGGGCCAAAAGAGAAGGATTATTCACTATTCAATTTTGACAAACAAACCCTAATCTAGAGCTTGAGCCTTTGTGTTCACCCTTTTCATCTTAGGACAAAAACCCTCTGAGATACAAGGGTGGAGGATGAAACCACTCTTACCTAGTGAGGTGATTTCATCCAGGAATCATTAACGTGCTAATAGATCAGGGTTTATTCCAATATTCAGTGTGGCTAAATATTATTATCAATTTTTAGATTTTTGTGAAGGTGATACAGTATGGTGCTACGGTACGATTTTTGCAATACAATTGCTATAGGATAGTTGTAGTACCATTGTTATAGTATAGTTGCTACAGTACAGTTGCTACATATCCATCACTACAGTATGGTTGCTACGGTATTCAATTTTTAATTAGATAAAGATTATTGTCATAACACTTCCATTCATCGATGTACTTCTAGGTTGTACCCACATTTTAACAGCTAAGTGTTGACTTTGGGGGCAAATCACTAACTTCTAGACCTAGGCATTGACCCTCGAAGTTTGATCCAATTATTTGGGAGTTGTGTGTTCAACTTTAGGTGCTAATTTCTATTGTACCAACATTCATATTGACGATGTCACACTCAGTGTTGGTTGTACACTTTGAAACTACCATTCATAACTCGATTCCATAGAGTTGAACACTATCGTATAGTCCTAGCAACTATTGTATAGTCAATACAAGTCGACATCATCTTTTCACAACCTATCATACCCTTGTACATATTGTACCAACGAAGTAATCAATTTGAATACCTCTCGAGTTAGGGTTTGTGGAAGAAAATCAAGGATAATTGGTATTTTGTCTTTAACTTGATATTGTACCTTTCAGAATTAAATAAAGATTTTTATTGGTATTTGTATGACAAGTCTACATTGACTAATCAATGTATTTGAATAAAAATTACATCTAGGTTATTATCAGATTTAGAATTACAATATTGCAATTTGTTATCATATTTCCTCATTTACCAACATTATGTATGCTTTCATCCCAATTCAATATGGGTTTTATGAAAAAACTAAAAATTGTTCATATTTGCCCAGAAAGGGACATTACAATGCTATCATAGCCTAATCTTGTCAGCACATAGGGAAGTTAACGTTATTGTATGATTCTACCAGTGTATGAATCATGGTGTTATTGTCAGAGGACAGAACTATGGTGGTCGATGTTATTGCCAGATATGTTGAATATAGAGCTCTTCCAACAAAGATTCAAAAGAAATATGTTTTCAGAGTTCATGAAATTGATGAAGACAAGTAGACAAGTGCACTATGAGGATGCGTTGTCAGATAAAGTCTTAGAAGTCCCTAAAAAGAAGACCACAGAACCAAGCAAAATGTTGGGTACATCAGAACCTCAAGAGGAAGACATAGGAATGAAGGAATTGACAGAGAGAGAAGAAAAACCGGAAGCCAAGTCACGATAAATTGCTCAAATGGAAGTCATTGAACAAAAGCAACAAGATTTCACCACGTAAGTGGAAGATATGAAATTTAATGTGAGAAACGATGCACAAATAAAGGTCACCACTTTCAGTAAAGAATACCTAAATCCTTTATATGATGCTACAATAACTCCTTTTCAAGAAGTAGAAATGGTAAAAGCTGCCTCTCAATAAAGAGTACATAAATTCCAAATATGAAACAGATATTGAAGATCTAACCCTAAGTTTGAAAAGTGCTCAAATCGAGGAGATGAAGAAATACATATTTGGTGAAATAAACAATCCCAACACAAAGCACATAGCTCTGGGTTTGCAAGTTGGAATAATTGATCCTATTATCCACCTAATACCAGAGAGGGTTAACTTAACCTCGTCCAAGAAGAAAAAGGTAAGCATCTCAATCATTCCTATGAATATGATTCAATACATGAAAGAGATAGTAATAACACAAATTCACTTTACATTATGTCTTTTGAATATTTTTGTCATCATGGAAGTACTGTAAAAATGGGGGAAAAAGTAAAAGATGCAACTTGCAGTGAAGGGCATATAAATCCTTTTAGTCAAATACAGAATTGGCTATGCACAAAGGAGTGGGATCATGGTTTGTATTTGTATAGTTGGTAAACTTGATTAGAAGGTCATGGCAGCAAATGATATCATTAAGTTTGATCAGGCCACTTTTTCTTGTTTTTCTTCGAGCCCTAATTCTATCAAGGGGAATGCATATTCTTTTGTTAATACATGTGTTTTCAAATGGAGGTTGAAAGGTAGGGAAGCTTGCCAAATGTTCTTGGAAAAGGATTTAGTTGTAATCAGTGGGTAGAATCCTCTGAGAGGCATCTACCTCAAGCCCTTGTGCATGTTGCTCCTATGGTTTGAGCAGTTGCTCTTACATATTTTGCTGGTTTGACATCTTCTATCTTCTTTTTGCTAACTGATAGCATACGATCTTTCACTATTTCTTCCATTAGAAGTGCAACATCAAAGGATGAGATACCCTTTGTTAGATCAATAATGTGTTGGGCAATAGGCATGATAGCCAATCTTCCATAGATCTCTACAAGAAATGATAGATTGGGAGGGATTGCAAATGTCATTGTATCTAATACACATGATACTTCAATATCAATCAGAACCACAACAATGTGGGCACTGGCAAATATTTTTGATTCATTACGTCACAATGCAGGGAGTGTGGATTCAGAGAAATGTCCAACAATTGATTATTTACCTATATCCCTATTGGTAGAATGTGCATTGCGACTCTCAAAGGATGGTGATAAGATTCAATGGTTTTCAAAGGATCCTAATTGGATAATAAGTGGGGTTTTTGCACTTGAATACCTCATATTCAATATTATTGATGGTCCTCTGACAATGGAGTAGATAAAGTCAAACTTAAACTAGAGACTCCTATTGGAATTCCCATAACATTGTTGGATGCAATAAAAAAGCAAATCTCTACAGAAAGCACAAAAGTCAATGCTGATTTAATGTCTATAAAGGAAAATATTGGCAAATTTAAGCAGTATCCACAATTAATGGAAAAGGATGGTTTCTCATGGAGGAAGCAAGTTATATCTGTTATTGAAGCTGCAAAATGTCATGTGGGAAGAAATATGAATTTGATTCTTAGAGTATCCAATGTTGAAGTTATTGCAAAGTACATCCTTAGAGGGGGACATTCAAGATCAAACCCTATTATCAGTAGCTTTGAGTGTGAAGTCATTGGTTCTGTTGTTTTAGATATTCAGATATTGCTTGCAGAATATTAGACTTGGCTAAGATCAAATAATGCTCAACAAGAAGGATGGCTTAGAGGGTGCTTTGAGGATCAATGGCCTAGTTTGGTAAGCGCTGATGAATTCAATAGAGGGAAAGAGAAAAATTTGGAGGATTAAATGCAAGTGCATAGCACAAAAGTATTGGAAGAATTTTATGTTAACGTTGCAGCTCTACTTTTTTAGCAAGAAAACCATGAAATAGTAATTGAAACATTTGGCAGATTGGGAGTAGTTGGGTTATCTACTTCTATATTATTTTTTAGTCTTGCCCACTACAATGGAGGATCTCATAGCTCTAACTCTCTGTTGTGTCGATTTTAAACAGCGGCAAAACTCTCATTGCAGGTAGTTATTTATTGAGTAGAGTCCATAAGTACACCAATGTTGGAAGGAGATATTTATGCTCCTAGAATTTTGTGTATGAGTCCCTATACTTGAATATGTGCAACTTTAAGTAGAATTGGGACATTTTTTATTTCCCAACAGATGAACATCCTCTGAAGTTGGGGATTTTGGTAGTGGCCAGGAGGGCATCTAACATGTATGACATCATATAAAATTTGTTCCTAGTCATTTTCTTAACTATAGAGATCTACCTACACAAACATGTGCTAATGACCTTGCCTATGGGAGGGGTGAGTCCTTTCTCAATCATAAAATATACCAAGGGCACCTAGATGTACTTATGTTGAAAGGAGATATTTATGCCCCTAAAATTTTGCGTATGAGACAAGCTATGAGGATTTTCCTATTCTACAGGAACACGGCCAAACCTCATAGAGTTTTATATGACCCATAATCAGATGAGGGTAACCCAAGGGAATATTGTTTCAACAATACTTTCAGAAAAATACTCCAATGGGATATTGAAACTCTTTTCTTTGGAGGGTACATTGGTATAATGTCAGTAGGATTTCAACGCGAGTCTAGGCAAGCCAAGGATACCATGGTACATTGTTTAGATTGGCTTAATATACTTGTTGCTTTCCAAGCAAGAGGGGCATCCATGAATACTTTGGCAAATGCAGTACAAGTGGCTCAAGGGTATTTTGGGCAAAAGAATAGAGTTTGGGTAATAAGGTACTGCATATTTATGGCATCAACCTTATTATAACATTGAAGGCCTATCTTTGTAGACAGGTTGATGCAGGGATGATAACGATGACTTTTTAGGGACATGATCACGCGATCATCAAAGAAGGTGAAGAGTCAAAGACTCCCATAATTGCATTGCTTGAAGACAAGCAATTTCAAGAAAGACAAACTATTATGTCTCCTTTTTTGAAATAATTAAATGGGAGTGGACCCGAAGTTTAATTTTATTTTCTGTAGGCTAAGGGTTATAATGAATGAAATAATTTAATAATAATAATACATTTAAGTTGTCCAAAGTTTCTTTATTTCACAATGCAAAAAAATGACACTTAGATATTATTATTAAAAAGGGTCAAAACGCAAAATTTATTAAAAGGGGCCCAAAAAAATATTTATTAAGTGGCCAAAAATAATTAATATTATGAAAGTGAAAAGTGAATAATTAAAAGTAATTTTAATTACTTTTAGGGTGAAATTGGAAAATTGAAATTATAAAAGGACAAGTTGGGTCAAAAGAGACGAAATATTCACTATTCAATTTTGATAAACAAACCCTAATCCAAAGTGGACAAGTTTGGCCTAAATAGAAGGATTATTCACTATTCAATTTTGACAAACCAACCCTAATCCGTAGTTTGAGCTTGTGTTCATCATTTTCATCTGAGGACGAAACCCCTATGATATATAGGTGTGGAGGACAAAAACCCTCTTATCTAATATGATGATTCCATCTAGGAATCATTACTGTGATAACAAACTAGGATTAATCCCAATATTCAATGTGGTTGAAGATTATTATCAATTTTTTAGTTTTTTATGAAGGTGCTACAATACCATTGTTACAATATAGCTACTACAATACTATTGCTACAATACCATTACTACAGTACAGTTGCTACAATATTCAATTTTCAATCAGTTGAAGATTGTTGTCATAGCACTTCCAGCCATCATCGTACTTATAGATAGACTATTGTAACAGCCTTCTAATAGAAAAGCGTGGACTTTGGGCATAGATCGCTGACTTCCAAACCTAAGCGTTAACCCTTGAAGGTTGATCCATAAGTTTTAGAGTTGTGCGTTCAACTTTGGGCACTAATTTTTGACGTACCAACATCCATATTATTGGTGTCACACTAATTTGTACGCTTTGAAACTGTGATTATCAACTGCATTTTGCAATGTTGGATGTTGTCATACAATCCCAACAAGCTACCGTACAGTCAATACACGCTGACATCACCTTTTCACAACATGTCATACGCCTGTCCCTATTGTACTGGCAAAGTAATTAATTTAAAGACCTCTCAAAGTAAGGTTTGTAGAAGAAAATCAACAATAATTGGTATTGTCTCTTTAACTTGTTATTTTACCTTTCAAAATTAAATAAAGATTGTTATTGGTATTCGTATGACAAGTCTTCACTGTGTAATCAATGTATTTGAATAAAAATTACAGTTAGGTTATTATCAAATTTGGAATTATAGGATTGCAATTTGTTATTCTGCTTCTTCATTACTAATATTTTTTAGAAAGGGACATTACATGCTATGAAAAGATGCAAAAAAGGAAAACAACTTTCCAAGTGGAAAGATAAGGACCAAAGACTGAAGTTTTTAGAAGATAAATAATGTCATGTACTTATTATAAATTTCTTTCTATAAATATAAAATGATTCATTATTTGGCATTTTATGTGATGTGTATGACAGATTTTTATGAATATTAAATGGTTCTTTATTTTTCATTTTATTTTTTTATATATATTATACATTTGAATGATTTTCAAATGCTTCACCTATTATCATTTGATGTGATCATTTATATTTTGATGAAATACTTCATATTATATGTTAAAGAAAAATGTAATACCCACAGATATTGCTAGCATTCATATGTTAGATACATCTATGTAAATGACATCGAGAGACATCATTAGCGAGGCACCTATATTACATTGGATCCATGACATGTGAAATAAACGCCTCAAAAATGATTTCCTAGTATCTTTTACATAAATTTATCTAAAATATATTATTTATATTTGACTCATATTTAATAATAAATTGTTTATGATTCTAGGCTAATCACGACATATAAGTATTAATATATAAATAAATAGAAATTTAAGAGTGTCTTTAAAAAGGATTTGTGTACCTTGAGCTACATTAAAGTGTTTATTAACTTGTACATTTACGAGCACTTATCAAATTGATGTAAGGTACCATTACGAGGGAAACACCTTAGCACCTTAGGAAAACAACTTTGAATTTTTTTTATGTTAGATACACAAATTTTGGCATGTTTCAATATTAGGATAACAGAAAAACCAATTTTGAATTTCTCTATTACTTTGTCATGTAATAATATATTAGGTAAGATAGATAGATATTTTAATAACGTCCAAAAATAGTCTATGGGACCCCCAAACTAAAAATAAATCCCAAAGAAGTAAAGAAACCATGAGAAAAAGAGAGCTTTTCTGACTCTAGTTCCCTACCTGCGACTGTTCTACCTTTGAAGGTTCACTCTCCTATTGTGGATTCCAATCAAGAATTCTCCATTTCTATCAATGTTCTCACCCTCAAATATAGTAAGCATAGAAACTCCTTGTAGGCCACCAACGTATTTAGCTCAGATGTCATCATATGCGGAGCATTCCATGAGATAATGTCATTCTGTCTCAACTATACTGGAAGTGCACATAGGACATATTCTCTCTTTCCACTTTTATTTTGGGATCTTCCACCTACCCATCTCACATCGAATTTGATGTGACCCATTCTCAAATGTCGTATGAGCATCATCGTTATCCATTTAATTTTTGCCCCTATGTAAGCTTTTTTGTCATGCTCATAATTGGGGTTGAACTTGGTCATGTAGTACTACTTTTTCTGCCATATCTGCGTTGTCCACATGTTTATTTTAAACCTCTCCCTGACATATCTCTTTATCTCTTGATTGGTCTTCGGGCACTCATGAATGTTAATGTCCCACTTATCCATCCAGACCTTGTTTTGTTTCATCCACGTCCTCTTTCACTTGTTCAACTCTTCTTTTATTGCTACTTTTGGCCACCTATCCTCCTTCATGACCTCTACTTTCTTTATGTACCTTAGAAGACACATCATCGCTGCAGCTTCTATTGCAAAACTACATGTTTTTGCTAGAATTATCTTGTATGGAACTAACGCTTTAAACTTAAATGTACTTGTGATTAGAAATTTTTGAATTCTCTCAAATTGCCTCCACTTTAACCTTGACATACATCTGGCCCAAACATCACACCCATAGAGTACCACTGAAACTACTGTTAGCCCGAACAAGACCCAATCCTGCAAATCATCATCTTTGCACCTATTTTTAAGAGAGTACAACACTCTCCATCCTCCTTAAATTCATTTCATTATACATGCATCCCAACTAAGCTTGTTGGTGAAATCCAACCCTAAATATTTGTATTCTAAGACTATCTCCAGTGGGCTCCCCTCAAACATGAAACTTGCATGCCTTTTTTCTTTTCAACACGAGAAGATCAAAATCTTAGTTTTGCTAGTATTGACTTGCATCCTGACCTCTTTAAAAAAGAGCTCTAAAGCTTTCAAATGCTCACTTAAGCTTTGGGTTGTAGTTGTGGTCAAAATAAGATCATCAGCGTATAGGAGTTTGATCCCATAACTCGCTATGTAGACTCCGCCACCCCCTAGTTTGTCGATCCATTCTTCCAACTTGTCAATATAGAGGCCAAATATAATTGAAGATAAAGGACATCCTTGTCAATACTGATACTTTATGATAAACATGTATGTAATCTGATCTTGGCTCTAACCAACTCGTTTAATCGATGCACTACTGCCCTGTACTCTTTTGGAACTCTAAGTTCCTCTATCCGACCCCTTAACTTATCTCTAGGGACTGTGTCAATGGCTTTCCTAAAATCCACAAAGCAACAGAAGGCTTATTCATCTTTGTCTTCCCATACTTTTTCAATTAAATTCTTGTAATAAAGTGATCTATAGTTGAATGCTTTGGCCTAAAGCCCGCTTGTCCTTTTGCTCTCTTTTCCTGGTTTTCAGCCTATTCGTTGATTTTATATTCAACCATGCTTCCAAAAAAAATTTCCATGAGAGGATTAACCATAATAGTTATGTAGTTAGATGGGTTATTGACCTCTCCACTTTTGAAGAGAGGCATGACTAGGCTAGTGGTCCATTCCATGGGGAAACTATCCCGAGTGATGTTTTTGAAGATGTCCCTTATGTGAGGTGTCAAGATATCTATCCCCCATTTTAAATGTTTGGCCTGTAGACCATCTATAATTCTTAAGTAAAAAAACCTTACTATTATTCTTTCGATAGGTTTAATGATTATTGGACTTACAAGTGTAATGATTATTTCACAGAACATGATGGTGACAAGAGAGGTTCTTAGTGAGGTGCTCCTTCAACATAAACAAACCTATGATGGTGAGGTGCAACAACGATCTAAGTGTTGTATTGTTTCTTAAGCAAACCAAACATGCTAAGGTGCGTCACCATTGCATTCAACAATTAATTTGGGTGACTACTAAAGGACTCAAGTTTAGGTTAACAAAAAATTTATGAAGGTTATAATAGAGTCAGAGCTAAGTTCAAAAATACATTAGAATTTAATGTAATGACACCTTGCCTTATTCTATTTGTATTCAATCTCGAAAATAATATAAAGGAGGAATTTTGAACTGAGGTAATATTTCATAGTGACCATAGTGTCCAACTGGTCGTGAAGTTTACCTCTATTGTTTTGATTTTTGAAGTGTGCCTTCAACATAAACAAACCTAACAATGTTGAGGTGTGTATTGTTTCTTGAGCAAACCAAGCATGCTAAGGTGCATCGCCATTACATTCAACAATTGATTTGGGTGATTACTAAAGGACTCAAGGTTAGGTTAATGGAATTTTTATGAAGATTATTTTGCTGATTACTAAAAGATTCAAGGTTAGGTTAATGTAATTTTTATGAAGGTTATAATAGAGTCAGAGCTAAATTCAAAATATACATTGGAACTTAATGTAGTGACACATTGCCTTGTTCTATTTGCATTCGATCCCCAAAATAATATAAAAGAAGAATGTTGAACTGAAGGAATATTTGATGGTGACCATAGTGTCCAACTAGGCGTGAAGTTTAACCATATTGTTTTAATTTTTAGATAACTATTCTTCCATAACATTTTTATGGCTCATCATATTGTTTATTTATATAAAGAATGCCTACCATTGTATAACCTCATCTATTGTTTTTGGTTTTTTTCATGTTTTTTTAAAGAATGTCTTCACTAAAATCTTCTAGCATTAATTCCTCATTTTTTTAAATATTCCAATTGTGTTGGAACTGCAAAGATTACATATCATCCCCATATGTGACTTTATTACATAATGTTTATAGTGGTACCAATGTAGTCCTCCATGCTAGAATTCTCTAGGAAGTTGGAAAAACATTGCCTTCAGATTATAGAAAACAAATTGGCTCAATTAAAACTTCGTCTGATACACAATATTGGAATGGTGACAATGCAGTCTGATGTGCTGGAATTCTCCAGTAGCAGTGAAAGCATTTTTGCACTTCCATTTTACAAATGTGTCATATATTCATGAATAGTAATATAGATTCAGATGGAAAGTTTAGATATTTAGGTGAGACAACCACCATTTGGTCAGTCTACAATGGATGTACAGTTTGGATAGTAGTAGTCCTTATACTTTTGTTTGGACTATTTAATCAGTACAAACCCTTTTGGATAGCTCTCATTTTAAGTGCGTATTTAGTCACGAACCCTTTAGACGTCGAAGTTCTCCTTAGAGAATCCATGCTACCTCAAGAAAATAAGATATCCATAGGACTTCATGGTGGTCCGCAATATGTTTAAGTTGTTCAAAAATGTACCCTCTGTCCTCAATAAATTTGTTTTTGTAAATAGTAAGGCTACATTGGTGCACAGGGGCAGGGATATACAAGGATATGAAATTAATGAATATGCACCCGGTGCGCTAAGGTGTGGTAGTTTTTCCTTGGGTGTGGATTTGAGTGGGACTCTGGTGCAGGTGTATCTCTGATGCGACCTAAATATGTGTGGGTCTCCCATGGAGCACAAATATGATCGACATCCATAGTAAATAGAAAAAATTTATTTACTAGAAATATTCAAGCATAACATGGATGTTAAGTTTGCATCCTAGAGACAAGGATAAAAGTAAAGAATTCCTTGAACAGTGTAGCTGATTAAAGAGTCTTCATTTGTATACTAGTAATTTACTTCCGGTAGAGACAAATCAATATGGAAAAACAATTGCCCAAAACTCACAAAATAACATGAAATTTTAACCCAAACCTGTCAAAAAATGTGTTTGCATTCTTTTACACAATAGTAAGTTTCCAGCAAATATGTTACGGAATGAAATAGAGCTGAAATTACGGTACTTTTTCTGCAATTTTTGAAAATGATGAAAACTACGCAAGAGGGAGTTGACAAAATGCACAAAATTGTGTCACATCAGTCGTCCCTTGCATGTTTTATTTAGACAATTTTGTGGTTTGATCTTTTACTCTCTTTTTATGCTCTATCTTGTAGGTCATTTTTTGTTTGGGTAGATGTGAGTTTTATTTCTTCATGCGGTATCCTTTCGGAGACCTAGCCCTCCTAGTTTCACGCCAGTTAAAGGCGGGCTTATCTAATTCAGAACATTAAAGTTTGAAACTATTCTTATTTGAATTATAAGGTGTGAGCTTTAACTTTGTTTCTCTTAAAAGTAATTATTAATGAAACTTTTTTTTAACAATTTTTTTGTTAATATTATAAATTGAGATGGGAATGAAAATTTATTGAAGAATCATTTGGTAATAAAATTTAAAATGTGTGTGATCATAAAATAATATAACTATTGTCTTAATTTAAAAATTTGTTATAAATTTTTTATTAACATTTTCTTTTATATTATTATCACTATTTTAAATGTTATATTTGTATAAAAAAATTAATAAAAAATACTCTTTATATGTTTGGATGTGGTGTTTACCACTTTATCTTTATGAAAAATTAAAAGTAAATAGATTAGTAAAAAAAAAAAATTATATTAAAATTTTTTAGTAAGTTAAAGAAAAATATTTTCCATATAATTAAACATTTTAAAAATAATTCATACTCAACTTTAAAGAATCAATAGTTACATGATAGGGCTTGTCAACATTTTAATATGAATTCTTTGAATTCCTTGATTTGAGTTATAAATAGTTTTTAAAAAAGAAAAGATGATATGAAAATTACAATAAAACCATTAATGAAAGATGTGACTTAAAAGAATGTTGAAAATATAATCGACACTCATAATTGTGTGTAAGTATGGTAGCTTTGATGGAACTAGTTTAAATAGGAATATATTCCTCTCCATCAGAATAGGTGAGTGGTCATCGTCTAGACAACTATCATGTACCAAATCCAAGATGATTAGGTCAGATAAGTGAGTGATAAAGAAACTTTGGTTCATGTTCTATGGAAAAATAATTTATGTTTTGTGTCTCCATGAAATCTTGATTTGCACCAATACATATTTCTTAGAGCATCCCATTTCATTGCAATAAAAAAAATCTATTTTGGAAAATATGTATCCTAATTGAAGTGATTTTTTAATACTTTAAAAAAAAGCTTGTAGTCAGAGCTATTTTTAAAAATGTATAAATTTATTATACAATTATTTTTATTTATAAATATTTGAAATTTATATTTTTATAATAATTTATTAAAAAAAATAAATGGTTATTTGCTTTTACATATATAATTATCCTAAAATTTATTAAAAATTATTTGTAAATTAAATTTATTAAATATTTTTGTGTTAATGTGACTTGTTTCTATTTTTATTTTAAAATATGTTTAATTTTTTTAAAATATATATTTTTATTATTTCAACTTATTTATAAATTATTTATTTTGTGAAAAAATATATATATTAATAAAATTAATGATTATATATATCATTTATTATTTATAATTAGATACTTGAAATTTTACATCTCAATTATGTATTTTAGAATATGTAACAATTATTTTAGTCTATTGCATCCTTTTTTTTTTTTTGAAAGATATTTAATTTTACACATTGTTTTAATGTATATCTTTGATGTTCTTTATGTCTTGTTTGAGTTGAGTTTTTTGTTTTTTTTGTTTTTTTAATTATTTGTACTAACGCTTTAAAATATAATTATAAGACTATCTTAAAATTAACCAACGTATTCTTGTTTTTTTTTCTTGTCATTTTTTTATGATAAGGAATTGGCTCCTTAAGTTTAATTCATTTAAGAGAAAATGGAATCAGGGAATTTATAAACAATACGTACAAAGGATATATGAAGAAGTTCTAGTAGTATTATGACAATTATTAGGTATTACAAAGTTGACAATTATTCAATTATTGGTGTACACTCAACTACTAACACTTTTTTTGTAGAATAAATTTTTATTCCACACAGGGTTATATTTCATGTTTAGAAAGTGGCATGGACACATGTTGAGTAAGGGAAGACTAGATTGCTTTACATCTGTGTGACTTCGATATTTTTATTGTAATAAAATAGAAAACTAAAAAAAAGTAAGATGTTATAAAATGCATTACTAAAATCTATCTATTATGAAAATAGATTCCGATATTACAGAAGTTAAAATCTGATACTACTGAAACTAGATTTCAATATCAATAATATTGGAATTTGATTATATTAAAACCGAATTCCAATATCAGTTAAACTAGACTTTTCAATATCATTAATATTAAATACCAAAAACAACCTATTCAAAAAAGCTATGGACCGGAATGAGTCTATATTTATTCAAATGTTAGTTAAGTGTAACATCATCCACTTTACCAAAAGAGGGTTTACTTAAATTTTCATGTAGTTGTATTTTGTATATAGTGAAGAGGAGGAAAATACCTTGCTTGATCTCAGACACAAGTAGGGTTTTCAATCAACATACTTTCACTATACCATTCAATCAATTATTGATCATTGATGGGATTATTAATATATCCGCTTCATCATTACACCACAACCCAAAACACTGAAACTGTAGACAAATTGACTAATTCTTATTAAAAATTAAAAAATTTTAAAATGCTAAAATATTGAAAAATTGAACAATATTATTTTTTAACTACCTTTCCTTTTTTCTTTTTTTTTTCAAAAAAAAACAAAAGCAATAGCCGTCAATTTTGAAAGAAGAATTGGTAAAAGGTCCCACCTTTCTTTTATCCTCAATTTATGAACGATTGAAGGGTGCGAACTGAGCATCATTTGCGTCGGTTTTTTCTTACTCAAATCATTAGATTTGGATTCGGAATAGACAATTCGAAGCACATCAACGCTGTTCACCTACTCCTCAATGCTTGGAGCGGCCGTTTGATTCCGACGAAGCTCCCATTGAAAAACAAACGACTGTTGACTTGGGTGCCCCCGAGGGTGGGGTTAAATTGAAGCCATTACAAACATCGACTCCACAAATACAGTACATACAAATCTATGGTTCTGAGTCAATCATTACCTTGGAAAAAAAACAAGAAAGTTTAGAGCAATGACAGGAATAAGTCATATGAAGGCCACTCTTCTTGTGGTTGTGCTGGTCATGTCTGTGCTTCATCCCATTTTATGTTACAGTGCAGAAGAGGGGGCCGAATGTAGATGTAGTTATAACATGGAGAGTAATGTGATGAAATTCATTGAAACTCCCAGTTGCAGTAGAAGAACAGTTTTAGGCAGGAAGGTCTTCAATCCGCTGGCTATTGCCACTTTTGGACTATGTGTTGGCGTGTCAGTATTTTGGGTGGCGTTTTCATATCTGTGTTTGAAGTACGTTAAAAGTTTGTGCAGCTTGATCAGCTGCACCGATGATTTCGGCGAATATAACATAATGTGTCGCCCCAGGATTCGAGCGCAGAACCACAACACCAATTCCTGCTAAACTCTTATGAATATGCTAAAAAGGATTGTGTTAATAAAGGAGCCTGTTGATTGAATTAGTGCCAGAACCCACAAGGTTTGTGAAGTTTGTTTTCTATATACTTTATGACTATTTCAAAAATCACACGTTTTTTTTCAAAGAAAGCGGCCTGATGAGTAACAAAGCTGTAATACGATGTTGGAAATTAAAACTATTTGGAGTTTTAAAGTCAAAATGGAATTGGTTTGTAGTAAAAAGAATTGTAAAGTTGGCACTATTAAATAATGTGTTGAATAATACAAATGTTTTGTATATGGATACTTTGATGTCAATATTTTCAAAGTCTAAATATAAAAATTTATTTTTTATAAAAAGAATCAAAGAAACTAATTTTACCGATTTAAAATAATTTTATTTATTTTATTGTTAAATGATTGGTATTTATTTTATTTATGTAATTTTAATTAAAATTTGAATTGAAAGTTGGTTGTGTACTTAGCAATTATTAGTTTAAATTAAAAGTTATTAACGTATTTGTTAACATTTAATGGTTCTTATTTTTTCTTTTAAACTATTCAGATATTTATCTCTCCTCTCTCCATTTTTTATTGGGTTATGTTAGGAATGTGATTGACATGTCTAGGTTTGCTAGGTACATCATTCATGTTCTTCGGTTTTTTGTGTGGTCCCTCCCAATTAACATGCATTTTTTCTCTTTATCGCACCAAATTTATTTTTTGATCATTTAATATTGGTATAGGCACAAATAAATTCCTAATTTAAATTTAATTATCTATAAATATACATGCATTATACTTCATTTATTAAAAAATAGATTGAAATTTTATGTACATAATTTAATGAACAGTCACATGTATTCAAGGGAGTTCAAATAACCATTAAAGCATTTATCATGGTGGCACACAAGTTCATGACATAGTTGTCATTAGAAGGAGTAATGAGGAAGGATACACCATACATTATTAGGATTTTATATGACACTAGAATTATTTTCAATTATATAATTTTTCTATTTTCAATATTATAGCTTATTGTCTACAAAACGATATGTAGATAGTGAATAAATGTACAAGTAACCATCAAAAAAGACTCCAAAAAAATTATTTTTCCCTTAAGTTTTAGATATTTTTTCTATTATAAGATAAGGAGAAGAATTTATTTTACAAATTACTAATTCATAACATAAAAATTTAAGCGATGTTATTGGAGATCAGTATTAGTGAGCACAATCACCAAATTAAGTTATGCATATCTTTCATTTTCTAGAACCATCACTTTCTCTCCTAATTGTCAAAAGAAGGAATCATGCTATTAGGAGTGAGGTCCATGTCACTTTATGATATGCATTTCAATTGTGACATTTTTGAATTGTTGTTGGTTTAATTGGTGAAGTTGCTTGGCTCACAAAGAGCCCACCAGGGATCAATTCTTGTTGCTAGCAAACCCTGACACACGAAAAGGGATGAGACCAAGATCGTACCCCGGATGACTTTGACAGAATTGATACCTCTCATTCCTTGACTTTTAATTTAAAATCACCACAAAAAATAGTAATTCATCATTAAAAAATTGTGACATTTTGATAACTATCACTATATTTCATAATATTTAAGATACTCCTTTAAATCTTATATTACTATCTTTCTATGATTTTAGACTTAATTGATTTTGCTTCTATTAATATTTTAGATGTATTATTTATTTAATTAAAATTAATTAAATGATTTTTTTCCCAATTTAATTGTAATCCATTATCCATCTTATAATTATATATATACCAATTTATATGGTGAGTTTAACTTGAGCATTTTATTTATATAAAATGTATGGAGAACAAATTTCTTTGTGGGGCTTCATATAACTAAATATTATACACTAAATTCATGTTGGCTTAACAATAAACTTAAAATTATTTTCAGTTATAAATTTTTATATAAACACGATTAAAGTTTGAAATTATTATTTTTTAATTATGAATGTAAGTTGTTTTTTTTTTTTCCCCCTTAAAAGTTCATATTAATGAGACTTAATGTTTTGTGTTTTTTTAATAAATAAATGAGATCTTTTTTTAGTTTTTTAATGATGGGCATTTAATTTTTTTTTGGGAATCATTTATTAAATAAAATTCCAAATATGTGGTCATAAGATCATTTTTTTTTAAATATTTTAAAAATTTATCAAAATATGTGATCATAAAATTTTTTATTAAAGGGGGAGTGCTATGAAAATGAAAATTTGATACTGAACCCTAATCATTATGGAAATTTTACGATGAAGGCATTTGGTTCAGTGATAGTGGTTGGTATGAGAATGGTAGCAAGTTCAGTGGCGACAATAGTTTCAAAGGTAGATAATTCTGGTAAATCAGGATTGAAGGGTAACTAGTCACAGAGGACTCGACCTATTGCTATAGGGGAAACTCATTTTAATGGCCTGAGTCCACATGCTCTAAAAATTTCTCCTCCTCCAATTATTATTATTATGGTAGCATGCGATTATCCTACGGATGAGGTAGGGGGGCCTCCAAAGTCTACAAAGATGGCTAGAATTGAAGGCATCGATGCTGTTAAGGACATTATTGTTGCAAGGGAGACCATTCCCAAAGATGACCTGCACCCTACCCTTGTCGACATGGTTTCCAAGAAGCTTTTGTGTCAGCCTTTAGCCCCTAATAGAACTTTTCCTTCTCTTATCTTTACAGAGGAGGAACTAGCAGCCATTGAAAATAAGGAAGAACACATGTCCACCCTTGGCATGATTTATCAGTTCATAGAATTTTTATCAAACCTACAGCAACTCCATAAATGGATTTTGAAGGAATGGGAGGATTTGATTTCTGGTAAGATTCAAATCTGTCACTATGCAAAAGGTATTTTATTTTGATATTTGATAACATTAAACATAAACATGCAGTATCTAGTGATAAAATTCAGTGGGAATGGAGACATCATTTGATAATGGTGCAATTATGGCACCCTAATTTCAACCTATATACTAAATTTTTTAATTTAAAACCTATTTGGATTAGGCTTTCTAATCTATCTCTTCAATTTTGGGATCCCGATGTTTTAGCAACCATAGCAAAATTCATTAGATAATTTTGGGGTGTTGACCTCAAAACCCTAGAAGGGATTCATTCAACCTAGGTCAGGATTTTAGTTAATGTGGATATTAGTAAAAGTTAGAAATAGAATATGGATGTAGCCTCTTGACTATGAAGGTATTCCTTTTAAATGTCACAGATGCTTCCAAACTGGCCATTTGGTAAACGCTTGTTCTTCCCTTAAGCATAAAAAGAAAAATTCTTAGTGGAAGGAAGATGGACCTGAACATATTATTGTACAACCTCTAGTTGAAAGACAATAAAGTAGAACAATTCCTATCCTGGTTCTGATTAAAGATCCAAGTGTATAATAAAAGAAAGGGTAAAAACTAGATTCAAAAAATTTTGATGTAGAGAACATCTTTTGGCTCGCACCCCTTCAAAGAAATCTCAATCCACCATTTCAAAAAAAGCAATTTTGTCAAATGACTCCCTTAAAATGCCCATTCCAATTCTTTTGCTCTCTAGGGGAGGCAAAGATAAAACTGTTGTGTGTAATAAAAAAGGAAATAAAGGCAAAAAAATAAATGGATCCTTTGAAAATGACCCTTAGATCTCAAAATCAATATTGTTAGCATGAATGATAGTTTTTTTGTTTCTTCACTCTTCAGTGTTTTAGTGGTTATTGTTATTTGTTTGTTGTTTTGGATAGCCTTTGATTTTCTTATTTTTTTCCTTTTAGACATATAATACATGTGTGCTTTTTGTACTGGGTAGGTCCCCTCTTCAAAAACCACTTTTATTGGTCATTTTCTATTTCTATTTTTGTTTGCCATCCTGTTGGCTATACCAGTCTCTGATTTTAGCCATTCTCTATGGATGATTTTATTGTAAAATTTTATATAGTATGTGTGTGTGTACATATATTATAACTTTATTTTATTTTTGTGTGTGTGTGTGTGCGTGTGTGCGCGCGCGCATGTGCGTGCGCACGCTTTATTGTCACTATTTTTATTGATAGATTTATATCAAAGTTTTTACTAAAAAATATTCTTTATATGTTTGGATGTGGTTTTACCACCTTATCAAGATGATGCACTTGTTAGTAATTAACACTATATGAAATACTGCAATTATTTTTATTAGGATTCTTCTCAAATTAAGGATAAGAATTTTATTATAATTATATATTTTAAGAATAATTCATATTATGTACATTAAAAGATTCAGTAGCTAAGTGGTAGATCTTCCCAACATACTATTATATACTCTTAAAATTCTTTTATTTGTTTTCTAAATTGTTAAAGGAAAATAAAATTCTATGAAAATTAGAATAAAGATATTGAGTAAATAATTATGACTTAAAAATCATAAAAAATATAGTTGACACTTGTAAAATATAAGGATTATAATTAAGTGATAGAACACCTAAACATATTAATGGTTGGTTTTGAGTTTAAATTTTAAATAGTCCATGAATAACAAGGGTCACATAGAGGTTAGTCTTTGCCATATTTATTGATACATAATTATGGGAAAGTGCCTAAGGTGACATGATATTTGTTATTTGAAGTTGTTTCAATAATGGGGAAGATGTATAATAGAGTGAAATATCATTTGAATTCAAGTATTAAGTTTAAAGCATAGAAGTGTGAATGCTCTTAAGAAAATTGTAACAAAATCTATGATGTGACTTTAGTATTACTACTTAGAAGAATATTCAAATCTAAATAAATTTTAGACTTATTTAAAAATGCTCTTAAGAACGTTTCCCTCTATATGCATATGCATTAGATAGTATAGTCCACATTTTATTGAGTTTGAGGTGTGCAAATTCCATGTGGCTTAGGTCATAAAGATGATGTCAAATATGAATGCTTATCCATTATAACAACTTCCACAAATTAAGAAAGTGTAGTTGGTCCATTTATTACAATCTTTGTGAGTTTGGAAAGATGATGTTTCAATTTGTATGACACAATATTATTTTTATTTTAAGAAGTTAACAATAATTTGGTTCATGAAATATCCATTTAGCAAATATAAAATATGAATTGGAAAGGATAAGTCTTGTGCTAAAATTGGGAATTACCTTTTTACGACATATTACCCACTCATATTTTTAATAAAAAATAGTAAAAAAATAAAATTAAAAATATTTAAATGATAAATGCATTTAATTGTACATATATCATATAATCTTCTATTAATTTAAGTGTTAAACATTATGTATTTTTATTTGGAAAAAAGAAAAAAAATAACTTGGATAATATATAACAAATTAATTAAACGCAACTTTTTTTATTGTATCAATATAAAGTTGAACTTGTAGACACCTAATTCTGGCCACAATTGGCTTTTGACCGGACCTCAGATGGATTTATACCACACATTTCAAATTAAGCGTATAAATCATTAAACATCCTAATTTCATTCACATATCATTTATCAATCCTCATAATCATATTGAGGCATCCCTATTTGGAGTATTGTACTATACACAACAATAACCTCTCACATATTCATCCCCAATCATCTTGTGACATAACAACTATCAGTTTGGCCTATGGACCCATTAAGTGGGGCACTTGAATAATCTTAAAAGAGATAAAATGCTAATAAAAATTAATTATGTAATTAAATAAGATTAAATTCTTAGTTGAATTATCTATTTGCAATTAATGAATATCTAAAAATGAAAATTCTAAAATTCAAAATATCAAGCCATTCCATCATTGCCTTTATGGGTTGTCAAGCTCGTCCAAAATATCTCAAAATATATAATTTGAGAGCCATGCCTAGTAATTGAAAATCATAATTACATGACAACTTTTAACTCAATTGGAGTTAACCTCAACTCACCTAGGATTAGTTTGAACTCATTCCATGTTTAGACTCAACTTGAACTCATCTTGGATGAAGGTTAACTTTTCAAGGCTATAAATAAAAGGCCATACATATTGATATATAGTTTATCTTGGTGTAATGTTATAATGCTCAAATAGATGCAAAGAAACCATTCAAGTAGTGTTACCATGCCAAATCCATAAGCTAAGAAACTAAGTCAAGGTGTTAATGAGAGAAGGAGAAAAAAAAGTTTCATTGTCAAATACTTCTTCATCCACAAATTGAGCAAGCCACTTTAACAAGCCATTTCAAGCTCCAATAAAGGTAAAAGAGTATTTTTTTTGTGTTCTAGTTGTGCTTTCATTTGTATGTTTGTTACCTATGCTCTTCCTAGTGTCTAGGCTGGAGGTGTTTGGATTTTAGTGTCTTATTTTGATTTGTTTTATTGGAATAACACAAGACTAACCTCCCCTATACGTATTCCTTATTCACATGATGGCATGCTTGGTGGGACCAAAACATCTTGTATGGTCTAGCTGATTGATCCACTAGTTTTAATTTTTCTAGTGAATGTATAGAAATCTTCAAGTTTTAAGTTTTAGCTTTGTTTTTTACATCTTTTCTTTTTAAGCAAGTCATAGGTTATAAGGATCGATGCTTATTTTCTAGATCGACATCGATTATAAAAATCATGCATGATCTCTGTGTAAAAAATAGAACAAGGTAGGAAACATGGATAATAATGGTTTTAATCAATTGTTCTTGCCTTCATTTTATGTTTGATGATCTTCATGTTGTTTATATAACCCATTTCTTATAGAATCTGTGAGATGTTTGGGTTTTAAGCTAATTTATTAATCATTTTTTGGTAAAAACACACATTATTTTTATGTGTTTTATAGGAAATGTCGAGGATCTACCTTAATCGACATTGGTTTATATAATCAACATCGATTTATATAATTGACATCAATATCTATGGATCAGTGATGATTGATCTTTGAGACAAGAAATAAAAAACCCGAAAGCTAAATTTAAAATGTTTTCTCACTTGATTTTAGGCTTCTAAGTAGGAAAAACCTCTAACAATTTGTAGGTCCTGAGGTATAAAGAGTAAAGTTTAAGCATGGTTAAATCTTACACACATTTTATTTCATGCACTAGTTGCTTTCATATATTAGTTTTTTTTAAGTTTTTGCAATTATCAACAATGCCAAGTGGCTCAAACTTCATACATATTTTGTTTTGGTGCTATAAAAATGAACTTTCATTTGAGTTAAATACTCATAAGATTTTAATTTTTATGCTTGTTTGTTGAAATTTTTTATTTAGCAAGATGAGTATTGCATGTATTCTCTCCCCCATCTCCTTTAGGGAACTTCAGTGATAAAAAAGGCCCACTCTTTGCATTATGTCTCTTTAGTCCAAAAGCATGAAAGGAAAGTATCTAAGGCCCTCACCAAAATTTGCACAATTTGGATGACCCCAAAAATGACCCTAAAGTTCTTCCACTTGTCTTTATTTTCATGCGTTTTTGGCTTGTGGATGGGAGTTCATCACCTCCCCACGAGTTCTTTAGGAATTCTTTGACTTGGGAATTCATCTCACAGAATCATTTCAACTCCACTCCATGACGGGGTATATAAATTAAGGGTGACCCACTAGGATGCTTATTTTAAGTGATTAAAATAAGCTCTATTAGTGGTACTCGGCCTCAGAATGTAGAGGTAAATCAAACATCATAATGCACTGACCGATTGATGGATGTAGTGGTTGTGAAAGGGACTAGACATTTTCAAAACAAGTTAGTTGTTGTGGATCCAAATGATGTAATTATGCCTTAGTGTTTGCCACACATATGGGACCATTATAAATGAATGAAAATTGATAGTTTAGACAACCCCTCATGTCGCAGACATACTATTGATGCATGGCGAGTAGCCTGAAGTTCCATGTTTCCATACAAATTTTTGAGAGAAGAGGGGGCTTAAAAACCCCACTTTTTATAAGCTTTTGCTTTTTGAGTTAAACAAACTTAAAATCCTCTCAAGAGCAAGTATATAGACAAAAATTGACAATGCGATGTAACCTTGTCAATTTTAGGATTTAGGATGTTGCACTTAGGTTTTTTTGTCATTTGTCCCTTTTACTTGCATGGTCTTTAGTGAAAACTATTTCTTTATTATGTTACATCCAATAAGATTCTTGTTTACACATTACTCCTTTATTTAAGGAGGTCTTATTCCATCCATTTGATATCACACTTTTACCTTAGATTCTTATGTGTATGTCATTTGTTTGAAAGGTGCATCATTATGATGTTCATTTCATTCCAAGTCTTTATGGCTTAGAGTATTGAAACAAACCATTTTCCATACCTTTAAATCATGATATCTAATGTCTAAAATACTTCCAACAAATCCATGAGAAGCACAAAATTGGTGAAGATAATATTATTGATTATCATAATTTAGTGGCACACACTGTGTACTTGCAACATACAATTTTTTGAAATAATATACTGTAAAAAGGAATGAAATAAAAATATGGACAACTTTGATCAGATAAAAGATCCTGAATGAAAAAATGCTAATAAATACTTCCATTAAATCATTCACGCATGAGATCCTTGGGAATATCCATACAATGAAACATTTTGTATGTTATCAATCCTCGTTAAATCTAGTTTTTTATATAATATTTTTAATTTTTCAATGTAACTAATAAATTATGATATATTATGAATTATAATCATTACCAAATTTAATGCAACATTGATATCCTTGAACTATAAAACAACTTACACAGGTAGATATGAAATGTAACTATGAAGAGCTATTTAATTGTGTAGAACAACATGTAATGCATAGATAGGGTGTCTATCTACATAAGAAAAGAGGAATAATTCTTTTTAGGTAAGACGTGGGGAGATGCAGGATAATGGGGGACAAAAGGGGGGTATAAAGGGACACCTTTTTTTTTAAATAATAATATTTGAACTTGGAGAAAATGTTAGAGACACTTAGAAAAAGAATTTGACAATGACATAAGGACATGAATTATGTAATTTTGAATTTACTTTCAAAATATATAATTTTTTTCAACGCCTAGATCATAAAAGTGTGCAAAATAGATGCATTTATGACAATAATTTGGTCATTTTTTGTGAAAAGATTAGGAGATTGCATGTGTATGAACACACTTTTTCTAAGTAAATGGATGAATTTTTATATGAAACTTCATATATGGATAGGTGAAATGCCATATATTGTTGAGAATTTTTTTAATTAATTTTTAATTATATTTATAATTTTAAAAGTCAAGATAGCTAAAAAATTGAAACTGCAAGTGTACTAACACAACTTTTTAACCTTAATTTCATGAAAATCATTTTTTAAGCATAATTGACAATGTAATATTATATAGATATAATTTTTATAAATGCTTGATTAATATTTAAAAAGTTTTAAGGAAATTTGTGACTATATGTATATAGTCCATAATGAGGTATGTTTTGTTGAAATTAAGTAATAATTATTAATAATATTTTAACATTAAAAAAAAATATATATTATAAAACTACACTTTCCCCTATAAAAACTCATATAAGTTTTTTTTAAATAATAAAAGTTCCCTAGTCAAATGTGTCGACAAAGATGAAAAAGACTCCTAAATTTCTTAGAAACTAAGTGGGTTGCTCCATGACTAGTTTCAAGATAATTCCAAAACTCCTCAAGCCTATACCAAAGGCAAATCAAAGGGAAAACACAAAAAAGATATTGAAGCTATTTTTTGTAATTGGAGCTAGTTGTTTTTATGTTTGAAGCTGTGTATGTGTTTTTTTTATGTGTGTGGTCTGAAGTGGTTGTTTTTATTGTGTTATTTTTTTGTTTATATTTTCTATGATATATTTTGTAAAATAAATTTAATAAGTACCAATCTACATCTTGTGAAATGAATTCCAAAGTTGTAGGAGTTGCCATTTAGAAATTAGTTTTTCAAACTCCAATCTGGTCAAATACTTAGTTTTTAAAATTTCAAGATTGGAAGATAGAATCAGAAACAAGGTTTAAAACCATGTGTGTGTGTGTGTGTGTGTGTGTGTGTGTGTGTGTGTGTGTGTGTGTGTGTGTGTGTGTGTGTGTGTGTGTGTGTGTGTGTGTGTGTGTGTGTGTGTGTGTGTGTGTGTCATTTATTATGTCCCATATTTTACCTAATTGAATATTCCATACCTAGTTTACCTACTTGAGTATGCCCTACCTAATCTTGAAGGTGGATTCCTAAATAATTTTTGGGCTTTTCAATCAATGGGTCTATCAATATGCATAAATAACTACCATGTAGCATGTAAACTCTAACATACCTATAGTCATGATATGATAAATCATACATGGCATTCATCACATACTTGTTACAACATGTATGTATGCATCACTCATACATGACATCTACATGTAGTCATGATATGATAACATATACCAGACATGAATGTAGATAGTCACCCTAATAGATTCCATTCTAAATAAAATAAATCAAAATACCATTCAAAAGTCATTCTAAAAATATACCATTCACTATAAAACAAATTTTAGACAGATGGTTAATCCATGAATTCTTCAATTCTAATCTCATGCATTATTCCAAAGTCACATAGAATAAAGTCATATTTTATCACTCCAAATTCACATAGGACACTCCCTCATTTACCCTCATCATCCCTAATCATTCCCTCATCAACCCTTGTATTCAATTATCATCCCTATTCACTTCCTCATCAATTCTCATTATTCCTCATTATCCCTAATCACTCCCTCATTGGCTATCATCACCCTTCATTGTCACTAATCACTCACTCATCAACCCTCATCATCCATAGTCACTCCCTCATCGTACCTCATTATAATTGATCATCCTTAAACACTCCATTATCAACCCTAATCATCCATAATCATACCTAATCACTCTCTCATCTTTCATCATCATCCCTCATCATCCCTACTCCTCATCCCTAATAACTCCTTCATTAACTATCATCATTTCTTATCATCCCTAGTTAATCCTTCATCATATTTCATTGTCCCTCATCAACCCTAATCAAACCCTCATCAACCCTCATCATCCTTAATCATCCCTTATAACCCCCTCCTCATCCCTCATTATCCCTAACCATTCCCTCATTAGCTCTCATCTTACCTAATCACTCCATCATCCTTAGTCAATCCCTCATCTAGTAGAGTTTGTTCCAATCTAGTAGTCAATATAAATTTATTTTAGACTAAATAATACCTTTTTTTAATGAATCTTGAATGGTGTTTTGATTAGAATGTACTAGGGTGATTATTCTCATTCATGTCTAGAAGATTAGGTAGAGTCATGATGGATTACTCTAGGGAGATTGTTTAATGATTTTCATGGTGGAAATAAAATAATATCCTCTTTGGACTTGCATGGTATAAATTCAACTTGAATAATGATGAATGATGATAGATCAAAAATGGAAGAGTTAATATGTTGCCTCAATTTTGTGTATCGTGGTTTTTTCTAGCTTGCGTATCTTATTACTCTACAAAGAGTGACAAGTTGATGGTTGGGTCTTCTTGAATGAAGGAGAACATATTGAAAAATCTTTTGTAGTAGTGCATGAAGTAGACTACACTATCGAGGATGCAAAGCTACCACCTTATGTTAATAATAAAGGGGTTGAGGTTGTTAATTCCCTGGATGAGCTACCACGTGATAAAAGGGATGAGGAAATGAATGAATTAGATGATCAAACTAATGAACTTATGGAGCAATCAGAGGTTCCCAATCAATTAAAGGGATCTTTTAAGGAATTTTTTGAGATTTTGAGAGCTAATTATGTTCTTCTCCAAGGCAACTATGGTCTGGTTGCAGCCAAGGATAGCAACTTTATCAGGGAAATCACAAGGGATAGAGTGGGTATTTTTCCAAATCCACCACCCCAAGAGTGCATTATTGATATGGACTTGTTTTATATCTTTAGAATATGATATCAGCTCTTTGATGAGCTTAAAAAACATGAAATAAAAGACAAGTATAGTCTTTCAAAGGAGCTCATAGAAATCAAAGAGGTTTGCCTTATTGAACCACCATTAGAGGTTGCAGTTAAGGAGCCATATGAAGAGTTTGGGACTGTTTGGATTTAGATAGCTGACCTATTTAGAGTTTCTTGGTTATGATTGAGCATAATGATGAAGAAATTGACAGTTGCAGCAAAGAAAAGGCAGGCATCAAGGCCAAGGGTCAAGAAGTTGTAAGCCTTATTAAATCCCCTATCTTATAACACAAGAAAAGTATCAAACTTTCCTTTTGATCCAAGAGGAGAGGCTACGTATAGTTTTAGGATTTATATATTAGATTAGTTTTTTCCAAATTCCTCCAAGTGTTGTTTCAGGCACATTTGTTTATTATTTTTTATTTTGTTCTAGGCTAGTTTCTTCTCATTTGGTGCCTTAGACACTTTTTTTATGTTGTTTTGTGTTGTCCTCATTACTTCAAGAGGGAGTTCCAACAGGGGTCAACCTTGTATCCAGTTTTAGACTAGCATAGTTGTAGAAGCAGTGACTCTATGCTTAATGGACTATGCAAGATAAAGTGGTTGGGTTTCTCAAGCATAGCAGGCATGCTTCCCTGTAAGTCACTAGAAATCTTGGCCATTTTTAACCCATATACCAAATTTTTCCCAAGTGTGAGAAGGTATACTTTCAATCAAAAGTGGAAAGTCCAGACAACTTCAGGTTTTTAGAGGAGCACTACATAAAAAACCTTATAAGAAAATAGCAGTTGAAACTCCAAAGCAAGTAAGAAGGTTTGGAAAGCCTGATTTGGTCTGAGCATTGTATTTCAATTTTATAGAGGTGTACCACTTAATTACTTCATAAGTTTTGAGCAGTCAAAAACCTAAAATAAGTAATGAGACATCAAAAGCCTAATTTGGTCTTAGAAGTGCTTCTTGAGTTCTCAAAGGGATAAGTCTTGTCCAAGGGTCATTCCTGAAAGAAGGAGGTTTAGGGAAAAATCTTGAAGGACTCTTTCATAAATAGAAGTGGTCCTCTTCAAAAAACATAAAGGACCTTTTCCACATTTATGAAGGGTCAGTACCTTTTTCCAAAGGGCACTCACAATACCAAAGGAACTTTTCAAAAAAATCTGAATGTACTAATTCATAAGTCTAAAGGGCCTTTCTCAACTAAAAGGGGACACTCAGGAAATATGAAGGGATTTACATAAATTCTAAAGGGCACTAGTAAGTAGTCAGAGCAAAGAATAAAAGAGACCTAATAAAATTATATGAAAGTAAAAGTCTGAAGTAAGTTGTGGGCAATGGAAAGTTTCAAAAGGAAAATTATAGAAAATAGTATGCGGAAAAATAGACCAAGGAAAGTAGAAAGTCATAGAAACATCAAGGTCAATGGTCAATGAATCCAAAGGGTCAATCAGTCAAGGACAAGTGGTACAAGCGCATCCACTAAGCTCAATAGATTAATGGACAACAAGGACTTCTCTTTTCAACTCTAACATGTAAAGAGGTCAAATAAATATTGGATGCATCTAGGTGAAGCAATGAACATGCAAGGACTAATTGGGATAGTCTAATTTGTAATAAATAACATGACAAGCTTTAATGGAAAGATTAAAATACTCAATCTTGGCAGGGACATACAACTACCACTGTTATGGCTTCTCAATATCCACCAAAGAGATACTTGAATGTGGGAGGGATTTGAGAAGATTTTTTAATGATCATGGGCAACACTTTTCATGATTAAGGTAGTGGTGATGACAATATTTAATAGCCATCAATGACTCAATGTCTTCTTCCCTCTTCCCATCTTCTCACGTGGCCCTTTCTCTCTCTCCCCCTTTCTCTTTAAATATCTTATAATTTTTCATTGTAAGGGGACCCAATTTTTATAATTTTATCATCTTTATAGGAGACAATTAGTCATTGAGATGTTTTCAAAAACATGCTCCTTCACGAGGCAAAACCCTATCGAGATATTGTAAGAACTACCTCTTGAATGTAATGAGATGAGTTTTTTGACTATTTCTTATCTTCAATTAGTGCTTTAGTATGCTTGTGCTTGGTGGATTTGTGAATGAGTGTATTCCTAGTCTATTATCCTTCTACTTGCCTCTTTTATGTATTTTCAAGATTTTATAGGTATGGATTAGTGTTCTACCTAAACCTCTTTTAGTGTGTGTTTACTTTATCTTGAGATAGTGCAAGCCCAAATTGTCTCATGACTGATCTAGTGAGAGTTCAAGCATAGATGAGTGGTCATTTAAATTTGGTGCATCACCTGGTTAGCCCTCTTAGGAGACTTTATCTCCCTTATAACCATTTTTTATGTGAATTTTCATTTCAACATTAGTTTTAGGTGATCCACCAAGAGGAACTAGCCTCTTTAAAAAGTTTAGAGGCTCAACCTCACCATAGGTCACCCACATCATGAGATTATTCCCATGCTTATAGCTAGAAGTGGGAGAGCCTGAGAAACTCTCCCATAGGAGTGCAATTTCAAGCTACAACATTTACCATAAAGGAAAATCTGATTTGGTCTAGCTCATACAATATTTTGATAACATACTTATGTTGGCACCTTGGAAAGGTGATGTAAGAAGCATTCACAATGGGAGGGTACAACCTTATTGTGGGAATGTTTGGGAGTATATGGAGCCTTTGGAAGGATATGAGGACACTTCTAGTATGAGGGGGAAATCCCCCAAGTATAGGTACAATAGTATGAAGAAGCCATTTGAGGATTTCCTTCATTGGGAAATAGGTAAATATGGACATTAATTGATAAGGCGTGTTGGGACACGTACTTAGATTCTACAATTGCTTGAGGACAAGAAATTTTGGGTGGGGAGGACTATGATATCCCCATTTCCAAATCATGAATAAACATGTCTTGAAGACCTTTAGTCTATTCCCCATAGACTAAAGGAGCCCTTTTAGGAGAATATTATTTTATTACTTATTTATTAATTGTCAAAATAGCGATTTTTATCATAAGACAATTATTAATTAATTAATTAATTAAATATTTAAAAAGTGGTTTTTACCACTAAAGTTCTTAAATTAATTAATTATTAATTTATTTACCTTAAAAATAATTTTAAATACTATTTTAATTAAGGTAATTAATTAATATATTATTCAAAAAGGAGATGCCGACATGGGAGCTAAAGAAAGGAAAAAGAAAGGTGTTTTATTTTTGCAAAGTGGTTCACCCTCTTTGAAAGTTATAAATACATGATGAAGGATACAATGGAGGATATGCTAAATATTGAAAATTTGTTCTTCATGATTGAAGAAAACTATTGGGATGTATGCCCAATAGAGTTTCACTAATGTGGGTGATTGATCAATTGAAAATGTGTCTTTTGACACCACCATTTTTAAAAGAGATATTGTTCTTACCATAAGGAGTTGGGTGAATTTATTTGAAGGGTTTGTGTTCATGTTTATGAGGTTTTTGTGGTCTTTTCCTTACATCTTGAGTTTGATAATTTATTATGCTATTTTTGAAAGTGGAGTGAACTACTTGGGGAGCTTGGATCTAGGGTTTGAAGGCTTCAATTGATTTGAAATTCTCAAATTAAATAATCTAATTTTATTTTATATTTTTTTTAATTATATGTGTGAAGTTTTGGGAGGATTTGTGAAGGGTTTGAAGGACAAAAATTAAATAATAATTTGTAGAATTATTATTTGATTATTTGATAGGTTTTCAAAGTATTTTCCATTTGTGGAAGACAAGAATATTTTCTATAATTTTTTGCTATTTTTCCCAGCACTTTGGAAGTGGGGTGATTGACTGAGAGGAGCTATTTTGGTATTTTCTATGCCCAAATAGGTCACTAGATGTTTTTTGGTATTTTTTGAAGGATCGTGACTATTTTTGGAAGGTTTTGAAGATAAATTTCACTCAAAATAGTAGCTATAATATTGATAATAAATTAAAATTTTATGCCATCTTATTGTGGTGTTTGAGCTTCAAAAAATGGGTAAAAAAAGATATTTATTTGTGTAAATTAAATTCTAAATTTTTCCTACACATTTTTATTTATTTTGGAATAAGCTTTTGGCTAGATTTTACCCATAAAACCCTATCAATTTGGCACCTAGGGTTTCTAAGGTTTATTAAGGGTTTTGAGAGCTTGTTTTGCAAACTAGGGTTTGTTGATTGCATTTTCAGATTTATGGATTTTGGGGAAAACCCCTTTTACATTAATTATTCCCATTTGGGGACATTATAATTGAGTTACCTAAGCATTTTCCTTTTTTTTTTTTACAATGGGACATATGCTCTCCATAATCCATTATACATTGATGTTGCTAAATTGGTTTTGCCTTCACAATATTGCATGCTAACTAGTAACAATAATGCCAATAGAGATAACAATGACCTCCTCTTTTTTACTTATATTAGTTCAACTTTGCATTGGTATAGTAAAAAAGTTACATTTAATTAATTTTTTATATAGTATCTAGGGTAGTTTTTTTCCCAAATATAATAACATAACATTTAACAAATAAATTAATTATGTATTTAGAATTAATACAAAAATTAATAGTAGATTATATGATATATATATAATTAAATGAATTTATCATTTAAATATTATTAAATTGTATTATAAGAAACTAACAAGTACCACATACAGTGTTTTTTCCTCTCACTTCTTGTCAACTCTCCTTTTTCATTGCATATTACAATACAAACTCTTTATTATATATGAAAGGTAATCTGATCATTATAACATAACATTTTCCAAACACTACATTAATGGGTCTAACCTCTCTTAAGGCCATTTAATATATTTTATTATTTATTTACACAAGGATAAACCCATGTTAAATAATAAAATATATTATTATTTAATCAATGTAATTTAATATATTAAGGATACATAAATAACACCACTTAACCATTAATTATTCCAATAGTTGTCTTGATTGTCCCATAATGCCTTTGAAAAAGTTTCACTAAGAAATGTTGACATTTGATGTTGATTATCGTCTAGCTCCTCAAAAAAGGTTTCACTAGAAGACTTTGAGTTTGGACTTTGATTGTCCCCTAACGCCTCCAAAAAAGTTTCACTAGAAGATTTTTCTTCTTTTGCATGAATTTAGTCTTGGTCTTCCTAATATTATGAAACTAATATGTCACCATGGATGTAGTTTAATAAGGTACAATTTTTTCAATCCTAATTGACACTTTTAGGAGGTGGAATGCCAATACAATGGCTATTTTAGTTGGTGTTAATGACATGTGAAATGGTAATTGAATGGAAAGAGTCAACATAATCCTCATAGAATATACTAGGATAAATTATGTTGATACTAAAGTAATCATCCTCAAAAATCATGGAAGGATCATAAATATATCCAAATTGATATGCAAGACATGTGTAACCAATGTTGTAACAACTATGAATGTATTCTGATTCTGAAACTGAGTTTGATTCAATGGACTTTGAACCCAAATCAAAGAGATATTATTATTCATGAATATATAACACATTTGTAAACTAGAAGTGAAAAAATGCTTCCATTGCTACTGAAGAATTCTAGCATAGAAGATTGCATTGTCACCATTCCAATATTGTGTATCACACAAGTTTTAATTGAGCCAAATTATTTTCTATAATCTAAAGGCAATGTTTATCCAAATTACTAGAGAATTATAGCATGGAAGATTTCACTGGTAAAACTATAAACATTATGTAATAAAGTCACATATGGGGATGATATGTAATCTTTGTAGTTTTGACACAATTGGAATGTTTAAAAAATGAGGAATTAATGCTAGAAGATTTTAGTAAAGACATTATTGAAAAAAAACCAAAAAAAATAGATGAGGTTATACAATGGCAAAGGCATTATTTATATAAATAAGCAATATGATGAGCCATAAAAATTTTATGGAAGAATAGTTATCTAAAAATTAAAATAATATGGTTAAACTTCATGCCCAGTTAGACACTATGGTCACCATGAAATATTCCCTCAGTTCAACATTATTTTTTTATATTATTTGGGGATCAAATGCAAATAGAACAAGGCAATGTGTCATTACATTAAGTTCCAATGTATATTTTGAACTTAGCTTTGACTCTATTATAAACTTCATAAAAAATTCCATTAACCTAAATATGAGTCCTTTAGTAATCAATGAAATGACCTTCATAAAAATTTTGTTAACCTAAACTTGAGTCCTTTCATAATCACCCAAATCAATTGTTAAATTTAATGGCAACGCACCTTAGCATTCTAGGTTTTCTCAAGAAACAATACACACCTCAACATTATTAGGTTTATTCATGTTGAAGGAACACTTCGAAATCAAAATGATATAGTTATTCTTCATTACCAATTGGATGCTATGGTCACTATGAAATATTACCTCGGTTCAAAGTTCCTCCTTTATATTATTTTTGGGATCGAATACAAATAGAATAAGGTAAGGTGTCATTACATTAAATTATAATGTATTTTTAAAATTAGCTCTGACTCTATTATAACTTTCATGAAAAATAATTTAACCTAAACTTTAGTCCTTTAGTATTCACCCAAATTAATTGTTGAATGTAATGGTGACGCACCTTAGCATGCTTGGTTTACTTAAGAAACAATACAACACTTAGATTGTTGTTACACCTCAGCATTATAGGTTTGTTAATGTTGAAGGAGAACCTCACTAAGAACTTCTCTTGTCACCATCATGTTCTATGCAATAATCATTACACTTATAAGTCCAATAATCATTACACCTACTAAAATAATAATAATGAGTCTTTTTTACTTAAGAATTATAGATGGTCTAGAGGCCAAACATTTAAAATGGGGGATAGATATCTTGAAACCTCACATAAGGAACATCTTCAATAACATCACTCGAGATGGTTTCCCATGGAATGGACCACTAGTCTAGTCATACCTCTCTTCAAAAGTGGAGAGGTCACTAACCCATATAACTACAGAATAATTATGGTTAATCCTCTCATGGAAAAATTGTTTAGAAGCATGGTTGAACGTAAAATTAGTGAATGGGTTGAAAATCAGGGAAAGAGAGCAAAAGGATAAGCAAGATTTAGGCCAAAGAATTCAACTATAGATCACTGCATCATAGGCATTTAATTAAAAAATTATGGGAAGACAAAGATGAAGAAGCCTTATATTGCTTCATGGATCTTAGGAAAACCTTTGACATAGTTCCTATAGATAATCTATGGGGCTGGATAGAGGAACTTGGAGTTCCACAAGACTACAGGGTAGTATTGCATTGATTAAATGAGATGGTTAGAGCCAAGATCAGATTATATATAGGTTTATCAAAAGTTTTAGTAGTAACATAGGGGTTAAAAAAGGATTTATTTTATCTCCAACTCTATTTGGCCTCTATATTTACAATTTGGAAGAATGGATAGACAAACCAGGGAGTGGCAGAGTCCACATAGCAAGCTATGGGATCAAACTCCTATACACTAATGATCTTATTTTCACCAAATTTACAATGCAAAGATTAAGTGAGAATTTGAAAGATTTATAAATCTTTTGTAAAGAGTTCAAGATGTAATTCAATACTAGCAAAACTAATATTTTGATATTCTCACGTCGAAAGGAAAAAAGGCATGCAAACTTCATGTTTGAGGGGAGCCCACTGGAGATAGTCATAGAATATAAATATTTAGGGTTGGATTTTACCAAAAATATTATTTAGGATGCATGAATAATGAAAACAATTCAAGGAGGATGGAGAGTGTTTTACTCTCTTCAAAATAGGTGCAAAGATGTTGATTTGTGGGATTGGAAGACCACTAAGGTCTTGTTCAGGCTACTAGTAGTTCCAGTGGTACTCTATGGGTGTGAGGTTTGGGATAATGCTATGTCAAGGTTAAATTGGATGCAATTTGAGAGAATTTAGAAACATGTAATCACAAGTACCTTTAAGTTTAAAGTGTTGTTTCCATACGAGATAATTCTAGTAGAAACAGGTAGTTTCACAGTAAAAGTGTAGCTATGACGCATCTCCTAAGGTACATAAAGAAAGTAGAGGTCACGAAAGAGGATAAGTGGGCAAAGGTAATAATAAAAGAAGATTTGAACAAGTAAAAGAGGATGTGGATGAAACAAAACAAGGTCTAGATGGATAAGTGGGACATTAACATTCACAAGTGCCTGGAGACCAATCGAGAGATAAAGAGATATGTGAAGGAGAGGTTTAAAATAAACATGTGGACAAAGTAGATAGGGAAAAAAAAGTACTACATGACCAAGTTAAACCCCAATTATGAGCATGACCAAAAAACCTACATAGGGAAAAAAAAATTAAATGGAGAATGAAGATGCTCATAGGATATTTATGAATGGGTCACAAAGATGGGTAGGTGGAAGATCCCAAAAGAAAAGTGGGAAGAGAGAATATGTCCTATGTGCACTTCAAGTATGGTTGAGATGGAATTACATTATCTCATGGAATGCTCTGTATATGATGACATCCAAGCTAAATACATGGGAAACCTACAAGGACTTTCTATGTTTACTATATTTGAGGGTGAGAACATTTATAGAAAAAGGGAATTCTTGATCACAATCCATAGTAGGAGAGTAAACCTTCAAAGGCAAGATAATGACAAGCTAGGGAACTAGAGTAAGAAAAGCTCTTGTTTATCATGGTTTCATCACTTCTTCGGCAATTGATTTTTTGTTTGGGGGTCCCATAGACTATTTTCAGAGATTATTAAAATATCTATCTATCTATCTATTTATCTATCTATCTATTTTACATAAAATATTATTACATGACAAAGTAATAGATAAATTTCAATTTGGTTTTACTATTATCCTAATATTGAAACATGCCAAAATTTGTGTATCTAACATAAAAAAAAATCAAAGTTGTTTTCCTAAGGTGTCGCCCTTGTAATGGTACTTTACATCAATTTGATAAGTGCTCGTAAATATACAAGTTAATCTTTAATGTAGCTCAAGGTACACAAATCCTTTTTAAAGACACTCTTAAATTTCTATTAATTTATATATTAATTTTTATATGTCGTGATTAGCCTAGAATCATAAACAATTTATTATTAAATACGAGACAAATATAAATATTATATTTTAAATAAATTTATGTAAAAATATGATAAGAAATCATTTTTGAGGCATTTATTTCACATATGTCAATGATACAATGTAATATAGGTGCCAAAAGGATGATGTCTCTCAATGTCTTTTACATAGATGTATCTAACATATGAATGCTAGTAGTATCTATAGGTATTGCATTTTTATTTAACATATAATATGAAGTATTTCATCAAAATATAAATGATCACATTAAGTTATAGTAAGTGAAGCATTTGAAAATCATTCAAATGTATAATATATATATATATATATATATATATATATATATATATATATATATATATATATATATACTAACATGAAAAATAAAGAATCATTTAATATTCATAAAAATCTGTCATACACATCACATAAAATGTCAAATAATGAATCATTTTATATTCATAGAAAGAAATTTATAATAAGTACATGGCATTATTTATCTTTTAAGAACTTTAGTCTTTGTTCTTTATCCTTCCACATGGAAAGTTTTTTTCCTTTTTGCATCTTTTCATAGCATGTAATGTCCCTTTCTAGATAAATATGAACAATTTTTGGATTTTTTGTAAAACCCCTATTTAATTGGGATGAAAGCATACAAAATGTTGGAATGAAGAAGCAGGGTAACAAATTACAATACTATAATTCCAAATTTGATAATAACCTAATTGTAATTTTTATTTAAATACATTTATTACATAGTGAAGTCTTGTCATACAAATACTAATAACAATCTTTATTTAATTTTGAAAGGTACAATAACAAGTTAAAAAAATAATACCAACTATCATTGATTTTCTTCTAAAAACCATTTTTTGAGAGGTCTTCAAATTAATTACTTTGCCAATAAAATAGGTACATGGGTATGACATGTTGTTAAAAGGTGATGTCAACATGTACTGAATATACAGTAGCTTATCGAGATTGTATGATAGCCTCCAACATTACAAAATGGAGTTGAGAATAAAAATTTCAAAGTGTACAACTAGGAATGAGTGTGACACCAATAATATGGATGCTAGTACATCAAAAATTAGTGCTCAAATTTGAATGCACAACTCTCAAACTATTGGATCAACCTTCAAGGGTAAACACCCAGGTTTTGAAGTCAACAATCTATGCCCAAAGTCCATGCTTTTCTATTAGAAGGTTGGTATAATATTCTATCTATAAGTATGATGATGGCTAGAAGTGCTATGAAAACAATCTTCAATTGACTAAAACTTGAATATTATAGAAACTATACTGTAGTAATGGTATTGTAACAATAGTACTGTAGTAACTATATTGTGACAATGGTAATGTAGCACCTTCACAAAAAACTAAAAAAATTATAATAATCTTCAATCACACTAGATACTAGAATTAATCCTAATTTTTTAGCACAATAATGATTCCTAGATGGAATTACCTTATTAGGTAAAAGGTTTTTTGTCCTCCACACCTGTATATCAGAGGAGTTTCATCCTTAAATGAAAATTATGAACACAAGCTCAAACTACGGATTAGGGTTTGTTTGTCAAAATTGAATAGTGAATAATCCTTCTATTTATGCCCAACTTGTCCAATTTGGATTAGGGTTTGTTTGTCAAAATGAATAGTGAATATTCCTTCTCTTTTGACCCAACTTGTCCTTTTATAATTTTAGTTTTCTAATTTCACCCTAAAAGTAATTAAAATTACTTTTAATTAAATATTCAATTTTCACTTTCATAATATTAATTATTTTTTGCCACTTAATAAATATTTCTTTTTTGGCCTTTTTATTAAATATTTCTTTTTGAACCCTTTTAATAATAATATCTAAGTGTCATTTTTCCACATTATGAAATAAAGTAACTTTGGAAAACTTAAATGTATTATTATTAAATTATTTCCTTCATCATAACCCTTAGCCTATTGGAAATTAAATTAGACTTCAAGTCCACTCCCATTTAATTATTTTGAAAAAGGAGACATAATAATTTATCCTTCTTAAAATTGTTTGTCCTCAATAAATGTAATTATGGGAGTCTCTGACTCTTCACCTTCCTTGATGATCGTGTGATCATGTCCCTAAAAAGTCATCATTATCATCCCTACATCAACTTGTCTAAAAAGATAGTCATTCAATGTTATAATAAGGTCGATGCCATAAATATGCAGTACCTTATTACCCAAACTCTATTCTTCTACTCAAAATACCCTTAAGCCACTTGTACTGCATTTGGCAAACTATTCATGGATGCCCCTTTTGCTTGGAAAGCAAAAAGTATATTCAACCAATCTAAACAATGTACCATGGTATCCCTAGCTTGTCTAGACTCATGCGAAAAACCTACTAACATGATACCAATGTACCCTCCTCCAAAGAAAAGGGTTTCAATATCCCATTGGGGTATTTTTTTGAAAGTATTGTTAAATCAATATTCTTGTGGGTTACCCTCATCTGATTGTGGGTCATATAAAACTCTATGAGGTTTGGCCATGTCCCTATAGAATAGGAAAATCCTCATAGCTTATCTCATATAAAAAATTTAGGAACATAAATATCTCCTTCAAACATTGGTGTACTTATGGACTCTCTACTTCCCAGATGATCAACATATAACTACTTGCGAAAAGAGTTATGTTGTTGTTCAAAATTGACACAACATAGAGATAGAGCAATGAGAACCTCCATTGTAGTAGGCAAGACTAAAAATTAATACAAAATCAGATAACCCTATTACTCCCAATCTACCAAATGTTTTAATTACTATTTCATATTTTTCTTTCTCAAAAAGTAGAGCTATAGCTTTAACATAAAATTCATCCAATACTTCTATGCTATGCACTTGCATTTACTCCTCCAAACTTTTCCCTTTCCCTCTATTGAATTGATCAACATTTACCAAACTAGGCCATTGATCCTCAAATCACCCTCTAAGACATCCTTCTTATTGATCATTATTTGATCTTAGCCCAAGTCCAATATTCTATAAGCAATATCTAAATATATAAAACAACGTAACCAATGACTTCACTCTCAAAGCTACTAATAATAGGCTTTGATCCTGAATGTCCCTCTCTAAGGTTGTACTTTTCAACAACTTCAACATTGGATACTCTAAGAATTGAATTCATATTTCTTCCCACATGATATTTTACAGATTCAATCATAGATAGAACTTGCTTCCTTCATGAGAAACCATCCTTTTTCATTAACTATGGATACTGATTAAATTTGCCAATATTTTCCTTTATAGACATTAAATCGGCATTCACTTGTGTGCTTTCTATATATATTTTATTTTCGACTGCATCCAAAAACTTCATGGGAATTCCAATAGGAGTCTCTAGTTTAAGTTTGACTTTATCTGCTCCATTGTCATAGGACCATCAATAAAATTGAGTATGAGGTATTCAAGTGCATAAAACCTACTTATTATCTAGTTGGGATCCTTTGAAAACCATTGAATCTAATCACTATCCTTTGGGAGTCATAATGAACATTCTATCAACACAGATATAGATAAATAATCAATTGTTGGACATTTCTCTGAATCCACACTTCCTACATTATGACATAATTAATCAAAAATATATGCCAATGCCCACATTGTTGTGGTTCTAACTGATATTGAAGTATCATGTGTATTAGATACAATGAAATTTGTAATCTCTCCTAATCTATCATTTCTTGTAGAAATCTATGAAAAACTAAATATCGCACCAATTTCCCAACATACAATTGATCTAATAGAAGGTATCTCATCCTTTGATGTTGTACTTCTAATGGAAGAAATAGTGAAAGAATGTATGTTATCAAGAAGTAAAAAGAAGATAGAAGATGTCAAATTAGTAAAACATGTAAGATCAACTACTCAAACCATAGGAACAACATACACAAGGGCTCGAGGTAGATGCCTCTCTAATGATTCTACCCACTGATTACAACTAAATATTTTTCCAAGAAAATGTTGGCAAGCTTCGCTACCTTTCAACCTTCATTTGAAAACACATGTATTAATAAAAGCATATGTATTCCCCTTGATAGAATTAGGGCTCAAATAAAAACAATAAAAAGTGACTTGATCAAACTCAATGATACCATTTACTACCACAACCTTCCAATCAAGTTTACCAATGATCCTGGGCAACAAATACAAACCATGATCCCACTCCTTTGTGCATAGCCAATTTTGTATTTGACTAAAAGGATCTATATGCCCTTCACTGCAAGTTGCATATTTTAATTTTTCCCATATTTTTAGAGTACTTTCCATGATGAAAAAAATATTCAAAGGACATAATGTAAAGTGAATCTGTGTTATTACTATCTCTTTCATTTTGTAAATTGTATTCATAAGAATGATTGAGATCCTTACCTTTTTCTTATTAGATGAGGTTAATTAAGCTAACCCTTTATAGTATTAGGTGGATAATAGGATCAAACATTTCAACTTGCAAACCCAGAGCTATGTGCTTTATTTATGTTGATAATGTTTATTTCAACCAATGTGCATTTCTTCATCTCCTTGATTTGAGAACTTTACAAACTTAGGGTTAGATCTTCAATGTCTATTTCATATAAAGGATTTATGTACTCTTTGTCAAGAGGTGACTTTTACCATTTCTACTTCTTGAAAAGGAGTCATTGTAGCATCATATAAAAGATTTAGGTATTCATTATTGAAAGTGGTGACCTTTATCTGTGTATCATTTCTCACATTAAATTTCATATCTTCCACTTACGTGGTGAATTCCTATTGCTTTTATTCAATGACCTCCATCTGAGTAATTTATCATGACATGGATTCTAGTTTTTCTTATTTTTTTTCAACTCCTTCATTCTTATTTCTTCCTCTTGAGGTTCTGGTGTATCCAACATTTTGCTTGGTTCTATGGTCTTCTTTTTTGGCACTTCTAATACTTTATAAACAAGACGTCCTCATGTACACTTGTCTATTTCTTATCTTCATCAATTTCATGAAGTCTAAAAAATATTTCTTTTGAATCTTTGTTGGAAGAGCTCTATATTCAACATAACTGGCAATAACATCGACCAACATAGTTCTCTCCTCTAGCAATAACACCATGATTCATAGGCTAGTAGAATAATACAATAACATTAAATTCCCTATAGGCTAACAAGATTAGGCTCTAATACCACTATAATTTCTCAATCTAGGCAAATATGAACAATTTTCAATTTTTTCATAAAACCCATATTGAATTGGGAGGAAAGAATACATAATGTTGGTAATGAGGAAATAGGATAACAAATTTCAAAATTGTAAGTATAAATATGATAATAACCTAAATGTAATTTTTATTCAAATACACTGATTACTCAGTGTAGACTTGTCATACGAATACCAATAAAAATATTTATTTAATTTTGAAAGGTATAATATCAAGCTAAAGACAAAATACTAATTATCCTTGATTTTCTTCCACAAACCCTCCTAAGAGGTATTCAAATTAATTACTTCATTGGTACAATAGGTATAGGGGTATGATAGGTTGTGAAAAGGTGATGTCATCTTGTATTGACTATACAATACTTGTTGGGACTATACGATAGTGTGCAACCCTATGGAATGGAGTTGTGAATGGTAGTTTTATAGTGTACAACTAGGACTGATTATGATGTCACCAATATGAATGTTGGTACAATAGAAATTAGCACCTAAATTTGAATGCATAACTCCCAAATCACTAGATCAAACCTCAAGGGTTAACGCCTAGGCCTAGAAGTTAGTGATCTATCCCCAAAGTCAACACTTAGTTATTAAAATGTAGGTATAACCTAGAAGTACATTGATAGATAGAAATGCAATGACAATAATCTTTATATGATTAAAAATTGAGTACTGTAGTAGCCATACTGTAGTGATGGTAATGTAGTAACCATATTTTAGTAACTATACTATAACAATGGTACTAAAACAACTGTATTATAGTAATGGTATTGAAAAAACCATACCATAGCTCCTTACTATTGCACCTTCACAAGAAACTAAAAATTGATAATAATATTTAGCCACACTGAATATTGGAATAAATCTTGATCTATTATCATATTAATGATTCTTGGATGGAATCACCACACAAGGTAAGAGTAGTTTCATCCTCCACCCTTGTATATCAGAGGGTTTTCATCCTAAGATGAAAAGGATGAACACAAATATTAAAGATCTATATTAGGGTTTGTTTGTCAAAATTGAATAGTGAATAATCCTTCTCTTTTGGCCCAACTTGTCCTTTTATAATTTAACTTTTCCAATTTTACCCTAAAAGTACTTAAAATTACTTTTAATTAAATATTCACTTTTCACCTTCATAACATTAATTACTTTTAGCCACTTAATAAATATTTCTTTTTTCATCACTTTTAATAAATATTTCTTTTTGACCCCTTTTAATAATAATAAAAACACTTAAGTGTCCTTTTTTTGCATTATAAAATAAATTTTGGACAACTTAAATGTATTATTATTAAATTATTTCCCTCATTATAACCCTTAGCCTAAGATAAATGAAAAATAGACTTTGGGTCCACTCATGTTTAATTATCTCAAAAAATGAGACATGACATAATGGTCATATGTAAATGGTGGAAATATTCTTAGTCTTTTCAAAGACTTTACATAAGAGATAACCAAAAATGTTAACCTTGTTTTTTTGGTCTTATATAAATTGTTGCTTTCAAAAGAGTCAAACCTTGTGATTTATGTGTTGTTGATGTCTAATTCAATTGTAAGAGTAGTTGGTATGTGCCTCCCCTTTGTATTGATGTAATAGGAATTGTGTGTGGAGTTTCATCTTCAAATGGTTATTTTGGAGTGACTGTAAAACTCAATCATAACATATGTCTGTGGTCTTAGTGTTGAATCCCAGGGTAGTATATTATACTTTGAATATACCTTAGAGCTCCATTTACAAGACTTTCTTCTATCCAAAAATTAGAGGTTAACATGACCCTTGCATCCCTAGTAATTAATAACTCCACATCAAGTTCATCATTTTGACCTCTTATGTTTGCATCGGCACTATTGACTTTGTTTGCAATGCTACGTGTAACCAGTAGTTTCAATGAATGAAATTTTATTCTATTTTGGTTATGCCAATAATCATTTATGGAAAACAAATGAATATTATTTTAAAATTCTTCATTGGTGGATATATCTAATAAAACATTAGTTCTAGTCATTAGTAACTTCTAATCAACAACTTTCAGATTTGTATCTCTCAAATTTGTGAGAAGCTGATGAAACCTTTGTTGGTCCTCCCTTTCTCCTTCTTATCTAAATATATTATCCAAAGTAACAACTATTTTTAATAATTATAATAATACTTTTGAATGTTTTTTACCATCTTATGGTGGTCTATCACTAACAAGAGGATGTTGTCCCAAATCTACAACCAAAATCATAATATACTTCAAAAATTCATGTTTACATTTTTAGGAAATGTTTGACAAAGCTAAGAGTCTGTGTTTTGTAGAAAATTTTCTCCAATGAAGCTCATTTTTTCAATCAAAAAGTATTTTAACTCGCAGGTCTCTTCTTGGAAAGTTGTACGTCTTGTTCATTTTAATTCAACAAAATATGTGATTGTGATTCAAAATTATGAATGGGTGATTAAGGCAACAATATTGAATGTTTCAAATCTAGTTGGTACAAGTAATATAAGTGAAGAACACTTTGAGAATGCGGCATATTGAAGAGCTTGATAAATGACACCAATTACATATGGTTTCCATTTTTATTATTCCTTGAATTATCATACATAATGACAAAACATTTTGACCTTGATGATAATCTGTCATAATTATATCAAGTGCTCATTATTCTTTAGCACCTAAGGTTCCAAAATTAATATTTGGTGTTATATCATCATTTATGATAAACCCATTATATTTTATGGTGTTTTTATTTATGTATTCTTTACCTCAATATTCAATATTCCATGGTGCTTATCTTTCAATATGGCTTATTTCCAACATATCTATTTTAGTTACCTCTATAATTTGGCCATGTTGTAGCGTAGATATGATTCCCACTCATGTTTTATTGTGTTTTGTTGAAAAGGTTTATTATCTTCATATTCATAATCATTGTGATTTTTAACATATTCTAGAATAGTCCTTCACTTGATGTACTAACGATTATAATTGAATGACTCCAAATATGATTTTATTTAATTATCATCAAGTCCAATATCTCTTTCTATACCACCAATTTTTTTTTAAACTAATAACTCTAAGCTAAAAAAATCTATCCATTTATAGGATTCACACATAGTGATAGAGGAAAACCTTAAGAATACTCTCACAACAACTGCCATACTATTCGCTTCCCATTTTTATCTCTATTTTTGCCTTGGATTATATGCCAAAGATCTAGTTACATTAATAAGTAAAACACTTTCCATAGAAAAAGGCTTGTTATTGTATGAACTAATGAAAGATTTTGTACGTTCATCATGGTCATCTTCATCATTTTAGCTATCAGTTTGAACACTTCATATAGAACATTCAAATTGACAAATACTCCACTACTCTCTAAAATGAAAACTCCAACAACATGTGACATGTTTCTTGTGCTCCAATGTATTTTTTGACAATTGTTTAAGTTAAAAGTATCCTACATTCTCTTGCTTATAATTCATTATGGTTTTTAATGCTTTCAATCCACATCAACATTTGATGATATGTTTTATAACTCTTCTATGATTTTGTTGTATACTTGGAAATGTAGATTATTACAACATGTTTGGAAAGAATGGGTTGTCAATCTATGTTTGCTCTCCACAACTATAGTATTAACAATTGTGTGCATTTACTTTATCATCATTTATATTTCTCAACATTCAATGACCATGGTCCATTATACCTATAAGCAATAATAACCCATTTTTAGTTCATGCAGACATTTTTTTTTCAAATTTCTATACATTTGTTTTAATAATGAACATGGGTAGATGCACAAATTTGGGGGACAAAAAACAAGACACAATAAAAAATGCATAAATTTTTCTATAAAGGGCGTATGCCCTTTGAAAAAAACCAATTCAAATTCTATAAGGGTCAATCCTGACACAAAAAAATAATAAACACAAGACAAAAAAAAAGATCAAAGGGCGTATACCCTTTATAGTCCAAAGGGTGTACACTCTTTGATCTTTTTTTTTGGATTGTTTTTTTTTTTGTTTTGTTGTGTTGTGTTTTTTTTTGTATATTTTTATTTGACCTATTGTGACCTATTTGTCTTTTTTCAAGGATTTTAATAAATATAATAAATTAGGGCCACTTTGCATCTTCTAAAATTGATTATAAAGTTGTAGGAGTTACCATTTAGAATTTAGTTTTTCAAATTCCATTCTAGTCAATACTTAGTTTTCAAAATTTTAAGATCAAAAGATAGAGTAAGAAATAAGGTTTAAAATCATGTCACATATGTAATATAATTATACCATTGAGGATTAGATCCCTACTTTACCTACTTAAGTATTCCTTACCTACTTTATCTACTTGAGTATGCCCTACTTGATTAAATAATTGAGCCATATCTTGATCTCAAAGAGTATTCCCTACCTAAATACACAATCCATATCTTGATCTTTATTACTCCCTACTAGTTTCAAAGTAAATTCTCCACTTACTCAACTTGGTCTACTTCAAGGTCTTCTAGAAACTTGCTTGCAATTAGGTCTCTTCCTAACCATAAAATATCTCTTGGTCTATCATAAAAGATGTTTGAAGTATTGGTATTGAAATACAAATGAACATATTTTTTATTATTATCTCTTGAATTATCAGCCTTTGTATTTAGATCAAAATACACTTTCAATGACTTAAAATAGGGTACTCAATCCTAAGACAATAATCTACCTTTAAGCAAAACCTTTATTTGACTACTAAATCTCACTCAATTATACATCCTCACTTATTTGAACAATACTATGAGGGTTCCACCAATTATTTGATTCAATCTTATTAATGCATGAATAAATTCAACTCAAAACTTAGATGCCAATAACTCTATCCTTTATAGGCATATTAGGCCAAATTATACCTCTTAAGGACTTAATACAAAGATATCCATAACTACCTTGTTTTTTGTACTTATTCACTTCAAAAACTCAATAAAAATATCAATAAAATGACACAAGACTCATAGGTGTCTTTACACAATCTCAAAATACCAATTAGAACACCAAAGTGCCCAAAAAGTTGACTAAGTCCTAAGAACTGTTACAATATTATGTATAGGCCTGTTTAGTCTTGAAAAGGGGTTATTAATATAATATCATCAAAGGATTATTATAAATATTTATTAATATGTTTGGATACCATATCTGAGGATGAGAAACCAATTTATTTCATTTCTTTCTTAAGAATTGGACTTTAATGGCAACTCTACTCTTTAGGTCTAGATGGCCTAATCTGCCTACTTGGAAAGATATTGTCTTGGCTTAACTGCCAAAGTATTTGAATCACATTAAGAAATTATTATATAATTTTTAAATAATAACATTGGACCTTCATAAGAGTTTTATACTCAATCAACAAGGTAAAACACTTTAAGTTTCTCTTGACTGATCTTTCCCATGATTATCTACAAGTAGATCAAAAAATAATCCTATGTATTTGTAAGAACAAGGTGAGTTTGAGTATGATACCTATTGGATAACTTATAAACCTTATCTAATAACTTCCATATGAGTTAGAGGAGATTTCACTAGTTCAAATACAAGTTATGGTTCTTTTTGTATAAAAAGTCATATTCTAAGGTTAGACTCTGCAAACAGAGCCTATTAGCTTCAAATTGATTATTCATATAACTTAAAGACTATTTTCAAGAGCTAACACTTGGAACAAAGTATTGAATAACTCCCTCAACTTCTCCAATCTTCTAAAAAAACTCATGCACCTTTTTTTACGTGATACAAGAGACTGCAAGTGACTATAGATACACAAAAATAGGCTTTAGAAGGTTTTAATGACATGAACCTTGGAGAAAGTACAAATTATCTTCAAACAAAGTTGGATTTCATTCAAAAATTAAATAAATTTGTGAATACAATAAATTAAATAAAAACACACCCTTTATTCACAAGATAATGATTATTTTGACTACATAGTCCCTTGTTTTGTCTTGGCAAACTATTAACTCTACTTGCAATTATAAAGTTATTCACTTTTTAAGCTTTTTTTGACATTCAATTATTTATTTTTTTGTAGTTTTAAAGTTTATTAGGTTGTTGGAGATGTATTATACTTGGATTTTGCTATCTTTTCCTTGGAATATTCTTAACAACCTTGTTCTCAACTTAGAAAATGAACTTTAATTAGTGAGTCTATCAATATACATAAATGAATAGCCTATAGCTTGCAACTATCTGTCATTTATGTGTGTGTGTGTGTATATATATATATATATATATATATATATATATACATAAATAAATATCTTGTAGCTTGCAACTAAAGGTTACAGGCTATTCATTTATGTATATTGATATATTTATATATATATATATGATACAGTCATTCATACATTACATATAACACATTCATAGTACTACATGTAGGTATGCAGTCAATCATACATGACATCTTACTATGGTCATGATACAATCACTCATATTGGACATGAATGTAGCTAATCACCTAGTACACTCCATTTCCACCTAAACCATTAATTCCAAACCCAAAACCCCAAACCCTAACACTAACCTTAAACCCTAAACATTAAAACCTAAACCCCAAACCCTAAGCCGTAAACCTTAAACTATGAACACTAAATAATATACCTAAACCCTAGACCCTAATCGCTAAACCTTGAACCCTTAACCTTAATACGTTATCCCTAAACCCAAAACAATAATCCATAAACCCTAAACTATAGATCCTAAACATAGAAACTTAAAACATTAAACCCTATACTTTTACCCTAGACCCTAAAACCTAAAACTTATACGTAAGCCCTTAACCCTAAACCCCAAACCATAAACCTAAAATGATAAATCTTAAACACTAAACCATAAACCCTTAACCTTATTTTCTCAATTTTAAACACTAAACCCTAAAAAAATCAAAATCAAAACATCAAACCCTAAACACTAAACCCTAAACCATGACCCCTAAACTCTTAACCCTAAACTCTAATCTTGAAACCTTAAGCAATAAACCCAAAAAATTGAAAGTTGAACCCTAAACCACAAACCCATAACCATAAAACCTAAATCCTAAAACCTTAAAACTTAATGTCAAAACCCAAAAAACTGACCCCAAACATGAAAATATATACCTTGAACCCTAAACCCTAAAAAATGAACCCTAAACCATGAGCATTAAACTTAAACACTAAACCATTAATCCTAAACCTTAAAACCTAAATCCCAAATCCTAAACTCTAAGCCCCAATCCATTAAACCCTAAACTCTAAAACTTGACAAAAAACCTAAAACCCTAAATATAAAATGCAAACCTAAAACCCTCAATAATAGACCTTAAATTAAAAAACTAGGCCTTACACCCCAAACCTAAATCTCTAGACCTAAACTATAAAACCCTAACCTTAAACCCAAAACCCCAATAACTAAATCATAAACCTTTAACTCCTAACCCTAAATGGAAAAACATAAACCCTAAAATATAAATACTAAACTCCAAACATAAACCCTAAACCCTTACACTTAATCCATAAACACTTAACCATAAGCCTAAAACCATAACCCATAAGTCATAAACCCTAAAAATTAACTCCTAAATTGGAAATTCTAAACTAAAATTGAAAAAAAATCATTTAATAACTAATAATAATTAAACATCATTTTTAAGTGTTGACACTAAATATACTAGTTGCTATCAAGTTGGTGTTGCTTCATGTTGTATGTGGTAGGTAAATCATTTGAGGATGCCATGGATGTTGTCACTAGAGAGGAAGTTGGGCTTCAACACATAAGTTGGGCCTCTCTCGAGGTCATTCATGAATTTGTCCACCAACTCATTTTGATTAGAAGAAAATTATTGGCTAGTCATGGTGGTGTTCCATGATAAGACTTACTATCAAAACTGATACAAATGTATCAGACGAGTGATGAAGAGGTGAATAATGTGTAGCAGCTTTGTGCTGGTGAGGAGAGACACCACCTTGATCAGGCTCTCATGGGTTTTTTATTTACTTAGCCAACTTCCTATAATAGAGCACAATTATTCATATGACATTTATTTAGGGGGATTACTAGATCTATCTGGCTTTTCTGCCTAAAGAACTAACAAATTAAAAATTAAGGGTGGTTTTTGGGTTTTCTTGGATAGTTTTGGGCAACAACAATTTCTTTGTCCATTTTTTGGTGCTTCATCCATGGTGGACTCTATATACTATCATAAAATATATACTAAAGGGCACATACTCTACATTCATTATAAAGTGTTTTATAGCTCATATGACGGTGCCATCTTCTATTGACTATTTTCTATTTGATAATGGAAAGACTCTACATCCAATATACACTACACCAAAAGAGTTTACACATTGAATTGCTCTATTTGTTCATCTCGATGCTTAAGAAAAAAGATCTGAAATTGACCATCAGACCCAGATGGGAGGGAATGTAGTGGGTTAAATTTTGATTAAAAGGAGAATATACATCTCAAAAGAAAATAAAACACCTAGCAAACATAATATAATGTGAGAATTTTTATATTAGTACTTGCATGATTGAGCTTCAAATTAATTAATAGTATTTGAATTTTGTGATGTGGGTGATTTTTTGTATATTAATAATAGAGTTATGTTTTCATATCAAAGGATAAAATTAGTCTATCATAATATAACACGTAAAAGGGGAATATATTTCACAAATAAAAACAAAACACTTTCTAAATATATATGGGATGTAAAGAATCCTACACATATACCGATTGCTCTTATATATGAAGTAATTGTTACCAGATACCTATAAAAATGGTATGGGCTCTAACCATAACATAAATCACAAAGAATAACACTCAATAAAGCAAAAATTGACATTGGAGACACTGATCACCAAGACTTAACATTTATTACTGTATCAAGAGTATGTCCAATCAATGACATGTATATCTCTTCTGCATTTACCTTTAAACGTTTTGTAAGAATGAAATAAAGTAAATATGTAAATCTTCAAAAATTAGAGGAAAAAAGATTGATATAATTACATCATCCACACCATTCATAAGAACTGTAGCTTTATAATTATTGTTATATACAATACAAAAAGAGATAGAGAGAGATATTTGTAATTATTGTTACATACAATGCATTTTGTAGCTTCAACACTTTCATCACTAGTATATATTATAAAAATTGATATAATATTAAAATATATATTATATAAGTTATTTCTACAGAGACAATTAAAGAATTTCATCACTGAATTACATAACTTAAAACCAAAAAGATTTACAAGATAGTGAAGAACAAATATAAACATTTAGTAAACAAAAATACACAAATTAAAGTTCTTTATCATAACAATAAACTAATTATGAACAACTTTTATCTAATATTCATCTTTTCTTGCACTAAAGGGGAAATTGCTAGTATATTTCCACTTAAAAAATTAACATCCAACCATCCATTTACAAAACATTATGTATTTATAATAGAACACATTATTTAATAGTTCAACTTTACAACTCTTTTTACTATAAACCAATTCCATCATGACTTGAAAATTCTGACTATTTTTAGTTTCCAACATCGTATTACAACTTTATTCCATGACAATTGTCATAAAGTATATAGAAAACAAACTTCATAAACCTTGTGGGTTCCGATTCTTATTCATTGAAGCTCATACACAATAACACAATCTTTCTTGCATATTCATAAAATTTTAGCAAGACTTGGTGTTGTGGTTCCATGCTCGAATCCTGGAATTACCTTATACGCCAATAGTTGAGTGTATATCAATAGTTGAATAATTGTCAATTTTGTAATACTTAATAGTTGTCATAATACGATATATTATTTGTCTAGAATTCATAATAGAATAACTAATCACATTATGAAATGTCACTATTTCACCAATAAATACATTGGTGTAAAATATTTTTTACATTATATTGAAGCATCTAAAAATATTTTTTACTTGCAGATCAAATTTATTGTTTTAAATTAATTCAAGTTGTAACTTTCCCTGCTTTTCAAACTGCCAAATAGAAAATATAAATTAAAAAAAAAATCTTAAACATTCAAATAAATTAATTTTTATGTTTGTACAAGGCATCTGGATGATAATGTGAACTCTAATATTTAAGGGTTGAGACTAGAATCTTTTATCCCGTATAACCTTTGCCACTACTAGAACTTCTTCATATATCCTTTGTACACATCATTTATAAATTCCCCGATCCCATTTTTTCTTAAATGCACTAAACTTAAGGAGCCAATTCTCTATCATAAAAAAATGATATGCAAAAAAAAAAAAAAAAAACAAGAACCCGCTAGTTAATTTTAAGATAGTCTTATAATTATATTTTAAAGAGTTAGTAAAAATATTTTTTATATTTAAAAAAAAATCAAACAAAACATAAAGAACATTGAGAAAAACAAAGATAATACATTAAAGCAATGTGTAAAATTAAATGTCTTTAAAAAATAAGATGCAATAAATTAAAATAATTGTCGCACATTCTAAATTACATAATTGAGAAATAAAGTTTCAATTATCTATATATATATATATATATATATATATATATATATATATATATATATATATATATATATATATATATATATCATTAATATATATTTTAAATAAATTAAACATATTTTAAATAAAAATAGAAACAAGTCACATTAACACAAATATATTTAATTAACAACTTATAAATGATTTTTAATAAGTTGTAAAATAATTGTATATATAAAAACAAACAACTATTACTTTTTTTTATAAATTATTATAAAAATATATATTTCATTTATTTATAAATAATAATAATAATTATAATAAATTTACACTTTTATTTTTTAAAATAGTTATGAATACAATTTTTTTTAAAGTATAAAAAGTTGACAACCACTTCGAATTAGGATACATAATTTTACAAAATAGATTTTTTTATTGCAATGAAATGGGATGCTCTAATAAATATGTATTGGCGCAAATCAAGATTTTATGGAGACACAAAACATAAATCATTTTTACGTAGAGCATGAACTAAGGTTTCTTTATCACTCACCTACCCTACCTTGGTTGGCGCTAAATGTATATCCTATCTAATCATCTTGGATTTGGTACATGATAATTGTCTAGACGATGACCACTCACCTGTTCTAATGGAGAGGAATGTATTGCTATTTTTCATCAATCGTTTATAATTTAAATTAAAAACCAACAAGTTCCATCACTTAGCTACCATCCTTATGCACAATTATGAGTGTTGATTATATTTTCAACACTCTTTATGTCATTTCTTTCATCAATATTCTTATTGTAATTTTAATATCATCTTATTAATTCTGAAGGGATACTACAGGGTTGCTTTTTCTATAGAAAAAATCTATTTTCCATATGAGCTTAAGGATAATCTATATGATTTATTTTGTGGCCTAGTACTCTATTATTTCTAGTTCTTATGCTAAAATCCATCCTCCATTTTAATCATTTTAGTTTAATTTCTATTCAGAGGAAATCTATTTTCATTATGGATTTAAGTAAAATTTATATGACTTATTTTGTGACCTAGTACTATTTCTAGTTCTTACAATACAATTTATCTTCCCATTTTAGTTCAAACTAATATTTCTATTAAAAAATGTATATGTTGGTTAGGTTTCTATTTATACATGTTTTAAAGCTTGTTGAAAAAATTGTTGTACGCACTAATTTTAATCTTTCTTTTAGGGGAGGATGCAACAAAAATCATTATATCATATTTTATATAGAGATGAATACTTGTATATAAAATGATGAATGTTAGGTCATAAGTAATCTTTTTCTTGATCAAAAGATTAATGTTAGGTCATAAGTAATTTTATTTTTAAGAGTACAAAAATATTATATGGAATGTAGAACATTATTAAATGTTATGGTTGAAATATTTTATAAAAAGTTGTATACTTTTTATATAACATTTATTATTTTTTAAAAAGTATGATATACATTTTGTAAATGTTATTGTTTGAATATTTTATAAAAATTAAACACTGTGTGTGTGTGTGTGTGTGTGTGTACAAATTAACATTTTATAAATAAAATATTTTACAGGAACAGTTCATAAATAAAATATTATATATATGTGTGTGTGTACAAATTAACATTTTATAAATAAAATATTATATATATATATATATATATATATATATATAAACAAAAATAAACCTTCAATAAAATATTTTTTATATATTTTAATGTATCAATATACCAAAAAAAGGGTCAAAAGGCCTTATTAGTCCTAGAGGGTATACTAAAGCCTTCAATATGCTTTAATCCTTAATTAAAATTTACATTTTAACTAATTAAAATGCATTATTTTTCATGCATAATTTTTTTGTCATGCTTCCAAAAGTTGAGTTGCATATTTTTTAAGAAAAATTAGGAAAAAAATTATTTATCTTTATTGTCATTGGCTCAAATATTTTACATGTTAGTAAGGGGCAAATGGATGATGGCATCTATAGTACCATGTCAAATTTGTTAATAAAAAAATAAATACAGTGGCAGGTCGTGTAAGGCACAAGGCTCAAAAAATTTAGCAATCTTTCACAAAAGGGGGTTCAAAATATTCATAATTTCATGTGCATTATGATGACTATCACATACCTTTGTGGGGATCCATGCGAGCCTATCTGGTTGTCTACCCATGTGGACCTGTCGACTGGGGGTGTCATCAATCAACTGGGTTGTCTAGGTCGACGGGAGGAAGGAGGCGGCATCAGCCAAGGAAAACTCAGTAGTCCATGGGCAAGAGGGAAGGATGAACCTGGGATCATGGAGACATTTTGTTTTCCATAATGATCTGAGGGCTTCTTGGATTGTTTTATGAGTAGTGAAGCTCTACAAAAAGAGATCTTCTTTGTGTGTCTGGATATTCGGTATCAAAGCTTTGTTGTAGTTGTAAATAGATTTTAATACAATTTTTATGTTGTGTTTACCTTTGTGTCATTTTGTATATGGTCATAGACTAAACACAAACATAATACAAAAAGGCTCTATGGTCTCCACAAATTGACCACTTTATTGGTCTTGTTGAGCATTCAAACCTCCCATTTCCTCCTCTTTCATTAAATGCCCTACCTGCACTTCATGTTTATTAATCTCTTAAGGGTTTTTAATGTAGGGTTTCAAAAAATAACTATTTAAATTTGCTTAGTCAAAATGTCTGATGCTGTGGTTAATGGATTGGTCGGTGCGTGAGGCGACATGATAGCCCAAATCATCACATACCCTTTGCAAATGGTTAAGTTAAATTGAATCATTTTTGTGTTTTGTTTTTGAATTTTTATTTGGATTTAACAAGAATTGAACTGGGGCCTTTAAGTTTTGATTTTTTAGTACATAACTCAATACACATCAACAAACAGAGCATAAATTGAAGTTGGGACCAATAAAAATTTGATAGATGGAGTTACAACTCAATGAAATCTACCAGCTAGAACCCTGCATCATATATACCAGGTTATATTTTATTTATTTTTCCCTTTAATTATTTTTAATTTGCATATATTTCATTTCATTTATTGTTTAATTTATTTTCAAGTAGAGAATATTCAAATATCACGGTCTATTTCATTTCTATGTCTCTTTCCATTGTCTTTGTCTAGTTGTCATACTACACAATGGTAAAACAAAGGTCAAAAAATAAATGGAAGGTTGAGATTATTCGATTCAAAATAGGCAGTGTTGAAATCATCAACTCATCTTGGCTTATTTTACACTTTCAGTTTGAAAGGCTACCTCTACCTCTCACTACGACTCACATTGGTAAGAGGAGATTCTCAAAGTTGAGAGCAAATGAGCATGTGGAAGCATTAACAAGATTGAGTCCTCATCCAATTGGTTTTGATGTCATGTATTGTGTTGTGAAGGTTATATTAATTTTTTTAATTTGGGAATCAGATGCTCTTCTCAATTTATGCTATGCCTGATATTTTTTGTTGTTGTGTTAATAGAAGAAGAAGCTTCTAAATTTACACGAATATTTGCACTATTTTTCATTGCACTAGATTTATAGGGGTTTATATTTTTTAAGATCCCCTAAAATGTTAGCAAGGGAGCGAGGAAGGCTAGGTATCTTCAATTTAATAATTTTAATAACATATGGCTTGATGGGGAATCCTTCCACATGGCCATAAGAAATACAAATATAGATAATTTATTTGGTTTTTTATTTATTTTAGGTCATCCACTTGAACAAGAGTTTGTTTTTTTTATGTTCTCTGTGTTTATCTTCCTGACATACTGAGCCTTATGTGCAATTTTTGTATGGTTTGCACTATGAAGACAAAAACATTGTAGTAATCTACCATGAATCAACTGCGTTATGTGTAATTTTTGGATGGTTACATTATGAATACAAAAACACTATGGTAATATACCATAAATCAAATTAAAGTTGCTATAAGCCAACTAATATACTTCAACTATGCCTAGGAACTCTTAATTAGTAGTTTTTTTAGTTTATGGAGAGGTACTAATGTACTTTCATGCATGGGCTCATGCTCCTGAGAGAGATGATGAAATTCTTCTTATTACTTTGAATAAAAAAATAGTGTGTTGATAAAAGGGAAATTAAAAGGTGTGAAGAGAATGTAAGTCCCTTTCAGTAGTTATGTACCTCTACCTAATGACTCATTTTGTTGGGTTTAATCTTATGATTATTTTCTAGGCTTTGATATCTAATATTGGATTGAGACCTAGTTAACCTTAAGATTTTTTAGATGATGGTATGCAAATATGGATGGCTCTTCATTCAATTCATAGTCAACTTGATGGATAGCCTTGAAAAACTATCATTCAACAATACAAAAATTGGTTTTCTAATCGTCTTATCACTGAAATGATCTATGTCCAAGCCAATCACCATTAACAATAATGAGGACATATAGAATAATATTCTCTCTAGTCTTCAAGGAAACATCAAGAAGAGTTTCAAATTCTTAGATTCATATTGTCCTATACCCAATTAGAACTACATAACCATAGTAGATTTGTTAATTGAATTTGAAGTCCTAATTTGATAATTGAATTTGATGTACTAACGAGGATAATAAGGAAGATGGATTTCCAAAAATTCTAGGATTAAAAGTCTACTACACCCTAAAAAATTAACTCAGGGAAGAGGTGAAGATTCAAATACTAGAAGTGGTGGCCTCTCTAGCTTTCTCAAGATCAGGACATCCATCAAAAGAATGTTTTGCTTGTACTCAGACAGAGACTAACAATTCAACAGTGTTATAAATATTCTTAAATAATTTAGTTTGATAAAAAATGTTTGCTTTATAATCAACACTTTAAAAAAAAATTAAAACTATTCTAAGCTCCCATAGGGACTTGGCACATGGCACCCTTGTTTTTGTGTAAATTCATATTAATATGTTTGGCAAGTTTTATCATGTAACTATTGACTCTTTTAAAGTTGAGTATGACTATTTTTAAAATATTTAATTATATAGAAAATATTGTTTCTTAATTTATGAAGAATTTTCAATATAAAAATTTTGTACTATTCTATTTACTATTATTTTTTCACAAAGATAAGATGGTAAACACCACATCCAAACATATAACAAGTCTTTTGTATTATTATTTTTTACAAATAGAACACTTAAAGTAGTGATAATAAGATAAAATAAAATGTTAATAAAAAAATTATGATAAATTTTTAAATTAAGGGAATATTTGTATTATCTTATGGTCACATACATTTGAAATTTTATTACCAAATGATTCTTCAATAAATTTCCATTCCCATCTCAATTTACAATGTTAAAAAAATTTCATTAATAATCACTTTGAAGAGAAACAAAGTTAAAGCTCACACCTTATAATTCAAATAGGAATAGTTTCAAACTTTAATGTTCTAAATTAGACAAGCCCACCTTTGACTGGTGTGAAATCCAACTCGTGGTACATCAGGAGGTCTGGGTTTTTGAAAGGATACCATAAGAAAAAATAGAAGACACATCTACCTAGACAAAAAATAACCTACAAGATAAAACAAGCAGAGCATAAAAAGAGAGTACAAGATCAAACAACAAAATTATCTAAATAAAACATACAAGGCATGAACAAAATCACCCCTAGAACCTAATGGGGACCTTTTCAATATTTTCCTTAGGTCAATATTTTCTAGAAAATTTTGATACCCTAACTATAAAAACTAGGGCAGTGATTTTAGGAGTCAGTAGACGAGACGTAGGAGAATCCGTTCAACCCTCGGGGAACCCTGCACTTGCGAGTCAACTGGGTCTTCCATTTTATATAGGGAGGGGTGTCTAAAGTAGAAATTTGACCTTCCTTATCCCCTAAACCAACTCTTCAAAAAATGGCCCATTGAATTTATTTTCACTCTTTCCTTATCATTCTGATCTCTATAGCTTTATTCCTAAGGCTCAATTAAATTGAGCACAGTCTGTCCTTAGGCGAACTATCATTAAGCAATAAGAAACAACAAGACTAGGATCGATTGGGGAACCCTCAATCGAAACAAAAACAACTTGAATGGAAGCCTCCAAGGAACCTAGATCAGAGAGGATGACCAAAAAATCATCCTTCATCAGGGACCCATCAATTCCACCATCAACTCCACCAAATCATCCAGGTCCAAGATCAACTTTTTTATTGTCCTGCCAACCTTAGCCTTTTTGGTTCCAAAAGAAATATAACATTCACATAGATCCCTTTAGTCCTTTTCATCCCTTTCTTTTCCACCAAATGTGAGGCTAAGGTCAGCAACAGCTCTTTGCTCCTATCAAGAAGGGAAAACTTAAATAATAGAAAATTTAGTGATTGATGTGCCACATAAACCTTGTTGTTCCCTTTAAATGCTACCACAAAATATTAAAGAGAGCATAAAATATAAGAGGGGAGACTAGCCTTGTAAATTTATTTAAAGTGATTTATGAGCATGAAATGATGGTATCTAACTAGACTAAACTTAGATTCAAGAGTGAGATACAACATCACCTACTTACAAACTTCTGGCCATACCTCAAGGAGGTCAATTTGTCTAAATATTTTGGTGACTTCATTTGCTTTCTCCATGGAGTCAAAATTATTAAAGACCCATTCATCTTTCATGGTCTTGTCCTTGTAATATTTTAGCTTATGCAAAAGTAGCCCTATAGCTTCAACAATGGATTCCTTAGAAACCTCAATCCATATTCCCTCATCATCAAAAGCCTTTCTTTCTAGGCTTCTGAAATATCCTTGGACCAATTAGAGTCATGTCTAGCTATTCTCAGATAAAAATGTATGAGGCTACCCTTCACCAGAACTCTCCATATAGTGGGGTTATTGTTTTTTATAATAAACTAGGACATTGGTTCTACACTACCCATTCCCAATTTATGAATTTTTCCCTCAAAGGATTCATACTCAAAAGCCATCTCTTTATCTTTCTCTGTTATTGACCTCAATGGAATCCATTAAAATAAAAGTAAAAAACTTGAACCTCTTAGCACCCTTAACTGAGTGTGAAAACCTTAATGCAAAAGCATAAGACCAAGCAAAACACTCAAATCAAGAAAGAAATAAAAATAATAAGTGAACATTAAGGTGATTAATGATGGCACAAGCATCTTGGGAAACGATGACCCAAAAAATAAAAAGCATGATTATAAAAGTGGTGATGATGAACCAAAGATGGGAATGAGCTCGACAAAGCCTGAAGCATAGGCAAAAAAGATATATGCAATGAATAAATTCTACAATTTAACCTTTGAACTTGGTGCTTCCATTTAAAATTATTGACCTACTTCTAATGCAATTAATACTCACACTATCTAATCTACTCGCACTATCTAATCTAGGATTTAGGAGGTTGAATTTAATACAATTAATTCTCATGCTACCTGGACAAGATCAACCAAATAATCCGAATGGAACACATACAAGATGATAATAGCTTTTAGACTAATAAATTGAAACATGTAAATGGACAAAAACATTAACAACTTTAAGAGTATGCAATATTAACCCCAACATTTGAATGTAGATAATAAGTTATACCATTAATAAATAAAATTAGGTAAAATTGTAATCTCTAAATTAAGATTTATATGTGACTCCTCTTAATAATCCAAAAGTGTTTTGAATGACCAATGCAAAAGCCAACTTAATTTTTTAAACAAAATTGACATATCAAATAAGTCGACTAGCTTAATTTGGTTGTAAGTAATTTTTCAAATCAGATAATACTCACAAACCACTTCTCAACTATTTTATTCTATTTATACATTTTATTTTCAAAACTTAAACTTTACATTTAACAAAATATAATTATGATTTATCAATTTATACTAAGAAATTATACACTACTTAGGACTCAAACTTAGCACGTCTATTAAGAATTTTGAGTGCTCTACTATTTATAATCCCTCAAACATTCTTACTTAGTATTTACCATTTACCTCCAACATTTTTCTTAAAGCCACATTGTAAAAATATTTTTATCAAAATTCTTAAGTCTACGTTAAAAAACATAGACTAACTCCAACCCAAACCTAAAAGATGCCTCTAAAATTTGTCTAGTGCTATTGTATACTACTTACTAGCACGTTATAATTTTAAATTTCTAGTATCTATTTCATTTGCATTAGCCTAAGGTTCTTTTTTAGTCTAAATTTGCATTTTCTTAAAAAAATCAAAGTCTCACACATTAAAATTTTACTTGTTACTTTGGTTTTGTTTCAATTAATTATTCCAATGCTTATTCAAAGTTTGGGATATGCATATATTCGACTAATGCAACTAGCACAAAATCCAAGTGTGTGGAGAGAAAAGTACAAAAGTCTATGTTTAGAAACCACCTAGACTCCTGAAGTCCATATGCATAGTGTCATCACGTAGTTTTTAATTCAAAAACTATCAAAATAACTAATATATAACATAGTCTTTTAGGGTCGTTATTGAAAATAATCCTTGCTACATTCACATAAATTTAACACAATAATTATCTCACAATAAGGCAAGCACTATCTACTTGTTAAAGGGATTTTCATTGCAAGCAAAATTTACTCTTGACAAACAAAAAGTTATTTTACAAACTGAGATATTTAAAAAAACAAGATGTATAGAATTTTCTTTTACACTTTTTTCTTTTTTTTTTCCAGTTTGAAAGTACATACTATTAACTAATTTCTACTCATTATCTTGCATTGTGTAGATAAAGACTTCTACCTATGGAAGACTCATATCTAAGACTCACACAATCTCTTTCTTCTATTGTAATTAATTATCAAACTTTACTATATTTTTTAGTAATAAATAATCTATATATAAAAGTATATAACTTGTTTAAGTTAACTATTTACACTTTTATTTAGCTATTTTTTTTACACTGTATATTTATTTCTCCAATATACAAGCTTTGCTAGCATCACTTTTTTTATATAATGTGTTGAGCATTGTTCCTATTGTTGAGGTTTCTCATTGATGTCAAAGTTTCTTGAGAAGGTTGATATCATTGTTGTTGTCATTGATTATCTTTTATTGTCCCAGAGGTGATCTTGTGATGATTGATGTCAAATGTGCTTATGCAGGTTGATGCCATGTGACTATCATTGTTGTTGTCATTGATGTTCCAGTGGTTCTCTAGTGAGTGATGTGTTGTAACAAGATAAAGTTTTGAAGGTTAGTTGGCATGGTCATGAATTTTTAGGTCAAATTTTGAAGGTTAAGGAAAGAAAAAGTGCTTTGATATATTTCAAGTGCTAAGAATGAAGGGATCTCAACATGAGACAGATTTTATTGTGCTCATTATATTATCAAACCTTTACATGGGAACCTAAGATATTTATGGCAGATGGGGAATGATCCTAGCTCAAAATTCTAATCTTTATTTTTTGGTAGCATTCACTTTAAGAGGTCCTACAAGAAAACCTATTAGAAATATCTGATTAATCTAGGAAAATCTGATTCACGGGCATGGAGAATTTCTTGAAAGTGATGGCAAATTATTAAAGTTTGAGTTGAATGGTTGAATTGAATGGTTGAGATAAATAGATGAGATGAATAGTTGAAAGAAATGAATTAACCAAAAGGGTAATTCAAACAATCAAACCACATGACTGAACCAAACATCTAAGCTGAACAACTAAGCTGAATGATTGGATCAAACAATTAGACTGAATAGTTGCGTTGAATGGCTGAGTTGAATGGTTAGGCCAAATGGCTAAGCCAAATGGTTGAGCTAAAGGACTAGGATGAACGACTGAACCAAATGCCTGAGTTGAACGAGTGTGTCACATGGCTTAGTTGAATGTCTAAGACAAATGGTTAAGTTGAATGGCTTAACTGAATCCCTAAGTCATACACCTTGTTCAAACAGTTCCACTGGATGATGGAGCTAGATAGTTTGACTGTTCAACACACTGGAAAGTGACCTATGCATCTAGTCTGTAATTTGGTTACCTAGTCACCTCTCATGCCCTATAAATACTCACCTCTACTCTCATTTCTAACATTTTTCATAACTTTTTTCTTATCCCCAAGAGAAAAAAATCATTTTGCAGCCATGGAAAGAAAATTTGTTTTCAAAAACCTACTATACCCACACATCCTAAAGCTTATACAATAACCAGATGCATATAATGATCAGGTTCAAGAATGTAGATTTAGTGGCCTCTTCTACATGATGTAATATGACCTCAAGACTACCCTTTTTAAAATGCTCATCTACTCATATGACCCAAATGAGAAGATCTTCACCCTGAAAGTTGATTATAGAATGACTTCATTTGGTACTTTTCCACAACATATTCACAATCTCATAAGTCTTCCATTTCACAATGTAACCTCTATCATTTCCAAATCATAACTATTAGATGAAGATAGAAATTACTTGGCCAAAAAAATTGGTTTTCTCATCAAAAAAATATGTACTTATAAATTTATTTGTATATTTAAAATTCAATTTTCATCTTTTGTAATCTAAAGACTATAATCCTCTTTTTATCTTTCATTTCAAATAGTCAGAAGAGAGGTGTCCATGTTGAAGACATTAGTCACCCTTTTTTGAAAGCAATGGTTGAATTTTTTTAATCCAAAATAGTATTGCAAGGAAGAGCCATAGATATTCCATATTAGGCACTATTTTACATTGGCTATATTATTTTCAAATTTAAATATGATTGTTGCTCTTTCATTTCCTTCAAAATAAATCTTGAATTGAATTCTACTGCTAATAATCTTAGTTTCACTATTTCTTATTCCAATTTTATTCTAGCATTGTCCTATGAGGCCTTCGTTGACCTCCAAAAAACATAGGGTCCAACTATGCTAGATCCAAAAATGATGACAAATTCTTTATCTATGGATGAGTAGGAGATTAGTTAATTTACTCATTTGTTGATCTAGATTGAAGGGTTTAATGTTTGTCTATTTGTTAAATGGTTACCAAGGTAAATATTAATAATTGTTTTATATTTATTTGTTACAATAGACATGCAAGAATGTATGCCTCAAAACAACAATCTACCTCAAAAAGATAGCATGTAATTGCAACTGCGATTGAAGATTCTGTAGATTCAGATTCTGCAGAATCATCCATGCAATCTTATTGATTTGTAAAATGTCCACGAGTTTCTTCGATGTCCTCTCCATATGCAAGTTTACTATTTAAAATTTTCAAATGATATTTTAATTTTCCAAACTGAAATTCATTATTTTAGTTATTTGTTTTATTCTTGTAGTTGACTTGAGAGTAATTCAAATGGTGGAAAAACCACTAGTACCACCACAACAAATAGTAACATCTACTATCCCTTTTCAACCCTCTATAGAATGTATTGTACATTACATTTTTTACTTTTATTTTTTTGTATTTTTATTATTGTTTTTTAGACTGAACATTTGAATAATTTAATAGCTCAAAACGCCCCTATGGCTATCACTAGCAATATGCCACGTACATTGGAGAATATTTTGTTTCCAAATATAAGTATTAAACTTTTAATTTCAATTTTGCATATAACTTTATTTTTTAAATTTATTTATTTTCTAAAATAAATTACATTTTGTAGGCCATCACCTATCTATGAGGAAGATTATGCCACCACCTCTGCCCTTGAATGCATTTCACAGAAGGGGGAAGGTTCTTCCATTAACATTACTACAACAAATAGCAACACTATAATATCCAGTTCCTAATTCCCTTCTTTCTCTGTTGGAGGTTTATCAAGTACACAGGGATTGACTTATTTTCCAAATTGATCTTGGCAATGAATATTTAGGGTTTGATAGTGTCACTAATGTTAGAACTGATTTCAATCCACATGATTTTATCCAATGAGATTCAACACATGTTCATGCAAATGCTCAACAGGAACATTCAAGCACTTCATCGAATAGTCCCACCCTAATAGAGAATGTTGTAAAGTCTAATGATTCCCTTGCATATTTTTTATTGAATAATTTGGTGGCAGATAGAATTACTACTAGTATTTAGGAGGGAGTCATTTATGAGCTAAAAAATATACATGTGTGGGAGATTTGGGAAAAGTCCCTAATAAAAGAAATAAATGACTATTATCACAACCACTCATAGTGAGAAAATTTATTTACATTGGTGTAGTAGGAACCTAAAAATATGGATGCTTTGTTTTCCAAATCTAAATATAGGTCAGTTACTATTGCTAATACTTACAATGATAATGTGTTGATGATCATGCTTAATAGGTTAGAGAATTTGAATGTAGAATCCCAAGCATATTTTAATAAATGGGTGAAAGACATCAACCTTGTTGTGATTATAAATATAGACAAGGAAAAAGCTTTGGTAATGTACATTCATTTTAATCAATTTTCATGTCATTCTTAATTTTGTTCACATCTAACTACATTATATTTTATAATGCAAGAAAAATATGAAACTTGAAGAAAGAAGCCGAGGTCCTCAATGTCCATCTAAAAAATGCAATAAAAAGTTTACAATTGCCACTCAATTCAAGGAGAAGCTTGTTCTATTGAATAAATAGAATAACGCACTACAAAAAATCATTAAGGAGCAAGGATAGGATGTCAATGCCTTATTTAAGTAGAAGGCAATTGCCAATCCAAGTCTACTTTCTATAGGAGATGCTAGAAAAGTGGATAGGGAAATTTTTGAATGTATTAATATTTCAGTTATGGATCTTGAAAAGAGAAGGATATTGAAGGGCAAAAGTATCACAGAGGATGTTGGAATTAAGAAAGTGGTTGTGAAAGTGGTTGTGAAAGAAGGGGAAAAAATGGTTGAAAAAATAGTTGAGTAATTGAGATTTTGTTTTAAACATTTCTATACTTGAAAACAATGTTTTATTTTAAAATATAAATTATGAATGATAATTTCAAGTTTGTAGATGTTGTGATCAATTGATTGAGTTTTAATTTTAATTTCAATTTGAATTTTATGATGTTGTAAACTTGAATGGTGTTAGGCCCCCTTTTGATATTTTTGATGCACTTGTGAAACTCACATCTTCACGTAAATGGATTAATGTCAACATATTCCTTTATAAAGTGTTACACCTAACACAATGATAATATATTAATCTTGTGCAGTCATCACTTAGCAAAAACCATAGAAATGCATTTCAAAAAACATATAATACTTATTACATGTTATTATTAAAAAATGAGTTGTTTTTTGTGGAATATCTCTTCTTTATTATATTTAGATTGATTCTTGATAAAATCATGATTTGAGATGTGTTTGAGGCCATTATAAAACCACATTCATATTTGGTATATGTTTGTGTTGAAGATAGTATTTTGATACTCGATAATAATGAGGATTCATCAAAGTTGAAAATATGCATAATTGATTGTGATCATGAACTATAGAATAGGTTGATGGATTATTTAATGTTATGAGGATATGTATAGATAAGGCTATATTTTATTTGATCACTTTATTCTAAAAAGAATCAGTTTTAAGGACTCTAAATATTTGAACAACTTTTTAAATATAGGCTATCTACTCCTACAGGGAGTTATTATATATCCCATGTCTAGTACCTATGTATGGTATATATAGTAGTATATGTGAGTATATATGAAGTATATATGAGTATGTATGAAGTATATACTCCTATATATAGTAGTGTATAGTATATATATAAGCAACATATATATATACATATATATATATATATATATATATATATATACATATATATATATATATATATATATATATATATATATATATATATATATATATATATATATATATATATAATGAAATTGATTTCATTGTTACATAACATATCCAAGGTTTAGGACTATGCTCATTCATTTACAAGAGTTTATAGAATTAAATTGAAATCCTAAGCCAAAATTAAGAAAGAATAAGTAGTATTCTAATTAAAATGTAGGTTCACCAAATTAACTCTAATGTGAAATGTAAGGTATTGAAATTATATAGGAAGTTAAATAATATATTATACAAAAAGTATGACAAAATATAAATACTTTATAAATAAACTTGTACTTTCTAATTGATTTATTTGACTTTGTTATATTTCAGTCGACTATAAGAACATGAAGACATAAATTATTTAGAAAATAAAGATCCACTATGTATTGTGACAAGGTCAAAGAAGATAGACAAGATCATAGTGTATCATTGTCTAAACACACTATGCACTGGGTGTAAAAATATGGGCTCATTTGCCCCTATCACAGAACTTGTTTTAATGTAAGAAAAATATATATCTATAAAACATATGTATCAAAAACATAAAGAGCCATATTAACCTATAGTATCCCCCCTAACACAATGACAATATATTAATCTTTTACATTCAGCACTTAGCCAAAAAACAAGTAAATGAGTTTTAGAAAACGTATAATAATTATTTCATATTTTGATAAACATGTGAAATTGAAATTTAGAAACTCCATTTCTAAAATTATGGTAGTTAAAAGAATTCTCCGTAAACCTAATCATCAGCAGTGACATTTGCATCCATCATGTAAGTACCATATTCAGTGTCATTATTTACATCCTTTTTATGTGTCTTTGTATTACTAACACCTCTTCTTTTAGTTATAGAAATCCATGTTTCCATAGCTCTTTCATATGTAAACATATCCACTACATAACGGGATACATATAATCTCAAACAAGTATATAAATTTCTATCCAATGTATTTTAAAGTTTTGAATTTATGAATGATAATGTACTGAATACTCTTGCATCTTCTATTGAGCCCAAAATCATTGTTTGATAGAGCACATATAATCAAAAATATTCACTTATACTTTTCTGCAATATACTACTAGGATGAATATTTTTTCACAGTGTTGTAATTACCCCATTCTTTATTTGTTCATGTAGAAGATGATATTGTTAAAACATTGTAATGGCAAAATGGGTTGACTAGGATGTCACCTTTCCAAAAATACCCTTAATTTCTAATCTATTCACCTCTATAGATCTACAAAAATTCATTACATGACAAAACATGTATTTCTAAAATAAACTGCTAACCATTTTTTATTGTTATTACTATTCCATAAAATGGGATTGACAACTGCCATCACCTCCAACAAATCATCCCTTTGAAAGTGATCTCTAATCTCCATAGCTAAGTTTTTAGAAACTCTACTTAGTTTCATCTTGGTTTCAGATAAAGTAGTGTCATATAGAATACATGTTTTGGGCATTTATTTAGATTTGGCTACCACAAGATCAAGTCTTTTATAAAAAGTGTTCATTAGAATCTCCTTTCCATTAACAATGACACAAACATGATCATTGATATTCAACCTCAAATAATTGTCAAGGTTCTGTAAATTGGTTATACATTACCAACTTCTTAAAAAAAGGCTTTGAAACATTTCATTCAAGTGTATAGTATGCCAAGAAATTGATATACTCATTTTCTCAGCTGTATGAAGCCCACAATATAAATGAACCTCTCCTGAGCATGTTTCATTAAATAATTAATTTCCTTCAACATTGGAAGAATTCAACATAAATTCAATAGTGTTTACAAATCTATTAAATAGTACAACAAATCTTTTTCCTTGTCAATTTCGCTATGATATTTATACATGAAAGCACTAATGATGGATATTCTTCAAAAATTTGACAAGCAAGTTCATACATAGAAATCTACTTTGTATCAACATCTTTCAATAGTTTTTTACGATCAGTCACTCCTATTACAAATTTTTAGAACTCTAAATTTCTTTTTGGACTACTTGATATATAATCCTATAGGTCACGAATGAACTACTCTACTTTGACCACATTACCAAATTTACTAACCATTTTGTATGCAAGATTCATCCTATGAGCCATGCAGTGAATTGTAATCATATATGGGGCAACTATTATTTGCAATCAAACACATAAACTATTTTTACACCCCTTCATAACTGATGTACCATGAGCCCCAACACACACCATCTTCATAGCTATTGCATAAGCATCTATTCTAGCTTATCTATCAAATTCAATACAACCAATTTGTGAAGATTTTTTGCATTATTATTTTTTACCATTTTATGAACTGCTAGTAGATGAGGTTTCCTTGAATAGTTCTCCAAAGTATACACATGAATGCAAACCCAGGCTATGTTGTCAATTATTGTGACCTTATCGATGGACAATGAGATAAATAGTGATTTTTGAACACTTTCTTTCAAATCTTGAATGTCAACCATTGCTAGACATTTTGTCATTTCCAAATCACTGCTATCTAACCAATGTGATTTTGGAATATCTAGAAATCCATTATGTTGAAACAAAATCTTATAATCTAAAAAATCAAATATAAGTCTACCTTTTTTTAGAATATGGTATATACTAGAAAATTATATGTCTTTTGCCTTCAGATGGGACTGCTTGACTTTTCCAAAATTTGCTTCAATTGTTTCCCCTTTCTCCACAAGATGCTTTCAGTGTTTCTTATCATTTTTATACTCCTATGCATATCTTACATCCATGCATTCTTTTACAGTTTTCCACCTGTGTGTTCTTGTTATCACTCCATATGGGTGCTTCACTGACTCATATACTTTTCCACAATGTTTCTCAATCGTGTCTAATTTCAATTGCATTTTGTGTTCTTTTCTTAGTTTCTAGCTACATATTATACATCTGCACTCTATTGGAGTATCATCAGCATTTTTAGGATCTACAGGTTCTATGAAGAAAACTTTTGTCACCCAGTCTACCTTAAAGGACCTTCCAATTGTCGATCTACTTCTATTCCTTCAGGAAGATTTTTGAGTGGAGGTTTCATATAAACTTTGTGTTTGGTGAGATGGTTCAATCTCTTCTACCACTTTAGTGCCATTATCACTTTCATCGAAAGCCAAAGGAGTGTCTTCGATTGGTGGCATGTCATCATCAAAAAAATCTTTATGGGGTGATATGTTATTCTAGTTGATTTTATCTTGTGAGATAACAGTCAATATTTTTGCATGTAAATTTTTTTTTAATATTATTGAATAGTTGAAGTCAAATTTATGATAAACTAAAAAAAAAATAAATACCTAAATTTTGAGTGCATTGTGATTGTGTGGACTTTTTGGTTGGTTATTTAAAATAAGATAATATGGATGATTTTCTTGATGATTGGTCTATCCTTTTACCATTCCCACCAGATGCCATTATGGCTTGTACTTTTTATTTATATCATTTGATACTCCCATTTGGTACTATCATCTGATAGAAGGGTTTCACTGACTTTTAGATCTCCACTTATCTCTATCATCTAGTGGTGTCATTTAGCTTAGACATTTGGCTAAGTTGTTTAGCTAGGTATCTCATCTCTATCATTCATTTGGGTCATTTGACACTATCATTTATTTTTGTCATTTAGTTTTATCATTTGACTCTATTGTTTGATTTTGTCATTTAGCTAGGTCATTCGGCTTTGTTGTTTAGATTTATCATTCAAATGGGTCATTCGATCAAATCATTCAATTGTATCATTTAGCTAGGTCATTGGGCTATGTCACTCAACCATGTCATTAGGTTTTATTATTCATATGTATCATCCATCTCAGGCATTCAGCTCTACTATTTGGTAGAATAGTTTGTCTTGTTGTTCTGTAATGTCATTTGTTTTCTTTGTTCACTGCTATTATTCAGTTCTATGTTCCTCTATTTGTGGTTGTGCTTGTTCTCTTTGTTGGTATGGGTTAGACACTTAGGGGATATGCTATATATATTTGTTGAATTTAAGGGTAATCGTATATATTGTTGTAAAGGGTTGGTGAGCTGACACCCCCAAAAAATAATATCCCTAAAATTTTGGTAATTTGGTCCCATCTGTCGACCCTAAAAATTTGTCAAAACTAAAATATTAAAATTATAATATTCATGAATTAATTAATATCACCACTAAAATAACCCTAATTTTTGGATTGAAGAGCTATGCTTTATGAATGATTGTTCAGAATGGAAACAGGTTTAAACCCTCTTAAAACCTTAAAAACTACCCAATGCTGAAATTGCTAATCAAAAGTACCCAAAATGGATTGGTATGCTCATATAGTCTATTTTAGGTTGTATTAAACTCTCCCAAGAACCTCCAAGTATGATTGAGTTGTCAGGGGTGTGAGTAGACCCTTCAAGAAAGTGTCAGTTTCTTAAAAATTTATTGTAGTAGTCAGATTTAACCAAGTCAAAGTATGAAAATAAATGGAGGATGAATGTAGAGACTTATTTTTCATTTCCATTAAGGTTTATATACAATTTTTATCCCTAAAGTATGCAAAACTAGTCATCCAAGTTAGCCAGTCGGTAATAGACCTAATGGTGCAAACAGTGAGAAACCTAGGGAGTAGTGAAAAGATGATTAGGAATGTGTTATCATGATAGAGTGATGAAACCAAGTACATGGATATGTTTTTTTGAATTAGTATTTCCTATTAATGCTTTTTATAAATCTTTTAAGTTATGTATAGTGATGAACATGATGAATCCAAAATGACTTGTTTGACTTGGGGAGGTCTATGTGTAGTGAGGTCAACAAATTGGTCCATAAGACCAATAGTTTCTAGTAGACCATATGATGTTCATATTTTAATATGTTCTAGAGATGTTATAAGATCATCTAATTAAATAATTATTATTTTAAAGTGGTCATACAAGTGTTGAAGTTTAATGTCACCATGACTGTGTTTTAAGGTAAATTGGTAATTTTGAGTAAGCAAGTTACAGTGATGAGTTTGAAGCTCCATGACCTAATTTAAAGTATATAATGCTTATATTATTGTTTTTTGTGACTTGAAATTACTTTTTAATATTTTTTAAAGCTTTAAGTTAGTGAAAGTGGTATAAATATTGAAACCTAAATGGCTTGTCTAGTTCTAGTTTGACTGTGTGTAGTGAGCTCAAAATATTGGTCTGCAAGACCAATATTTGACATTAGAACCTATTATTTTTGTATTTTAGAGTGGTATATAGATGTTAAATGATATTTTTTAATTTTTATTGGTCATGGGAAGTGTTATTTTATGTGTTGAAGATCGAGTTGTTCATGATTAGTTTTTTGAGTGTTCCGACAGTTTTGAGTGGGCTATTACAGAGAAGTGTTTGAGTCTTTTTGCCTTGAGTTATGAAGTGTAAATCACATGGTAATGTTTTTAGGGTCATATATTTTAATTTCATGTGATATATTATTGTATTTTTTTTACTAAAGTGTATACATGTTTTTTTTGGCATACTTTCTATAGGTTAAAAGGCCTAATTGTGAACAGTGCTACAAGGAGTGTTCATGAAGGAGTTGGTGATAAAAAGTGTCATGGACATAAGATAAGATTATTTAGGGTCTATTTTAGTGACATGAATTTTTCCTATTGTGGGTAGAGTTTTAAAGTGTTCTAAGGAGATTAATTATGATTTTTAGAGCATTATAATGAGAAAATATCTAATTTCAATGGGCCATGACATATCATAGTCAGTTGTGGATGGATAAATTCCACCTCCTAGACCACCAAATGATGTAGCATGCAAGAAGTAAAGTGAGATAAATTCTAAGGCAATGAATGCCATTCTATGTGGCCTATCATAAGTAGAGTTTGTGAAGCTAATATACTGTGAGTCAATGAATATGATATGGGATAAGTTGAAGACTATCTATGAAGGAGACACCAAAGTGAAGATGGATAAATTGTAGACTCATAGAAGGACGTTTGAAAGTCTGAGTCTAAAAAAAGATGAGAGCATTGTATCCTACATGTTAAGGTTTTATCAATGTCACTAGAGGATTATGAGAAGAATTGAAATAATTTACAGTTGTTCAAAAGGTAATGTGATCACTAACTCCTAAGATTTATTCCAAGATGTCCGCATTAGAAGAGATGTAATATTAGGACAAGCTAGAAATGGATGGGCTTCATGGCATCTTGACTACCTATGAGATGATAAAAAATGAAGTAAGACCTCCTAAGAAGGAAGTAACATTTAAAGCTGAGAAGAAGTTAAGAGTCAGAAGGTCAAGGATGAGGTATGGTCAAATGTTGATGATGATGAAGTGATAGCCATGTTTGTTAGAAAATTGAGGTTTGGGTCTAGTAAGTACAATGGTAAGTTTCCTTTCAAATGTTTCAACTTAGTAATATTGGTCAATTTTCATCTAAATGTCCTAACAAGGATAATATTGAGAATGATGAATAACATGATGAACATCATGGTGATGATAAGGTCTATAAAATTGACAAAAATAAGAAATATTTTAGGAAGTATGAAAGTAGGAAAGGATCATTCAAGAACAAGAGAAGATTATATACCAAAGAAGATAATAACTCATCTAATGTAAGTGACACAAGTACATCTGATAGTGATGATGATAGTAATGAACTTGAACATGATAATAATAAAACCGTATTCATGGTTATAGAGATAGCCAATGAAAGTTGCTCAAAATGAAAAGTCATTATGGATGATGAAGAATTAGATGAAGAAGAGGTTGAAGTTAATCTTGAGGTAAAGTTGGTGAGTGCTCTAGAGGATTCAAAGTTCTGAATAAGGAAGAGTCACAAACTAAGATGATTAGTTAAGGACTATGGAGAGCATATTAGTTTATTTGAATAGAGACTGAGTAACACATCCAAGGAGCATGATGAGATCATCAATTAGTTTGAGACTCATATGGAGATAGTCACTGCGATCCTAAAGGATAAGAAAGAAGAATGCACTAGGTATGCATCAAAAATAGAATCCTTAAATTTAGAATTGGATCAAAAAACTAGAAATATGAAGATCTATGAGAGGTTTGAAAAGAGTAATGATGATTTAGATGACATCTTAAGTAGTCATAAGTCTACAAGTGATAAGATAGGTCTTGGTTTTAAAGAAGACCAAAAGGAAGTAGCTCAAGTTAAAGAGAAGGATAATAAATACAAGAAGGTCAACATAAAGAGACCAATCAGACATCATGCAATCAGTTTGGTTGTAGAGTGAGAGAGTGTAGAAGATCCTCTAAAAATGAATATGCATGAGATTATGAAAAGAATAATCAGTTAAGAGGCGTGAATGAGTTTGTTTTTTATAGTTTTCATAATGTGGGACACATTATAAGATTATATCCTAATAAATTTAGAAGGCCATCAAGTCAAAATAAAAGGTTTGAAGCCCCTAGAGTGCAAGAAAGAAGGAAAATGAATGTATGGAAACCAAAGATAGTAAAGGTGAGTCATGATCAATTCACAAGCCCAAGTGGACTATTTGTTATGGTAGAGCATAATTCAAATATGAAATCAAGTCAAGAATGTCTATTATCAGATCGCATCAATGATCAAATAGTTGATGAAGAGGTCAAGCCTAAGGTGCTAATCGAGCCTAAAAGGATCCTAGAGGATATTTAGTCTTATGATAGAATGGAGATATGAGAATCTCTAGAACTTGTGTTGTTTTGGTGCGCTTTGAGGTCTCTCAAATGCTCAAAATGAAGGGTTCTCAACTCGAGAATGATTTTATTGTGCTCATTAGCTTGTCAAAACTTTGCATTAGAACATAAGCTATTTTGGTATATGGGGAAGGATCCTAGATCAAAATTATAGGTATTATTTTTTGGATTGTGGGGCTATGCTTTATGAATTATTGTTAAGGGAAACATGTTTGAACCCTCTTGGAACCCTAATAAGGACATGATGTTGAATTTATTGATCAAAAGTGCCCAGAATGGATTGGTTTCCTGAGGTAAGATATTTGAGGTTGTATTCAACCCTCCCAATCACATTTAGGTGTGATTGAGTGTTTAGATGTGTGAGTAGACCCTACAAGAAAGTGTTGATTTGTCAAAAATTTATTGTAGTAGTTAGAGTTGACCAAGTCAAAGTATGAAAATGGATGGAGGATGAATATAGAGACTCATGTTTCATGTCCTTAAGTTTTATATACAATTTATATCCCTCAAGTGTGATAAAATTTTCATCCAAGCTAGCCGGTCACTAACAAGTCTAATGGTGTAAACGGTGAGAAATTGAGTCAGTAGTGAGAAGATGATTAGGAATGTGTTATCGTGATAGAGTGATGAAACCATGTACATGGTGATATTTTTTGCGACTATTATGTCATATTCATGCTTTTTATAAATCTTTGAATTTAGGTAAAGTGGTGAAAATATGAAGCTAAAATGGCTTGTCTGACTCAGTGAGGTTTGTGTGTAATGAGATCAAGAAATTGGTCTGTAATACAAATAGTTGACACTATACCATATGATGTTCATATTTGAATATGATCTAGATATTTTAGAGGATCATATACTTAAATAATAATTCTTTTAAATTGGTCATACAAGTGTTGAAGGTCAATGTCACCATGATTGTACTTTAAGGTAGATTAGTAGTTTTGAGTAAGCAAGTTGGAGTGATGAGCTTGAGGATCGATGCCATAAGTTGAATTATCTAATATATATGGTGTTGTTTTTTGTGAATTTAAATTCTTTTTAATGATTTTTTAAAGCTTTAAATTTAGTGAAAGTGGTTAAAATGTTGAAACCTAAATGGCTTGTCTAGTTCTAGTTTGACTGTGTGTAGTGATCTCAAAAGATTGGTCTGTAAGACCAATATTTCACATTAGAACCCATTTTTTTTGTATTTTATAGTGGTATATATATTAAAAAGGATAATTTTAAAGAATCATTTGTCATGGTAAGTTATCTTTCAGGTGATGAAGATCAAGTTGTTCATGATTGGTTTTTGGAGTGTTATGGCAGTTCTAAGTGGGCTATTTATAAAGTGTTTGAGTCCTTTTTCCCTGCGTTATAAAGTATACATCACATGGTGATATTTTTAAGGTCATATAGTTTATTTTAATTTGATTTATTATCATTTTTATGTGACTAAAGTGTATACATGATTCAATTTTATTTGGTAGACATTTTATAGGATCACAAGCCTAATTGTGAACAATGCTATGAGTGTCCATGGAGTTGGTGATAAAAATTATAATGGACCTAAGATAATATTATTGGGGGTATATTTAAATGACATATGAAGTGTTCCTTCCATGGGTGGAGTTTTAAATTATTCCAAAGAGATCAAAAGGCAACATATAGTAATGAAGGCCTAATTGAATTAGGTCTCCATGAAACCTAAAAGTGAAATGTGGTCTAATAGAGTTATGATAGGCCAAAATGGACTCAATATTCATTTGAATCATGTTTATGATATATCATAAGACCTACTCCATGGCTGAACTAATAGGTTAAGGGTGTTTGGCCATCTAATTGATATATGAATAAGAATTGGTTTATGTATAAGGTAGTTTTAGGCCTATTTAAAAATGAACGTACAAGTAAATGAAATAACACATTGGTAAGTAGAAGTAGGTCTTGTATAACATATTAAGAGTTCATATAAACTTATTTGAATATTTTACATAGGTTATATGTATGAAAATCAAGGTCATATGACCTAATCAAGTCAAGAAGAAGGCTAGTTGAGCAAAGAAGCCTAGAAGATAGTTGAGAGGGGTAGAAGAGGGAGAAGAGATGAAGAAGGTAATCATCATCTATTGAACGATAAAAAAAATTTCTAAAGGTGATCAAGGGCTTTAGGTGGATTAGTTTGTTTTGAGTCATCTAGGGGGTTGGTGCCTCCTTGCAATTTGGTACTTGTTAAAGCCTCGTTGGGTTGGTGCTTAACTAGTTAGGGTTAGTACTCCATTTGGAATTGGGGAATTAATAGATTATTATCTTTTGACTTATAGGAATATAGTCCATTTGTAGGGATCAATGGGTTTTCTTCCCCTTAAGGGTTTCCCACATATATGATGTGTCATCTTGTGTAATCTTATTTCATGCTTATATGGTTGATTGCTTATGCATTGCTTGATTTATATGTTGATGTGATGGGTCATGTATGCTAAGGAGGAATTGAACGAAATTTTTAAGAGACTGGTTCAAACCCCCCATCCCTTCCCCATTCATTGTGTTTATAACACAATGCTCTATATTTCTCAACAAATGAAACTATTTTTTACATTTTGTGACATTGTTAAAAAAATTGCTCTTACTTATTTGATGCTATTACTTTGATTTCAAAAACACAAAGATCAAATGTAATATACCATTTGACACATAGGTGGGTACTAGCCATTACACAACTCTTGTTTAAATATGAATACTTGAAGTAAAATTTTAAAAGTGAACATAAATAAAAAAAGTGGGACTATTAAGTTGGTTCTCATGTATTTCACACTTTTAAGCCTATGTTTTTTTATTTAATTTGTCCTTTTGAGAGCTAAACTAAGTGAAAATATGTAAATATTGTGTACATGGATACTTGGTGTTATATTTTAATAGTGGAAGCATAAATAACAATCATCGATAGCAAGGGAATGAATTGAACCAATTTCATCTTCATTAAGAGTTATTTCAGATCTCTTTTTTTTCTAGAGGTTAGTGTCTACTTTATTTATATAATTTTAGTGGAAAGTTAAGTTTAAGTTATGCCCACACTTAAAAATGGACTTTAAGTATTAGAAGTCATTAAATGGCATGATTATAGAATGTTTATGTACTTTTCAACAATTAACTTAAATTAGTAGTTATTAGTGTATTTTTAAACTTAGATGGTCCCCATTTCTCCTTTTAGTTCATTCAACCATTTATCTCCTACCTCCTTGTTTTTGAATTAGACCTATGTTAGGAGTATGATTAATACTCATAGGTTTATTAGGAGCATCATTCATTCTCTTAGGCTATTTGTATGGTCCCTCCCAGTTAATGTTCACATGTTTCCCTTATCCTGACTAATTTTTTTTCAATTGTTTGATATTGGTGTAGGTACAAATAAGGTCCTAATTTGGATTCAAATTTTCTACAAATACACATGCATTATATTTCATTTATTAATAAGCATATTGATCATTTCTATAGACATTTTAATGAACAGTCACATGCATTTATCATTTTCTTACACATGTTCATGGCATAGCTATCATTGGAAGGACGAAGGAGGAAGGACACACACTGCACATCACTAGGGTTTTATATGACATTGGAATTGTTTACAAATATTTAATTATTTTTACCATTATTATATTTTATTTTCAAGAAATTAATAACTAAAGTATGCTTGAATACCCAATTAACTCTCAACAAAGGATCCAAAATACTCATTTCTTCCATAAACTCATATATTTTTGCCAATCTAGGACAAGTAGAAGTTATTTTTCAAGTGATTAGTGGCATAACAAAGAAAGATAAACCGATATTATTAGAGATCGAGACTATTGGGCACAACTATCAAAATAAGATATGCCTATCTAATATTATTAGAGATCGAGACTATTGGGCACAACTATCAAAATAAGATATGCCTATCTAACGTTTTATATAACCATCACTTCCTCTCTTGATTTCCTTCCTTGATTATCAAGCGAAGGAATCACACTCTTTGGAGAATTCTCTATTCATTCCCAATTTTTTAGGTAAGGTCCATGTCACTTCTAAGCATGCATTTACACTGTGACAATATTGATAGCTATCATAATATCTCATGATATTCAATATACTTCTCTAAATCTTGTATAATAACCTTTCTCTGACTTTAGAATTAATTGATTGGGCTTATAATAACCTTTTTCTAACTTTAGAATTAATTGATTGTGCCTATATTTTTATTTTATACCTATTATTTATCCTAACTAAAATGAAATTAGGTATTTTTCTTTAATTTATTTTTAATCTTATATCTATATTATAATTTTGGACCCCAATTTATATGATAAGTTTAACTTGAATACTAGATAATTTTATAAAGTAATTGTAACACAAATTTATTTATGAGATTTCATGTTATTAGATTATACATTAAATTAGTGTTTGAGTTATCGGTGACCTTCAAACTCTTTTTAATTTTAAGTTTTTATAGAGATAACATTAAAGTTTGAAAGTATTACTATATAAATTAAGCAATAAATTATGAGGTGTGAGTTTTATTTTTGTTTTCTCTCAAAATAAATATTAATGAGATTTTTTTATCATTTTTTTTAATATAAATTAAGATGAACATGAAAATTTATTGAAAAATCATTTAATAAAAAGAGTCTAAAATATATATGATTATAAAATAATAAAAATGTTCTCTTAATTTAAAGATATTAATATAAATTTTCTATGTTTAATATGAATTCTTTAAATTCCTTGGTTTGAGTAATGGTTCACCAAAAATAAGATGGTTCACAATTACGATAAACACATTGAATAAAGAAGTGATTTAAAAGAATGTTGAAAATATAATCGCCACTCGTAATTGATGGAACTGGTTGGTTTTTAGTTTAAATTATAAATGATCCATGAAAACTAGCAATATATTCCTCTGGTATTATGTACCAAATTAAAAAAAATTAAATAAATAAATGATAAATAATAAATATTAAATAATTAGATTAGATATACTTTTATCCCCGACTAAGGTAGGGTAGGTGAAAGAAATAAAGATATTTATTTTTCACCCTTGATAATTAGCAATAAAAAATTTCATGGCATCGCATCTCATTGCTAATAAAAATTCACAAATCAAGGAAAAATATTTCCTATACAATTAGATATTTTAAAAACAATTTATAAACTCTACTTTAACAGAGTCGATAGTTTGAGTAATGGTTCACCAAAAATAAGATGGTTCACAATTATAATAAACACATTGAATAAAGAAGTGACTTAAAAGAATGTTGAAAATATAATCGCCACTCGTAATTGATGGAATTGGTTGGTTTTTAGTTTAAATTATAAATGATCCATGAAAAATAGCGAAATTGGCGTTGGATTTGTAGAAGTGGCGTCACATTTTTTAGCATTAAAACCTGATTTGTTACGTCCAACTTGACCTTGGCGTCATCATCCTTACCAACAACATTTTCCTTCTACCTACGTGGAGCTACATTCAATTTTCTACAGGTGGAGAGTGGCATTAGAAAAGTGGAAACACCTTTGTGTTTGGCATTACTCTCCAAGGATTTTATAAGATTGTAGCCTCGCATCATTTCTTTTGTTTTGATGTCTTGATTTGCTGAGCATAGCCTTTTCTCAAAGGTGTTTTTTTCTAAACTATGGCATCAATTTCTAGATCTGCGTGGAGTCACATTCAAATCTATGTTGGCTTTGTCCAAATTTATAGGTGTTGGAGATAGGAATAAAGGCATTGGCAAAGGAGAGAGAACTAGGTGTTGGATCTGTTGTGTTGGAGTCCTTGATCTAGGCGTTGTAGCTGAGAAAGTACTTGGTGTGGCATCACACCCCTGACCTTGGCATTTTAGCTATATATTCTCCTTTTTTTTTGACCTGCATCTCTGAATGGCATCGCCCAAGCCTTGGTTTCTCCTTGGCATGATCAAATCTCCTATTGACGGCACCGCACAAATTCTCTCTCATCCTTGCTAATGTCAAAACCTATAATATGCCCCAAAACAATTAAAAAGAAAAGTATGTTTTATTTTTATTTAAAATAGCTTTGCATTTTTTTAAATTGAAACACCTTGTACCAAATTAAAAAAATAAAATAAAAAATAAATGATTAGATTGGATATACTTTTATCCCCGACAAAGGTCGGGTAGGTGAGAGAGAAGAAACTTTGGTTCATGTTATGGAAACACATGGATTTCTTTGAAAGAAAGAAAGATATTTATTTTTTTCCCTTGATAATTACCAATAAAAATTTTCAGGGCATAGCATTTCATTGCTAATAAAAATTAGCAGTTGTTTCAATGGTGTAAAGAAAATCAGAGATTAAGATTAATAATAATATTATGATTAAAATATATATATATATATATAATTTTTAATTTTAATATTAAAATATTTAATATAATAAAATATGATAAGATAATTATATATTTTAATAATATGTAAATATATAATATATTATAATAAAATGTAAGTTTAAATTTAATATTAATATATTTAATAGAATAAAATATGTGAGATAATAAAATATATAATATATTAAAATATATATATATATATATATATAAACTTAATTAAATAAATATAATAGAATAATAATTAAAAAAAAAAAGTGTAATATTATATTAGATATAATATATATTAAAAATATATTTTGTATATAAAAAATAATATATACAATCTAATACATAGTATTATAAATATATATTACCTATTTTAATATAATAAAATAATATTATATTAACTATTAAAAATAATAGTTAAATAATAAAAAATAACAGTGTCATAAAATAGAAACTTCAATAAAAATTTACAAATGACATAATCTATTAAACTTAATATCCTTTGAATTGGGTTGATTGCCATCTACATTTCTTCATGTTGATATGGATTAGGGTTCGGGCATGTGTATTTATTAATGTCGCCATTCTTTTCAACAACGCCAACATGTTTCACTCATCCTATCTCATTCCAAGTTTGAAACCATAAACTTCGCCCGACTTCCTCTTCAATAATTTCTTGCAAGGTTGCTTCTTATTAACTTTCTCGATCCACCTTTGCCTTTGGGAAAATTTGGCAACGATCTGCATGGATTCCAAAAATTGTTTTTTTTAACGCAGTCTTAGCCCCAATGGATATACAAGAAGCCTTGTAGAATCACCCCCAAATTCATAGCCTCTACCTAGACCACCACCTCCTTCACCATCCCCTATTCTATCAGGGCCACAACCGGCTCTAGTAGCGCAACATATTACCCAAAACACAAGTGGATATTGTTGGATTGTGATTGTTAATGCCTATTAGGGCTTACAAAAGTATGGGAATCCCCATCAATCCCCATCAATGATGCTCTATGAATAGAACCAGATATAAAAGAAGCAAGATTGTATATTGGAGTCTTACTTCTGTGACAATCCCATATGATCTCTAATAAGTGAATACACACTGTATAATTGTATTTGCATCCTTGAAAATTATATTAATTTTTTTCAGACTGAGCTAACTTTATATGCTTTCAATTTTTACAGCTTTCTTTGAGGTGCTCAATTCAATAATATCGATAAGATAAATTACAGATTATATAATGAAATGAAACCCTGTGTTATTGAATTTTTTATAAAATTTCCATAATTGCTTCTTGTATCAATTAGAACATGGACGACCATATCTCTTTCCTTCTGGCCTCCAAACATCATAATTGATTTGTGGGATTTCATTGTACTAGGTGATGCAGGCTTACTATATGTGATCCTCAATCCCTCAAAATAGTAAGTGCAAGAGTAGAGATTAAATAGATGCAATTTAAAGGTTTGTGTTTCCAATCCAATTACTCAAATTTCTTGTGAACTTCCTCTTATCTTAACCCAACATGAAAAATTTTGCTCTGAGGGTGATAGGCAGGGTTACCGTAGGAGGAAACTACTACAAAGACTCTTATAAATAGAAATATTTGACTCTTGTAATAAATAAAAAATTATACCTTACCACTATTTGTCATATTTAAACGTGTTAATAATAAAATCCATTGAAAATTTTATATGGAATGCTTATTTTCAATCCATTCCAATTAGAATGATGAAAATAATGTTTCCAGGATATCAAGTTTAAATGCAAGAAATGGAAGTGAAATACAGCAATAAACAAGCATATCCTGAGCATCTACCATTATACCTATAATGATTGTGTTTTCAATATGTAGCCTATGAAAGAGATGAATTTATTTTCTATAGAGAACATATTAGAAATCATTACCTACAGAATGGCAAAGTTTTTTTACTAACTGTAATCATTTCTATGCATTACATTACAGAATGGGGAACTTCTTATTGAACCAACTTTCTGAGTTAAACTCATGTAAGGGGTGCCATTGTAGTGGGAATGGTGTGTCTTACTCATCTACCACCAACCTTGATACTCCAAATCATCAAGGAGTCAGAGGCATGTCATTTATGTAGGCAATAAGGCAATCTACAAGCTAACAAAGCACCCAAACTTGAAACCATAAATCAACAGTACGTAAAACCATTGTTTAACTCCTCATGTCAGTGTAAAAATCATAGTAAATAGCATCTTCTTTCTTTTTTCCTCTTGTAAGAAAAATTTTGTGCCTTTCCCCACTGTATAAACCTCTAGCTAATAAATCTATTTTGAAAAATTATGAATCCTAGTTGAATTGGTTGTCTATTTTTATACTTTTAAAAAAACAAGCTTGCATTCATTGTTATTATCTTAATATTATTATAATAACTAGCATATCTATCTTAGATAAATCTATGTAAAATACACTGAGAGATATCATTCTCGAGGCACCTATTCTACTTATGCCAAAAATTCAATATTAGATAGGCACCTCAAGATTGATATATCTTGGCATCTTTTACATAGATTTATCTAAGATAGGTATGCTAGTAGCAACTGTGCATTTTGCATATTTATTTGATATATAGTTTGATATATATTATCCTTTGATTTATTTATTTTTATTCTTTTATATATATATAATATTGTGTCAAATTTTTTAATAGTATTTTTATGTTTAAAAAAATAAAAAAATGTCAACCATTTTTTCTTACACGGGTACAACATTAAGATCTCTCCTTCCCCCCTTTCTCATTGTAAAACACCTCTTGATGTAATTATTTTTATTTATAAATAAATGAAATTAATAATTTCATATTAATATATAAGATAAATTAATGGCTGTTTATCTTTGTATATATAATTATTTCATAGCTTATTAAAATATTATTTGTAAATTATTTGTTAAATATATATATTTTTTTTAATGGAACTTGTTTCTATATTTAATTTAAAATATGTTTAATTTTTAAAAAATATGTATTTTTATTATTCTGCTTATTCATAAGTTATATCTTTTGAAAAAAAAAAGCATATTAGTAAAAATAGTGGCTGCATATTTATATATACATAACTATATCATAATTTATCTACAATTATATAATTGAAATTTTACATCTCAGTTATGTAGTTTGGAATGTGTGACAATTATTTTGGTTTTTTGAAAGATATTTATTTTTTACACATCTTGCTTTAATATATTATCTTTGTTTTCTTTATATGTTATTCAAGGAGTTATTTCCGTAAAATGTATAAATTACTTTTATTATCACTTTAAAATTTAATTATAAAACTATTTTAAAATTAACCAATTTGTTCTTAATTTTTTTCTTTTATAATATTAATTTAAAATTGATTATTAGTTTACCCTAAAAAATAAAATTATAAAATATATATATATATATATATATATATATATATATATATATATATATATAAAGTTAAAGTATAAACTATATACTATATATAAAAGATAGTGAAATTTGAAATTTTCACATGTTTATAACCATTTTTTAATAATAAGGAATTGGTTCCTTAAGTTCATTTAAGAGAAATTGGATCAAGTAATTTATAAACAATGAGTGTAAAGGATATACAAAGAAGTTTTAGTAGTTGCAAACATTGTAGGGGATAAAATATTATAGTCTCAACCTTTAAAAATATTAGAGTTCACTTTTCCATCTTAATGTCACATACAAACATAAAAATTAATTAATTTGAAAGTTTAATAAATAAATAAAATTAAATTTTTTTTGGCATCTTGAAATAGAGGGAAAGTTACGACTTGAGTTAAATTAAAATAATAAATTTAACGTGCATATAGAAAAGATTTTATAATGTTTAAAAATAGTGTAAAAATGCTTTACACTAATGTATTTACTATTGAAATAGTGACATTTCATGATGTGATTGATTATTCTATTATAAAAAAATTGGACAACTAATATATCATATTATGACAATTAGTCAAGCAAATGCTATGGACACAGACCCAACCACATGTTCCACTTCGAGAAGAACTCCCCACATATACCCCCAATTTTTCAAAACAACATGTCGTGATATTGCTAGTATTAGTTTCTAATGATGGAATTTGCTTATTGATTTTAGATTCTATGGTGGAAAGTGTGGAAGAGCAGTGGAATTTATCACTTCTAGCCAAATGCCATAGGTTTCAACTAGGTTTGATCACTTCTGGAAATAGGATAATAGGAACTACAGGCCGAGTGAGATAATGGATATTATTTCTTTGCTTAGGGACTGCTTTTTCATTCCTTCACCTGTACAAAATATTTAACTAAAACACTTTATGATGGTCTCATATTTATGGGAAAATTCTTTGTCTCCTTTTACAAATAGAGACAAGGCTTTCCCATAATTCTAGGTTTCGTCAAGACTTCGCTATGTGGATTTCCCTTTTAGAGCTCCCATTGGTCTTCTATCATGAGGACGTCATTTTTGACATTGCAAGGGCTTTTAGGGTTCCATCATACATCGACTCAAAAACTCAACATAGGAGGAGACTCTTGGAGGCTTAAGTTAAGGTTTAAAATCTCTCCTATTAAACCCCTTTTGAAGTCTATCCTCCTTAGGTTTAAAGGTGAATTATGGAGACAAAGCTTTCTGATTGATGGCTTTCTAGGACCTTGTAAGTTGTGTTCTTATTTTCATATCCCTAGAATTTCCTATCTAATTTTTATACCTCCCCTTAGTGATAATTGGGATTATTTATCTATGAGTGATTCTCATTGCATCAAAATAAATATGATCTGCAAGGCTTTGAACTCTAAAATGTTTCTAAAGCCCTTTCCAACATTTCAAGATCAGTTTGGGATGGAACCCAATATAGATATGACCAGGGACCTAGGTGGATTGGCTAATGTCAATCCTACTTCTCAGATCTTTGTTCATCTTATAGTCTCTAATAACATTTATGTGTATAAATTTAAGTCTTCCCCTATGGCTCCCCTGAGCCTTTGCATGGTGGCTATTAATTCCTCTCAACCCTCTCTTGTGGGTGAATCCTCTCCCCTTAAGGAGTGGTATGTTTTAGGGCCTAACCCTTCTCCAAAGGACAAGGTGGATCTATTTATTACCCTTAAAGAGTTAATTTAGGATAAATTGGCTTACCAAAAAGTTCTCCAATGGTTCTCAACCTCTAAACAAATGGGCCTTTATAAAAACGATGAATGGGGACATTATTCCCCTGATTCAAGCTCTTGGTTTCATAAAAAAAAATCAAATCATCCAAAAAGAGAGTTTAACTGTGAAAATGAAAGGATGGAAAGGGGGAGACTATTGTCTTGAAGGAAATTAGAAATGGAAATGGAGGAGGGAATTACCAAAGGAACTCAAGGCACCCTTATGGGTTGAAATGTGGCTGGCTCTAAATGATGGATACTCTAAGGTTTATTAGTTTATTTGTAGGTTGGGTCATTGGTTATTAGTCCTATGGTAATTACAAAGTATATATCTTTGGGAAGTGGTATATTACCAATCATTCAAAAAAAAATTAGACCTATTTTCAAATTTTTCTCCAATTTGGGTCTTCTATTTTTTTGAATTTTTTGGCAGTCAAAATTCTAATTTGGCCATTTTCCCAAACATCATTATTTAAAAAAAATTGGGATGGGTGTATGATGGAAAACTATATTAGGGGGTTGTATTTCATTATCCTTTATTTCATGTTTCCCTTTCCCTATCATTATTTGTTTCACTCATGGAAAATTAATTACCATCTCACCTCCTCATGTCTTCTCATGATGAGGATTTTTAATCTTTGGTTCATCATCACCCTTTTTATAATCACTCTTTTTTATTTTTTGGGTCATCATTTCCCAAGATGCTTGTGCCATCATTAATCACCTTAATGCTCACTTATTGTTTTTATTTCTTGCTGAGTTTAAGTGTTTTACTTGGTCTTATTCTTCTATATTAAGCTTTTCATAGTCGGTTAAGACTACTAAGAGGTTCAAGTTTTCTAATAATATTTTAATGGCTTACATTTAGGAATCTCTACTAGAGAAAGACATAGAGATAGATTCTAAGTATGAATCCCTTGAGGGAAAAATGCCTAAATTGGGACTGGGTAGGGTGGAACCAATGTCCTAGTCTACTATAAAAAAATAATAACCCCACTATATGGGGAATTCTAGAGAATGGAAACCTCATGCATTTCATTCTGAGAATAGTTGGACACAAATTTAATTGTTCCAAGTATTTTTTAAAATATTATAAATAAATGCTTGTGGTGATGAGGGGAATATATATTGAGGTTTCTGAGGAATCCATTATCGAATCTATAGGGCTACTCGTGCATGAGCTAAAATATTACAAGGAGAAGACCATAAAAGATGAATGGGTCTCTAATTTTTTTGACTCCATGGATAAAATGAAGGAAGTTATGAAAACCTTTAGATGAATTGACCTCCTTGAGGTATGGCCAGAAGTCTGCAAGTAGGTGATGGTGTATTTCACTTTTAACTCCAAGTTTAGTCTGTTTTGATACCATCATTTCATGCTCCTAAATCACTTTAAATAAATTTACAAGGCCAATCTCCCCTTTTATCTTTTATGATCTCTTGAAGATTTTGTGGTAGTATTAAAAGGGAACAACAAGGTTTTTGTGGCACATCAATCACTACATTTTTTGTTATTTAAGTTTGCCCCTCCTAATAGGAGCAAAGAGTTGTTTCTGACCCTAGCCTTGCATTTTGTGGAAAAAAAAGGGATGAAAAGGATTAAAGGGGCATGTGTGAATGTTAAATTATCATTGGAACTAAAAAGGCTAAGGTTGGTAAGCCAAGAAAAAGTTTGATCTTGGACCTGGATGATTCAGCAGAGCCGATGATGAAATTGGATGGGTCCCCGACAAAGGATGATCTTTTGGTCATCCTATCTGATCTGGGTTATTTGGAGGCTTCTAGTCAAGTTGTTTCTATTCTAGTCAAGTTCTTCCCAATGGATCCTAGTCCTATTGTTTCTTCTCTACTCAAGGATAGTTCGCTTAAGGATAGATTGTACTCAATTGAATTGAGCCTTAAGAATAAAGCTATGGAGGTTAGAATGATAAGGAAAGAGGTAAAATAATTTTGATGGGACACTTTCCTAAGAGTGGGTTCAGGGGATAAGGAAGGTCAAAATTCTAATTCAAATAACCCTCCCTACAAAAAAAATAGAAGACCCAGTTGACCCATAGGTATAGGCTTCCCCCAGGCGTTGGATGGATTCTACTTTATCTAGTCTATTGACTCCTAAAATCACTACCTTCCATTTTGTAGTTGGGGTATCAAAATTTGCTAACAAATATTGACCCAAGTCTAGGACCCAAAAAAAATCTAGAAAAGGTCCCCATTAGGTTCCAGGGGTGCTTTTGTTCATCCCTTGCATGTTTTATTTAGACAATTTTTTGGTTTGGTCTTTTACTCTCTTTTTATGCTCTGCTTGTTCTATCTTGTAGGTTATTTTTTGTTTGGGTAGATGTGCCTTCTATTTTTTATGTGGTATCCTTTCGGAGACCTAGGCCTCCTGGTTTCACACCAGTCAAAGGTGGGCTTATCTAATTCAAAACATTAAAGTTTGAAACTATTCCTATTTAAATTATCAGGTGTGACCTTTAACTTTGTTTCTCTTAAAAGTGATTATTAATGAAACTTTTTTTTAACAATTTTTGTTAACATTATAAATTGAGGTGGGAATGAAACTTTATTGAAGAATCATTTGGTAATAAAATCTAAAATGTATGTGACCATAAGATAATAAAAATATTCTCTTAATTTGAAAATTTATCATAAATTATTTATTAACATTTTTTTAATATTATTATCACTACTTTAAATATTATGTTTATATTTAAAAAATTAATAAAAAATACTCCTTATATGTTTGGATGTAGTGTTTGCCACTTTATCTTTATGAAAAATTAATAGTAAATAGATTAGTACAAAAAATTTATATTAAAATTTTTTAGTAAATTAAAGCAAAATATTTTCCATATAATTAAACATTTTAAAAACAATTCATACTCAACTTTAAAAGAATCAATAGTTACATGATAGGGCTTGCCAACATATTCATATGAATTCTTTGAATTCCTTGATTTGAGTTATAAATAGTTTTCAAAGAAATCTCAATCCACCATTTTAGAAAAAGCAATTTTGTCAAATGACTCCCTTGAAATCTCCATTCCAGTTCTTCTACTCTTTGGGGGAGGCAGACATTGAACTGTTGTGTGTAATAAAAAAGGAAATAAAGGTGAAAAATAAATGGATCCTTTGAAAATGACCCTTATATCTCAAAATTAACATTTTAAGCATGGGTCATAGTTTTTTCTATTTCTTCATTGTTTAGCTTTTTAGTGGTTGTTGTTGTTTGTTCGTAGTTTTGGATAGCATTTAATCTTATTACGTTTTTCCTTCTGGATGCATAATACATGTGTTATTTTTGTGTTGGGTAGGGCCCCTCTTCAAAAACCACTTTTATTGGTCATTTTATGGTCTCTATTTTGTTTTGCCATCATGTTGGCTATGCCGATCTCTGATTTCAATCGTTCTTTGTGGTTGATTTTATCATAAAATTTTATATGATTAGGGACCATTCAAAACCCCGTGTGTGTGTGTGTGTGTGTGTGTGTGTGTGTGTGTGTGTGTGTGTGTGTGTGTGTGTGTGTGTGTGTGTGTGTGTGTGTGCGTGCGCGCTTTATTATCCCTATTTTTATTGATATATTTATATCAAAGTTTTTACTAAAAATTATTCTTTATATGTTTGGATGTGGTTTTTACCACCTTCTCAAGATGATGCACTTGTTAGTAATTAACACTATATGAAATAATGAAATTATTTTTATTAGGATCCTTCTCAAATTAAGGATATAAATTTTATTATATTTATATATTTTAAGAACAATTCATATTATGTACATTAAAAGAGTCCGTAGCTAAGTGGTACATATTCCCAACATACTAATATATACTCTTTAAATTCTTTAAAAAAAAATCTAAATAATTAAAGGAAAATTAAATTTTATGGAAATTAGAATAAATATATTTATTAAATAATTATGACTTAAAAATCATAAAACTATAGTTGACACTTTTAAAATATAAGGGTAATAATTAAGTGATAGAACACCTAAACATATTAATGGTTGGTTTTGAGTTTAAATTTTAAATAATCCATGAATAATAAGAGTTACATAGCGGTTAGTCCTTGTCATATGTATTGATATATAATTATATGAAAGTACCTAATGTGATAATAGATTTGTTATTTCAAGTTTTTTCAATAATGGGGAAGATGTATAATAGAGTGAAATATCAATTGAATTCATGTAGTGAGTTAAGAACATAGAAATGTGAATGCTTTTAAGAAAATTGTAAGAAAATCTATGATGTGACTTTAGTACTACTACTTAGAATAATATTCAAAGCAAAATATCTTTGAGACTTATTTAAAAATGCTCTTAAGAATGTTTGCCTCCGTGTACATATGCATTAGAGAGTATAGTCTATATTCTATTGAGTTTGAGGTGTACAAAGTCCATGCGGCGTAGGTCATAAAGTGGATGTCAAATATGAATGTTTATCCACTATAACAACTTCCACAAATTAAGAAAGTGTAGTTAGTCCATTTATTACATTCTTTGTGAATTTGGAAAGATGATGTTTCAATTTGTATGACACAATATTATTTTTATTTTAAGAAGTTGACAATAATTTGGTTCATGAAATATCCATTTACTAAATATAAAATATGAATTGGAAAGGACAAGTCTTGTTCTAAAATTGGGCATTACCTTTTTATGATATATTACCCACTCATATTTTTATTAAAAAATAGTAAAAAATTAAAAAAAAAATTAAATGCATTTAATTTTACATATATCATATAATCTACTATTAATTTAAGTGTTAGACATTATGTAGTTGAATTTGGAAAAAAGAAAAAAATAAAATAAAATAAAATAAAAATAACCTGGATACTATATAACAAATTAATTAAACGTAACTTTTTTTTACTGTATCAATACAAAGTTGAACTTGTAAACACCCCATTCTAGCCACAATTGGCTTTTGACTGAACTTCAGACTAATGTATACCACACATTGAAAATTAAGCATAGAAATCATTAAGCAATCCAATTTAATTCACATATCATTTATCAATTCTTAGAATCATGTTGATGAATCGCTATTTAGAGTATTCTACCATACGTAACAATAACCTCTCACACATTGAAAATTAAGCATTGAAATCATTGAGCATCCCAATTTAATTCAAGTATCATTTATCAATTCTTAGAATCAAGTTGAGGAATTGCTATGTAGAGTATTCTACCGTATGTAACAATAACCTCTCACAGATTCATTCCCAATAACCTTGAGACATAACAACTGTCAGTTTTGCCTATGGGCCCATTAAATAGGGCACTTGAATAATCCTAAAAGAGCTAAAATGATAATCAAAATGAATTATCTAATTAAATAATATTAAATTCTTAGTTGAATTATCCATTTGTAATTAATAAATATCTAAAAATGAAAATTCTAAAATTTAAAATATCAAGCCATCCCATCATTGCCTTTATAAGTTGTCAATCTCTTCAAAAATATCTCAAAATATTTAATTTGAGAGCCATGCCTAATAATTAAAAATCATAATTACATGACAACTTTTAACTCAACTTGAGTTAACCTCAACTCACTTAGGATTAGTTTGAACTCATTCCATGTTTAAACTCAACCTTAACTCATCTTGGATGAAGGTTAACTTTTGGAGGCTATAAATAAAAGGCCATACCTATTGATATCTAAGTTATCTTGGTGTAATGTTATAATGGTCAAATAGATGCAAATAAACCATTCAAGTAGTGTTACCATGCGAAATCCATAAGCTAAGCAACCAAGTCAAGGTGCCAATGAGAGAAGGAGCAAAAAAAGTTTCATTGTCAAAGAATTCTTGATACACAAACTAAGCAAGCCACTTCAACAAGCCATTTGGCACTCCAAGAAAGGTAAAATAGTGTTTTATTTTGTGTTCTAATTGTGCTATCATTTCTATGTTTGTTACTTATGCTTTCCCTAGTGTCTAGGCTAGAGGTGTTGGGATTTTAGAGTGTTATATTAATTTATTTTATTAGACTAACCTCCCCTCTATGTAATACTTTTTCACATGATGGCATGCCCGGTGGGACCAAAGCATCCCATATGGCCAAGGAGATTGATCTACTAGTTTTAATTTTTCTAACGGATGCATATAAATCTTTAAGTTTCAAGTTTTAGCTTTATTTTTTACATCTTTTATTTTTAATCAAGTCGTAGGTTATAATGATCGATGCCAATTTTACAAATCAATGTTGATTATAGGAATCGACCATGATCACTATGTAAAAAATAGAACAAGGCAGAGAACATGGATAATAATGGTTTTACCCAATTTTTCTTGCCTTCATTATATGTTTGATGATCTACATGTTATTTGTATAACCCATTTCTTACAGAATCCATGAGATGCTTGGGTTTTAAGATAATTTATTAATCATTTTTTGGTCAAAATGGACTTTATTTTTATGTGTTTTATAGGAAATTTCAATAATATGCCTTAATCGAGATTGATTTCTATAATCGACATTGATCTCTATGGATCGATGATGATTGATCTTTGAGACAAGAAATTAAAACCCTGAGAGATAAATTTTTAAAAAAATATCACTTGATTTTAGGCTTCTAAGTAGGCAAACCCTCTAACAATTTGCAGGTCCTATGGTGGAAAGAGCAAAATTTAAGCATGGTTAAATCTTACACATATTGTATTTGGTGCTTAAAATATACTTAGTTACTTTCATCTCTTAGTTATTTTTGAAGTTTTTATATTTATCGACAATGCCAAGGGGCTCAAACTTCATAACATATTTTATTTTGGTGCTATAAAAATAAACTTTTATTTAAGTTAAATACTCATACGAGTTTCAATTTTATGATTGTTTGTTGAAGTGGTTGTTTAGCAAGATGAGTGTCGCATGTATGCTCTCCCCCATCCCCTTTAGGGAACTTGGACGATCAAAAAGGCTCACTCTTTGCATTATGTCTCTTTAGTCCAAAGGCATGGAAGGAAAGTCACTAAGGCCCTCCTCAAAATCCACATGATTTGGGTGACCCCAAAAATGACCCTAAAGTTCTTCCACTTGTCTTTATTTTCATGCATTTTTGGTTTGTGGGTGGGAGTTCATCACCTCCCCATGAGTTTTTTAGGGATTCATTGACCCAAGAACTCATCTCCCAAAATCATTTTAACCCCACTCCATGGTGGGTATATAAATTAAGGTTGACCCACTAGGATGCTTATTTTGATTGATTAAAATAAGCTCCATTAGTGGTACTTGACCTCAGAATGTAGAGGCAACTCAAAAATCATAATGCACTAAGCAATTGACGAATGTAGTAGTTGTGAAAGGGACTAGACCTTTTCACAATAAGCTGGTTGACGTGGATTCAAATAATGTAATTGTTCCCTCATTTTTTTGCACATATGGTACTATTTAGAAATAAATGAAAACTAATATTTTAGACAACCCCTCATGCCATAGACATATTGTTGATGTAGTATGAGTAGCCCAAAGTTCCATGTTGCCATATGAATTTTTAAGAGAAGAGGGGACCTAAAAACCCTAATTTTCATAATCTTTTGTTTTTTGAATTCAACAAACTTAAAATCCTCTCAAGAGTAAGTATATAGATAGAATTTGATAGTACGATGTAACCTTGTTAATTTTAGGATTTAAGACGTTATACTTAGGTGTTTTTATCGTTTGTCTTTTGACTTACATGGTCTTGAGTCAAAACTATTTTTTTATTATGCTACATCTAAAATGAGTCTTTTTTACACATTACTCCTTTATTTAAGGAGGTGTTATTCCATCTATTTTATATCACACCTTTGCCTTAGATTTTTGTGTGTATGTCATTTGTTTGGAAGGGGTGTTTTTATGCTACCCATTTCATTCCAAGTATTTATGCCTTAGAGTCTTAAAAAAACTATTTATCATACCTTTAAATTAGGATAACATTGTTACACGGCTCAAATTTTTTCAAAGACTTATTGCCTTGTGTTTAAAATTACAAAACCAATACCACGTGTGCCTTTTGGATCTATGTCTAGTGTCATCATGTTGTTTATTCTTGTCTAGTTTGTTGTCTATTTTTAAAAACCTAGACTTTTGAGTTAAGTTCAAAATTAACCTTGACAATTTTAGATCCAAACATTGATTTATTTATGCATGTGCCTTATGTAGTTTTATCCTAGACATCAATCTTTCACTTTTGGGTTATGTAACTTAGGGTAATTCCTTACTAAATTTATAGATTATTTTTGTGCCTAGATTTGGGGAAGTGGTCTATCTTCCATATGCCTAAGGTTCAATGTATTTTTCCAAATTAAGAAGTGTGTGTTTAATTTCAAATGTCTATTCTATGTTAAATTATTTCAATTTTGTTAGATTAAATATCCTGCCTTTTAGACCTCATTTTGTTTAAAGTCTAGATTTTATGCCTTATTCCCAAAAGACCTAGAAATTCCTATTTTGAGCTTAACTTTTGTGCCTTGTTTCCAAAAGACCTAGCAACCTTTGTTTCTTTAGACCTAGTTTAGAATTATTTGAAGCACTTTGTACCTGAGTTTGGCATTCTAGTTTTTATTCATCCACTTAACCCTTTTGTAAGATATTTGACATTCGACTATTTTTACCAAGTTTTAGCATTAACCTTTTTGGAGATACAACTCTAGTCCTTAGACCAAGCTAAACCATATTTGAACCATTTATCCTTTTGACCTTATTTTTAAGAGTTTATAGAACTATAAGCCTTTTTTTTAAAAAAGTTAATCATTGATTTGGATATGTCTCATTACACTCATAGCGGAGCCATGTACAATCTAGGTTATGATAATGTGGTTACACAAGATGACTTTGTTCAAGACCCCTATGGGGATGATGTAATTTATGAGATAGATCCTTATCCTCCTTACAATACCCAATCTAGGGAATAAAAGCATAAACCTCCAGCATAGTATTCGGTGACACCTTCTTTGGGTAGATTAATGTACAAAGTTTTCCCTTTCAATGTTAATGATACTCGATCCCCTATCTATACCATTTATACTCCTTCAACCTGCATGAGCAAGAAAGTTCCACAACATCTAAGGATTACCATACTAAGACCTTGTTCTTTAGATTATGATAGCAACCAAGCTCCATAACATCTAAGGATCATTATTCCAAGACCACATCTTTTGGCTCATTACAGTAACCTAGCTTCACCACGCCCTACCATTACCATTATAGGACCTCATCCTTTGGCTCATGATAGCAACTAAACTTTGCAATGCCCTATCATTACCATCCCAGGCCCTCATCCTTTTGCTTATATGATCAACAAACTATTCAATTCCCTACCATTCTAGGACCTTCCAGGTATGGAAGCTCATTATCCCAATAAGGTTGTGCAATTATGACTAGACAGGTCACCGTAACCATCTTAGACCAACAACTAGTCTTTCTTAAGCCCATCTTAGATGAGCCTATTTACAAATAGATCATTACCCAGCCACTAATCAATCTTCCTTCATTCCCTACCTTCCCCCACTTTAGAAAACCCATGCCAGTTTTTGAGCCACAATAGAGCCAATCATTACCTCTCCAAGATCCATATTTCAAAGACCAAGATATGTTCAAATTTGATATTTTATAACTAATTATAATCCAAAGCTAACATATCTAACCAATTTATGATGTATTTATTGAAACACCTATTTGTGACAAGTCAACCTATGATAAATCACCTTTTAATACTATCCATGTTGTTAATGAGTCTCACTTTGACAAGTCAGTCTTTGCTAAGTCACTTCTTAATGATTATAACCTCCTTTGGGAAAATCATTATCTCTACCATTGTCTTATTTTTAAAGATCCTCCTTTTGACAAGCTAGCCTCTATGGAGTTATCTCTTGACATTTTCCCCCTCATTGAGGAGTCTCACTTTGACAAGCTAGTCTCTTTAGAGTCACCCCTGGAGTCGTTCCCTTTCTTTGTAGGGCTTAACCTAGATGAGCCAGTCTATGTTTAACCCTTCTTAGATTAATATATTTTTGAAGAGCTCATTGTGCTATCATAGACCATTAATTTTTCAATACCAAACATTCAATAGGACATCATTAAAGCATCATCCATAATCAAATAAAAATCATAATTAGAGTCAAGTTCTATTTTTGAACCAATATCAAATTTAACATCAGAAGTGGAATCAACATAAATCTCCACATTAGATTCTGAGTCCCTTGAATAAAACTCAGCTTCAAAATTAGAATACATTTATGGTTGTTACAACATTGGTTACACGTGTCTTGCAGATCAATTTTGATAAATTTATGATCTTTCCATGATTTTTGAGGATGATTAATTCAACATCGATGAAATTTATCCTAGTATCTTCTATGAGGATTATGTTGCCTCTTTCCATTCCATTACCATTCCACATGCCATTAACACCAACCAAAATATCCATTCTATTGACTTTCAACCTCTCACAAGTGTCAATTTGGACTGATAGAATCACACCTTATTAAATTACATCCATGGTGAAATATCAGTTGAATAATATTAGGACCAAGAATACATCCATGCAAAATAAGAACAATCTCCTAGTGAATTTTTTTTGGAGGCATTAGAGGACAATCAAAGTCCAAACTCAGCATCTTCTAGTGAAACCTTATTTGAGGTGCTAGATGATAATCAATGTTGAATGTTAACATTCCTTAGTGAATCCTTTTCAAAGGCATTATGGGACAATTAAGACAACTATTGAAACAATTAATGGTTAAGTAGTGTTATTTATATACCCTTAATACATTAAATTACATTGATTAAATAATAATATATTTTATTATTTAGCATGAGATTATCCTCATGTAAATAAATAATACAATATATTAACCGACCCTAAGAGATGTTGGACCCATTTATGTGGTGGTTGTAAAATGTTACATTATAATGATTAGATTACCTATCATATATAATAAAGAGTGTATATTGTAAGATGCAATGAAAAAGGAGAGTTGAGAAGAAGTGAGAGGAAAAAAGATAGTATTGACTACTTGTTAGTTTCTCATAATATAATTTAATAATATTTAAATGATAAATACATTTATATATATATATATATATATATATATATATATATATATATATATATATATATATATATATAAAATCTACTATTGATTTTTGTAGTAGTTCTAAATACATAATTAATTTTATTAATTTAAGTGTTAAATGTTATGTAATTGTATTTGGATAAAAAATACCATATATATATATATATATATATATATATATATATATATATATATATATATATATATTCTACTATTAATTTTTGTAGTAGTTCTAAATACATAATTAATTTTACTAATTTAAGTGTTAAATGTTATGTAATTGTATTTGGAAAAAAAATACCCTAGTTACTATATAATAAATTAATTAAATGTAACTTTTTTATTGTACCAATGCAAATTTGAACTAATATAAATAAAAAAGAGGAGGTTGTTGCTATCTTTATTGACATTATTATTACTAGTTAGCATGCAATATGGAGGCAAACCCAATTTAGCAACTTCAATGTATAATGGATTGTGGGGATCATATGTCCCATTGTATGAAAAATGAGGAAAATGTTTAGGTACTTAACTAAATTATAATCTCCCAAAATGGGATAAATTAATGCAAAAGGGGTTTTCTCAAAATCTGAAAATGCAATCAGCAAACCTTAGATTGCAAAACAAGCTCTCAAAAATTTTAATGAATGTTAAAAACCATAGACACAAAAACGATATGTTTTTATGGGTAAAATATAGTCAACAACTTATTCTTAAATAACTAAAAATATATAGAAAAAGTTTAGAATTTAATTTACACAAATAAATACCTTTTTTACCCATTTTTTCAAGCTCAAACACCTCAATAAGATGACAAAAAAAATTGATTTATTATCAAAATTATAGCTTTATTTCAGAGTGAAATTCATCTTCAAACCCCTACCAAAAATAGTCACAATCCTTCAAAAAATACCAAAAAAATCCAGCAACCTATTTAGGCATACAAAATGCCAAAATAGCCCCTCTATGTCGATCATTCCACTTCCAAAGTGATAAGAAAAATAACAAAAAATTATAGAAAATATCCTTGTCTTCCACTAGTGAAAAATCCTTCAAAAACCTATCAAATAATTAAATAATAATTCTACAAATTATTATTTAATTTTTATCCTTCAAACCCTTCACAAATCATCCCAAAACTTCACACAAATAATTGAAAAAATAACAAATAAACTTATATTATTTAATTTGTAAATTTCAAATCAATTAAAGCCTTTAAACCCTAGATCCAAGCTCTCCAAGTGATTCATGTCACTTGCAAAAATAGCATAATAAATTATCAAACTCAAGATGGAAGGAAAAGACCATGAAACCCTCACAAACATGCATGCAAACCCTTCAAAGGAATATTCCCTACTCCTTAGGAAAAGAACAAGATCTCCTTTAGAAATGGTGACGTCAAAAGACACATTTTCAATTGATCAATCACCAATAGTAGCAAACCTCTATTAGGCATACATCCCAATAGTTTTCTTCAAGCATGAAGAATAAATTATCAAAATTCAGCACATCCTCCATTATAGCCTTTGCCATGCATTTATAACTTCTAAAGAAGGTGAACCACTTTGCAAAAATAAAACATCTTTTTTTTCCTTGCTTTAGCGCCCATCCTGACATCTCCTTTTTGAATAATATATTAATTAATTGCCTTAATTAAAATATTAATTAAAATTATTTTTAAAGTAAATAAATTAATAATTTATTTATTTAACCACTTTAATAGTAAAAACCACTTTTTAAATATTCTATTAATTAATTAATAATTATCATATGATAAAAATAACTATTTTGATAATTAACAAATAATTGATAAAATAATATTCCCTAAAAAGGGCTCCTTTAGTCTATGAGGAATAGACTATAGGTCTTCAAGACCTGTTTATTCATGATGTGGAATAGGGACATCATAGGCCTCCCCAACCAAAATTTCTTGTCCTCAAGCAATTGCAAAATCTAAGTAGGTGTCCCAACACACCTTACCAAGTAATGTCCACATTTATCTATTTTCCAATGAAAGAAATCCTCAAATAGCTTCTTCATGCTATTGTACCTATACTTTGGGGTTGCCCCCTTATGATAGAAGTGTCATCATATCCTTCCAAAGGCCCCATATGCTCCCAAACATTCCTATAATAATGTTGTACCCTCCCATTATGAATGCTTCTTACATCACCTTCCCAAGATGCCAACATAAGTATGTTTTCAAAATATTGTATGAGTTGGACCAAATCATTTTTTCCTTTATGGTAACATGGTTGTATATGCAAGTAGATTACTAATTTTTCATGTCGATAAACACAGATATAAACATATACATTTTTTGACCCAAGAGCTGGAACATGTCATAAAATTCAAAAAAAATCCCTTCCATCCATGGTTCTATTTGAGCTCTTAAATCTAATTTTTATGGATGACAAATCTTAGAATTAATATATGCATTCATCCATCCTCCTATGAGTTGAAACATGTCCATATTTTTCAATTGTGTGTTCATGTTAAGTGGCTATAATTTCTTCTTTAACTCAAAAATTTCTTAGAAATAAAAATCAAACTTCATACCATTTTTTCCAGCTTTCTTCCTTGGCTGCCATGTGCAAGATACATTATTCTTTGCATAGAGTAAGGAACATGAATGTATCCAAATAAATTCCAAATTTTTTGGAGAGAAGGAAAAAAAAAATTCTACCTCCTTGATCTCATGACTCAAATTATTATTTTTAGCAATCATTGGGCTCAATACACATGGAAACAAATAGTGATTTTCATACCTTGAGGGTTATTCTAGCTTAAGAAAGACCTAGTTTTTTTCTACACTTATCCATTTCTTCTTGAGAAAGACTTTTTTCACGGTTTTTTAAGTCACCTCAAATCCAAAACAAAATTAAAATTTAGTCATACTTACAGATTTAGCGGAAGGCTGAATTCTCTTTGAAGTCATTGGTTGTCCATGATCACAATTTATAGCGTCTTGTCATGGCCTAAAAAACACACTTGCATCCCACAAAAATTTGGAACCGTGATATACCTCCTTATCCATTTAAAACAATATATTTTCCATACAATGGAAATCACTTACATTCCACAATAATTTCAAACCTTGATCCATTTCAAACAATGGATTGTCCATATAATGCTCAATTTATATTTTTGTATCTTTTGGTTTTTTTTTAAAAACCATCCCAAATCAAAGTCTTCTTAGAGCCTAAGGAGTTCATGAATCACTTTTTCAATTTCCTTAGCCCTTGCCTCATCCTCTTACTCCCTTAATTTTTTTGTCATCACAATCTAATTTTCCATCTCTAGAAGTGCCCTTTGACTACCTTTTAAGAAGTCCTTGGTCGATTCTAGCTAAAAGGTGAGCTCCTCCACCTTAAGCTTCATTTCCTTATGTGCATTTAAGGCCTCATATACAAATTTTATGGCCACATCCTTGTCCTTGATCATGTGAATAGTTTCTAACGTTTTTGTCTCCATTACATCTTTGATTGTGTGTAAGTCCATCATAGTGACCCTTCTCTTTAAACTTTCCCCTTTCACATTATGCATTAATTCATTAAGAAGCTTTTTTGTGCCATTCCATCTTGTTAGGGTTTGTACTTCACTCTCACTTGTGATTAATAATTTTTATTTCCAATCTCCCTCATCCACTATAGAATCATGCAAGGAAAATGAAAATTTATTAGAATCATTACAAGAATCAATATTTTCATCCACAACATACCTATTTATGGGGTCATCCATGAATACCTGAGTTTCTATGTCTTCTTCTCTTTGAATTTCAAACTTTGTGATACTTGGTTTCCCCAAATTACTTAGCATTTATCCATGTTGGCCAATCATTAACAACCCTCTTTGTTGCTTCAAAAACTCATATTTTTTATGCTCACAATCTTCCACTCTAGGTTGTCCCAAAGTGTCACATTTTTGTTGCTTAGCTCCTCTCAAATCTGATTTTTCTGTTTGGTTGATTCCTCTATATCAATCCTCATGAAGCGATGTCTATCCACTCTTTTTCTATTTTATTTACAACCCTTTTATCTTATAATTTTTAGGTTCTTATGGCACAAAAATTTTGGTTAATCATTGCTCTCAAACTTATGATTTATCTTTTCGTACATGCTCCATTATCAAATATGACCTTAATTTCTCCTCACAAGTATTTGTAACATTTTCAAACAACATTTGGACAACTAAAAATTTATTATTTTTTAACTTTAAACCTTCCACAAGCCATGTCAATTACACCAACCTGAGCAAATATGCAAGTAACTTATGTTTAATCATTCTCATGGAGCTTTTGACAGGAGAGAAAGAAGGGCTTCTTCAACTGCGTTCTGATAAGGCACTATTGGAAGACAAAATTTTTCATTCTTATGTTTAGAAGTATGCAGAGGTATGTGGTCCACAACCAAATATTTAAAAATAAAGAAAAATAAAAATTGAGATTTGTGACTTTTGCTTTTTGAGTTATTATACCATTTTTATATTAAAAAAAAGTTACCTAGTGTCTTTTATGGGAAATCACTATGTATATCCTCTAAGTGTTCCAAGTTGATCCACAAGAGATGGTCAAATACTACTTACTTCTATTGTCGCTGTATTGAATTTTGATTACAATGAATTTTATTGTTTATGTCAAGATGAGGACGCTTTATCTGAGCTTGGGTAAGTATTATTGGACACAATCATTGTATTATAATTTTGAGAAAACATTCATTAGGGTCCCAATATTTATTTATGTAATATTTTTTACTTAATCTCAAATTTGTAATAGATGAAGCTCTTCATGTGTCTACATGAATCTATGAGCAAGTACTAAAATTGTATCACGATAATTGTTTTTCTTTTGTCTCACCTTATTTCATAATTTATTGTTTTGGGTTAAATAATAACTAATAAAATTGAATTTATGATAAAAGAGCTTTCCATTTAAAAATATGAAGTTGAGTTATGGTGGAATGTGTTTTTAGAGAGAGTAAATTCCATTTGCTTCACAATTATTACATTAATACAACCACTTTAACTCTATGCTTAATATGTATTGTATGCTTAATATGTATTATTTGTATAAAAAAATAAGAGTGAAAGTGGGTAAAATAAATGTAAAGGTGAAGAGACATAATTTATTTTTAAGGAATGTTATATAACCTCTTAATAATATTTAAAATTATATTTAGTGTTTTTTATTTTATATATAATTTTTTATTGAATAAGGTAAACATTTTTTATCAGAATTATGAATTGGTTTTGGGATACAATCAATAATCCAATCTTCTAAACAAAAGAAAATATAGAAATAGATGAAAGGTATAATTTTATTAAGATATAAAATTTAATATATTTGTAAAGTTTAAAATATTATATTTCCAATTTATATCTAAATATATTATAGTATTTTCAACAATAATCAAAATTATGTTATATAAACCATGTCCTTTGAGGATTCCAAACATTAAGATATAAATAAATGTACACTATTTTTGCCAAATTCTTCTTTGATTTTATATATTAATGTTATTAGTTAAATATTAAATATTTTTTTGAATGTTTACAATTAATTTTATTTCCAAAATTAACTGATTTTAGAAACATGTATAAAAAGTTATATTTTAATATTTTATTAAATATTAAAATTTTGAAATATGTGTGAGCATATTTAATTTTAAGAATAATTAATTTAAAAAATATATACTAATGCATTTAGTTATAATTTGAAATAAAACACAATATAAAAAAATAGTATTTTACTTTTTTATATATTTTTATTTGTTAAAATTTATATATAAGGTTTAAATTTAAGTGGTTAAGCCTAAAATGTTAATTTTATTTTAATGTTAGCAAGTTAATGTTTTATGTATCATTCTTCTAGCTTGTCATTATCTTTCAGTTTGGATCTTGGCTTAGAGGACTTGATCTTTTTTTTTAGGAGTATCTTGTGGTCAGTAAGGAGAATTGTTATGTTGTCAGTCCCTCCTCATTGTATTATGTTGTGCCTTCGACAAGATTACATAATTTACAAAGGGGATTTCTCTACCAACCTATCCCCAAGTCTTTTGCCTAGTCTATCCATGTGCATGTTTTTGTTTTTCTCCCTCTAACTGAGGGTAGTCATCCCTCCCATCCCATCCCACTCGGTGTAAGTGAAGCTTTGTTTTCTAAGTCATTTGTGATAACTCGATTAATGCTCCTCTAACATCTATGGTTGATTATGTTTCTCCTCTAATAGTTTCTAGTTTCCCCATTTTGGTCTCTTTTGCTCTTATGGTGGTTGCGATCGAGGAACCTCCTATTCTAGCTCAGTCAATCTTAGCTAACATTCCAAAGGAGGGACTTTATGGTGGGTGTTTCAAGGCCTTGTTCTTCTCCTCTTCTCCCTCCCCTTGCTCTCCTTCCACCCCTCTGGTTGTTACTTCATATTTGTTGGTGGATGGTATCCAGACTCATTGGGTGTATACCAAATAAAAGAATGTTTTCAACACGTTCCACCACTGCTCAAACTTATACAAATATTGGATCCATTTTGGATATGGGTCTAATGCCTTTTATTTGGTGGATGCATATTTCTTATCTATTTTTCCTCAACTACAAATCTTATTTTGGGTGATGTCAAGTTCATGTTGCCACGACAACTCCTAAGCTGTAAATCCCCAACCCTCCTCTGCTTGAGATGGAAGCTAAAATTGATAGTAAATCCCTATTAAATAAATTCATGGGTTTGTTAATCTCTTTACCCTCTCTTTTAGCATGGGCCTCTAAGGCATGGTGTTTCATCTCTCCTCCCTCTTTTTACTTGCTTTGTTCTAGTTTCTTTTTGGTGGAGTTTTAGAGCCAAGCTGACATGGATCCCATTTAGAACTCTAGTTTATGGTTCTTCAAAAGTTTAGGTTTTTTATTTTACCCTTGGAACCCCTTTTTCTCATCGGATATGATTCGAATCATTATTATCCTAACGTGGTTACGTATTTATTTTCTCCCCCCGGTGATGAAAATGCGAGGTTCATAAAAATCTTAGTGGACAATGTTGGTTCATTTGTGAAAATTGATGAAGCATCTTGGGGCCTCAATTTCATCCAAGTTTACATGTACATTGATCTCTCCAAGTTGATCTCCTTTTTGTTCAAGTTGATATCCTTGCGTGGTTCATAGACTTAACATCTCAATTATGAAGGCCTCCCTTTTCATTGCTTTAATTTCAACTATCCTCATCATCGTATATATAGGTGCCCTTCCAAGTCTCATCGGTGTCTTTAGCAAATGTGTAAGAAGAAAGAAGGAGTTCCTGATTAGGACTACAAGTGGCATAATCATGAAAAATTATTCCACCCCCTTTCTCTTTCCTTGGTTCTCTTATGAAGAAGGGTGTTGTTGAGGGTTGTCCTAGGGATGAGCTTCCTACCCCCCTCCTTTTCCCTTTCATCTTATTGATCCCCCTTCCATATTTAAGCTCTCTACTCATATGGGAGATAACTCAAAGGATGATCTATTCCCTAATTTGATCCCTCCTCAAGGCGTGCTTGTTGGTTTTCCCCTCCCAGGCCCTCAAAAAAACATGTTGATGTGGGTGTCTCCTCAAAGAAGAAAGGGCACAAATCAAAGGCAGAGTTGATGAGGGTGGAAGCAGATTATTTGATCATCAATGGATATTAATGGACCTTGGATTATCTCTTATCTATGCATGGGAGATGAATAGCCTTGGTGTGTGGTTAAACTCTCTATGGTGTGTGGTGGGCAGGTCATAGATTATGGTTGTGGATTGTTTTGCTCTCATTTTGGGATTATTTCAGTTGGCTCCCATTATTTTTTATTTTTATTATCCCTACTAATGTTTAGTTTAATTCATTTAGAATCAACATCTTTTTCCCTTTGTTGAGTTTCAATTATTATTTGGCATTTAGTTCTTTGTCTCTTATTCCTTTCATTGGTGTGCTTCCTTAACAGGTGTTTGTTGCTTTCCATAGTTCTCATCATTTTGCATCATTAATTTTACTTCCTCTTTTTGTTGTGGGGATTGGGCCCCCAGTTGTGTCCCAAGCCAATTCATAGCTTTGGTAAAAGCGTTTACCCCATCAAATAAAAAAAATTATAAAAAGTTACAGGTTATAAACTTCTAAAAATAAAATAATATTAAGAAAAATATATAAATTTATTAGTTATATTATTTAACTATGAACTAGAGAAATAAATTTTACTCCAAAATTATTAAACATCAATATTTTTTGAATGTGTGTGATGCAAAATTTGTAGACTAAAAAAAGTGCCAAGGATAAATATTAATGTGGGCTCCACGCTAAGTTGCATAAGCACTAATATTTTAGATTTATTAATCCCAACTTGCCTTTCACATATTAAATTATAAAAAGGATTATGTTCTTATGTTATATTGTTTTTTTAAGCTTATAAATGTATGTGGTGTGCATGATTATAGTTTAAATGGTAGAATCTAATATATTGAGTGTGTTCATTGATGTATGTTTAAAAATGGTAGACAAGGATAGGTTTAATAGATGCATGTTTAAAAAGGGTCACCGAGAATAAAGTTATCAAATATTTGTAAATCTAATGATTAAGTCTTAAATAGATATGCCTAACATATCTTACACTTATGAACTACTTTTATATGAAATAAATATTATTAAAATATTTATACATTGTTTTTAAATACTTTATAGGTATGACTCAATCTTTGAATTTTGAAAATAAATAATTGTGAAGAGAATATCAAAGAAAATATTTCATATGAAAAAATAACAAATTATAGATGAAAAAAGAGAAACAAAGAAAACATCAAAATGATAATTATAAACAAAGATTTTTACAATATAGGGACAAATTGATGACTGAAGAATTAGGATCAAAATAGAGACAGCATGAAAATAAGATGATAAAAATTTACACATGAACACCTCAAGATGTACAATATGTATTAAGAACAAGATTACAAAGACAAACGCATTCAAATCAATTGATTTAGGATGAAAGACAACTCAAACAAGAACTTAATTTTGAAGCATTTCAAAGGCACTAACATCAATCAATTGCTAATGTTGACATTAGTTACAAAGAATCAAATTCAATATCAATTTATTGTGTGCTCAAAACACCAAAGAATGCAACTCAAGATGTAATGGATGTCACTATTATAAACAATACACAAAATAATGATATACAAGAGGAGACAACATCGTGACCTAGAAGAAGATGAATGCAAAATAATGATTTAGAAGAGAAGTCACAATCACAACCTAGAATAAGAAGAAGAATGCAAGATTCACAAATTGATAGGGAACAAATAACTAATCCCAATGGAATGCTTGGAAGATATTTGAATACATTTCAAATGTTTTTTCAATATGGTCTAGATAATGTTGTTTCATCAAGTATGTCCTATATTTGTCAATAAAGTTACATTGGAATAAATGTTTCTCAAACTCTTGAATGTCATGCATACAATAGATGTCAATAAGAGAAAATTTATCATTGGTTTTTAATATCAAAAATTATGGATCTTGGGCCACAAGTGTCAAAACTTGCAAACATAACATAGGTTGAGTAAATGTTAATATCATGTGTCAACCCAACCCTACAAGTGACGAACATAACTAGAGGTCAATATAAATATAAAGGACATATGATAAGTTTTCCACAAGAAGTAAAAGAAAATGTTAAGATTTTTCTACAGAGAATAAAGGATTTGTCGATGATTATAGTTCGGAGGAGGGGTCAACATGAAACAAATTAAAACATTATTACCAATAGAGATATATTATATAAGGCACTTAAATATAAAATAAAACATGAAAATTTCTATTCGGATGTTCATATTGATGAAAATTTTCTTGGTGAACTTGCACTCAACTCTAATGAAAATATATTCAACCAGATAAACTGTGTCCACAGGGAGTTTGATTCTGATGCATATGAATTTGTATTTTTAGTTTTAGTGATGGAGTTGGATGAAGCAAATATCATTAATCACATGACATCAATTTCCTCCAAACCACCTTATGCCCCAAGAGAGATGGAATTAATTCATGCATGGGTAAATAACCCTAAAGCAGATTTTGGATCATTAATTAATTGGCTGGGGATATGAGCATCTCCTATCAATGATTATTTTATGTTAAGCTTACTTGATATGACATTCTCAACATTGTTTCTTGATGGAAGATGTGATTGGATAAAACCATAGTTGAGATAAGTGCATTTTCATGAATTTTTTTAACATTTGTTTCGATCTATAGATGTTCATTTTGGTTGACACCCATGAATTAGATATTAGATTATAAACATGATCATGAGACATCATGCACAAAATCCATTTACTATGTTCATGAAAAATAGCCTTCAAGATATGCTAATCACCATCAATGAGTTGCATGAGCATATGGACAATGTGTCCCATTCTCATCTAGATGATTGTTTGATGTGGTTTGGAACCACCCTAAGGATGTAAGGTCATATTGGGTAAAATGTCATTGTGAATTAATTGACATGTTGCATCAAATTAGATCGCTTAAAATCTTATTCACTCTAAGTGCAGTTGATATGTATTGGACTGGTCTACATGTGCTAATGTCTAAAACACCTCCAAAAAATCCATGAGAAGAATAAAATTGGTGAAGATAATATTATTGATTATCATAATTCAGTGGCACACTATGTGCACTTTTAATGTACAATTTTCTAAAAGGATATACATCAAAAAGGAATGAAATAAAAATATGGACAACTTTGATCGAAAAAATGATCTTGAATGAAAAAATTCTAATAAATACTTCCGTTCTATCGTTCACGCATGGGATCCTTGGGAATATCCATACCAACGAAACATTCGGTATGTTATCAATTCTTATTAAATCTAGTTTTTATATAATATTTTTACTTTTTCAATTTAACTAATAAATTATGATATATTATGAATTATAATCATTACCAAATTTAATGCAACATTGATATCTTTGAACCACAAAACAACTTACACGGGTAGTTATGAAATGTAACTATAAAGTGTTGGTTAATTATGTAGAACAACATGCAATGTGTAGATAGGGTGTCTATCTACATAAGAAAAAAAGAAGAAGAATTTTTAGGTAAGATGTGGGGAGATGCAAACAAAAAGGGGGTATCAAGTGACACTTTTTTCAAAAAATAACAACAGTTAAACTTGGAGAAAATGTGAGAGAGGATTCGAAAAAAAATTGACAATGGCATAAGAACATGAATTGTGTAATTTTCAATTTAGTTTCTAAATATATAATATTTTTGAATACCCAGATGATAAAAGTGTGCAAAATAGATGCATTTATGACAATAAATTGGTCATTTTTTTGTGAAAAGATAAGGAGATTGCATGTGTTCGAACACACTTTTTTTGAGTAAATAGATGAATTTTTGTATGAAACTTCATATATGGATAGGTGAAATGTCAAATATTGTTGAGAATATTTTTTATTAATTTTTAATTATATATATATAATTTTTAAATAATTTTACAAGTCAAGATAGGTGAAAAATTGAAACTACAAGTGTGCTAACACAACTTTTTAACCTTAATTTCATGAAAATAATTTTTTTTAAGCATAATTGACAATGTGTATATTGTTGATATATAAGTTTTATAAACGTTCGATTAATATTCAAAAAGTTACAAAGAAATTTGTGATGATATGTATATAGTCCATAATGAGGTATGTTATGTTGAAATTAAGTAATAATTATTAATAATATTCTAACATTTAAAAAAATTATATATTCTAAAACTACACTTTTCCCTATACAAACCCATATAATGTTTTTCTAAATAATAAAAGTTCTTTGATCAGATGTATCAATAAAGATGAAAAAGACTCCTAAATTTCTTAGAAACTAAGTGAGCTACTCCATGACTAGTTTCATGCTATGTCCAAACCTCCCCAAGTCAAATTTTGATGGAAAATGCAAAATATTATTGAATATATTTTTTACAATTAGAGCTAGTTATTTTTACGTTTGAAGCCATGTATGTGTTTGTTTATTTTTTTCCTTTGTGCAGTCCGAAGTGGTTGTTTTTATTTTGTTGTTTTTTTGTTTATGTTTGCAATGATATATAGTAAAATAAATTTAATGAGGGCCACTCTACATCTTATTAAATTGATTCCAGAGTTGTAGGAGTTACCATTTAGAAATTATTTTTTCAAAATCCAATCCGATCAATACTTGGTTTTTAGAATTTCAAGATTGGAAGATAGAATGAGAAATGAGATTTTAAATCATGTTACATATGTAATAGATATATACCATTTATTATGCCCCATATTTTACCTAATTGAATATTCCCTACCTAATTTACCTACTTGAGTATGCCCTACCTGATTGAATACCTGACCTTGAAGGTGGATTCCTAAATAATTTGTGGGCTTTTCAATCCATGGGTCTATCAATATGCATAAATGACTACCATGTATCATGTAACTTGTAACATACCTTTAGTCATGATATGGTCAGTCATACATGACATCTATCGCATACCTGTTACAACATGTATATATGCATTCACTCATACATGACATCTAGATGTAGTCATAATATGATAACATATACCAGACATGAATGTAGCTAGTCACCTAATAGACACCATTCGAAATAGAATAAATCAAAACACCATTAAATATTCATTATAAAAATATACCATTCACTCTAAAACAAATGTCAGATAGATGGTTAATCCATGCATTCTTCAATTCTAATCTCATGCATTATTCCAAAGTCACATAGAATAAAGTCATTTTTAGCACTCCAAATTCATAGAGGACACTCCCTCATTCACCCTCATCATCCCTCATCAACCCTTGTATTCACTTATCATCCCCATTAACTCCCTCATCAATTCTCATTATGCCACATTATCCCTAATCACTCCCTTGTTAGCTATCATCATCCTTCATTATCACTAATCACTCCCTCTTCAACCCTCATCATCCCTCAATGTCATTGATCATCCTTAAACACTCCCTCATCAACCCTTATCATCCATAATATTACCTAATCACTCTCTCATCATTCATCATCATCCTTCATCATCCCTAGTCTTCATCCCTAATAACTCCCTCATTAACCATCATCATTTCTTATCATCCCTAGTAAATATTTCATCATCTTTAATTGTCCCTCATCATCCCTAATTACTCCCTCATCATCCTTAATCATCACTAATCACCCCCTCCTCATTTGTCCTCATTCCTCATTGTACCTAACCATTCCCTCATTGGCCCTTATCTTACCTAATCACTTCATCATCCCTAGTCATTCCCTCATCTAGTAGAGTATGTTCCAATCCAATAGTCAATAGAAATCTATTTCAGACTAAAAAATATATTTTTAGATGAATCTTGAATGGTGTTTTGATTCCTTTTATTCTGATTGGAGTGTACTAGGGTGAGTATTCCCATTCATGTCTATTAGATTAGGTAGAGTCATGATGGATTACTCTAGGGAGATTGTTGAATGATTTCCATGGTGGAAATAAGATAATATCCTCTTTGCACTTTCATGGTAGAAATTCACATTGAACAATGAGGGATGATGATAGATCAAAAATTGCCTCTTTGCACTTGTTTTGTATACTCTGATTTGGAAAATGAGTTATAAAAAAAGAAACTATGTTTCCTCCTCAGTGGAAAAAAATGATGTTGGTATGCTCTTTGGATGTGGGGATGTACGTGTCGCTTAGAAAAAGAGTTAATATGTTGCCTCAATTTTTTGTATCGCAATTTTTTATATCTTGGATCTCTTATTACACTATGAAGAGTTGCAGGTTGATGTTTGGGTCTTTCAAGTTAGTATGAGCTTTATCCTCGAGCCACTATAACGGTTGTTGATACCCTATTCCCAACTCACCCACACAATAATAGACTTGATGACATGTGTTTTGGAATTTCCTAATCATACTATTAAACTTTTTGTAAACAATTTGCTTTTAAACTTTTTTCTTTTTTTCTAGTTTGAAACTACATACTATTAACTAATTTCTAATCATTGTCTCACACTGTGTAGATAAACACTTCTTTTACCTATGGAGGACTCATATCTAAGATTCACACAATCTCTTTCTTCTATTGCAATTAATTATCATACTTTACTATGTTTTCCTATAATAAATAATCTATATACAAAAGTATATAACTTGTTTAAGTTAAGTATTTACACTTTTATTTAGCTATTTTTTTTAAACTGCATATTTATTTCTCCAATATACAAGCTTTGCTAGCATCACTTTAATTTTATAATGTGTTGAGCATTGTTCTTGTTTTTTACGTTTGGGATTAATGTTGTCATTGATGTCAAAGGTTCTTGAGAATGTTGATGCCATTGTTGTTATCATTGATTATCTTTGATTGTGCCAGAGATGATCTTGTGAAGATTAATGTCAAAGGTGCTTATGCAGGATGATGTCATGTGACTATCATTATTTTTTTCATTGATTTTTTAGTGGTGCTCTAGTGAGTGATGTGTTGTAACAAGATAAAATGTTAAAGGTCAGTTGGCATGGTCATGAGGTCATAGGTCTTCATGAGGTCATTTAATAATGTATCTATGCAAGAGAATATTGATCAGTGTTGTAGTGATTCTGAGAGTGTAATATATTATTAGTATATGTTTTTATGTCTGCATGAGTGATGTGAAGGTTAGCATGAAAGGTCTTTGTTGTCAATGTTGTTAAGTGCTTGAGCCTAGTAGTGTCTTGTGAAGCTTAGTTATGGCATGAAGAGACCTTATGTGAAGGCATGTGCATGGTGAGGATGAAGATGTATGTGCATAGGTATGTGCAAATGTATGCCATTATTTGAGAAGTATGTAAGGAATGTGATCAAGGTATACAGGCATCAAGGAGAGGTTCAAGGTGAGCCTATAGGGGTAATAACTTTTGTCCAAGTCTGCAACTAAGATAAGTTCTAGACCCTGCTTGGCCTAATGAGGTATCATGATCTATTGTCAAGGCATGTGAAGGAGATATGACCCTTATTAAGCATGAGAGAGGTTGTTTTAGTATGTGATTGAAGTATTGAGAGCTTAAAAAAAGGTTTGAAGATCAGGTCAAGGCCTAATGAGATATGAAGACTTAGGTGTAGAAAATAAGGTGGTGAGAGCATTGCCTAATGAGGCATGAGGTTCAATTTCTAAGACAAGTATGCATAGGTGAGATTTTTTAGATGTGTGATAGGTTATCCCAAGTGTATTCATGAATTTTTAGGTCAAATTTTGAAGGTTAATGTATGAAAAAGTGCTTTGAGATCTCTCAATTTTTTAGAATGAAGGGTTCTCAACCTGAGAAAGATTTTATTAAGCAATTTATATTTTCAAACCTTTGCATGGGAACATAATATATTCATGGTAGTTGGGGAAAAGTCCTAGCTAAAAATTCCAAGCATTAGTTTTTGGATTGAGGGGCTATAATTTATAAATGATTGTTAAGAATGGAAATAGGTTTAAACCCTCTTAGAACCCTAATAAGTACTTGATGTTAAATTTTTTGATCAAAAGTGCCCAAAATGAATTGGTATGCTTAGGTAATCTATTTTAGGTTGTATTCAACTCTCCTAGGCACCTCCAGATGTGATTGAGTTGTTAGGTGTGTAGCAGTCAGAGTTGACCAAGTCAAAGTATTAAAATGGATGGAAGATGAAGCTAGAGATTCATGTTTCATGTCCATAAAATTTTATAGACAAGTTCTATCCCTCAGGTGTGTTAAGCTAGTCATCCAAGTTAGTTATCTAGTAATATGCCTAATGGGGTAAACAATGAGAAACCTAGGGAGTAGTGAGAAGATGATTAGGAATGTGCCATCATGATAGAGTGATGAAACCAAGTGCATGAAGATGTTTTTTGAGACTGGTATGTCCTATTCATTCTTTTTATAAATATTGGAAGTTAGGTATAGTGGTGAAAATGATGAAGCCAAAATGGCTTGTCTAACTTGGTGAGATCTATATGTAGGGAGGTCAATAAATTGGTTTATAAGACCAATAGTTTCCAGTAGAGCATATGATGTTCATATTTTAAGATAGTGTGGAGATGTCATAAGATCATCTACTTATTTAATAAGTCTTTGAAATTGGTCATAGAGGTGTTGAAGGTCAATGTCAGCATGATTGTGTTTTAAGGTAAATTGGTAGTTTTGAGTAAGCAAGTTATAGTGATGAGTTTGAGGATCTATGCCCTAATTTGAAGTATCTAAAGCATATAGTGTTGTTTTTGTGACTTTAAATTCCTATTCAATATTTTAATAATATTTAATGCTAGTGAAAGTGGTAGAAATGTTGAAACCTAAATGGTTTGTCTGGTTCTGGTTTAACTATGTGTAGTGAGCCTAAAAGATTGGTCTGCAAGACCAATATTTCACATTAGAACCTATGATTTATGTATTTAAGATTGGTATAGAGATATAAAAGGATATTTTTAAAGTGTCACTATTATTGGAAGTGTTATTTTAGGTGTTGAAGATTAAGTTTTTCATGACTAGTTTTTGGAGTGTTTTGGTAATTATAGCTAGGCTATTTACAGAGAAGTTTTTAAGTCATTTTACCATAAGTTATGAAGTCTAAATCACATGGTGATGATTATAAGGTCATATAGTTTTTTTCATTTGATTTATTTTCATGTTTATGTGACTAAAGTGTATACATGCTTTAGTTCTGTTTGGTAGACTTTCTGTAGGTTCACAAGCGTAATTGTGAATAGCGTTAAAAGGAGAGTTCATGAAGGAGTTGTTGCTAAAAAGTGTCATAGACCTAAGATAAGATTATTTGGGGACTTTTAGTGACATTAATTTTTCATATTATGGGTGCATTTTTAAAGAGTTCTAAGGAGATAAAAGGGTAACATATACTAATGAAGGCCTAATTGAATTAGGTTTCTATGAGACATAAAAGTGAAATGAGGTCTAATAGAGTTATGATAGACCAAAAAGGATTCAATATTTATTTTAATCATGTTTATTAGATGTTATAAGACATATTTTGTGGCTTACCTAAGAAGATAAGTGTGTTTGGCTGACTAACTAATACATGAACAAGGATTGGTATATATACAAGGTAATTTTAGGCCTATTTAAAATGAAAGTGCAGGTGAAAGGTATAGTACATTGGTAAGCATAAATATGTCTTGTAAACCATACTAAGAGTGTATATAAACTATTATGTAAATTTTATAGAGGTTTTGTGTATGAAAATCAAGGTCATATGACCTAATCATGTTGAGAAGAGAGCTAGTTGAGCGAAGCAGCCTAGAAGATAGTTTGAGAGTGATAAAAGATAGAGAAGAGCTTAATAAGGTGATCATCATCTATTATATGAGAAACAAGATGTTCTAAAGGTGATCAAAGGTTTTAGGTAGATAAGTAGGTGCTAAGTCATCTAGGGGTTGGTGCCTCATTACAAGTTGGTACTTGATAAATCTTAGTTGGGTTGGTGTTTATCTAGTTGGGGTTGATATTCCATGTGGATTTGGTGCTTCACTAAATTATGATTTTTGACTTATAGGACTATAGTCCATTTTCAAGGATAATTGGTTTTTATTCTTCTTAAGGGTTTCCCACATATATGATGTGTTGTCTTGTGTAATATTATTTCATACTTATATGGTTGATTGCTTATGCATTTTTTGATCTATATGTTGATGGGATGGTTCATGTATGTTAAAGAGAAATTGAAAGAAATTTATAATATATTAATTTATCCCCACTCTCATTTATTATTTTTGTAACAACTAGTATCCAACTATGGTCATTTGAAGTAGGCCTAACAGCCTAAAGGAGATCCTAGAATCAAGGATGGCTAGTAGTCAAGTTTAAGGAGGTTTCTCTACCAGTAACACTTCATTATTTAATGAGATTAATTATGATTTTTAGAGAATTATAATGAGGACATATCTGATTTCAATGAGATATGACATATGGTATTTAGTTGTGGATGGATACAGTCCACCTCCTACACCGCCAACTGATACAGGAGGTAAAAAGGAAAGTGAGAGTAATTCCAAGGTAATGAATGCAATTCTATGTGGCCTATCAGGACCAAATTTTTTGAAGGTAATGCACTATGATTCAGCCAAGGTGATATGGGATAAATTAAAGACTATCTATGAAGGAGACACCAAGGTGAAGATGGATAAATTTCAGACTCACAGAAGGTAGTTTGAAAGTCTGAGTATGAAAGAAGATGAGAGCATTGCATCCTGCATGTTAAGGTTAGATGAAGTGGTCAATGTCATTAGAGGATTAGGAGAAGAATTGAAGGAGTCTAAAGTTGTTCAAAAGGTATTATAATCACTAGCTCCTAAGTTTGATTCTAAGGTGTCTATGGTAGAAGATATGTAAGATTTGGACAAGATGGAAAAGGATGGGCTTCATGGCATCTTGACTGCCTATGAGATGAAAATAAATGAAGGAAAAACTCCTAAGAAGGAAGTAGCATTTAAAGCTAAGAAGAAGTCAAGATCCAAGAAGGTCAAGGATGAGGTATGTTCAGATGATGATGATGATGAACTGATAGCCATGTTCGATAAAAAAAATGAGGTTTGGATTTGGTACGTATAAAGGTAAGTTATATTTCAAATGTTTCAAATGTGGTAAGATTGGTTGCTTTACATCTGAGTGTTCTACCAAGGATAAGATTGAGCATGATGAATAACATGATGAACATCATGGTGATGATAATAAGGTCTATAAACCTAACATAAACAAGGAATATTTTAGGAAGTATGAAGGTAAGAAAGGATCATTCAAGAACAAGAGAAGTTTCTATACCAAAGAAGATAATAACTTATCTGAAGTAAGTGACACAAGTACATCTGATAGTGATTATGATAATAATGAAGATGAACATGATAAAATGAAACCTTATTCATGGTTATAGAGGTAGACAATGAAGGATTCTCAAAAGAGAAGGTCCTTGTGGATGATGAAAAATCAGATGAAGAAGAGGTTGAAGTGATCATTGAGGCAAAATAGGTGAGTGCTCTAAAGTGTTTAATGTTATAAAGAAGGAAGAATCATAAACTAAGATCATTAGTTAATGACTATGAAGATCATATTGGTTTATTTAAAGAGAGACCGAGTAAAAAATCAAAGGAGTATGATGAGATCATCAATTAGTTTGAGACTCAGATGGAGATAGTCACTTCTATCCTAAAGGCTAAGGAAGAAGAATACACTTGGTATGCATCAAAAATAGAGTCCTTAAAGTCATAATTAGATCAAGAAACTAGCAAGATGAAGACCTATGAGGGGTTGGAAAATATTAATGAGAATCTAGATGACATATTATGTAGTTAAAAGTTTGCAAGTGATAAGAAAGGTCTTGGTTTTAAAGAAGACCAAAAAGAGGCAGCTCAAGTTAAGGTGAAGGCTAATAAATATAAGAAGGTCAACATAAAGAGACCAATAAGATATCCTAATGTTATGAGGTATGATAACTCATTCAATGGTTACTATTATGCATGCAATCAGTTTGGTCATAGGTCAAGAGAATGTAGAAGACCCTCTAAAAATGAATATGCATGATATTGTGAAAGGAATAATCAGTTAAGAGGTATGAATGAGGTTGTTTTATATAGTTGTCATAATGTGGGACACATTACAAGATTATATCCTAATAAACTTATAAGGCCATCAAGTCAAAACAAAAGGTTTGAAGCCCCTAGAGTGCAAGAGAGAAGGCAAATGAATGTACGGAAACCAAAGACATTAAAGGTGAGTCATGATCAATCTATAAGACCAAGTAGACTATTTCCTATGGTAGAGCATAATTCAAATATAAATCAAGTCAAGAATGTTTTTTATCAGCTCATATTGATGATCAAATGGTTGATTAAGAGGTCAAGCCTAAGGTGCTAATCAAAGCCTACAAGGATCCTGAAGGATATTTAGTCTTGTGAGAGCATGGAGATATGGGAATCTCCTGAAATTGTGTTGTTTTGGTTCTCTATGGAAAGGGGTGACTCCATTATGCATCATGGATACACTCTTTAATTATCATAGTCATGGTGGATGCTTGATTTGAGGGGGATACATTCAAGTTGTTCATAAGCTCCAAGTGTATTTGTTGACAAGCATATAAGAGGTAAGCAAAGTTGTTCTATGTTTCTAGCATTTGGTAGTTGAGCATGAATTATAGATGGTTTGAGAATTCTATTGATTCATTCGGTGAGCTCAAGTTATGAAGACAAAGGGGGATTTACTATTTTTTTAGTTGATATCAAGATTTTGGTATCTTGGTAAGTTTTCTTGAGATTTAGATTTCCTTTGAAAACTATGCTTAGTTTAAGGGGGGTTTTAGTAGCTATGAATTCTTTTGTAGTTTCTAAGAGTGGTTGCCAAAGAGGGAGAATGAATGGTTCCATAATTTGTAATATGTATGACCATTTTTCATTAATGTCAAAGGGGGGAAAGTTCAAGAAGGAATATTGACCAGAATGGGGGAGATGAGAATGATCAACTTGTAGTGTGTTTTTCAATCAATGATAAAGGGGTAAATTATTGAGCATTGTTCTTCTTATTGACGTTTGACATTGATGTCAAAGGTTCTTGAGAAGGTTGATATCATTATTGTTTTCATTGATGTCCCAGTGGTTTTCTAGTGAGTGATGTGTTGTAAGAAGCTAAAGTGTTGAAGGTAAGTTGACATGGTCAAGAGGTCATAGGTATTCATGAGGTCATTGAAGAATGTAGCTATGAGAGATAATATTGATCAATATTGTAGTGATTATGTGAGTGTAAGATATAATTGGTATATTTTTCATATCTACATGAGTGATGTGAAGGTTAGCATGGAAGGTGGACTTGTCAAATTTTTCAAGTGGTTGAGCCTAGTAGTGTCTTGTGAATCTTAGTTATGGCATGAAGAGATCTTGTATGAAGGCATGTACATGGTGAAAATGAATATGTATGTGGAGAGGTATTACATTGTTTGATGATCATTTAAGGCATGTGATAAAGGTGTGGAGGCATCAAAGAGAGTTTCAAGGTGAGCCTATAGGAGTAATACCTTCAGTCCAAGTCTATAACTAAGATAAGTTTTATACCTTTCCTGGCCTAATGAGGTATCATGATCTGTTGTCTCTCGAGTGCTCAAAATGAAGGTTTCACAACCTGAGAAGGATTTTTTTGTGCTTATTATATTGTCAAATATTTAGATGGGAACCTAATTTATTCATGGTATATGGGTAAGTATCCTAGATCAAAATTCTAGACATTATATTTTGGATTGAGGGGCTATGCTTTATGAACAATTGTAAAGAATAGAAACATGTTTAAACCCTCTTAGAACCCTAATAAGGACTTGATGTTAAATTTTTTGATCAAAAGTGATAATAATGGATTGGTATACTCAATTAATATATTTTATTTTGAATTCAACTCTCCCAAGAACCTCCATGTGTGATTAAATTATGAAGTGTGTGAGTAGACCCTATAAGAAAGTGTTGATTTATCATAAATTTATTGTAGCAGTCAGAGTTGACCAAGTCAATATATGAAAATGGATGGAGGATGAATATAAATACTCATGTTTCATGTCCATGAAGTTTTTTTTATGATTTCTATCCCTCAAGTTTTCTAAAATAGTCATCTACGTTAAATAGTCGCTAACAAGCCTAATAGTGCAAACAATGGGAAATCCAGGTAGCAGTGAGAATATGATTAGGAATGTGTTATCATGATAGAGTTATGAAACCCAATGCATGGATATGTTATTTTGGACTACTATGTCCCATTCATGCTTGGTATAAATCTTTTAAGTAAGGTATAGTGGTGAAAATGATGAATCCAAAATGGCTTGTCTAACTCAGTGAGGTTTGTGTGTATGAGGTCAAGAAATTGGTCTATAAGACAAATAGTTGACACTATACCATATGATTTTCACACTTGAATATGGTTTGGAGATGTCAAAGTATCATATTCTTACCTAATAAGTCTTTGAAAGTGGTCATACATGTGTTGAAAGTCAATGTCACCATGGCTGTACTTTAAGGTAAATTGGCAGTTCTGAGTGAGCAAGTTACAATGATGAGTTTGAGGCTCGATTCCATAAATTGAACTATATAATGCATATGGTGTTTTTTTTGTGACTTTAAATTATTTTTCATTATTTTTTAAAGCTTGAAATTTAGTGAAAGTGGATGAAATTTTGAAACCTAAATGGCTTGTCTGGTTCTAGTTTGATTGTGTGTAGTGAGCTCAAAAGATTTGTCTACAAGACCAATATTTCACATTATAACCTATGATTTTTATATTTTAGAGTGTTTTATATATGTAAAATTATATTTTTAAAGTTTTATTTTTCATTGTAAGTTTTCTTTCAGGAATTGAAGATCATGTTGTTCATGATTGGTTTTTAGAGTGTTCCAACAGTTCTAAGTGAGCTATTTACAGAGAAATGTTTGAGTCCTTTTGCCCTAACTTGTGAAGTATAAATCACAAGGTTATGTTTTTAAGGTCATGAAGTTTATTTTCATGTGATTTATTATCATTTTTGTGTGACTAAAATGTATACATGCTTTAGTTTTCTTTAGCAGACTTTATGTAGGTTCATAGGCCTAATTGTGAAATAGTGATACAAGGAGTGTTCGTGAAGGAGTTGGTGGTAAAAAAATTCATGGACCTAAGATAATATTATTTTGGTTATATTTTAGGAATTAAAAACATCTAAATCTAAATCTGCTATTACCATAGACCAAATCTAAAGCTATGCAATAAAATGCATCATGAAAATAGTCCTTAATTCACCATTAATATGAAAGCATAAATGAGAGAAAGATAATAATAAAATAGATAGAATACATATAACATGGCTCACCCAATGTAGGATACATCCACCAATTAAATTTCTCAAATAAATCATTAATCTAAAACAAGATTACAATGAACTCTCACAGAGATAGAAAAAATCTCCTAGAGAAAGTGCTGCATAAAAAGTTGAACTTTCACCTACACTTGCATAATGATATATATCACAAGTTGATAAACCACACCCTATAATAAACACCTACACTTTTCAAAACACCTACACTTTGAATCTGATCCTCAAAGCCACACCCTGCAAAAAAACTATAAATCTCTAAATGCCACACCACACCCTGTATATATATTTAAAAATGAATAAAATCCATAAAAAGAGGAGAAAATATGAAATGCTTATCCAAGATAATAATTATCTAACATGTCACAACCCTTTTCCACCTCATCAATTCTATCTAAAATCTCTCCCAAGGAGAAATTCACCATATTCATCTTCTCCATCTTCTACAGGCACATTTTCCCATGAATATGGGATCATAACCAACTATACTCAACAAGGAAGGAGTTCCCTTTTCCAAAATATAAATATATTCCTCAAAAAAAGGAATTCAACATGGGAAAATGCATCTAACGACTAACTCCATGAAATATGGAATACAAAAAAATTTGGAATACAAGGAATATTCCACTCACATGTGGAGAAAATTAAAATTACGCCCCCCACATCCTTGGAGCTCTTTAGGCCCCCAAAATTTATTCCTATGGTCATTTGATATCCCCAAATGGATCCACACTCAATAATCTCCCACTTGGAGACCATTTCTCCTGAACAAAATCTATCACTGCTTCATGACCCCTAAGGCTAGCCAAATATGAACATAGTCTCAACTTGTCCAATGTGACCACTTTGGTCATCATATCTGCAAGATTTTAGCTAGTATGAATATTCTCTAGCTTCACCAAGTTATCCTTCAAAGATATCCTAATGAAGTGATAATTTAACTAAATGTGTTTCATCCTCAAGTGGAAATCAGAGTTCTTTGACAAATAAATAACACTCTGACTATCACTATGTAGTCTCTCAACTTCCTACTCATGCCTCAACTCTCAAAACAATTCCTATAACCAAATCATCTCCTTGTTAGCCTCCATGGAAGTAACATACTCTACCTCTATGGTTGACAAAGCCATAACCTTTTGTATCTTGGAAATCCAACTAACCAATGTATCTCCAATAGTAAATATATATCCTATCATAGTTCTACTATCAATATCGCCTGTCATATCTGAGTCCACATAACCATGCAAAGTGGTATCTAATCCACCATAACATAATCCAAAATCAATGGTTCCTCTCAAATATCAAAGAATCCATTTCACATCATGCCAATGCTCTTAACCTAGATCACTCATATACCTACTCACAACTCCCACTACTTAGGCAATATTTGACCTAGTATAAACCATGGCATACATCAAGCTACCAATTGTCGATGAATATGGTACCTTGGACATCTTAAGATTTCTAGCTTCTATCTTGGGACATTGCTCCTTTGATAATCGAAAGTGGATTGACAAAGGATTACCAATAGATTTAGCATCCAACATGATAAACCTTTCCAAGACTTTCTTCACATACTCAGATTGGGATAAGATCAACTTCCTCTTCTTCCCATCATAAAAAATCCTCATACCAAGGATTTTCTTTGTAGCACCCAAATCCTTCATATAAAAAGAGTCACTAAATTATTTTTGAGCATATGAATATGTTGTATGTTCTTTCCTACAACTAACATGTCATCGACATACAAGCATAATATAATAAAGGAAACATCATCAAAATGTTTGATGTACATGTAATGGTCAAAATGACACTTTTGTTATTCTTGTTCCAATATAAGACAATAAAATTTCTTTTACTATTTCTGTAGAGCTTGTTTCAAGCCATACAAGTTGTTTTTTAGTCTACACACATGGTTCTCCTTCTCTTTGACCTCATATCCTTGTGGTTGCTTCATATACAACTCTTCATCCAAATCACTATGAAGAAAAGCAATTTTCAAATATAACTATTCTAAATGCAAATCCTCAACTACAACTAAACCAATAATAGTCCTAATAGAAGTAATTTTTACAATAAGAGAGAAAATATCATCAAAATCAATACCTAATTTTTATGCAAACCCCTTGACCACCATCCTGGAATTATACCAATTTTCTCCCTTCATCCTCTTATTTGATTCTAAAGATCCACTTGTTTGACAATGGACTCTTTCCCTTGGGTATCCTAACCAAATCCCATGTTTGGTTCTCCATGAGATATATTTGTTCTTCATCCATGGCTTGTTCCTATCTCAACTTGGCATCTACCTACATTTATTCCTCATAACACTCTGGCTCTCCTTTGTCAGTGAGTAATAAATAATTCAAAGAAGGACAAAAACATTCAAGTGATTTTCTTACCCTAGAAGACCTTCTTACCATAGGATTTATGTGTTTTTGTGTAGAAGGTTCCTAAACTAAATCCTTGGATACTTTGCCATCCGTAATGTCATCTAATATTGTGTACTCTTTCTATTCATGATCTTGTTCCTACAACTGATCCTTATGCATGACTTTTTCATTAAAGACTACATCTCTAGATCGAAATATTTTCCTATCTTTAATTCTCTATAAATAGAAACCAAAGTCATCCTCACCATAACCAACAAATATTCATTTCTCTGATTTAGCCTCTAACTTGGTCCTATCCTCTTTATTAATGAGATCAAATGCTTCACATCCAAAGACTCTAAGAAAAGAATAATCAACATTCTTACCAAACCAAGCTTATTCTAGAATGCCTCTATCCAAAGGCATAGAAGGTCATCTATTAATCAGATATACTATTATGTTAACTGCTTCTACCCAAAACTATAAAGGCAACCCTACATCTAACCTCATGCTCCTAAGATGTTTCATTATTATTTTGTTCATCCTTTCAAATACCCAATTTTGCTATGGAGTTCTTGGAACCATCCTTTGCCTATGGATTCCATTGTTAGAAAAATAATCAAAGAAAGCATTACTATAATACTCACCTCCATTATCTAATTTGAGACATTTCAACTTTAGACCTATTTCATTCTCAACCAAATCTTTCCACTTCTTAAAAGTGTCAAATACATCATATTTTTTTAATGTAATAAACCCAAACTTTTCTAGTTTCATCATCTATAAAAGTAACATAATAATTGGATCCACCAATAGAAGATACCTAAGTTTATCCCCATACATTTGAGTATACTAGATCTAACTTGTGATCTTTCTTTGTGGGTCTAATCTTTAGGAACTTAACCTACTTCTATTTCCCATACACACAATTTTCACAAAAGTCTAGATCTACATCTTTTATTCCAGGCAACTTATCTTTTAATATCTACATGCCCTTATGGCTCATATGATCGAGCTTATAGTGCCACATAGTTGCATCTCCATATGCAACAACTAAATCAATAGAATCAACACTACTAGTCAAATATAAAGTACCAACTTTCTTACCTCTTGAGATCACAAGATCACCTTTAGTAACTTTCCAAGAATCTGTAGTAAACAATACTGAACATCCCTCACTACCCAATTGTCCCATTGAAACCAAATTCCATCTCAACATAGGCATGTGTCTAACATCCTTAAGGATCCATGTGTTCTCATTCTAAATCTTAGCCTAACACAACCTTTCCTACTATCTCACATGGTTCATCATCACCAATATATACATGTCATATATTCTCTTGAACATAATCAATAAAATAATGCCTATGTGGAGTGGCATGAAAATAAGCCCCTAAATCTAATACCCAAGACTTAGAAAAAATATCCATAAAAAGAATTAAGGCATCTTGACATGATTTACCTGATGTCACATTTACCTCATTCCTTTCTTTCATGTTAGCATTCTTATACCAAAATGACCAACAATCTTTCTTTGACTGTCCACTCTTCCCACAATGCCATCATATCACCTTGGATCTAGATCTAGACTTAGATCTACCTTTTGACTTTCCTCGATTGCCTTTGCTCTTGCCCTTTTGCCTCCCCCTAATATTAACGGATAAAACATTACTTGAAGATGATTCACCAATGATTTTCCTTTGCATCTCCTTACTAAGGATCACACCTACAATATCCTCAAAATTCAAGCTTCCCTTGGCAGGGACTACATTACTTACAGCCATAACCAAACTATCCCAACTATAAAGCAAAGAACATAAGATTATCAAAGCTCTAACTTCATCAACAAACTTAATTCTAATTGAATTTAACATACTTACAACTATATTAATATCATTTAGATGATTAGCTATTCAACCATTCTCAAACATTTTCATGTTAAACAATCTTTTCATAAGAAAAATTTTATTAGAAGCTAAATTTTTCTCATATAACTTCCAAATTTTATCCATGAAATCTTTTGTATTTATCTAATCTGTAATTTTAAATGCAACAGAAGATGAAAGGCATAACCGTATGGCTCCTAATGCCTTCCTATAAAGTAATGACCAATCTATATCACTCATACTTACAGGTTGTCCTCCTTTCCCCTCGAAGGTGAGTTGAAGTTCCTTCTGATATAGGTAATCTTCCATCTACATTTTCCACAAACTAAAATGCTTACCATTAAACTTCTCAACTCTGAATCTGATCTCTTCTACCATAGCTCCCACTCAATCTCATAGCCTTCCTATGATTTACCACCTCAATAAAACACACAAATAATGGCTCTGATACCATTTGTTGGAATAAAACACTTCTAAATCTAGATCTACTATTAACATAAACTAGATATAAAAATATGTAATAAATTTCATCACAGAAACATTCCCTAATTCATCATTAATATGAAAGCATAAATGAGATCAAGATAATAATAACACAGATCTAACGTGGTTCACCTAATATGGACTACATCCACCAATAAAAGTTCTTAAATAAATCATTAATCTAAAATAAGATTACAATGAACTCTCGCAAAGACAGAAAAAATCTCTTGTAGAAAGTGATGCACAAAAAGTTGCACTTTCACCTGCACCTGCACAATGTTGTATCTCAAAAGTTGTTAAACCACACCCTATAATAAACACATGCACTTTGAAAAATACTTGTACTTTGAATTTTATCTTCAAAGCCACACCCTGTAAAAAAACCCATCAATCTCTAAAGTCCACACCACACCTTGTATATATAAGAAAATGAATAAAATCCACAAAAGGAGGAGTAAATATGCAATGCTTATCTAAGATAAGCATTATCCAACATGTGACAACCTTTTTCCACCTCATCAAGCCTATCTAAAAGCTCTCCCAAAGACAAATTTTCCATATTCACCTTTCTCCACTTTCTAAGAGAACATTTTCCCATGAACATGTGATCACAACCAACTCCACTCAACAAGGAAGGAATTCCCTTTTCTAAAAAAAAGCTAGCTTCCTTAAAATAAGGAAGTCAACATGGGAAAAGACATCTAAAAACTGAGTCTATGAAATATGGAATACATATAAATTAAGAATACAAGGAATATTTCACTCACATGCAAAGAACATGAAAATTACACCCTCAACATCCTTGGAGCTCTTTAGGCCCCAAAAATTTATTATTATGGTCATCTAATAACCCCAAAGGGTTCCACACTCAACATTATATTTTAGTGACATGTGAAGTGTTCCTTACATGGTTTAATTTTGAAATTTTTCCAAGAAGACCAAAAGATAACATATAGTAATGAAGGCCTAATTGAATTAGGTCTCCATGAGACCTAAAAGTGAAATGAGGTATAATAGAGTTATGATAGACCAAAATGGACTCAATATTCATTTGAATCATGTTTATGAGATGTCCTAAGACCTATTCCATGGATAAACTAATAGGTTAAGGGTGTTTGGCCAACTAAGTGATATATGAACAAGGATTGGTATATGTAAGGTAGTTTTAGGCCTATTTAGAACTAAAAGTGCAAGTGAATGAGATAACACATTGGTAAGTAGAAGGAGGTCTTGTAGACCATCTGAAGAGTGTATGTAAATTTTTATGAATATTTTACATAGGTTTTTTGTATGAAAATAAAGGTCGTATGACCTAATCAAGTCAATAAAAGGGTTAGTTGAGCAAAGAAGCATAGAAGAGAGTTTGAGAGGGGTAGAAAAGAGAAAAGAGATGAAGAAGGTAATCATCATTTATTGAATGAAGAAAAAATTTGATCTGAAGGTGATCAAAGGTTTCAAGTAGATGAGTTGGTGCTGAGTCATCTAAGGAGTTGGTGCTTCCTTACAAGTTGGTGTTTGTTAAAGCCTAGTTGTGTTGGTGCTTAGTTATTTGGGGTTGGTTCTCCATGTGGAATTAGTGCATTAGTAAATTGTGATATTTTGAATTATAGGACTATAGTCTATTTTTAGGGATCAGTTCATTTTGTTCCCCTAGAGGGTTTCCCACATATATGATGTGTTGTCTTGTGGAATCTTATTTCATACTTGTATGGTTGATTCTTATGCATTACTTGATATATATGTTGATGTAACGGTTCATGTATTCTAAAGAGGAACTGAAAGAAAGTTTTAAGAGACTAATTCACTCCCCACCTCATTCATTATGTTTCTAACATAATTTTCTATATTTCTCAATAAATGAAACTATTTTTTACATTTTGTGACACTGTTAAAAAATTACTCTTACTTATTAGATGTTATTACTTTGATTTCAAAAACACAAAGATCTAATGTAATATACCATTTGACATATAGGTGGGTACTAGCTGTTACGTGTCTCTTATTTAAATATAAATAGTTGAAGTAAAATTTTAAAAGTGAGCATAAATTTAAAAAAGTGGGACTATTAAATTGGTTCTCATGTATTTCACTCTTTAAAGCCTATATTTTTTATTTGTTTTGTCTTTTTGAGAGCTAAATTAATTAAAACTATGTAAATATTGTGTACATGGATACTTGGTGTTATATTTTAATAGTGGAAGCATAAAGGACAATCATTTATATCAAGGGAATGAATGGAACCAATTTCATCTTCATAGAAAATGCCAAAATAGCCCCTCTATGTCAATCACCCCACTTCCAAAATGCTCAGAAAAATAACAAAAAATTATAGAAAATAATCTTGTCTTCCACATGTGGAAAATCCTTTGAAAACATATCAAATAATTAAATAATAATTCTACAAATTATTATTTAATTTTTCTCCTTCAAACAATTCACAAATCATCCCAAAACTTCACACAAATAATCAGAAAATTAGCAAATAAAATCAAATTATTTAATTTGTGAATTTCAGATCAATTGAAGCCTTCAAATCCTAGATCCAAGCTCCCCAAGTGGTTCACTCCACTTGCACAAATAGAATCATAAATTATAAAACTCAAGATGCAAAGAAAATACCATGAATCCCTCATAAACCTACACACAAACCCTTCAAAGAAATTTTCCCACTCCTCAAGGAAAGAACAAGATCTCCTTTAGAAATGGTGGTGTCAAAATACACCTTTTCAATTTATCAACCACCAATAGTAGCGAACCTCTATTAGGCATAAATCCCAATAGTTTTCATCAAGCATTAAAAAAAAAATTCAAAATTCAGCATATCCTCCATTGAAGCCTTGGCCATGTATTTATAACTTCCAAAGAGGGTGAACCACTTTGGGAAATTAAAACATCTTTCTTTTTCCTTGCTTTAGCTCCCATGCCAACATCTCCTTTTTGAATAATATATTAAGTAATCACCTTAATTAAAATAGTAATTAAAATTAGTTTTAAGTTAAATAAATTAATAACTAATTCATTTAATTACTTTAGTGGTAAAAACCACTTTTTAAATATTTTACTAATTAATTAATTAATTAATAATTACCTTATGATAAAAATCATTATTTCAAGAATTAATAAAAAATATTCCCAAAAAAAGGCTCCTTTAGTCTATGGGGAATAGACTAAAGGTCTTCAAGACATGTTTATTCATGATGTGAAAATGGGGACATCACAGTTCTCCCCACCCAAAATTATTTATCCTCAAGCAATTACAAAATTCAAATAGGTGTCTCAACACACCTTATCAAGTAATGTCCATATTTACCTATTTTCCAATGAAGGAAATCCTTAAATGGTTTCTTCATATTGTTGTACTTGTAGTTTGAGGGCTACCCCCTCATGCTAGAAGTGTCCTCATATCCTTCTGAAGGCTCCATATGCTCCCAAACAAATGGAAGGTTATACCCTCCCATTATGAATGCTTCTTACATCATCTTCCCAAGGTGCCATCATAAGTATGTTTTCAAAATCTTGTATGAGCTAGACCAAATAAGCTTTTCATTTATGGTAACATGGATATATATGCAATTATATTACTAATTTTTCATGTGGAAAAACATGGATATAAACATATACCTTTTTTGACCCAAGAGCTGGAACATGTCATAAAATTCAGAATTTTCCCCTTTCATGCATGGCTGTGTTTGAGCTCTTAAATCTGATTTTTTTAGATGAAAAAGTTCAGAATTAATATATACATTCATCCATCCTTATATGATCTGAATCATGCCCATATTTTGCAATTTTTTTATCATGTTAAGTGGCTGAAATTGCTCCTTTGACTCAAATTTCTTAGAAACAAAAATCAGACTTCATACCATTTTTTCCAGCTTTCTTCCTTAGCAACCACGTGCAAGATATGTTGTTCTTTTCATATAGTAAGGAACATGAATGTATCCAAATAAATTCCAAATTTTTTAGAGATAATTAAAACTAATTTTCTACCTCCTTGATCTCATGACTCAAATTACTATTTTTAGAAATCATTGGGCTCAATACACATGGAAACAAATAGTGCTTTTCAAACCTTCAGGGTTGTTCGATCTTAATAAATACCTATTTCTTTGCTTCCCTTATCCATTTCTTATTGATAAAAAAATTTCCATGGTTCTTGATGTCACCTCCAATGCAAAACAAAATTCATATTTAATCATACTTACTAATTTAGTGGAAGGCTGAATTTTGTTTGAAGTCATTGGCTGTCCATGATCAAAATTTATAGCCTCTTGTTATGGCCTAAAAAACACACTTGAATCCCACAATAATTTTAAACCTTGATATACCTCTTTATCAATTTCAAACAATGGATTGTCCATATAACGAAAATTACTTACATCCCACAACAAGTTTGAACCTCGATCTATTTCAAACAATGGATTATCCATACAATGCTCAATTTCTATCTTTGTATATTTTGGTTTTTCTGGAAAGCATCCCAAATTAAAGTATTCTTGGAGCCTAAAGAGTCCATCAATCAATTATTGAATTTCCTTATCCCTTGACTCATCCTCTTACTCCCTTAATTGTTTTGATATCACAATCTAATTTTCCATCTCTAGAAGTCCCCTTTGACTACCTTTTAAGAAGTCCTTGGTTGATTATAGCTCAAAGGTGAGCTCTTCCACCTTAAGGTTAATTACCTTATGTGCATTTAAATCCTCATATTCAACTTTGATGGCCACATCCTTGTCCTTGATCATGTGAATATAATCTGATTTTGTTGTCTCCATCTTAACTTTAATTGTGTGTAAATCCAACACAGGAACCCTTCTCTTCAAACATTCCCCTTTCACATTGTGCATTAATTCATCAAGAAGAATTTTGTGCCATTCCACCTTTTTATGGTTTATACTTCACTCTCACTTGTGATTAACAATTATTCTTTCCAATCTCCCTCATCCACTCTAGAATCATGCAACGAAAATGAACAATTATTAGAATCATTGCAAGAATCAATATTTTCATCCACAACATACCTCTTTATGGGGTAATCCATGAATACTTCAATTTCTATGTATTCTTCTCTTTTAATTTCAAACTTTGTGATACTTGGCTGCCCCAAATTACTTAGCATTTCCCCATGTTGGTCAATCATTTACAGCCCTCTTTGCTGCTTCAAAAAATTAGATTTTTTATGCTCACAATCTTCCACTCTAGGCTAACCCAAAGTGTCACATTTTTGTTGCTTACCTCCTCCTCTCAAATCTATTTTTTTTGTTTGGTTGATTCCTCCATAGGAATCCTCATGAAGGGATATCCATCCACTCTTTTTGTCTTCTACTTACAACCATTGTTGCTTATAAATTTTTCGTTCTTATGGCATAGAAATTTTGGTTAATGGTTGCTCACAAACTTATGATTTGTCTTCTCATACATGCTCCATTATCAAATATAGCCTTAAATTTTCCTCACAAATATTTGTAAAATTTTCAAACAATATTTGGGAAACTAAAAATTTATTCTTTTTTAAGTTTAAACTTGACAATAAGATAGACAATAATGGCTCAAAAATATCATCACTTTCATTGAGTGTTAAGGTCATCACCTTTTATATGGAAGTTATCATACCTTCTAAAGGATTTTTACTTGCATCTATAATAAAATGTTGGAACATTTTAAGAATAAGTGTATCACACTCTAAATCTAACATTAGTACATAAGATCTTACCTTTTCCATATTTTCCAAAATAGTGATCCTCTTATTAAAAGAACTTGTGATGTCACCAAGACCTTAAAAACTTTCCACCATCAACTAAAATACTTTCTTCATGATGTTGGCACTATATGGCTATTCTAGAGCTATTATCCTTATAATTTCACTAATACAAGTGATAGCTACAAGTATCACATCTGAATCTAAATGTCTCAAAATCTTGGGTCTGGCCAAATAAACCACTAAAGGATTCATTGCCCAAAACATAGACTTAGAATCTAATTGTCCTATCATGGATAAACATTTTTTTACTTCCTCTAAAATATTGAGAAAAATATTTTTTAAATTATTTGGATGCTCAATCTTTTTTCTTAATTTATGAAGCTTTGTTCTAAATTCATATTCACTCATTAACTTGATGATTCATAGAATATGCATCCAAATATGTAAACACAAACCCTCATAGGCTAGACAAGATCAGTGTTTTGATACCACTGTAATGTCCCCAAATGGGATAAATTAATGTAAAAGGGGTTTTCCCCAAAATTTTCAAATCTAAAAATGCAATCAGCAAACCCTAGATTGCAAAACAAGATCTCAAAACCCTTAATGAAACCTAAAAACCCTAGGCACCAAAATGATAAGGTTTTATAATAAAATCCAGCCAACAACTTATTCCAAAATAACTAAAAATGTGTAAAAATAATTTAAAAATTAATTTTTATAAATAAGTACCTTTTTACCCATTTTTTGAAGCTCAAACACCACAATAAGATGGCAAAAAATTCTAATTTATTATCAAAATTATAGCTATTTTTCAGAGTGAAATTCCTTTTCAAACCCCTATAAAAAATAGACGTGATCCTTCAAAAATACCACAAAAATTTCAGAAACATATGTGGGCATAGAAAATACCAAAATAGCACTTCTAGGTCAATCGCCCCACTTCCAAAGTGCTGGGGAAAATAGCAAAAGATTATAGAAAATATTTTTGCCTTCCACAAGTGGAAAATCCTTCAAAAACCTATCAATAATTAAATAATAAATATACAAAATATTATTTAATTTTTCTCATTCAAACCCTTCACAAATCATCCCAAAACTTCACATAATTAATCAATAGTAAATAAAATCAAATTATTTAATTTGCAAATTTTATATCAATTGAAGCCTTCAAACCCTACATCCAAGCTCTCGAAGTGGGTCGCTCCACTTGAAAAAATATAATAATAAATTAGAAAATTTAAGACGCAAAGAAAAGACCATGAAACCCTCATAAACATGCACACAAACCCTCCAAAGCAATTCCCCCCCACTCCTTAGGTCAAGAATAAGATCTCCTTTAGCAATGGTGGTGTCAAAAGACACGTTTTAAATTGATCAAACACCAACAGTAATGAACCTCTAGTGAGCATGCATCCCAATAGTTTTCTTCAAGCATGAAGAATAAATTATCAAAATTTATAATATCCTCCATTTTAGCCTTAACCATGTATTTATAACTTCCAAAGAGGGTGAACCACTTTAGGAAAATAAAACACCTTTCTTTTTCCTTGCTTTAGCTCCTATGCTAACATCTCTTTTTTGAATAATATATTAATTAATTGGCTTAATTAAAATATTAGTTAAATTTATTTTTAAGAAAAATAAATTAATAATTAATTAATTTAAGCACTTTAGTGGTCAAACTCACTTTTTAAATATTCTATAAATTAATTAATAATTGCCTTATGGTAAAAATCACTATTTCAACAATTAAGAAATAATTAATAAAATAATATTCACTAAAGAGAGCTCATTTAGTCTATGGGGAATACATTAAAGGTCTTCAAAACCTATTTATTCATGATGTGGAAATGGGGACATCACATGAATGTATGTCAAAATATAAATTATTAGTACCTGCCTATGGGTCCTATTGTAATTGCCTTAGGGTATTAATTTGGTCACATAATCGTTGACTTCCAATGACATAAAATTGTTTGAAACTTTAAAATCATTTTCCAATGTTTGTTGTAAAATATTAATATTTAATTATTTTTCTTTAGTTACCATTAAACAAGTATTAGTGTGGTTAACATGTGATGAGCGATAAGGTTTCATTTTCTCTATTTTATTATAGAATCTTTTAGCAACCGCATTAACATGGTTGATATGGTCAATATTTACTACAAGGGGATGGAGGATGTGTCTTCATCTACTCAAGGTAACCTCCAACCCTTTAGAAATTGATAATTCTTACTTTAAGTAACCTCTTTCAATAACATATATTATCATTTATATTCCACATGCCACATCAATTACACCAACCTAAACAAAAATTCAAGTAACTTATGTTTAATCATTCTCATGGAGCTTTTGATGGGAGAGAAAGAAAGGATTCTTCAACTACCATCTAATATGGCACTATTGAAAGGCCCAACTTTTCATTCTTATGTTCAGAAGTATGTGGAGGTATGTGGTCCACAACCAAAGCTTTAAAAATAAAGGAAAATAAAAATTAAGATTTGTGACTTTTGCTTTTTGAGTTAGTATACCATTTTTATATTCAAAAAAAGTTACCTTGTTTCTTATATGGGAAATCACTATATATATCATCTAAGTGTTCCATGTAATTCCACAAGAGATGGTCATCTGCTACTTACTTCTATTGCCACTGTGTTGAATTTTGATTACAATGAATTTTATTGTCTATGTCAAGATGAGGATGCTTTATCTGAGCTTGGGTAAGTATTATTGGACACAATCATTGTATTATAAGTTTGAGAAAACATTCATTGGAGTCCCAATGTTTATTTATGTAATATTTGTTACCTAATCTCAAATTTCTAACATATTAAGATCTTCATTTGTGCCTACATGTATCTATGAGCAAGTACTAAAATCATATCACGATAATTGTTTTTTATTGTCTCACCTTATTTCAATATATATTATTTTGGGATAAATAATAACAAATAAAATTGACTTTATGATAAAGAGCTTTCCATTTAAAAATATGAAGTTGAGTTATGGTGGAATGTGTTTTTAGAGAGAGTAAATTATATTTGCTTCACAATTATTACATTAATACAACCACTTTAACTTTATGCTTAATACGTATTTTTTGTATAAAAAAATATTAGGAGTGAAAGTGGCTCAAATGAATTTAAAGGTGAAGAGACATAATTTATTTATAAGGAATGTTATATAACCTCTTGATAATATTTTAAAATACATTTAGTGTTCTTTATTTTATATTAAAAAAAATTACTGAATAAGGTAGACGCTTTTGATTAGAATTATGAATTGGTTATGGGATACAATCAAGAATCCAATATTCTAAACAAGCAAAAACATAAAAATAGATTAAAGATATATTTTTATTAAGATATAAAATTTAATATATTTATAAGGTTTAAAATATTATATTTCTAATTTACATCTAAATATATTATAGTATTGCTAACAAAAATCAAAATTATGTTATATAAGCCATGTCCTTTGAGGATTCCAAACATTAAGATATAAATAAATGTACACTATTTTTTCTGAAGTCCTCTTTGATTTTATATATTAATGTTGTTATTTAAACATTAAATATTTTTAAAAATGTTTAAAATTAATTTTATTTCCAAAAATAAATAATTTTAGAAACATGTATAGAAAGTTATATTTTAATATTTTATTGAATAATAAAAAATTTAAATATGTGCGAGCATATTTAATTTTAAGAATAATTAATTTAAGAAATATATACTAATGTATTTAGTTCTCATTTGAAATAAAACACAATATAGAAAAATAGTATTTTACTATTTTATATATTTTTATTTGTTAAAATTTATATATAATGTTTAAATTAAAGTGGTTAAGGCTTAAAATGTTAATTTTATTTTAATGTTAGAAAGTTAATGTTTTATGTATCGCTCTCTTGGCTTGTCATTGTCTTCTGATTTAGATCTTGGCTTAGAGGATTTTGATATTCTTTTTGAGGAGGAATATCTTGTGGTTGGCAAGCAGAATTATTATGTCGTCAGTCCCTCCTTATTTTGTTATGTTATTCCTTCAACAGTATTACATAATTTTCAAAGGGGATTTCTCTATCAACCTATCCCCAAGCCTTTTTCTTAGTCTATCCATGTGTATGTTGTTGTTTCCCCCCTCTAATCAAGGGTAGTAATACCCCCTATCCCATCCCACTCAATGTAGGTGAAGATTTTTTTTCTAAGTCATTTTTGATAACTTGGTCAATGCTCCTTTGGCATTTATGGTTGATTGTGTTTCTCCTCTAACAGTTTCTAGTTCCTCCATTCTGGTTTCTTTTACTCTTATGGTGGTTGCAATCAAGTAACCTATTATTCTAGATCAGTCAGTCTCAAATGATGTTCCAAAAGAGGGATTTTATGGTGGGTGTTGAAATGCCTTATTCTTATCCTCTTCTCCTTCCCCTTGCTCTCCTTCCACCCCTCCAATTTCTACTTCATATTCACTGATGGATGTATCTAGACTCATTTGGTGTATGCTAAGTGAAAGAATGTTTTCCACCTTTTCCACCACTACTCAGACTTCTATAAATCTTGGATCCCTTCTGGCTATGGTTATAATGCCCCTTATTCAGTGGATGCATCTTGCTTATCTTCCTTATCCTCAATTCCAAATCTTATTTTGGGTGATGTTCAAGTTCATGTTGCCATGATAGCTCCTTAGCTATAAATCCCTAACCCTACTCTGCTTGAGATGGAAGTTGAAATAGGTAGTAAATCCATATTCAATAAATGCATGGGTTTGTTTATCTCTTTACCCTCTCTTTTATCTTGGGCCTCTAAGGCATGGTGTTTAATGTTTCCTCCCTCTTTTTACTTACTTTGTTCTAGTTTCTTTTGTATGGAGTTTCAAAGCTAAGCTAACATGGATTTCATTTATAAATCTAGTATGTGGTGATTCAAGAGCTCAAGTTTTATTTTTTACCCTTGGAACCCCTTTTTATCATTGTATATGATTCAAATCATTACTATCCTCATGTGGTTATATATTTATTTTCTCCCCTCGATGATGAGAAATGAGAGGTTCATCAAACTCTTGGTGGACAAAGTTGGTTCATTTGTGAAAATTGATAAAGCATCTTGGGGCCTCAATTTCATCTAATTTTACACATACATAACATCTCAACTATAAAGTCCTCCATTTTCAATGCTTTTATTACCACCAGCCTGGTCATCGCATATCTAGGTGCCCTTCTAAGTCTCATCAATGTCTTTAGTAAATGTGGAAGAAGAAATAAGAGGATCCTAATTAGGACTTCAAGTGGCATAATCATGAAAAATTCTTCTCACTTTCTCTCTTGTTGGTTCTCTTGCAAAGAAGGGTATTGTTGAGGGTTATCCTAGGGATGAGCTTCCTACCCCCCTCTTTCTCCCCCTCAACTTACTAAGCCCCCCTTCCCCATTTAGGTTCTCTACTCGCATGGTAGCTAACTCAAAGGATGATCTATTCCCTAAGTTGATCCCTCCTCAAGGGGTGCTTCTTGGTTTTCCCCTCCCAAGCCCTCTAAAAAATATTTTGATGTCAGTGTCTCCTCAAAGAAGAAAGGACACAAATCAAAGGTGGAGTTGCTGAGGGAGGAAACATATTCTCTTATCATCAATTGCTCTCAATGGACCTTGGATGATGTCCTTTCTAGGCATGAGAGATGAATAACCTTAGTGTGTGGTTAAAATCATCAAGGTGTATGGTGGGCAGGTCATGTATTGTGGTTATGGATTATTTTACTCTCAATTTCAAATTCTTTCAGTCAGCTCCCATTATTTTTCTATTTTTATTATCCCTACTAAAGTTTGATTGAAGTCATGTAAAATCAACATCTTTTTCCTTTTGTTTATTTTTAGTTATTATTTGGCATTTAGTTCTTTGTCTCTTCTTAATTTCATTTGTGTGCTTACCTAATAGGAGTTTATTTCTTACCATAGTTCGCATCATCTTGCATCGTTGTTTTTATGTCCTCTTCTTGATGTGGGGATTGGGCCCCCAGTTGTGTCCCAAGCCAGTTCATAGCTCTAGTCAAAACTCTTTACCCCATCAAATAACAAAAATTATAAAAACTTGTGGGTTATAAAATCCTAAAAATAAAATAATATTAAGAAAAACTTGTAAATTTATTAGTTATATTCTTTAATTATGAATTAGTGAAATAACTTTTAATCAAAAATTATTAAACATGAATATTTTGTGAACATGTGTGATGCAAAATCTATAGACTTGAAAATGTGCCAAGGATAAAGATTAATGTGCACTCCACGTCAAGTTGCATAAGTGCTATATTTTAGATTTATTAATCCCAACTAGCCTTTCACACATTAAATTTAAAAAAGGCTTACGCTCTTATGTTTTTTGTTTTTTTTTAAAAAAATCTTATAAATGTATGTGTTGTGCATGAGTATATTGTAAAAGGTAGAATCTAATCTATTTAGAGTGTTCATTGATGTATGTTTAAAAATGGTAGCCAAGGATAGGGTTAATAGATGCATGTTTAAAAAGGGTCACCGAGGATAAAGTTATCAAATATTTGTAAATTTAATGATTAAGTCTTAAATAGATATGCCTAACATATCTTACACTTATGAACTACTTTTATATGTAATAAATATTATTAAAATATTTATACATTTTTTTTAAATACTTTATAGGTATGACTCAATATTTGAATTTTGAAAATAAACAACTATGAAGAGAATATCAAAGAAGATACTTCAGACCAAAAAAATAAAAAATTATAGATGCAAGACCAAATTAACAAATATTTTTAGAATACAAGGCCAAATTAACAACTAAAGAATTAGAAGAAAAATAAAAACAATGTGTAAATAAGATGATAAAAATTTACACACATGAACATCTCAAGATGAACAATACGTATTAAGAACAAGATTATAAAGACAAATGCATTCAAATAAATTGATTTAGGTAGAAAGATAAATCAAACAAAAATGTAATTTTGAAGCATTTCAAAGGCACTAACATCAATCAATTACTAATGTTGATGTTAATTACGAAGAAGAAAATTTAATATCGATATATTGTGTGCTCGAAACATCAAAGAATGCAACTCAAGATGTAATGGATGTCATTGTTACAAATAATACACAAAATAATGATATACAATAGGAGACAACATCACAACCTAGAAGAAGATGACAAATGGAAAATATTGATTTAGAAGATATGCCAACATCATAACCTAGAAGAAGAAGAAGAAGAATGAAAGATTCACAAATTGAAGGAGAAAAAAATAACTAATCCCAATGGAATGATTGGAAGAGATTTGAATACATTTCAAATGTTTTTTTTATATGGTCTAAATAATCTTACTTCATCAATCATGTCCTATATTTATCAATAAAGTTACATTGGAATAAATTTTTCTCAAACCCCTAAATGCCATGCATGTAACAGATGTCAATAAGAGAAAATTTATCATTAATTTTCAACATCAAAAAATATGGATCTTGGGCCATAAGTGTCAAAACTTGCAAACTTAACATAGGTTGAGTAAATGCTAATAGCCTTTGTCAACCCAATCCTACAAGTGATGAACACAACTAGAGGTCAATATAAATATAAAGAACATATGATAAATTTCCACAAGAATTAAAAGAAAATGTTAAGATTTTGCTATAGTGAATAAAGGATTTGTAGATGATTATAGTTTGTAGGAGGGATTAACATGGAATAAATTATGAATTTATTTCTAATAGAGATCGAGTATATAAGGCACTTAAATATAAAATAAAACATGAAAATTTCTATTCAAATGTTCATATTGATAAAAATGCTCTTGGTGAACTTGCTTCAACTCTAATGAAAATATCTTCAACCAACTAAACTTTGTCCATATGGAGTTTGATTCTGATGCATATGAAGTTTTATTTTTAGTTCGAGTGATGGAGATGGATAAATTAAATATCATTAATCACATGACATCAATTGCCTCCGAACCACCTTCTGCCCTAAGAGAGATAAAATTAATTCATGCATGGGTAAATAACCCTAAAGCAGGTCTTGGATCATTAATTAATTAACTGGGGATGTGAGCATCTCCTATCAATGGGTATTTTATGTCAGGCTTACTTGATATGACATTCCCAAAATTGTTTCTTGATGGAAGATGTGATTGGATAGAACCACAGTTGAGATAAGTACATTTTCACAAAAAAATTAAACTTTTGTTTCGATCTATGGATCATAATTTTGGTTGACACCCATGAATTAGATATTACATGATAAACATGATCATGAGACATTATACACAAAATATATTTTCTATGTTCATGAAAATAACCTTCAAGATATGCCAATCACCATCAATGAGTTGAATGAACATATGGACATTGTGTCCCACTCTCACCTAGATGATTGTTTGATGTGGTTTGGAACCAGGCTGAGGATGTAAGGTCATATTGGGAAAAATGTCATTGTGAATTAATTGACATGTTGCATCAAATTAGATCACTTACCATTTTATTCACTTTGAGTGTAGTTGATATGTATTGGACTAGTCTACATGTGCTAATGTCTAGAACACTACCAAAAAATCCTTGAGAAGTACAAAATTAGTGAAGATAATATTATTGATTATTATAATTTAGTGGCACACTATGTCCACTTGTAATGTACAATTTTTTGAAAGGATATATTGAAAAAAGGAATGAAATAAAAATATGGACAACTTTGATTGGATAAATGATCTTGAACGAAAAAATGCTAATAAATACTTCCATTCTATCATTCACTCATAAGATCCTTGGGAATATCCATACCAATGAAACATTCAGTATGTTATCAATCCTCATTAAATTTAGTTTTTATATAATATTTTTAATTTTTTAATGTAACTAATAAATTATGATATAATATGAATTATAATCATTACCAAATTTCACACAACATTGATATTTTTTAACTACGAAACAACTTACATATGTAGATATGAAATGTAACTATGAAAAGCTGGTTAATTATGTAGAAAAACATGTAATGTGTAGATAGGGTGTCTATCTACATAAGAAAATAAGAAGAATGATTTTTAGGTAAGATGTTAGGAGATGTAGGATAATGGGGGACAAAAGGGGGGTATAAAGTGACACTTTTTCTTAAAATAACAATAGTTAAACTTGAAGAAATTGTTATAGACTGCGAAAAAGAATTTGACAATGACATAAGAACATGAATTGTGTAATTTTGAATTTAGTTTCTAAATATATAATTTTTTTCAATACGCAGATGATAAAAGTGTGTGAAATAGATGTATTTATGAAATTAAGTTGGTCATTTTTTTGTGGAAAGATAAGGAGATTGCATGTGTATGAACACACTATTTTTGAGTAAATGGATGAATTTTCGTATGAAACTTCATATATGAATAGGTGAAATATCAAAGATTGTTGAGAATATTTTTTTTTAATTTTTTATTATATATATAATTTATAAATAATTTTAAAACTCAAGATAGATAAAAAATTGAAACTGCAAGTGTACTAACACAACTTTTTAACCTTAATTTCATGAAAATCAATTTTTTTAATAAGCATAATTGACAATGTGTACATTGTTGAGATATAAGTTTTATAAATGTTTGATTAATGTTCAAAAAGTTATAAGGAAATTTGTGACAATATGTATATAGTCCATAATGAAGTATGTTATGCTGAAATTAAGTAATAATTATTAATAATATTCTAACAATAAAAAAAAATTATATATTTTAAAACTACAGTTTCCCCTATACAAACCCATATATTTTTTGTTTTAAATAATAAAATTTACCTGATCATTTGTGTCGATAAAGATGAAAAAGACTCCTAAATTTCTTAAAAACTAAGTGGGCTACTCCATGCCTAGTTTAAAGCTATGTCAGGACCTTCTCAAGCCTATACCCAAGGCAAATTAGAGGGAAAGCGTAAAAAATTATTGAAGTTGTTTTTTGTAGTTAGAGCTAGTTGTTTTTGCATTTGAAGCCATGTATATGTTTTTTTTTCCTATGTGAGGTATGAGGTGGTTGTTTTTGTTGTGTTATTTTATTTTTTATGTTTGCAATGATATATTTAATAAAATAAATTTAATAAGGGCCACTCTACATCTTATGAAATCAATTCCAGAGTTTTAGGAATTACCATTTAGAAGTTAGTTTTTCAAAATCCAATCCGATCAATACTTAGTTTTTAGAATTTCAAGATTTGAAGATAGAATAAGAAATGAGGTTTCAAATCAATATTTTACCTAATTGAATATTCCATACCTAGTTTACCTACTTGAATATGGCCTACTTGATTGAATACCCAATCTTGAAGGTGGATGTCTAAATAATTTATGGGATTTTCAATCGATGGGTCTGTCAATATGCATAAATGACTGTTATGTAGCATGTAACTTGTAACATACTTATACTTATGATACATTCAGTCATACCTAACATCTATCTCATACCTATTACAACATGTATGTATGCATTCACTCATACATTATATCTACATGTAGTCATTATACGATAACATATACCAAATATGAAGGTAGCGAGTCACCCTAATAGATTCCATTCAGAATAAAATAAATTGAAACACCACTCAAAATTCATTCTAAAAATATACCATTCAGTATAAAAAAATGTCAGACAGATGTTTAAACCATGCAATTCAATTCTAATCTCATGCATTACTCCAAAGTCACATAGAATAAATTCATATTCTATCACTCCAAATTCAAATAAGACACTCCCTCATTGACCCTCATCATCCTTAATCACTCCCTCATCAACCCTTGTATTCATTTATCATCCTTATTCACTCCCTCATTGATTCTCATTATTTCTAATTAGTCCCTCATTAGCTATCATCATCCTTCATTGTCACTAATCACTCCTTCATCAACCCTCATCATCCATAGTTACTCCCTCATCATCCCACATTGTCATTGATCATCCTTAAACACTCCATCATCAACCCTCATCATCCATAATCATACTTAATCACTCTCTCATCATTCATATTCATCCCTCATCATCCCTACTCCTCAACTTTAATAACTCCCTCATTAACCATCATCATTTCTTATCATCAATAGTCAATCCTTCATCATCTTTCATTGTCCCTCGTCATTCCTAATCACTTCCTCATCAACCCTCATCATACTTAATCATCCCTAATCACCCCCTCCTCATTTATCTTCATCCCTCATTGTCCCTAACCATTCCCTCATTGGCCCTCATCTTACCTAATCACTCCATCATCCCTAGTCACTCCCTCATCTAGTAGAGTGTGTTCCAATCCAATAGTTAGTAGAAATTTATTTTATAATAAACAATATACTTTTTGTATGAATCTTCAATGGTTTTTTTATTTTTTTTGTTCTGATTGGAGTGTACTAGGGTGATTATTATCATTCATGTCTATTAGATTAGGTAGAGTCATGATGGATTAATCTAGGGATATTATGGAATGATTTCCATGGTGGAAATAAGATAATATCCTATTTGCACTTGCATGGAATAAATTCATTTTGAATAATGAGGGATGATGACAAATGATGATAGATCAAAAATTGACTCTTTGTGCTTGCTTTGTATACTCTGATTTGAAAAATGAGTTATAAAAAAGGAAACCATGTTTCCTCCTTAGTGGAAAAAATGATGTTGGTATGCTCTTTGGATGTGGGGATGTACATGTGGCTTAGAAAAATATTTAATATGTTGCCTTAATTTTATGTATCAAGGTTTGTTCTATCTTGGATCTCTTATTACTCTATGAAGAGTGGCAGATTGATGTTTGGGTCTTTCCAGTTAGTATGAGCTTTGTCCTTGGGACACTATAAGATTTATTGATACCATTTTCCCAACTCACCCACATAGTAATATACTTGATAACATATGTTTTGGCATTTCCTGATGGTTTCATATATTTGACCTTTAGAACTATTGGATCTCACCCCCTTCTCACCTCTACTTTACATATGTTGATGAGTTTAGTGATTGTGTTGGTTCCTTGTTGGTATTCATATTTTGATGAGAAGTAGGTGAAATCCTTATTTTAGACACAGTTGTTTATTTTTTATTTGGGTTAAAAACATTGAGAAAAAGGGTTGGATAATTTTGGATCTTCTCATGTTTATCAGTTATTCTAAAAAAATGATGTGGGTCATGAGTATAAATTATTGTCATTTGTACCACTGACTTTATTATGGCATTTTTTCTCCTTGAATTGAAATCTATGTGCTTATGCAGGAATTATGAGAGAAAAGTGGAGAGGGGATAGAGCAGAACTACCAACACTTACATCATTCTTTTATGGTGTGGTCTCCACAATATATGTATAGTGTTTGTCATTTAGGTTTAGTGTTTGTCATTTAGGTTTAGTGTTTATCATTTAGGTTTCATTTTTAGGGTTTTGGGTTAACGGTTTATGATTCAAAGTTTATAGTTCATTTTTTTGGGTTGATTTTTTGGGTTATGGCATTTAGGTTGTAAGATTTAAGGTTTATCCAATTTTAGAATTTAGGGTCTATGGTTTTGCATTTGAGTTTTTATGGTTCTTGGGTTTTGGTTTAGGGTTCAACATTCAAGGTTTAGGGTTTAGTGCTTAGGGTTTTAGGATTAGGATTAAGTGTTAAGAGTTTAGGGTTCAAGGTTTTAGGTTTTGGATTTAGGGTTTTGGGTTCAGTGTTTAGGCTTAAAGGTTCATGATTTTGAATTTTTTCTAAGGTTTAGAGTTTATTATTGAGGATATAGGGTTAAGGTTTTATGGTTTAGTGTTTAGGATTTAGGATTTAGGATTTTAGGCTTATGGTTTAGGATTTAGTGTTAAGGCCTTAAAGTTTAGGTTTAAAGGCTTAGGGTATAGGGTATAAAGTCTAGGGTTTAAGGTTTTAAGGTTCTATGTTTAGGGTTTAGGTATTATTATTTTGGGTTTAGGGCTAATGTATTAGGGTTAAGTGTTCAAGGTTTATCATGTTTAGGGTTTAGGCTTAGGGTTTAATGTTCAAGGTTTATGGTGTATAGGTTTTGGGTTTTAGGGATTAGGGTTAATGGTTTAGGTATAAATAGAGTGTACTAAGGTCATTACCTACATTTGTGTCTGGTATGAGTGATTGTATCATGACTACATGAATATGTCATGTATGAGTGACAATATACCTACACGTAGTACCAGGAATGGGGTAAATGTAATGTATGAATGACTGTATCATTTTTATATGTATGATATAGGTTAAAAGCTATAGACTACCCATTTATGCATATTGATAGACCCATTCATTAAAAATCCCAAAAATTATTTAGGAATTCATCTTGAATCCACCTTCAGGCCTTTTATATGAATGTCCCTAGTCACTCATTTCTCTATATGGGCGAGAATAACCCCTATCCTTTCAAGATATGGCTTAGCCAATGCCCCCTCTCCTCTCTCTATATAGGCGGTAACTCAATATTATGGTTTATGGTTAGAGGTTTAGGATTTACAAATTTAGGGCTTAAGGTTTATGGTTGATAGTTGATGGTTCAAGATTCATAGTTTAGGGTCTAGGGTATAGGGATTAGTGTTTAGGGTTTAAGTTTTAGTGTTATGTCTTAGGGATCAGGATTTAGGGCTTGTAATTCATATTTTATGCTTAAATGTTTGGGATTTATGGTTTATTGCTTCAGGGACCAAGGGTTTAGATTTTAAGGATTAGGGTTTGGTGTTTAGGGTTAAGGTTTTGGGTTTATGGTTTCACTTTTAAGTTTTAGGGTTTAGGGTGTAAGGTTAAAGGTTTGGTGTTTGTGGTTAGGGTTAGGGTTTTGGGTTTATGGTTTCACACTTAAAGTTTAGGGTGTAAGGTTCAAGGTTTTAGTCTTCGGGTTTTGGTTGAGGGTTTGGGGTTTGTAACTTAGTGTTTAGTATTTAGGGATTGGGATTTAGTGTTTGGGGATTATGGCTTAAGGTTTAGGATTTGGGGTTTAGTGTTTATGGTTTAGACTTAATGGTTTAGCATTTTAGGTTTAGGTTTTAGGGTTAAAGGTTTAGGGTTTATGGATTTATTTGTAGTGTTTAGGACTATGGTTTTTGGGTTTTTGATTTGGGTTTAGAGTTTTCAATTTAGGAGTTAATGTTTAGGGTTTATGACTTATGGTTTATAGTTTTAGGCTTGGGGTTGAGAGTTAATGATTAACTGTAAGAATTTAGGGTTTAGGTTTGGAGTTTAGGATTTAGGATTTAGAGTTTAGGACTTGTGTTTTGGCATTTAGGGTTAGGGGTTAAAGGTTTAGGGATTAGTTGATGGGTTTTTGGTTTAAGGTTACGATTTTATAGTTTAAGGTCTAGAGATTAGGGATAGGGGTGTAGGGCGGGCCTAGGTTTTTAATTTAGGGTCATTGTTCAGGGTTTAGGGTTTATACTTTTTATATTTAGGGTTTTGGATTTGTTGTCAAGTTTTAGGGTTTAGAGTTTAATGGATTAGGGCTTAGATTTTAGGCTTTGGGATTTAGGTTTTAAGGTTTAGGATTCAGGGTTTAGTGTTTAGGTTTAATGCTCATGGTTTAGGGTTCATTTCTTAAGGTTTGGGGTGAAGGGTTTAGGGTTTAAGGTATATATTTTTGTGTTTGGGTTTAGTTGTTCGGGTTTTAACATTTAAGTTATAAGGTTTAGGGTTTATGGTATTAGGATTTTGGATTTATGGTTATGGTTTTGTGGTTTAGGGTTCAACTTAAAAAAAAATTGGGTTTATTGCTTAGGGATTTAGGATTAGAGTTTAGGGTCAAGATTTCAGGGTTCATGGTTTAGGATTTAGGGTTCGGGGTTTAGTTTTTAGGATTTAACATTTTTGATTTTGAGTTTTTTTAGGGTTTAGTGTTTAAAATTGAGAAAATAAGGTTAAGGGTTTATGGTTTAGTGTTTAAGATTTAGGATATTAAGTTTATGGCTTGGGGTTTAGAGTTAAGGGCTTACGTTTAGGTTTCAGGTTCTAGGGTGTAAAGTATAGGGTATAATGTTTTAAGTGTCCATGTTTAGGGTCTATAGTTTAGGGTTCATGGATTATTGTTTTAGGTTTAAGGATAATGTATTAAGGTTAAGGGTTTAAGGTTAAGGGCTTATGGTCTAGGGTTTAGGTATATTATTTAGTGTTCATGGTTCAAGGTTTAGGGTTTAGGGTTTGGGGTTTAGGTTTTAATGTTGAGGGTTTAAATTTAGTGTTTAGGGTTTGGGGTTTTGAGTTTGGAATTAATGATTTAGGTGGAAATGGAGTGTACTAGGTGATTAGCTACATTTATGTCCAATATGAGTGATTGTATCATGAGCATAGGAAGATGTCATGTATGATTGACTAAATAACTACATGTAGTACTATGTATGTGGTAGATGTAATGTATGAATGACTGTATCATTAATATATATATGACATAAGTTTCAAGTTGTAGGCTATTCATTTATGCATATTGATAGACCCATTAATTAAAGTTCATTTTCTTAGTTGAGAACAAGGTTGTTAAGAATATTCTAAGGGAAAGATAGCAAAATCCAAGTATAGTACATCTCCAACAACTTGATCAACTTCAAAAATACAAAACATAAATAATTGAATGTTAAAACAAGCTTTAAAAGTGAATAACTTCATGACTGCATTAGAGTTGATAGTCTGCCAAGACAAAAAAGGGTTTATGAAGTCAAAATAATCATTGTCTTGTGAATAAAAGGTGTGTTGTTACTTCATTTATTGTATTCACAAATTTCTTGCATGTGTGAATGAAATTCAACTTCATTTGAAGATAATTTGTACTTGATCCAAGGTTCATGTAATTAAAACCTTCTAAAGCCTATTTTTGTGTATCTATAGTCACTTGCAGTCTCTTGTATCACATAGAAAAAGGTGCATGAGTTTGTTTAGAAGGTTGGAGAAGTTGAGGGAGGAATTCAAGACTTTGTTCCAAGTGTTAGTTCTTGAAAATAGTCTTTAATTGGATAAGATATTAACGTACTATAGTTTATATTTTGGTTTATGTTCATCCATACTACAAATATATTAAAATATAGAGTAATTAAATAAGGCCTAATAACTTATGTAAACTCCAAACTCAGACCCCGAGAGAAAAAGGGTAAGGCAATAAAGAATGTGCAAGTGATGAAAGATTTCAACACACACTGAGAAGTAAGGGTTAGTAGAAATTACAAGGTATTTCAAGTGATGTCATATGTTAGAGGACCCATATTGTACACCAAACCTGGATTTAGGGTAATGGTTGGCTTTACATGACCTGCATCACCCATTGCAAAAGGTTACATAGCTTGTAGGATGGCGACATCTTTGATTTATCATTTTCTATTGTTGAGGGTGGACGAGTATATCATCAAAAATGATTTGATTACAACAAGAGTCCATGGCTAATATGTGGCTCGAATCAATGATACAATATTACTAATGTGGTGATGAGATATTGAGGTCCCAAAGTCTATCTTATTGTTTTTGATTATACATGTTGCCAATATATTGACCCCTAAAAAGAAAAAATAACTTCCCTTCCAACATTCCTTGAAATACTAGGGAAAATACTAATTTATTTTATCAAGACATCCAAGCTTACATGCCAAGTTTAATCAATGGAATAATAGACTTATACTACTTCTACCACATACTAGAAAAAATTGTATAAAATTTTTTAGTCAACATTTTGTATACTCTATGAACCATCATTGGGATGAGTTTTTACCCATAATATCCACATTAACTATTTTATTTTGTGGAGCCCAATCAAAGATATGCACCCAAAAAGATTGTGTGTGGAGTCTTTTGTTTTACTAAATTGTGTCTTTTCTATGCATACGATCTCCAGGCCCACCCTTACCCAATCTTCAAAACTCAGTTATTGGCTTCCATACCTGCTACTACAGAATGGTCAATGGTTCCTTCACTTTAGTCTATGATGCGAGTCATCAATATCACTATATCTTTTGTCAACAGGGAAGTCTCTCTAGGTGGAAAAAATACAGATTAAAAAAAATACAAATAGAATGCATGTGACCTACACATATAAGTACTATTATGAAGAAAATAGGATGGCTTATATGCAATGACATGGAGATGACAAATATTAGGGCTCATATTTATTAAAAAGAAGGCTACAAATATAACCCAAATCTTTTGTAGACATTAGCCGTAGTTGCAATAAATGTTGAAGCCATTTTCAATTGCATTTTGTGTCCTGCAATTAGTTGAACGAGACCTAGCCCATATAAGGCATGTAATTTAAACATGGTACCATTAAGCCCATAGCAATACATATGCAATGATTTCAATTGTTGATGGGAAGAGAAACCTACCATGTTGCCAGGGATAATTTCACCCATAATCACAAAATAGGGTGGTAGAAAATATCACCAAATAGGTCTTGTCTAAGATAAATGTGGTTTTACTTTCTTTTAAAACTTGGGAGAATTTGAATGGAATCCACTTTTTTATACTCTTACATGGTTCCCCATTACCATTATACTGAAATTGCTTCAACAAGTTTTTAATGTCACAATAGCACTAGAAAAAATAATGGCATGATACGATATCATATTATATCATATCATATAATATAATATATATTATAATAAAATACATATATTAAAATAATATATTGTATAATATATAATATCAAATAAAATATTAAATGTAATATACTATAATATAAAATTAAATATTAATAAAATATAGATTATATAATCTAATATTTATATCCATAATATAACATATGTAATATTTATATATATATATTATATAATTAATGTTATATATATATATAATATTAAAATATATATTATATAATATTTAGACAATAACTAATATTATATAGATTATATAAGTCAATTTAATGTAAAATTGTTGAGTGTAGTATACACTCATCATTCAATCCACTGTGGTTCCAACTAAGTGCACTAAACACACTACATTCACCAAGCAAACATTGAGCCTTTGTTTTAATTGTTCCCTAACCCAACTTGACCCTGACATTCTTTAAATGCAAAGGTAATTGCCATGTGCATAATCTTCATCCTTTGGAGCCTCTTTTATTAGCCTACAGACTTAGCCTAGGCTCAACTCTCTAGACGCAATTGGGCCTGATGACATATGTAACAAACTATGGGAATTTAGTCCCACACTCGCCCAAAACTACTAAGAGAAATGTTTTAAAATCAATAGGTCCTAACATGTATGTTGATATTAGAAGGAACCATGTTACTAGTCGGGCTTGGGGTGTGTGGGTGGCATCATATATGATTTGAATATGACCCACATGGCCCATTGGGGGCTTAAGGTTGGGATCAAAGCCAAACCTTTTTTTGAAAAATTCTTAGGAATTTAAACCCACATTGATGGAATTATGAGATCCTAAAGAGTTTATATGAAAGAGATCTCCCTTTTTTGTCATTGTCCAACATGGAAAGCAATTATTATTGGTCTCTTTACTATCAGTGATGGTCAGACAGGGGTCACATTTTATCCCCATGGGATGCTGAGTTCATAAGGACACACAAGAAACATCCATTGGTGTGTTTTGAGAATCAAACGGGTAAGTGAGGGGAATGTGACCATCAAATTTATCCCTGAATTGCCAAGTGGGATGCCGAAATCACTCGCCACCTCGATGCCAACTCGTCATTGTCTTGCTTGCCCATCACTTCACATTTTAATTCCCTATGTGTCTCCTGGATCTTTCACTTGTGCCATGTGGCACTTTGAATTCACTGCGAACTCCATGTTGGCTCTGCCAACACACTCTTTATTTTCTTTCATAGAAGCCTTGGTTTTATTCTCTAGTGACACCTATCTTTATCTTACTCATTGTGAGTTATGCCAATTCTATCATTTCATCTTTTGCTTCTCTATAAGGCCCAAGCCTTGCTCTACGAGTGATAAGTATTGATCTCGCATTCAATCCAAGATTTTTCTCCCTCCCCCCTGATATTTGTTCTCATTGAGCTCAGGCTCTCAAGGTCTGATAAGTTAGGTTCCCCAATTCTGACACCCCAAAAAAACCCTGGGATTGTGATTTTCTTAGATGTCTATTTCTAGTTGGGGGTGGGCTCCTAGACTCCAACAAGTTTGGGACTGATTCGACCCAATAAAACACTATACACATTGTGTTCTTTTTACAAAGGACTCGACATATGTCTTTCAGCCAAGTGGTCAATTTTGTGCTTGGGAGGGAAATCTTTGAAGGATTAACCCTAAAACTCAAATCCATATAAGACTTGAGTCGTGCATGCAAGCCTTCGAAGGCCTAGGAGATGATGAGAAAGGCTGGGATGAGAAAGGTTGGGTTTGTGTGAAAAAGAGCCCAAAAAATAGATAAAATAAACTTGGGAAGACTGATTTGGTACTCGAGATAATAATTTTGTGCCTAAGAGATGTGATATAAGCCTTGAGAGATGTTCTACAGTGTCTTGGAAACATGTAAAACCCAGAAAAAAGGCCAAAAAAAAATTGTATATTAAATATGGGTGGCCGTAGACAAAGCAATGACATGTAAGGCAGTCATGATATAGGATTTGGTCTCAAAAATATCGTATAAGAGATATGATATAGGAATAGACAGAACAAGGAAATGTAAGGCAGTCATGTAAAAAACGTTAAAAAAACAAAGTTCTCAAAAATGTTTTATCTTGAACTTCTAGATTTAATTATTTTAAAAATTTTATATAACATGTATATGAAAATGAAAAAAAAATCGATAGCATAAAAACGATACGATAAGATAATGTTAATTAATTTTGATATAAAATTAAAAATAAAATAAATAAAAATGAGCACAAGCTCGCTAATAACATTAGAGAATGCTTGCTTAGCGATTATCTAGCTCCCAAAATAGAGGTTTCTGGCACAAATGAAGCACCACATCCAGCCAATGACATCCTTGCAGAACGTGTTTCTCAACTGGACTTTTATTCCAGCACCTCCTTTCTCTGGCCCAGTGAAGCTTTGAATGAAAGCGATTAGGTATAAAAACAATGCCTAAGTCTAATACCGAGCCATTAAACATAAACCGTTAGCCGCTAGCTATTAACAACGCGTGAAAATGAGCTCGACAAAGCATGAAGCATAGGCAAACAAGATATATGCAATGAATAAATTCTACGATTTAACCTTTGAACTCGGCACTTCCGTTTAAATGTCTTGAACTACTTCTAATGCAATTAATACTCACACTATCTGATCTACTCGCACTATCTGACTAGGATTTAGGAGGTTGATTTTAATACAATTAATTCTCGTGCTACCTGGACAAGATCAACCAAATAATCTGAATGGAACACATACAAGATGATAATAGCTTTTAGACTAATAAATCGAAACATGTAAATGGACAAAATCGTTAACAATTTTATGAGTACGCAATATTAACCCCAACCTTTGAATGTAGATAATAAATAAAATTAGGTAAAATTGTAATCTCTAAATTAAGATTTAGGTGTGACTTTTCTTAATAATCCAAAGGTGTTTTGAAAGACCAATGCAAAAGCTAACTCAATTTTTTAAACAAAACTGACATATCAAATAAGTCGATTAGCTTAATTTGGTTGTAAGTAATTTTTCAAATCAGATAATGCTCACAAACTACTTCTCAACTATTTTATTCTATTTATGCTTTTTATTTTCAAAACTTAAACTTTACATTTAACAAACTATAATTATGATTTATCAATTTATAATAAGAAATTATACACTACTTAGGACTCAAACTTAGCACGTCTATTAAGAATTTTGAGTGCTCTACTATTTATAATCCCTCAAACATTCTTACTTAGTATATACCATTTACCTCCAACATTTTTCTTAAAGTCACATTGCAAAAATATTTTTAGCAAAATTCTTAAGTCTATGTTAAAAAACATAGACTAACTCCAACCCAAACCTGAAACATGCCTCTAAAATTTGTCTAGTGCTATTGTATACTACTTACTAGCACGTTATAGTTTTAAATTTCTAGTATTGATTTCATTTCCATTAGCCTAAGGTTCTTGTGTAGTCTAAATTTGCATTTTAAAAAAAAAATCAAAGTCTCACACAATAAAATTTTACTTGTTACTTTGGTTTTGTTTCAATTAATTATTCCAATACTTATTCAAAGTTTGGGATATGCATTTATTCGACTAATGCAACTAGCAAAAAATCCAAGTGTGTGGAGAGCAAAGTACAAAAGTCTATGTTTAGAAACCACCTAGACTCCTAAAGTCCATATGCATAGTGTCATCACATAGTTTCTAATTCAAAAACTATCAAAAATACTAATATATAATGCAGTCTTTTAGGGTCATTATTGAAAACAATCCTTGCTACATTCACATAAATTTCACATAATGACTATCTCACTAACAAGGCAAGCACTATCTACTTGTTAAGGGGATTTTTATTGAAAACGAAATTTACTCTTGACAAACAAAAAGTTATTCTACAGATTGAGATATTTTAAAAAACATAATGTATACAATTTGCTTTTACACTTTTTTATTTTTTTTTTCCAGTTTGAAAGTACATACTATTAACTAATTTCTACTCATTATCTCACACTGTGTAGATAAACACTTCATCTACCTATGGAGGACACGTATCTAAGATTCACACAATCTCTTTCTTCTGTTGTAATTAATTATCAAACTTTACTATGTTTTCCAGTAATAAATAATCTATATATAAAAGTATATAACTTGTTTAAATTAACTATTTACACTTTTATTTAGCTATTTTTTTTACACTGCATATTTATTTCTCCAATATACAAGCTTTGCTAGAATCACTTTTTTTTTATAATGTGTTGAGCATTGTTCCTGTTGTTGAGGTTTCTCATTGATGTCAAAGGTTATTGAGAAGGTTGATATCATTGTTGTTGTCATTGATTGTCTTTTATTGTCCCAGAGGTGATCTTATGAAGATTGATGTCAAAGGTGCTTATGCAGGTTGATGCCATGTGACTATCATTGTTGTTGTCATTGAGGTTCCAGTGGTTCTCTAGTGAGTGATGTGTTGTAACAAGCTAAAGTTTTGAAGGTCAGTTGGCATGGTCATGAGGTCATAGATCTTTATGAGGTCATTGAAGAATGTATAAACGTGAGGGAATATTGATCAGTGGTACAATGATTCTAAGAGTGTAACATATGATTGGTATATGTTTTTATGTTCACATGAATGATGTAAAGGTCAGCAAGGAAGGTCTTTATTGTCAATGTTGTTAAGTGTTTGATCCTAGTAGTGTCTTTTGAAGCTTAGTTATGGCATGAAGAGACCTTATGTGAAGGCATGTGTATGGTGAGCATGAAGCTATATGTGCAGAGGTATGTGCAGAGGTATGTCATTATTTAAAGAGCATGTAAGGCATGTGATCAAGGTGTAGAGGCATCAAGGAGAGTTTCAAAGTGAGCCTATAGGGGTAAGACTTTTAGTCCAAGTCTGACACTAAGACAAGTTCTAGACCTTGCCTGGCCTAATGAGGTATCATGATCTATTTCAAGGCATGTGAATGAGATATGGCACTGATTAAGCATGAGAGAGGTTGTTTAAAAATGTGAGTGAAGTATTGAGAGCTTAAAAATAGGTTTGAAGATCAGTTCAAGGCCTAATGAGGTGTGAAGACTTAGGTGTAGAAAGTAAGGTGGTGAGAGCATTGCCTAATGAGACACAAGGTTCATTTTCCAAGACAATTATGCATGGGTGAGATTTTATAGATGTGTGATAGGTTGTTCCAAGTGTATTCATGAATTTTCAGGTCAAAGTTTAAAGGTTAAGGCAAGAAAAAGTGCTTTGATATCTTTCGAGTGATAAGAATGAAGGGATCTCAACCTAAGAAGGATTTTATAGTGCGCATTCACTTGTCAAACCTTTGCATGGGAACCTGAGATATTTATGGTAGATGGGGAATGATCTTAGCTCAAAATTCTAAGCATTATTTTTCGGTAGCATTCATTTTAAGAGGCCCTATAGGAAAACCTATTAGAAATATCTGACGAATCTAGGAAAATTTGATTCATGGGCATGGAAAATTTCTTGAAAGTGATGGAAAATGATTGAATCAAATGGTTGAAGTTTGAGCTGAATGGTTGAATCGAATGGCTGAGCTAAACGGATGAGATGAACAGTTGAAATAAATGATCGAACCAAAAGGGTAATCTGAACAGTCAAACCATATGACTGAACCAAACATCTAAGTTGAACAACCAAGCTGAATGATTGAATCAAACTATTGGAGTGAATGGATGAGATGAATGGCTGAGTTGAATGGTTAGGCTGAATGTCTGAGCCAAATGGTTGAGCTGAACGACTAGGATGAAAGACTAAACCAGATGCCTAAGTTGAACGGGTGTGTCACATGGCTTAGTCGAATGATTAAGCCAAATGGTTAAGTTGAATGGCTTAACTAAATGCCTGATTCATGAACCTTGTTCAAATAGTTCCACTAGATGATCGAGCCAGACGGTTTGACCATTCAACTCACTAGCAGGTGACTTATACATCTAGTCTACTATTTGTTTACCCGGTCACCTCTCATGCTCTATAAATACTCACCTCTACTCTCATTTCTAACATTTTGCATAACTCATTTCTTATCCCTAGGAAAAAAATCATTTTATAGCTATGGAAAGAAAATTTGTTTTCAGAAACCTACTATACCCACACATCCTCAAGCTCGTACAACAATCAGATGCATTTAATGATTGGGTTCAAGAATGTAGCTTCAGTGGCCTCCTATACATAATATAATATGACCTAAACACTACCCTTTTAAAAATGCTCATGTACTCATATGACCCAAACGAGAAGATCTTCACCCTGTAAGTTGATTACAGAATGATTTTGTTTAGTACTTCACCACAACAAACTCACAATCTCATAGGTCTTCCATTTCATAATGTAACCTATGTGAGTTCCAAATCATAACTAACAAATGAAGATAGAAATTACTTGGCTAAAAATTTTGAATTTCTCATCAAAAAATTAGTATGTACTTATATATTTGTTTGTATATTCAAATTTTAATTTTCATCTTTTGTAATCTAAAGAATATAATCTTCTTTTTGTCTTTCATTTTAGATAGTCAGAAGACGAGCGTCTATATCAAAGACATTAGTCACCCTTTTTTGAAAGCAATGGTTCAATTTTTTCAATCTAAAATAGTATTGGAAGGAAGAGCCACATATATTCCATATTGGGCATTATTTTACATTGTCTGTACTATTCTCAAATTTAAATATTATTGTTGTTCTTTCATTTCTTTCAAAATAAGGCTTGAATTGAATTCTACTACTAATAATTCCAATTCCACTATTTCTTATTCTAATTTAATTTTAGCATTGTATTATGAGGCCTTCTCTGACCTCCAAAAAACATACGGTCCAACTATGCTAGATCCAAAAATGATGACAAACTCTTTATCTATGGATGAGCAGGAGGTTAGTTAATTTATTCATTTGTTGATCTAGATTGTAGGGTTTAATGTTTGTCTATTTCTTAAATGGTTACCAAGGTAAATATCAATAATTATTTTATCTTTGTTTGTTACAATAGACATGCAAGAATGCATGCCTCAAAAAAATAATATACCTCAAAAAGATAGCATGTAATTGCAACTGTGATTAAAGATTCTAAAGATTCAAAGTCTACAGAATCATCCATGCAATATTATCAATTTGTGAAATGTCCATGAGTTTATTCGATGTCTTCTCCACATGTAAGTTTACTATTTAAAATTTTCAAATGATATTTTAATTTTCCAAACTCAAATGCATTATTTTAGTTATTTGTTTTATTCTTGTAGTTGACTCGAGAGTAATTCAATGGTGGAACAGCCACTAGTACCACCACAACAAATAGTAACATCTACTATCCCTTTTCAACCCTCTATAGAAGGTATTGTACATTGCATATTTTATTTTTATTTTTTTAGATTTTGATTACCATTTTTAAGACTAAACATTTCAATAATGTAGTAGCTCAAAACACCCCTATGGCTATTACTAGCAATATGCCACGTACATTGGAAGATATTTTGTTTTCAAATATAAGTATTAAACTTTTAGTTTCAATTTTGCATATAACTTTGTTTTTTAAATTTATTTATTTTCTAAAATAAATTACATTTTTGTAGGCCATCATATATCTATAAGGAAGATCCTGCCACCACCTCTGTCCTTGAATGCATTTCACAAAAGGGGAAAGGTTCTTCCATTAACATTACTACAACAAATAGCAACACTATAAATAACCAGTTCCTAATTCCCTTCTTTCTCTATTGGAGGTTTATCAAGTGCACAAGGATTGACTTATATGCAAAAAATTGATCTTGACAATGAATATTTAGGGTTTAATAGTGTCACTGATGTTGGAATTGATTTCAATCCACAAGATTTTATCCAAGGATATTTAACACATGTTCATGCAACTACTCAACAAGAACATTCAAGCACTTCATCGGATAGTCCCACCCTAATAGATAATGTTGTAAAGTCTGATGATTTCCTTACATTTTTTTATTGAATAATTTGCTAGCAGATAGAATTACTGCTAGTATTCATGAGGGAGTAATGGATGAGCTAAAAAATCTACATGTGTGGGAGATTTGGGTGAAGGCCCTAATAAAATAAATAAATGACTGTTATGGCAACCACTCAGAGTGAGAAAATTTATTTGCATTGGTGCAATAGGAACCTGTAAATATGGATGTTTTGTTTTCCAAAGCTAAATCTAGGTCAGTTACCATTGTTAATGCTTACAATGATAATTTGTTAATGATCATGCTTAATAGGTTGGATAATTTGAAAGTAGAAGCCTAGGCATATTTTAATAAATGGGTAAAAGTCATCAACACTATTGAGATTATAAATGTGGAGAAAGAAAAATATTTGATAATGTGTATTCATTTTAATCAATTTTCATGCCATTCTTAATTTTGTTTACATCTAATTACACTATATTTTATAATGTAGGCAAAATATGATAACTTGAAGAAAAAAGCTGTGGTCCTCAATGTCCATCTAAAAAATGCAATAAAAATTTTACAATTGCCACTTAATTCAAGGAGAAGCTTATTATGTTGAATAAATAGAATAAATCACTAAAAATATCATTCAGGAGTAAGGATGGGATCATGTTGCCTTATTTAAGTAAAAGACAGTTGTCGATCCAAGTCTACTTTCTACAGGAGATGCTAGAAAAGAGGATAGGAAAAATTTTGAATGTCTTAATATTGTAGCCATGGATCTTGAAAAGACAAGGATATTGAAGGGCAAAAGCAGTACAAAGGTTGTTGGGATTGAGAAAGTAGATGAGAAATTGGTTGTGAAAGAAGGGGGGGAAATGGTTGAAAAAATAGCTAAGTAATTGAGATTTTGTTTTAAACTTTTATATACTTGAAAACAATGTTTTATTTTAAAATATAAAAGATGAATGATAATTTCAAGTTTGTATATGTTGTGATCAATTGATTGAGTTTTAATTGTAATTTCAATTTGAATTTTATGATGTTGTAAACTTGAATGGTGTTAGGCCCCCTTTTGATATTTTTGATGCATTTGTGAAACTCACATCTCAATATAAATGGATTAATGTCAACATATTCCTTTAGAAAGTGTTCCACCTAACACAATGATAATATATTAATCTTGTGCAATCATCACTTTGCAAAAACCATATAAATGTATTTCAAAAAACATATAATAGTTATTACATGTTATTATAAAAAAATGAGTTATTTTCTATGAAATATCTCTTCTTTCTTATATTTAGATTGTTTCTTGAGTAAATCATGATTTGAGATGGGTTTGAGGCCATTAGAAAAGCACATTCATGTTTGGTATATGTTTGTGTTGAAGATAGTATTTTGATAGTCAGTAATAATGACGATTCATCAAATTTGAAAATATGCATAATTGATTGTGATCATGAACTATAGAATAGTTTAATGGATTATTTAATGTTATGAGGATGTGTGTAGATAAGGTTATATTTTATTTGATCACTGTATTCTAAAAAGAATCAGTTTTAAGGACCCTAAACATTTTTAGAACTTTTTAAATATAGGCTATCTACTCCTATAGGGAGGTACTATATATGCCCTATCTAGTACCTATGTAGGGTATATATAGTAGTATATATAGAGTATATACGAGTATATATGAATTATATATGAGTATTTATGAAGTATATATGAGTATGTATGAAGTATATAATCCTATATACAGGAGTATATAGTATACAGTATATATTTATAAGCAACACACACACACACACATATCACGAAAGTGATTTCATTTTTAAATAAAGTATCCAAGGTTTAGGACTATGTTCATTCAATTACATGAATTTATAGACTTAAATTGAAATCCTAAACCAAAATGAAGAAGGAACAAGTAATGTTCTAATTAAAATGTAGGTTCACCAAATTAACTCTAATGTGAAATTTAAGGTATTGAAATTATATAGGAAGTTAAATAATATATTATACAAGTATGACAAAATATAAATACTTTATAAATAAACTTATACTTTCAAATTGATTTTTTTGACTTTGTTATATTTCAGTCGATTGTAAGAACATGAAGACAGAAATTATTTAGAAAATAAAGATCCACTGTGTATTACGACAAGGTCAAAGAAGATAGAAAAGATCATAGTGTGTCATTGTCTAAACACACTATGCACTGGGTGTAAAAATATAGACTCATTTTCCCCTATCACAGAACTTGTTTTGATATAAGAAAAAAATATATCTATAAAAAATATGTATCAAAAACATAAAGAACCATATTAACCTATAGTGTTCCCCCTAACACAATGAAAATAATGATAATATATTAATCTTTTACATTCAGAACTTAGCCAAAAACAAGTAAATGAATTTTATAAAACATATAATAATTATTTCTTCTTTTGATAAACATGTGAAATTGAAATTTAGAAACTCTATTTCTAAAAGTCTGGTAGTTGAAAGAATTCTCCACAAACCTAATTGTCAGCAGTGACATTTGTATCCATCTTGTAAGTACCATATTCAGTATCATTATTTACATCCTTTTTATTTGTCATTGTATTACTAACGCCTCTTCTTTCAGTTAGAGAACTCCATGTTGCCATAGCTCTTTCATATGTAAACATATCCACTACATAATGGGATACATATAATCTCAAACAAGTTTCTAAATTTCTATCCAATGTATTTTAAAGTTTTAAATTTATGAATGATAATGTACTAAATACTCTTTCATCTTTCACTGAGCCCAGAATCATTGTTTTATAGAGCTCATATAATCAAAAATATTTTCTTATACTTTTCTGCAATATACTACTAGGATAAAGATTTTTTCACAGTCTTGTAATTTCCCCATTCTCTATTGGTTCACGTAGAAGATGATATTAGTCAAACATTATAATGCCAAAATGGGTTGACTAGGATGTCACCTTTCCCAAAATACCCTTAATTTCTACTCAATTCACCTCTACAGATCTACAAAAATGCATTACATGACAACGCATGTATTTATAAATTAAACCGCTAACCATTTTTTTATTGTAATTACTATTCCATAAATGGGATTGACAATTTCCATCACCTCTAAAAAATCATCCCATTGAAATTTATCTCTAATCTCCGTAGCTAAGTTTTTGGAAACTCTACTTAGTTTCATCTGGGTTTTGCATAAAATAGTGTCATACAGAATACATGTTGTAGGCATATCTTCACAGTCAACTCCCACAAGATCAGGTCTTTTATAAAAAATGTACATTGGAATCTCCTTTCCATTAACAATGACACAAACACGATCATTGATATTCAACCTCAAATAACAGTTAAGTTTCTGCAAATTGGTCAAACATTACCAACTACTAAAAACAAGGCCTTGAAACAGTTCATTCAAGTGTATAGTATGTCAAGAAATTGATATACTCATTTTCTCAGCTATATGAAGCCCAAAATATAAATGGACCTCTCCTGAGCATGTTTCATTAAATAATTCATTTCCTTCAACATTGGAATAATTCAACATAAAGTCAACAATGTTTACAAATCTATTAAATGGTACAACAAATCTTTTGCCTTGTCAATTTCTCTATAATATTTATACATGAAAGCTAATAATGATGGATATTCTTCAAAAATTTGACAAGTAAGTTCATACATATAACTATACCTTGTATCAACATATTTCAATAGTTTCTTACCATCAGTCACTCCTATTAAAAAAAATTAAAACCGTGAATTTCTTTTTAGACTGCTTGATAAATACGCATGTAGGTCACAAATGAACTACCCTACTTTGACCACATTACCAAATTTACTAACCATTTTGTATGCAAGATTCATTCTAGAATCATATATGGGGAAACTGTTGTTTGTAATTGAGCACACAAACTATTTCTATACCCCTGCATAACTGATGCACCATCATCCCCAACACACACCATCTTTGTAGCTATTGCATAATCATCCATTCTAGCTTATCTTTGAAATTTGATACAACTAATTTTTGAAGATTCTTTTCATTGTTACTTTCTACCATTTCATGAACTGCTAGTACATGAGGTTTCCTTGAATTATTCTCAAAAGTATACACATGAATGCAAACCCAGGCTATGTTGTCAATTGTTGTGACCTCATTGATGGACAGTGAGATAAATAGTGATTTTTTAACACTTTCTTTCAAATCTTCAATGTCAACCATTGCTAGACATTTTGTCATTTCCAAAGCACTACTATCTAACCAATGTGATTGTAGGTTATCTAGAAATCCATTATGTTGAAACAAAATCTTATAATCTAAAAAATCAAAAATAAGTCTACATTTTTTTAGAATATGGTATATAGTAGAGAACTATATGTGTTTTACCTTCAGATGGGACTGCTTGTCTTTTCCAAAATGTGCTTCAATTGTTCCCCCTTTCTCCATAAGATGCTTTCAGTGTTTCTTATCATTTTCATGTTCTTATGCATATCTTACATGCATGCATTCTTTTACAGATTTCCACCTATGTGTTCTTATTATTATTCCATATGGGTGCTTCACTAACTCATATACTTTTCCACAATGTTTCTCAATCGTGTCTAATTTCAATTGCATTCTGTGTTCTTTTCTTAGTTTCTAGCTACATATTGTACATTTGCATTCTTTTGGAGTATCATCGATATTTTTAGGATCTACAAGTTCTATGAATAAAAATTTTGTCACCCAATCCACCTTAAAGGACCTTCCAATTTTTCATCTACTTATATTCCTTCAGGAAGATTTTTGAGTGGAGGTTTCAGTTAAACTTTGTGTTTGGTGAGATGGTTCAATCTCTTCTTCCACTTTGGTGTCATTATCATTTTCATCAAAAACAAAAGGAGCGTCTTCGATTGGTGGCATGTCATCATCAAAAAAATCTTTAGGGGGTGATATGTTATTCTGGTTGATTTTATCTTGTGAGATAACAGTCGAGACTTTTGCATGTAAAATTGTTTTAATATTATTGAATAGTTGAAGTCAAATTTATGACAAATTGAAAAAAAAATACCTAAAGTTTGAGTGTATTGTGATTGTGTGGACTTTTTGGTTGGTTCTTCAAAATAAGATAATAAAGATGATTTTTAAAAGGATTGGTCTATCCTTCTACCATTACCACTAGATGCCATGATGGCTTGTACTTTTTAGCTCTATCATTTGATACTCCCATTTGGTACTATCATCTGATATAAGGGTGTCACTAACTTTTTAATCTACCACTCATCTCTATCATCTAGTGTTGTCATTTAGCTCTATCAATCAGCTTGGACATCTGGCTAAGTTGTTTAGCTGGGTCATTTATCTCTATCATTCAAGTGGGTCATTTGAAACTATCATTCAGTGTTGTCATTCAGTTCTATCATTTGACTCTATTGTTCAATTTTGTCATTCAACTAGGTCATTCAGCTTTGTTGTTTAGCTTTATCATTCAGTTGGGTCATTAGATCAAATCATTCAGTTGGATCATTCAGCTAGGTCATTGGGCTATGTCACTCAACCATGTCATTAAGTTTTTTTATTCATCTGTATCATTCATCTTAGGCATTCAACTCTACCATTTAGTAGAATAGTTTGGCACGTTTTTCAGTAATGTCATTTGTTTTCTTTATTCGCTACTATTGTTTGGTTTTGTGCTCCTCTATTTGTGGTTGTGCTTGTTCCCTTGGTTGGTATAGGTTAGACACTTAGGGTATTTTCTATATATATTTGGTAAATGTAAGGGCAATCTTATATATTATTGTAAAGGGTTGGTGAGTCGACCCCCCTAAAAAACAATATCTCTAAAATTTCAGTGATCTGGTCCTATTTGTCGACCATAAAAATTTGTCAATATTAAAATCTTAAAAATATAATATTCATGAATTAATGAATATTCACCACTAAAAAAACCCTAGTTTTTGGATTGAAGGGCTATGCTTTATGAATGATTGTTAAGAATGGAAACAGGTTTAAACCCTCTTAAAACCTTAATAACTACCCAATGTTGAAATTGCTAATCAAAAGTACCCAAAATGGATTGGTATACTCAGATAATCTATTTTATGTTGTATTAAACTCTTCCAATCACCTCTAGGTGTGATTGAGTTGTCAGGTGTGTGAGTAGACCCTTCAATAAAGTGTCAATTTCTTAAAAATTTGTTGTAGTAGTCAGATTTAACCAAGTCAAAGTATGAAAATAAATGGAGGATGAGGGTAGAGACTCATTTTTCATATCCATTACTATTTTTATATAATTTTTATCCCTCAAGTGTGATAAAATAGTCATCAAAGTTAGCCAGTCAGTAATAGGCCTAATGGTGCAAATAGTGAAAGAGCAGTGAAAAGATGATTAGGAATGTGTTATCATGAGAGAGTGATGAAACCAAGTACATGGATATATTTTTTTGTATTATTATTTCCTATTCATTTTTGGTATAAATATTTTAAGTTATTTATAGTGATGAAAATGATAAAGCCAAAATGACTTGTCTGACTACGGAACCTTATCAGGTAGCATCTAAAATTTAAAGATATATGAATTAATATTTAGTACAAGGCATGATTTGTATGGTAATGGGTTTTTTAAATAACCTATTGGTAGAATAATGATGAGTAGAAAAGTTTGTTTACCATAGATGGGTTCAGTTATGGATGAATCTAAATCTAATTGATATGGGCTAATAGATGATAGATCTAACCTAGGCTGGGTAGGAACAAAATAAAATCATAAAAAGGGGAAGGTAAGGAATAAAAGGAGGCATGTGGGTCAATAAAAATGAAACCTTTCTAAGTCATCATTTAACTAAAGATTGGACAAGTAATCAAAAATAAATTTCTAGTAGACCATATGATGTTCATATTTTAATATGTTCTAGATATGTCATAGTATAATATAATTACATAATAAGTATTTTTAATTTGTCATACACGTGTTGAATTTCAATTTCACCATGACTATGTTTTAAGGTAAATTGATAATTTTGAGTAAGCAAGTTACAGTGATGAGTTTGAAGCTCTATGCCCTAATTTAAAGTATCTAATGCATATATTTTTATTTATTGTGACTTTAAATTATTTTTTAATCTATTTTAAATATTTAAGTTAGTAAAAGTGGTAGAAATATTGAAATGTAAATGGTTTGTCTAGTTCTAGTTTGATTGTGTGTAGTGAGCTCAAAAGATTGGTCTCCAAGACCAATATTTGACATTAGATTCTATTATTTTAGTGTTTTATAGTGGTATATAGATCTGAAATTATATTTTTAAAATTTTATTATTCACGGGAAGTGTTATTTTAGGTGTTGAAGATCAAGTTGTTCATGATTGGTTTTTTGAGTGTTCTCGCAGTTTTGAGTGGCTATTGCCGAGAAGTGTTTGAGTCTTTTTGCCTTGAGTTATGAAGTATAAATCACATGGTAATGTTTTTAAGGTAATATATTTTATTTTCATGTGATTTATTATGATATTTGTGTGACTAAATTGTATACATGATTTAGTTTTGTTTGGCAGACTTTTTATAGGTTCACAGGCCTAATTGTGAAAAGTGCTACAAGGAGTGTTCATGAAGGAGTTGGTGCTAAAAAGTGTCATGGACCTAAGATAATATTATTTAAGGTATATTCTAGTGACATGATTTTTTACTATTTTGTGTGGAGTTTTAAATTTTTCTAAGGAGATAAAATGGTAACATATATTAATGAAGGCCTAATTGAATTAGGTCTCCATGAGACCTAAAAGTGAAATGAGGTCTAATGGACTTATGATAGACCAAAAGGGACTCACTATTCATTTTAATCATGTTTATTATATGTTAGAAGACCTATTCCATGGCCGACCTAAGAGGATAAGTGTGTTTGTCTGACTAAGTGATACATGATCAAGGATTGGTATATACAAGGTAAGTTTAGGCCTATTTAAAAATGAAAGTGAAAGTGAATGGTCTAGCACATTGGTAAGTAAAAGGAGGTCTTGTATACCATATTAAGAGTGCATATAAACTATAATTAAGATTTTTCATAGTTATATGTATTAAAATCAAGGTCATATGACCTAATCAAGCTAAGAAGAGGGTTAGTTGAGCGAAGAAGCTTAGAAGATAGTTTGAGAGAGATAGAAGAGAGAGAAAAGCTAAATAAGGTGATCATCATCTATTGCATGAGAAAAAAATTATTATGAAGGTGATCAAATGTTTAAGGAGTATAAGTTGGTGCTGAGTCATTTAGGGTTTGGTGCTTTCCTATGAGTTGGTTCTTGCTAAAGCTTAGTTGGGTTGGTACTTAGCTAGTTGGGGTTGGTACTCCATATGGAGTTGGTGCTTCACTAAATTATGATATTTTGACTTATAGTAATGTATTCCATTTACAAGGATTAGTGGTTTTATTCTCCTTGAGGGTTTCCCATATATATGATGTGTTGTCTTGTGTAATCTTATTTCATACTTGTATGGTTGATTGCTTATGCATTGAAAGAATTGAAAGAAAGTTTTAATATGATGATGCAATGGTTCATGTATGCTAAGGAGGAATTGAAAGAAATTTTTAATAGATTGATTCACCCCCTCCCCCTCTCAGTAATTTTGTTTCCAAAAATTGGTATCAGATCTTGGTCATTTGAAGTAGGCCTAATAGCCTAAAGGAGATCCTAGAAGCAAAGATGGATAGTAGTTATGTTCAAGGAAGTTTCTCTAAAAGTAAGGCTTTATTATTTAATGGGATTAGTTATGATTTTTAGAGCATTATAATGATAAAATATCTAATTTCAATGGGCCATAACATATGGCAGTCAGTTGTGGATGGATACATTCCACCTCCTAGACCACCAACTGATGCAGCATGTAAGAAGGAAAGTGAGAGAAATTCCAAGGCAATGAATGCCATTCTATGTGGCCTATCATAAGTAGAGTTTGTGAAGGTGATACATTTTGAGTCAACCAATATGATATGGGATAAGTTGAAGACTAGATATGAAGGAGATACCAAAGTGAAGATGGATAAATTGTAGACTTACAGAAGGAAGTTTGAAAGTCTGAGTTTGAAGAAAGAAGAGAGCATTGCATCATACATGTTAAGGTTTTATCAATGTCACTATAGGATTATGAGAAGAATTGAAATAATTTACAGTCATTCAAAAGGTATTGTGATCACTAAATACTAAGTTTTATTCCAAGGTGTCTGCATTATAATAGATGTAATATTTGGACAAGCTAGAAATGGATGGGCTTCATGGCATCTTGCCTACCTATGAGATGAGAAAAAATGAAGGAAGACCTCCCAAGAAGGAAGCAACATTTAAAGCTGAGAAGAAGTCAAGAAGGTCAATGATGAGGTATGTTCAAATGTTGATGATGATGAATTGATAGCCATGTTTGCTATAAAACTAAGGTTTCGATCTGGTAAGTACAATGGTAAGGTTCCATTCAAATGTTTTAACTATAGTAATATTGGACACTTTTCATCTAAATGTCCTAACATGATGAACATCATGGTGATGATAAGGTCTATAAACCTGACTAAAATAAGAAATATTTTAGGAAGTATGAAAGTAGGAAAGGATCATTCAAGAACAAGAGAAGTTTATATACCAAAGAAGATAATAACTCATCTAATGTAAGTGACACAAGTACATCTGAAAGTGATGATGATAGTAATGAACATGAACATGATAATAATAAAACCTTATTCATGGATATAGAGATAGCCAATGAATGTTGCTCAAAATGAAAAATCATTATGGATGATGAAGAATAAGATGAAGAAGAGGTTGAATTCAATATTGAGGTAAAGTTGGTGAGTGATCTAGAGGATTTGAAGTTCTGAAGAAGGAAGAGTCATAAACTAAGATGATTAGTTAAGGACTATGAAGAGTAGATTAGTTTATTTGAATAGAGAATGAGTAACACATCCAAGGAGCATGATGAGATCATCAACCAGTTTAAGACTCAGATGGAGATAGTCACTGTGATCCTAAAGTCTATGGAAGAAGAATGCACTAGGTATGCATCAAAAATAGAGTCCTTAAAGTTAGAATTGGATCAAGAAACTAGAAATATGAAGACCTAGGAGAGGTTTGAAAAGAGTAGTGATGATTTAGATGACATCTTAAGTAGTCATAAGTCTATAAGTGATAAGATACATCTTGGTTTTAAAGAATACTAAAAGGAAGCAGCTCAAGTTAAAGAGAAGGATAATGAATACAAGAAGGTCAACATAAAGAGACCAATCAGGTTTCCTAATGTTATGAGGTATGCTAACTCATTTAATGGTTGTTTTAATGTATGCAATAAGTTTGGTCATAGAGTAAGAGAGTGTAGAAGACCCTCTAAAAATGAATGTGTATGGGATTATGAAAGGAATAATCAATTAAGAGGCATGAATGAGTTTGTTTTATATAGTTATCATAATGTGGGACACATTTTAAGATTATATCCTAATAAATTTAGAAGGCCATCAAGTCAAAACAAAAGGTTTAAATCCCCTAGAGTGCAAGAGAGAAGGAAAATGAATGTATAGAAACCAAAGATAGTAAAGGTGAGTCATGATTAGTCTGCAAGCCCAAGTGGACTATTTGTTATGGTAGAGCATAATTTAAGTATGAAATCAAGTCAAAAATGTCTATTATAAGATCGCATCCATGATCAAAAATTTGATGAAGAGGTCAATCCTAAGGTGCCAATGAAGCCTAAAAGGATCCTAAAGGATATTCAGTCTTATGAGAGAATGGAGATATGAGAATCTATTGAACTTGTGTTGTTTTGGTGCTCTAAGAAAGGGGTGACTCCATTAGGCCTCATGGAGACACTCTTCAGTTAGCATAATTATGGTGGATGTTTGGTTTGAGGGGGAGCCATTCAAGTTGTTCATAAGTTCCAAGTGTATTTATTGACAAGCATAGAAGAGGTAAACCAAGTTATTTTATGTTTCTAGACTTTGATAGATGAGCATGACTTATAGATGGTTTGAGAATTTTTTTGATTCATTCAATAAGCTCAAGTTATGAAGACAAAGGGGGAGTTACTATTTTTTTTAGTTGATAACAAGAGTGTGGTGATTCGGTATGTTTTCTTGAGGTTTAGAGTTCATTTGAAGACTATGCTTAGTCTAAAGGGAAGTTTGGTAGCTTTGCATTCTTTTGAAATTTCTAAGATTAGTTGCCAAAGAGGGAGAATGAGTGGTTTCAAAAGTTACAGTGTGTATGACCCTTTTTCATTAATGTTAAAGGGGGGGATGTTCAAGAAAGAATATTAACTAGAATAGAGGAGATAAGAATGATTGGCTTGCAGTGTGTTTTGTAATCAATGACAAAAGGGGAGATTGTTAAGCATTGTTACTATTATTGAGGTTTGGCATTAATGTTGTCATTAATGTCAAAGGTTATTGAGAAGGTTGATATCATTGTTTTTTTCATTGATGTCTTATTTTTTCTCTAGTGAGTGATGTGTTGTAACAAGCTAAAGTGTTGAAGGTTAGTTGGCATGGTCAAGAAGTACTGGGTTTTCATGAGGTCATTGAAAAATGTAGTTATGAGAGAGAATATTGATTAGTGTTTCAATGATTTTGAAAGTGTAAGATATGATTGATATATTTTTTGTGTCTTCATGAGTAATGTGAATGTTAGCATGGAAGATGGACTTGTTGTCAAGTTGTTGAGCCTAGTAGTGTCTTTTGAAGCTTAGTTATGACATGAAGAGACCTTGTGTGAAGGCATGTGTATGGTGAGCATGAAGATGTATGTGCAAAGGTATGTGTAAAGGTATGACATTGTTTGAGGAGCATGTAATTCATGTGAGGTGGAGGCATCAACAAGAGTTTCATGGTGACCCTACTGGGGTAAGACCTTTATTCGAAATCTACAACTAAGATAATTTTGAGACCCTACTTGGCTCTCATGAGGTATCAAGATCTGTTGTCAAGGCATGTGAAGGATATATGTCACTAATTAATCATGAGATAAGTTTCTTGAGTATGTGAGTGAATTATTGAAATATTGAAAAAAGTTTGAAGATTAGTTCAAGGCCTAATGTGGTGTGAAGACTTACGTGTAGAAAACAAGGTGGTTGGAGTATGGCCTAATTAGGTATGATGTTTAGTTTCCAAGTTAAATATGAATAGGTGAGATTTTAATATGTTTAATAGATTTTCCTAGGTGCATTCATGTTTTTACAGGTCAAATTTTGAAGGTTAAGGCAATAAAAAGTGCTTTGAGATCTCTTGAATGCTCAAAATGAAGGGTTCTCAACCTGAGAAGGATTTTATTGTGCTCATTGGATTGTTAAAATGTTGCATGGGAACATTAGCTATTCTAGTATATGGTGAAGGATCCTAGCTCAAAATTATAGGTATCAGTTTTTGAATTGTGAGGTTATGTTTTATGAATGATTATTAAGAAGGGAAACATGTTTAAACCCTCTTAGAACCCTAATAAGGACCTGATGTTGAATTTATTAATCAAAAGTGCCCAGAATGGATTGGTTTGTTGAGGTAAGATATTTGAGGTTGTATTCAACCCTCCCAGTCACCTCTAGGTGTGATTGAGTTGTCAGGTGTGTGAGTAGACCCTACAAGAAAGTGTTTATTTGTCAAAAAAATATTGTAGCAGTTAGAGTTGACCAAGTCAAAGTATGAAAATGGATGGAAGATGAATATAGAGACTTAGGTTTCATTTACATTAAGTTTTATATAAAAAAATTATCCCTCAAGTGTGATAAAATGGTCATCCAAGTTAGCCGATCACTAACAAGCCTAATGGTGTAAATAGTGAGAAATTGAGTCAGCAATGAGAAAGTGATTAGGAATGTGTTATCATGATAGAGTGATGAAACCAAGTACATGGTGATATTTTTTTGGACTAGTATGTCCTATTAATTCTTGTTATAAATCTTATAAGTTAGGTAAAGTGGTGAAAATGATGAAGCCAAAATGGCTTGTCTGACTCAGTGAGTTTTGTGTGTAGTGAGATCAAGAAATTGGTCTGTAATACAAATAGTTGACACTACACCATATGATGTTCATATTTTAATATGGTCTAGAGATTTTATAGGATCATATACTTGCATAATAGGTCATTTAAATTTTTCATACAATTATTGAAGGTCAATGTCACCATGATTGTACTTTAAGGTAGATTAGTAGATCTAAGTAAGCAAATTGCAGTGATGAGCTTGAGGCTCGATGCTATCATTTGAATTATCTAGTACATATGGTGTTGTTTCTTATGAATTCAAAGTTTTTTTCATGCTTTTGGAAATCTTTAAAGTTAGTGAAAGTGGTTAAAATGTTGAAACCTAAATGGCTTGTCTGGTTCTAGTTTGACTGTGTGTAGTGAGCTCAAAATATTGGTCTGTAAGACCAATATTTCACATTAGAACTATGTTTTTTGTATTTTAGAGTGATTTATATATGTCAAAGGATATTTTTAAAGATTAATTTGTCATGTTAAGTGTTCTTTCAGGTGTTGAAGATCAATTTTTTCATCATTGGTGTTTGGAGTGTTATAACAGTTTTGAGTGGCTATTTGCAATGTGTTTGAGTCCTTTTGCCCTGAGTTGTAAAGTATAAATCACAAGGTGATATTTTTAAGGTCATGGAGTTTTTTATCATGTTATTTATTATCATTTTTGTGTCACTAAAGTGTATACATGCTTCAATTTTGTTTGGCAAACTTTTTATAGGTTCACAGGCCTAATTGTGAACAATGCTACAAGGAGTGTTCATGGAGTTGGTACTAAAAAGTATCATGGACCCAAGATAATATTATTGAGGGTATATTTTAGTGACATATTAAGTGTTCCTTCCATGGTTGTAGTTTTACATTCTTCCAAGGAGATCAAAAGGTAACATATAGTAATGAAGGCCTAATTGAAATAGGTCTCCATGAGACCTAAAAGTGAAATGAGGTCTAATAGAGTTATGATAGACCAAAATGGACTCAATATTCATTTGAATCATGTTTATGATATGTCCTAAGGCTTATTCCATGGTTGACCTAATAGGTTAAGGGTGTTTGGCCAACTAAGTGATGCATGAACAAGGATTGGTATATATAAGGCAGTTTTAGGCCTATTTAAAAATGAAAGTGCATGTGAATGAAATAGCACATTGGTAAGTAGAAGGAGGTATTTTATATCATATGAAGAGTGTATATAAACTGGTGTGAATATTTTACATAGGTTCTATGTATGAAATCAAGGTCATATGACTTAATCAAGTCAAAATGAAGGCTAGTTGAACGAAGAAGCCTAGAAGACAGTTTGAGATGGGTATAAGAGAGAGAAGAGATGAATAAAATTATCATCATTGATTTAATAAAAAAATGTGTTATAAAGGTTATCAAAGGTTTCAGGTGCACTAGTTAGTTTTAAGTCATCGAGGGGGTTGGTGCCTCCTTGCAAGTTGGTACTTGCTAAAGCCTAGCTGGGTTAGTGCTTAACTAGTTAGGATTAGTGCTCCATATGGAATTGGTGCATTAGTAAATTATGATATTTTGACTTATATGACTATAGTCCATTTGAAGGGATCAATGGGTTTTCTTCCCCTTGAGGGTTTCCCACATATATGATGTGACGTCTTGTGTAATCTTATTTTTTGCTTATATGGTTGATTGTTTATGCATTGCTTGATCTATATGTTGATGTGATGGTTCATGTATGCTAAGGAGGAATTGAAATAAATTTTTAAGAGACTGATTCAAACCCCCCTCCCCCCATTCATTTTGTTTCTAACATAATGTTATATATTTATCAACAAATGAAACTATTTTTTACATTTTGTGACACTATTAAAAAAAATTGCTCTTACTTATTTGATGCTATTACTTTGATTTCAAAAATAAAAAGATCAAATTTAATATACCATTTGACACATAGGTGGGTACTAGCCGTTACCCAGTTTTTGTTTAGATATGAATACTTGAAGTAAAATTTTAAAAGTGAACATAAATAAAAAAAAGTGGAACTATCAAATTGGTTCTCATGTATTTCACTCTTTTAAGCCTATATTTGTTATTTAATTTGTCCTTTTGAGAGCTAAACTAAGTGAAACTATGTAAATATTGTGTACATGGATACTTGGTGTTATATTTTAATAGTGGAAGCATAAAGAATAATCATCGATAACAAGGGAATGAATTGAACCAATTTCATCTTCATTAAGAGTTATTTCATATCTCTTTTTTTTCTAGAGGTTAGTGTCTACTTTATTTGTCGAATTTTAGTGGAAAGTTAAGTTTAAGTTATGCCCACACTTAAAAATGGACTTTAAGTATTAAAAGTCATTAAAAGGCATGATTATAGAATGTTTATGTACTTTTCAACAATTAACTTAAATTAGTAGTTATTAGTGCATTTTTAAACTTAGATGGTCCCTATTTGTCCTTTTAGTCCATCCAACCATTTATCTCCTGCCTCCTTGTTTTCTAATTAGACCTATGTTAGGAGTGTGATTAACGCTCATAGGTTTATTAGGAGCATCATTCATTCTCTTGGGCTATTTGTATGGTACCTCCCAATTAATGTTCACATGTTTCCCTTAACCTGACTAATTTATTTTTCAATCGTTTGATATTGGTTTAGGCACAAATAAGGTCCTAATTTGGATTCAAATTGTCTACAAATACACATGCATTATATTTCATTTATTAATAAGCATATTGATCATTTCTATAGATATTTTAATGAACAGTCACATGCATTTATCATTTTGTTACACATGTTCATGGCATAGCTATCATTGGAAGGAGGAAGGAGGAAGGACACACACTGTACATCACTAGGGTTTTATATGACATTGGAATTGTTTACAAATATGTAATTGTTTTTACCATTATTATATTTTATTTTCAAGAGATTAATAACTAAATTTTGCTTGAACACCCAATTAACTCTCAACAAAGGATCCAAAATACTCATTTCTTCCATAAACTCAGATATTTTTGCCAATCTAGGATAAGTAGAAGTTATTTTTCAAGTGATTAGTGGCATAACACAGAAAGCTAAACTAATATTATTAAAGATCGAGACTATTGGGCACAACTATAAAAATAAGATATGCCTATCTAACATTTTATATAACCATCACTTCTTCCCTTGATTTCCTTCTTTGATTGTCAAGCGAGGGAGTCACACTCTTTGGAGAATTCTCTATTCATTCCCAATTTTTTGGTTGAGATCCATGTCACTTCTAAGCATGCATTTACACTGTGACATTTTGATAGCTATCATAATATCTCATGATATTCAATATACTTCTCTAAATCTTGTATAATAACCTTTCTCTGACTTTAAAATTAATTGATTGGGCTTATAATAACATTTATCTAACTTTAGAGTTAATTGATTGGACCTATATTTTTATTTTTTAGGTGTTATTTATCCTAACTAAAATGAAATTAGGTATTTTTCTTTAATTTAGTTTTAATCATATCTATATTATAATTTTGGATCCCAATTTATATGATAAGTTTAATTTGAACACTAGATAATTTTATAAAGTAATTAGAAAGCAAATTTATTTATGAGATTTCATGTTATACATTAAATTAGTCTTTGAGTTACCAGTGACCTTCAAACTCTTTTTAATTTTATATTTTTCTAGAGATAACATTAAAGTTTGAAATTATTACTATATAAATTGAGCAATAAATTATGAAGTGTGATTTTTATCTTTGTTTTCTCTCAAAACAAATATTAATGTAACTTTTTTTTATCATTTTTTTTTAAATATAAATTAAAATGAACATGAAATTTTATTGAAAAATCATTTAATAAAAAGAATTTAAAATATATATAATTATAAAATAATAAAAATGTTCTCTTAATTTAAAAATTTATGATGATTTTTTTAATGATCATCTTCTTTTTACATTATTATCACTATGTTTAATGTTATATTTGTATAAAACTTTTTAATAAAAAAAAATCATATGTTTAAATGTTGTGTTTACCACCTTATCAAGATGGTGTGTTTGTAAAAAAAATAATAGTAAATAAAATACTGCAAAATTTTCATGTTAGAAAAAATTCACAAATCAAGGAAAAATATTTCCTATACAATTAGATATTTTAAAAACAATTTATAAACTCTACTTTAACAGAGTCGATAGTTTGAGTAATGGTTCACCAAAAATAAGATGGTTCACAATTATGATAAACACATTGAATAAAGAAGTGACTTAAAAGAATGTTGAAAATATAATCGCCACTCGTAATTGATGGAACTGGTTGGTTTTTAGTTTAAATTATAAATGATCCATGAAAAATAGCAATATATTCCTCTGGTATTATGTACCAAATTAAAAAAATTAAATAAATAAATGATAAAAATATATAATAATTAGATTAGATATACTTTTATCCTCGACTAAGGTAGGGTAGGTGAAAGAAATAAAGATATTTATTTTTCACCCTTGATAATTAGCAATAAAAATTTTCATGGCATCGCATCTCATTGCTAATAAAAATTAGCAGTTATTTCGATGATGTAAAGAAAATTCGAGATAAAGATTAATAATAATATTATGATTAAAAATAATAAATGTATATATATAATAATATATTTTAATAGATAATTTTAAAATGTTTAATATAATAAAATATGATAAGATAATTATATATTTCAATAATATGTATTATATTAAAATGTAGGTTAAATTTTAATATTAAAATATTAACATATCTAATAAAATAAAATATAATATTAGAATAAAATATGTGAGACAATAAAATCTATAATACATTAAAATATAAAAACGTATAATCTCATATATATATATATATATATATATATATATATATATATATATATATATATATATATATATATATATATATATATATAAAATTAATGTAATATAAATTTAACTAAATATATATAATAGAATAGAATAATAATTTAAAAAGTATAATATTATATTAGATATAATATATATTACAAATATATTTTGTATATAAAAAATAATATATACAATATAATACATAGTATTATAAATATATATTACATATTATAATAAAATAATATTATATTAATTATTAAAAATAATAGTTAAGTAATTAAAAATAACAAAATCATAAAATAGAAACTTCAATAACAAATTACAAATGACATAATCTATTAAACTTAATATTCTTTGAATTGGGTTGATCGCTATCTGCATTTCTTCATGTCGATATGGATTAAGGTGCAAGCATGTGTGTTTTTTAATGTCGCCATTATTTTCATCAACGCCAACATGTTTCACCCCTATCTCATTCTAAGTTTGAAATCATAAATGTCACCCAACTTCCTCTTCAATAATTTCCTGCAGGGTTGCTTCTTATTAACTTTCTCGATCCACCTTTGCCTTTGGGAAAATCTGGTAATGATCTGCACGGATTACGAACCTTATTTTTTTTAATGCGGTCTTATCCCCAAAAAATATACAAGAAGCCTTGTAGAATCACCCCCAAATCCATAGCCTCTGCCTAGACCACCATCTCCTTCACCATCACCTGTTATATCAGTGCCACAACCGGCTCCAGTAGTGCAACATATTACCCAAAACACAAGTGGATATCGCTGGATTGCGATTGTTAATGCCTATTAGGGCTTACAAAAGTTTGGGAATCCCCATCAATCCCCATCAATGATGTTCTATGAATAGAACCAGACATAAAAGAAGCAAGATTGTATATTGGAGTCCTACTTCTGTGACAATCCCATACGATCTCTAATAAGTGAATACACACTATATAATTGTATTAGAATCCTTGAAAATTATATTAATTTTTTTTAGATTGAGTTAAATTTCTATGCTTTGAATTTTTACAGCTTTCTTTGAGGTACTCAATTCAACAATATTGATCAAACAAATTGCAGATTATACAATGAAATGAAACCCTATGTTATTGATTTTTTTATAAAATTTCCATCGTTGCTTCTTGTATCAAGTGGAACATGGACAACCATATCTCTTTCCTTCTGGCCTCCAAACATCACAATTAATTTGTGGGATTTCATTGTACTAGGTGATGCAGGCTTACTATTTGTGATCCTCAATCCCTCGAAATAGCAAGCGCAAGAGTAGAGATTAAATAGATGCAATTTAAAGGTTTGTGTTTCCAATCCAATTATTAAAATGTCTTGTGAACTTCCTCTTATCTCAACCCAAGATGAAAAATTTTGCTCTAAGGGTGATAGGCAGGGTTACCGTAGGAGGAGACTATTACAAAGACTCTTATAAATAGAAATATTTGATTCTTGTAATAACTAAAAAATTATACCTTACCACTATTTGTCATATTTAAATGTGTTAATAATAAAATCCATTGAAAATTTTATATGGAATGCTTATTTGCAATCCATTCCAATTAGAATGATGAAATTAATGTTTCCAGGGTATCAAGTTTAAATGGAAGTGAAATACAACAATAAACAAGCATATCCTGAGCATCTACCATTATACCTGTAATGATTGTATTTTCAATATGTAGCCTATGAAAGAGATGAATTTATTTGCTACAGAGCACATATTAGAAATCATTACCTAAAAGATGGCAAAGCTTTTGTACTAACTATAATTATTTGTATCCATTACATTGCAGAACGGGGAACCTCTTATTGAGCCAACTTGCTAACTTAAACTCATGGAAGGGGTGGCATTGTAGTGGGAATGGTGTGTCTTACTCATCTACCACCAACCTTGATACCCAATAGTATGATACTCCAAATCATCAAGGAGTTAGAAGCGTGTTGTTTGTGTAGGCAATAAGGTAATCTCCAAGCTAGCAAAGCACCCAAACATGAAACCATAAACCAACATTCTGCAAAACCATTGTTTAACTCTTCGTGTCAGCGTAAAAATGATAGTAAATAACATCTTCTTTCTCTTTTCCTCTTGTAAGACAAATCTTGTGCCTTGCCCCACCGTATAAACCTCTAGTTGATAAATCTATTTTGGAAAATTATGAATCCTAGTTGAGTTGGTTGTCTATTTTTATACTTTTAAAAAAATAATCTTGCATTCATTGTTATTATCTTAATATTATTATAATAACTAGCATACCTATCTTAGATAAATATATGTAAAAGACGCTGAGATATATCATTCTCGAGGTGCCTATTCCACTTATGTCACAAATTCAATATTAGATAGGCACCTGAGGATTGATATCTCTCGACGTCTTTTACATAGATTTATCTAAGATAAGTATGCTAATAGCAACTGTGCATTTTTCATATTTATTTGATATATAGTTTGAATTTTTCATAAAATTTGAAATGTATATTATACATTACATTAAATAATATAGAACTATAATACACATTAAATTAATTTACATAATTTAATATTCTCAATCTAAATATATTATCCTCTAATTTATTTATTTTTATTCTGTGTGTGTGTGTGTGTGTGTGTGTGTGTGTGTGTTGTCAACTCTTTTCATAGTATTTTTATGTTAAAAAAAATAAAAAAGTATGTCGGCCATTTTTCCTTACACGGACATGACATCAGGGTCTCTCCGTCCCCCACTCTTATTGTAAAATGCCTCTTAACATAATTATTTTTAATTATAAATAAAATTAATAATTTTATATTGATTTATATAAGATAAATTAATGGTTGTTTGTCTTTGTATATATAATTATTTCATAACTTATTAAATATTATTTGTAAATTATTTATTAAATATTTTTGTTTGTTAATGGGACTTGTTTCTATTTTTAATTTAAAATATGTTTAATTTTTTAAAAATATATATTTTTATTATGCTGCTTATTCATAAGTTATCTCTTTTGAAAAAAAAGCATATTAGTAGAATTAGTGGCTGCATATTTATATATACATAACTATATCATATTTTATCTATAATTACATAATTGAAATTTTACATTTCAGTTGTGTAGTTTGGAATGTGTGACAATTATTTTGATTTTTTTGAAAGACATTTATTTTTACACATCTTACTTTAATAAATTATCTTTTTTGTTCTCAATATTTTTTATATTTTATTCAAGGATTTGTTTCCTTAAAATGTATAAATTACTTTTATTAGCACATTAAAATACAATTATAGGACTATTTTAAAATTAACCAATTTGTTTTTGATTTTTTTTCTTTTATAATGTGAATTTAAAATTGATTATTAGTTTACCTTTAAAAAATAAAATTTTAGAATATATATATATATATATATATATAAAGTATATGATATATATAGAAGATGGTGAATTTTGAAATTTTCACATGTTTATAAGCATTTTTTTTATAATAAGGAATTGGTTCCTTAAGTTCATTTAAGATAAATTGGATCAAGTAATTTATAAACAATGTGTGCAAAGGATATACAAAGAAGTTTTAGTAGTGGTAAACATTGTAGGGGATAAAATACTATAGTTTCAACCCTTAGATATTAGAGTTCACTCTTCCATCTTAATGTCACGTACAAACATAAAAAATAATTAATTTGAAAGTTTAATAAAAAAATAATAATATTTTTTTTTTGCATTTTGAAATGGATGGAGAGTTATGACTTGAGTTAAATTAAAATAATAATTTTAATGTGCATATAGAAAAGATTTTATAATATTTAAATATAGTGTAAAAATGTTTTACACTAATGTATTTACTATTGAAATAGTGACATTTCACGATGTGATTGATTATTCTATTGTAAAAAAATTAGACAACTAATATATCATATTATGGCAACTAGTCAGGCAGATGTTATGGACACAGACCCACCCACATGTTCCACTTCGAGAAGAACTCCCTGCATGTACCCCCAAATTTTCAAAACAACAGGTCGTGATGTTGATAGTATTAGTTTCTAGTGATGGAATTTGCTTATCGATTTCAGATTCTATGGTGGAAAGTGTGGAAGAGCAGTGGAATTTATCACTTCTAGCCAAAATCCATAGGATTCAACTAGGTTTGATCGCTTATGGAAATGGGATAATAACCACTGCAAGTCGAGTGAGATAATGGATATTATTTCTTTGCTTAGGGACTGCTTTCTCGTTTCCTTCACCTATAAAGAATATTTGACTAAAACACTCTATGATGGTCTCATATTTATAGGCAAATTCTTTGTCTCCCCTTGTAAATGGAGACCAAGGCTTTCCCATAATTCTAGGTTTCCTCAAGACTTCCCTGTGTGGATTTCACTTCTAGAGCTCCCATTAGACTTCTAACATGAGGACGTTAGCATTTAGCCCTTACTAAAACTTTTCCCACTCTTGTCTTTGTAGCAGAACTACCAACAATTGAGAATAAGGAAGAACACATGTCTACCCTTAGCATGATTGTTAGTTCACAAAAAATTTACCAAACTTGCACTAACTACATAAATGGATTTTGAAGGAAAGACAGGATTTGATTACTAGTAAGATTCAAACCCATCCCTATGCAAAAGGCATTTTATTGTGATATTTTATAACATTGAAGACAAACATGTAGTTTCTAGTGATGAAATTCGGTGGGACTGGAGACATCATTTACTTATGGTGCAGCCATGGCACCTTGGATTCAACCCATTTACTAAAATTTTTAATTTAAAACCTATTTGGATTAGGCTTCCTAATCTTCCTCTTCAATTTTGAGAGCTTGATGTTTTAGCAACCATAACAGAATTCATTGAAAAATTTTGGGATGTTAACCCCAAAACCCTGAAAGGGATTCATTCAACCTATGTCAAAATTTTAGTTAATGTGGATATTACTAAAGATTTGTTTGCATAGATAGAACTAAAACTCAGAAATTAAATATGAATTTAGCCTCTTGAATATGAAGGTCTTCCCTTTAGATGCCACAAACGCTTCCAAACTGGCCATTTGGTAAACGCTTGTTCTTCCATTAAACATAAAAAGAAAAATTCTTGGTGGAAGGAAGATGGCCTTAAACATATTATTATACAACCTCTAGCTGAAAGAGAAGAAAGTAGCATAGCTCCTATCCTAGTTCCGATTGAGGATCCAAGTGTACAATCAGAGCATGGGCAGAAACTACATTCAGAAACTTTTGATACAGAGAATAATCTTTTGGCTCGCACCCCTTCAAAGAAATTTCAATCCACCATTTGATAAAAATTAATTTTGTCAAATGACTCCCTTGAAATCTCCATTCCAATTCTTCTGCTCTCTAGGGGAGGTAGAGATTGAACTATTGTGTGTAATAAAAAATGAAATAAAGGTTAAAAAAATGAATCCTTTGAAAATAACCCTTAGATCTCAAAATTAACATTTTTAGCATGGGTCATAGTTTTTTTGTTTCTTTGCTCTTCAGCTTTTTAGTGGTTGTTGTTTGTTCATTGTTTTGAATAGCCTTTGATCTTCTTATTTTTCACCTTCTGGACGCATAATACATGTGTGATTTTTGTGTTGGGTAGGGCCCCTCTTCAAAAACCACTTTTATTGGTCATTTTCTGGTCTCTATTTTAGTTTGCCATCATGTTGGCTATGTTGATCTCTGATTTAAATCGTTCTTTGTGGTTGATTTTATCATAAAATTTTATATGACTAAGGGCCATTCAAAACCTCATATCTATCTTTAAAATATTTATCAATATATATATATATAAACTTTATTGTTCCTATTTTTATTGATATATTTATATCAAATTTTTTACTAAAAATTATTCTTTATATGGTTGGATGTGGTTTTTACCACCTTCTCAAGATGATGCACTTGTTAGTAATTAACACTATATGAAATACTGCAATTATTTTTATTATGATCCTTCTCAAATTAAGGATATAAATTTTATAATAATTATATATTTTAAGAACAATTCATATTATGTATATTAAAAGAGTCAGTATAAGTGGTAGATATTCCCAACATACTAATATATATGTTTTAAATTATTTAATTTATTTTCTAAATAATTAAAGGAAAATGAAACTCTATGAAAATTAGAATAAATATAATGAGTAAATAATTGTGACTTAAAAATCATAAAAATATAGTTGACACTTTTAAAATATAAGGATAATAATTAAGTGATATAACAACTAAACGTATTAATGGTTAGTTTTGAGTTTAAATTTTAAATAATCCATGAATAAAAAGGGTCACGTAGTGGTTATTCCTTGTCATATTTATTGATATATAATTATACAAAAGTGCCTAATGTGACATGAGATTTTATAGTTAAAGTTGTTTCAATAATGGGGAAGATGTATAATAGAGTGAAATATCAATTGAATTCATGTAGTAAGTTAAGAACATAGAAATGTGAATGCTTTTAAGAAAAATGTAAGAAAATCTATTGTGTGACTTTAGTACTACTGCTCAGAAGAATGTTCAAAGTGAAATATCTTTGAGACTTATTTAACAATGCTCTTAAGAACGTTTGCCTCCGTGTGCATATGCATTAGAGAGTATAGTCAATATTCTATTGAGTTTGAGGTGTGCAAAGTCCATGCGGCTTAGGTCATAAAGATGAAGTCAAATATGAATTCTTATTCACTATAATGACTTACACAAACTAAGAAAGTGTATTTGGTCCATTCTTTGTGAGTTTGGAAAGATGATGTTTCAATTTATACAACACAATATTATTTTTATTTTAAGAAGTTAACAATAATTTGGTTCATGAAATATCCATTTTGCAAATATAAAATATGAATTGGAAAGGATAATTCTTGTGCTAACATTGGGCATTACCTTTTTACGACATATTACCCACTCATATTTTTAATAAAAAATAGTACAAAATTAAAATTAAATATATTTAAATGATAAATACATTTAATTTGACATATATCATATAATCAACTATTAATTTAAGTGTTAAACATTATGTAGTTATTTTTAGAAAAAAGAAACAAACTAAACTTGATACTATATAACAAATTAATTAAACATAACTTTTTTTTACTATATCAGTACAAAGTTGAACTTGTAAACACCCAATTCTGGCCACAATTGGCTTCTAATCAAACTTCAAACTAATTTATACCACACATTGTAAATTAAGCATAGAAATCATTGAACATCCTAATTTCATTCATGTATAATTTATCAATTCTCATAATCATGTTGAGACATTGCTATTTAGAGTATTCTATCGTACGTAACAATAACCTCTCACAGATTCATCCCCAATCACCTTGTGACATAACAAATGTCAGTCTGGCCTATGGACCCATTAAATAGGGCACTTGAATCATCTTAAAAGAGTTAAAATGATAATCAAAATGAATTATCTAATTAAATAAGATTAAATTCTTAGTTGAATTATCCATTTGCAATTAATGGATATCTAAAAATAAAAATTTCAAAATTCAAAATATCAAGCCATTCCATCAATGCCTTTATAAGTTGTCAAGCTCTTCGAAAATATCTCAAGTTATATAATTTGAGATCCATGCCTAGTAATTTAAAATCATAATTACATGACAAATTTTAACTCGACTGGGGTTAACCTCAACTCACTTAGGATTAATTTGAACTCATTCCATGTTTAAGCTCAACCTTAGCTCATCTTGGATGAAGGTTAACTTTTGGAGGATATAAATAAAAGGCCATATCTATTGATATCTAATTTATCTTGGTGTAATATTATAATGCTCAAATAGATGCAAATAAACATTCAAGTAGTGTTACCATGCCAAATCCATAAGCTAAGAAACCAAGTCAAGGTGTCAATGAGAAGAGCCAAAAAAGTTTCATTTTCAAAGAATTCTTGATACACAAACCGAGAAAGCCACTTCAACAAGTCATTTGGAGCTCCAAGAAAGGTAAAACAATGTTTTCCTTTGTGTTCTAGTTGTGATTTCATTTGTATGTTTGTTACCTATGCTTTCCCTAGTGTCTAGGCTATAGGTGTTTGGATTTTAGTGTGGTATTTTAATTTATTTTATTGGACTAACACAAGACTAACCTCCCCTCTACGTATTTCTTGTTCACATGATGGCATGCCTGGTGGGACCAAAGCATCCTATATGGCTAAGGAGATTGATCTACTAGTTTTAGTTTTTTTAACGGATGCATATAAATCTTTAAGTTTCAAGTTGTAGCTTTGTTTTTTACATTTTTTATTTTTAATCAAGTCCCAGGTTATAAGGATCAATGCAAATTTTCCAAATTGACATTTATTATAGGAATTGACCACGATCTCTGTGTAAAAAATAGAACAAGGTAGGGAACATGGCTAATAATGGTTTCACTCAATTTTTCTTTGCCTTCATTTTGTGTTTGATGATCTGCATGTTGTTTGTATCACCCATTTCTTACAGAATCTGTGAGATATTTGAGTTTTAAGCTAATTTATTAATCATTTTTTGGTCAAAATAGACTTTGTTTTAATGTTTTTTATAGGAAATGTCAAAAATATGCATTAATGGACATCGATTTCTATAATCAACATCTATATATGTGGATTGATGATGATTGATCTTTGAGACAAGAAATCAAAAACCCGAGAGCTAAATTTAAAATGTTTTCTCACTTGATTTTAGGCTTCTAAGTAGGCAAACCCTCTAAAAATTCGCAGGTCCTGCGATGAAAAGAGCAAATTTTAAGCATGTTTAAATCTTACACACATTGTACTTGGTGCTTAAAATATACTTAGTTTGTTTCATCTCTTAGTTATTTTTGAAGTTTTTACAATTATCAACAACGTCAAGGGGCTCAAACTTCATAACATATTTTGTTTTATTGCTATAAAAATGAACTTTTATTTGAGTTAAGTACTCATAAGAGTTTCATTTTTATGATTATTTGTTGAAGTGTTTGTTTAGCAAGATGAGTGTCGCATGTATGCTCTCCCCATCCCCTTTAGGGAACTTGGGTGATCAAAAAAGCTCACTCTTTGCATTATGTCGCTTTAGTCCAAAGACATGGAAGTAAAGTCACTAAGGCCCTCCCCAAAATATGCATGATTTGGGTGACCCCAAAAATGACCCTAAAGTTCTTCCACTTGTCTTTATTTTCATGAATTTTTGGCTTGTGGGTGGGAGTTCATCACCTCCCCATGAGTTCTTTAGGGATTCATTGACCCAGGAACTCATCTCCCAAAATAATTTCAACCCCACTCCATGGTGGGGTATATAAAATAAGGGTTACCCACTGGGATTCTTATTTTGAGTGATTAAAATAAGTTTCGTTATTGGTACTCGACCTCATAACGTAGAGGCAACTCAAACATCGCAATGCACTAAGCAATTGACGAATGTAGAGGTTGTGAAAGGGACTAGACCTTTTCACAACAAACTGGTTGATGTGGATTAAAATGATGTAATTGTTCCCTCATGTTTCCCACACATATGGGACCATTTAGAAATGAAAAAAATTGATAGTTTAGATAACCCCTCATGCCGCAGACATACTGTTGATGTAGAATGAGTAGCCCAAAGTTCCATGTTGCCATACAATTTTTTGAGAGAAAAGGGGGCCTAAAACCCTAATTTTCATAAGCTTTTGATTTTTGAATTCAAAAAATTTAAAATCCTCTCAAGAGCAAGTATATAGATAGAATTCGACAGTACGATGTAACCTTGTCAATTTTAGGATTTAGGACGTTACACTTAGGTATTTTTGTCATTTGTCCTTTTTACTTACATGGTCTTGAGTCAAAACTATTTGTTTATTATGCTACATCCAAAATGAGTCTTATTTACACATTACACATTTATTTAAGGAGGTTTTATTCCATCCATTTGATATAACACCTTTGCCTTAGATTTTTGTGTCTATGTCATTTGTTTGAAAGCGGCATCATTATGTTGCCCATTTCATTCCAAGTCTTTATGCCTTAGAGTCATGAAACAAACCATTTGTCATACCTTTAAATCATGATAGCATAGTTACACTACTCAATTTTTTTCAAAGACTTGTTGCCTTGTGTTCAAAATTACAAAACCAATACCACATGTGCCTTTTGGATATATGTCTAGTGTCATCATCTTGTTTATTCTTGTCTAGCTTGTTGTCTATTTTTAAAAACCTAGCCTTTTGAGTTGAGTTCGAAATCAACCTTGACAAGTTTAGATCCAAACATTGATTTATTTATGCCTATGCCTCATGTAATTTTAGCCTAGACATCAATCTTTCACTTTTGGGTTGTGTAACTTAGGGTAATTCCTTACTAAAGTTATAGATTATTTTTGTGCCTAGATTTGGGGAAGTGGTCTATCTTCCATATGCCTAAGGTTCAATGTCTTTTTCCAAATGATGAAGTGTGTGTTTAAATCCAAATATCTAGTTTTTGTTAAAGTATTTCAATTTTGTTAGATTAAATATCTTGCCTTTTAGACCTCATTTTGTTTAAATTCTAGCTTTTGTGCCTTGTTCCCAAAAGACCTCAAAATTCCTATTTTGAGATTATCTTTTGTGTCTTGTTTCGAAAAGACCTAGCAACCTTTGTTTCTTTAGACCTAGTTTAGAATTGTTTGAAGAAATTTGTACTTGAGTTTGGCATTCTAGTTTTTATTCATCACTTAACCATTTGTGTAAGACATTTGACATTAGACTATTTTTACCAAGTTTTAGCAAAAACCTTTTTGGAGATATAACTCCTATCCCTAGACCAAGTTAAACCATATTTGAACCATTTGTCCTTTGGACCTTATTTTTAACATTTTATATAAATCTAAGCCTTTTTTTTGAAAATTTAATCATTGATTTGGATGTCTCATTACACTCGTAGTGGAGCCATGTACAATCCAAGTTATGATAATGTGGTCGCACAAGATGACTTTGTTCAAAACCCCTATGTGGATGATGTAATTTGTGAGATGGATCCTTATCCTCCTTACAATACTCAATCTAGGGAATAAAAGCATAAACCTCCAGCATAGTATTCGGTGACACCTTCTTTAGGCCAATTAACGTACCAAGTTCATCCTTTCAATGTTAACGGTACTCAATCCCCTACCTATACCATTTATAGTCCTTTAGCCTGCATGAGCAATCAAGCTCCATAGCATCTAAGGATTACAATACTAGGACCTTGTTCTTTGGATTGTGTGAGCAACCAAGCTCCAAAACATCCAAAGATCATTATTCCAAGACCACATCTTTTGGCTCACGATAGCAACCTAACTTTACCATGCCTTACCATTACCATTATAGGACCTCATCCTTTGGCTCGCGATAGGAACCAAGATTAACAATACCCTATCATTACCATCCTAGGCCCTCATCATTTTGCTTATTTGAGCAACAAGATTTTCAATGCCCTACCATTCTAGGACCTTCCAAGTATGGTAGGTCATTATCCCAACAAGGTTGTGTAATTATGACTAGATAGGTCACAGTTACCATTTTAGGCCAACAACTAGTCTTTGTTAAGCCCATCTTAGATGAGCCTATTTACAAATAGATCATTACCCAACCACTGATCATTCTTTCTTAATTCCCTATTTTCCCCCACTTTATAAAACCCATGCTAGTCTTTGAGCCACAATAGAGACAATCATTACCTCTCCAAGATCCATCTTTCAAAGACTGAGATATTCAAATCTGATATTTTATATCCAATTATAATCCAAGGCTAAGATAACTATCTAATTTATGATGTTTTTTTTGAAACACCTATCTGTGATGATTCAACCTATGATGAATCACCTTTTGATACTATCTATGTTGTTAAGGAGTCTCACTCTAACAAGTTAGTCTTTGCTAACTCACTTCTTAATGATTATAACCTCTTTTGGACAAATCATTATCTCTACCATTGTCCTATTTTTAAAGAGCCTCCTTTTGACAAGCAATTCCCTATAGAGTTATCTTTTAACCTTTTCCCCTCATTGAGGAGTCTCGCTTTGACAAGCTAGTCTCTCTAGAGTCACCCCTAGAGTCATTTCCTCTCTTTGAAGGGCTTAACCTAGATAAGTCAATCTATGTTTAACCCTTCTTAGATGAATCTATTTTTGAGGAGCTCATTGTGCTATCATAGACCATTAATTTTTCAATACCAAACATTCAATAGGACATCATTGTAGCAGCATCCATAATCAAATAAAAATCATAATTAGAGTAAAGTTTTATTTTTGAACCAATATCAAATTTCACATCAGAAGCATAATCAACATCAATCTCCACATCAAATTCAAATCCCCTTAAATCAAACTTAGCTTCAAAATTATAATATGTTCATGATTGTTACAACATTGGTTACACATGTCTTGTGGATCAATTTGTATATATTTATGATCCTTGCCTGATTTTTAAGGATGATTACTTCAACATCGACACAAGTTCTCCTAGTATCTTATACAAGGATTATGTTGCCTCTTTCCATTCCATTACCATTCCACATGTCATTAACAACAACCAAAATAGCCATTATATTGACATTCAACCTCTCACAAGTATCAATTGGAACCGATAGAATCACACCTTATTAAACGGCATCCATGGCGACATATCAGTTGTAGAATATTAGGACCAAGACTACATTCATGCAAAATAAGAACAATCTTCTAGTAAAACTTTTTCAAAGGCGTTAGAGGACAATTAAAGTCTAAACTCAACATCCTCTAGTGAAACCTTATTTAAGGTGCTAGACGACCATAACCATTAAATGTTAACATTCCTTAGTGAAAACTTTTCAAAGGTATTATGGGACAATTAAGACAACTATTGAAACAATTAATGGTTAAGTGCTTTTATTTATGTAACTTTAATACATTTGATTACATTGGTTAAATAATAATATATTTTATTATTTATCATGAGTTTATCCTCATGTAAATAAATAATTAAATATATTAAATGAACCTAATAGATGTTCGACCCATTAATGCGGTGGTTGGAAAAGGTTAAATTATAATGATTAGATTACCTTTCATATATAATAAAGATTTGATATTGTAAGATGCAATGAAAAAGGAGAGTTGAGAAGAAGTGAGAGGAAAAAAGACAGTATTGGGTACTTGTTAGTTTCTTATAATATAATTTAATAATATTTAAATGATAAATATATTTAATTTTATATAGACACACACACACTATTAATTTTTGTAGTAGTTATAAATACATTTTTAAAAAAATTAATTTAAGTGTTAAATGTTTTGTAATTGTATTTAGAAAAAAAAAAACTACCCTAGATACTATATAACAAATTAATTAATTGTAACTTTTTTACTGAACCAATGCAAAGTTGAACTAATATAAATAAAAAAGAGGAGGCCGTTGCTATCTTTATTGACATTAATGTTACTAGTTAGCATGCAATATGGAGGCAAAACCAATTTAGCAACTTCAATGTATAATGGATTGTGTGGATCATATGTCCCATTGTATGAAAAACAAGGAAAATTTTCAGGTACTTAACTGAATTATAATGTCCCCAAATGGAATAAATTATTGCAAAAGGGGTTTTCTCAAAATCTGAAAATGCAATCAGTAAACCCTAGATTACAAAACAAGCTCTCAAAATTTTTAATGAACCTTAAAAACCATAGACACCAAAATGATAGGGTTTTATGGGTAAAATTTAGCCAATAACTTATTCTGAAATAACTAAAAATATGCAGAAAAAGTTTAGAATTTAATTTGCACAAATAAATACCTTTTTTACCCATTTTTTGAAGCACAAACACCATAATAAGATGGCAAAAAAAATTGATTTATTATCAAAATTAAAGCTATTATTCAGAGTGAAATTCATCTTCAAACCCCTACCAAAAATAGTCACGATCCTTCAAAAAATACAAAAAAAATACATCAACCTATTTGGGCATAGAAAATGCCAAAATAGCCCCTCTAGGTCGATCACCCCACTTCCAAAGTGCAAAAAATTATAGAAAATATTCTTGTCTTCCGCTAGTAAAAAATCCTTCGAAAACTAGTCAAATAATTAAATAATATTTCTAAAAATTATTATTTAATTTTTCTCCTTCAAACCCTTCACAAATCATCCCAAAACTTCACACAAATAATAAAAACATTAACAAATAAAATTAGATTATTTAATTTGTAAATTTCAAATCAATTAAAACCTTCAAACCCTAGATCCAAGCTCTCCAAGTGGTTCATTCCACTTACAAAAATAACATAATAAATTATCAAACTCAAGATGCAAGGAAAAGACCATGAAACCCTCATAAACATGCACACAAACCCTTCAAAGCAATTTGCCCCACTCCTTAGGGAAAGAACAAGATCTTCTTTAGAAATGGTGGTGTCAAAAGATATTTTCAATTGATCAATCACCAACAGTAGCGAACATTTATTGGGCATACACCCCAATAGTTTTCTTTAAGCATGAAGAATAAATTTTCAAAATTCAACACATCCTCCATTGTAGCCTTCACCATGTATTTATAACCTCCAAAGAGGGTGAACCATTTTGAAAAATTAAAACCCTTTTCTTTTTCCTTGCTTTAGTTCCCATGCTGACATCTCTTTTTGAATAATATATTAATTAATTACCTTAATCAAAATAGTAATTAAAATTATTTTTAAGGTAAATAAATTAATAAATGATTCATTTAAGCATTTTAATGGTAAAAAGTACTTTTTAAATATTATATTAATTAATCAATAATTGTCTTATGATAAAAATCACTATTTCAACAATTAATAAATAACTGAAAAAATAAAATTCCCCAAAAAGGGCTCCTTTAGTCTACGAAGAATAGACTACAAGTCTTCAAGACCAATTTATTCATGATGTGAAAATAGTGACATCACAGTCCTCCCCACCCAAAATTGCTTGTCCTCAAGCAATTGCAAAATCTAATTAGGTGTTCCAACACACCTTATCAAGTAATGTCCACATTTCCCTGTTTTCCAATGAAAAAAAAAACTCAAATGGCTTCTTCATGCTATTGTACCTATACTTTGGGGTTACCCCCTCATGCTAGAAGTGTCATCATATCCTTCCAAAGGCTCCATATGCTCCCAAACATTCCTATAATAAGGTTGTACCCTCCCATTGTGAATGTGTCTTACATCACCTTCCCAAGATGCCAACATAAGTATGTTTTCAAAATATTGTATGAGTTGGACCAAATCAGATTTTCCTTTATGATAACATCATTGTAAATGCAATTAGATTACTGATTTTTCATGTGGACAAACACAGAAATAAACATATACCTTTTTTGACCCAAGAGCTAGAACATGTCATAAAATTCAAAAAAAATCCCTTCCATGCATGGCTGTGTTTGAGCTCTTAAATCTGATTTTTCTAGATGACAAAGCTTAGAATTAATATATGCATTCATCCATCCTCCTATGAGTTGAATCATGCCCGTATTTTTCAATTTTTTTATCATGTTAAGTTGCTAGAATTGCTCCTTTAACTCAAAAAATTCTTAGAAACAAAAATCAAACTTCATACATTTTTTTCCAGCGTTCTTCCTTGGTTGCCACATGCAAGGTACATTGTTCTTTGCGTAGAGTAAGGAACATGAATGTATCCAGATAAATTCCAAATTTTTTGGAGAAAATGAAAACCAATTTTCTACCTCCTTGATCTCAAGACTCAAATTATTATTTTTAGCAATCATTGTGCTCAATACACATGGAAACAAATAGTGATTTTCATACCTTGAGGGTTGTTCCAGTGTAAGAAAGACCTAGTTTTTTTTTGCCATTATTCATTTCTTATTGAGAAAGACTTTTTTCATGGTTTTTGATGTCACCTCAAATCCAAAATAAAATTTAGATTTAGACATACTGATTTAGTGGATGGCTGAATTTTCTTTGAAGTCACTGGTTGTCCATGATCAAAATTTGCAGTGTCTTGACATGGCCTAAAAAACACACTAGCATCCCACAACAATTTGTAACCTTGATGTACCTCCTTATCCATTTCAAACAAGGGATTTTCCATACAATGTAAATCACTTGCATTCCACAACCATTTTGAACCTCAATCCATTTCAAACAATGGATTGTCTATACAATGCTCAATTTCTATTTTTGTATCTTTTGATTTTTTTTTGAAAACCATCCCAAATCAAAGTCTTCTCAAAGCCTAAGGATTTCATGAATCACTTGTTAAATTTCCTTAGCCCTTGCTTCATCCTCTTACTCCCTTAATTTTTTTGTCATCACAATCTAATTTTCTGTCTCCAGAAATGCCCTTTAACTACCTTTTAAGAAGTCCTTGGTTGATTCTAGTTTAAAGGTGAGCTCCTCCACCTTAAGCTTCATTTCCTTATGTGCATTTAAAGCCTCATCTAAAACTTTGATAGCCACATCTGTGTCCTTGATCATGTGAATATTTTCTAATTTTGTTGTCTCCATTACAGCGTTGATTGTGTGTAAGTTCATCATAGTGACCCTTCTCTTTAAACATTCCCCTTTCACATTGTGCATTAATTCATCAAGAAAATTTTTGTGTCAATCCACCTTGTTAGGGTTTATACTTCACTCTCACTTGTGATTAATAATTATTCTTTCCAATCTCCCTCATCCACTATAGAATCATGCAACGAAAATGAGCAATTATTAGAATCATTGCAAGAATCAATATTTTCATCCACAACATACCTATTTACGGGGTCATCCATGAATACCTCAGTTTCTATGTATTCTTCTCTTTTAATTTCAAATTTTATGATACTTGGTTGGCCCCAAGTACTTAGCATTTCTCCATGGTGTCCAATCATTTACAACCTTCTTTGTTACTTGAAAAACTCAGATTTTTTATGCTCACAATCTTCCACTCTAGGCTGTCCCAAAGTGTCACATTTTTGTTGCTTACCTCCTCTCAAATCTGATTTTTTTTGTTTGGTTTATTCCTCCATATGAATCCTCATGAAGCGTTGTCCATCCACTCTTTTTGTCTTCTACTTACAACCCTTGTTGCTTATAAATTTTTGGTTCTTATGGCACAAAAATTTTGGTTAATCATTGCTCATAAACTTATGATTTGTCTTTTTGTACATGCTCCATTATCAAATATGGCCTTAATTTTTCCTCACAAGTATTTGTAACATTTTCAAAAAAAATTTGGGCAACTAAAAATTTATTCTTTTTTAACTTTAAACTTGCCAATAAGATAGATAACAATGGCTCGAAAAGATCATCACTTTCATTGAGTGTTAAGTTCATCACCTTTTGTATGGAAGTTATCATACCTTCTATAAAAATTTTACTTGCAGCTGTAATAAAATGTTGAAACATTTCAAAAATAAGTGTATCACACTCTAAATCCAACATTAGCACACAAGATCTGACCTTTTCCATATTTTCCAGAATAGCGATCCTCTTAGTAAAAAAAATTGTGATGTCACCAAGACCTTCAAATTTTTCCACCATCAATTGAAATATTTGCTTCATGATGTTCTCACTTTATGGCTATTCCAAATATTTTTTTATTGTAATTTCATTAATACAACTGATAGCTACAAGTCTCACATCTGAATATGAATGTCTCAAAATCTTGGGTCTAGCCAAATAAACCACTAAAGAATTCATTGCCCAAAACATAGACTTAGAATCTGATTGTCCTATCATGGACAAACATTTTGTTGATTCCTCCAAAATATTGAGTAAAATATTTTTAAAATCATGTGGATGCTCAAGATTTTTTCCCAATCTGTGAAGCTTTGCTCTGAATTCATCTTCACTCATTAACTCCATGATTCATAGAATATGCATCCAAATCTATAAACACAAACCCTCATAGGCTAGACAAGATTGGTGTTTTGATACCATTGTGATATCCCAAAATAAGATGAATTAATGTAAAAATGGTTTCCTCAAAATCTTTAAATCTAAAAATACAATCAACAAACTCTATACTGCAAAACAAGCTCTCAAAACCCTTAATGAACCCTAGAAACCCTAGATGCTAAAATGATAGAGTTTTATGGGTAAAATTCAACCAACTTATTCCAAAATAACTGAAAACGTAGAAAAAATCAAAATTTAATTTGCACAAATATGTACTTTTTAACCTATTTTTTGAAGCTCAAACACCACAATAAAATGGCAAAAAATTTGATTTATTATCAAAATTACAATGGTTGTGTTGTCCCCCAAAAGTATCACTCATTTTTGAGACAACATATAAGCTATTTTGGTCCTGCAAGAGAAAAATATCTCTTCCCATTTCAAAAAATTATTCTAAAATTTAAAATTGGGAATTATTCAAACTTTTTCAGTTAAAGGACTAACAGGTTCAACAGTGTCAAAGGCTTCTACATGTGAGTTCAATCAAAAGAACAAGTTTCCTCAACACTTAGATGCTTTCGAGGCTAGTTCAACACCTTGGTTCAACTAAAAATGTTCATCGGCAAGCTTCTAAGAGGACATTGAACCAAGCCAAGTACCCTTGCAAAGGGCAGTGAGCAAAGGCGGACACAGGGAATTCCTTCAGAAAAGTTCTCGCAATAAAATGGTTAAGGCAAAAAATCCTTGGGACTTTTTTTGAAGAAATTCACCCAGGAAGAAAGTTCGACAGAAAACCTGACGAAAAGCTAAGGCAAAGTGAAGGAAGATTTCCTTCGGACAAATTATCAGAAAGAATTCCTTCAGACTTTTTGTTTGAAGGAAAAGTATATCAAAATATAAAACCCATCAAGGAAATAAAATCCCAAAAAGTTGCCACGTGTCCCTTATCAAGTTTCAGTGGAACGTGCCATGTGTCCCTTACAAAGTTCAACAGAAATTGCTAAGTGTCATCTATCGAGACACAGTTTCTACCAACACAATTTGTCACGTGTCATCTACAAAACTCAGTGGAAGTCACCAAGTGTCAACATCCACAACTTCTTCTTTTTATTAAGGACTATGGTGGGTCCCAGGTGAGTGGCTAAAACTCGAATGAAACGTACCACGTGGCATCGTCTGCATGAATCTAAAATGAGTCTAGAATGTTTCAAAAGGGAAGCTAAAGCTCGGTAGAAGCTGTCATATGTCGACATCCATAGTTTCTTCCTTTGGTCTCTTTATTAAGTAAGGATTGTGGTGGGCCCCCAGTAAGCTACTGAAGTAAGTGGAGATGCCAAGTTTCATCCTCTGCCGAATTCTCAAAAGACATTTGGAATATGCCACGTATCTCGTTGTAAATCCATAGAGCACAACAAGTGTTTGTATCTGCATCTTGAGTTTCTTATAAGTTTCAAATCTTATTTCAATAATCATATCTCAGAGTCTTGTGGATACTGCCAAGTTTCTCGATCTATTTTGTAGCAGAATGTGCCATGTGTCAATTGTTAAGATCAACAGAAAATGACCAAAGAGCAGGATCTGATTGAACCAAGGACCCGATTCAATAGGAAAAAAAGGAGGAATGATGAAGAAGACCAAAAATATCCATGCATGAAATATGTTTCTAGAAGCAAACCACCAAGTGGACATTGGAGGACACAAAAATTCAATGGCATGACCCATTTCTCTGCATTGAGAAAAGCAAATAGGCAAATACGCCTGATTCCAACATATCTTCTTGACAGAATTTAAAATATATTGAATGCAACATGATGTGTTACTACTCCCAAGTCTTTCTTGGAGGGCTATATATTGGACTCTCTCTTATTGTTCTAGGGAGATCTTCTGATTATCAAAAACAAAACTCTACCCAAATTGAAAAGCATTACTGAGACTTTGAGCTCAGATTGTTCATCATATTTCTTTGTTTGAATCAAAAAACAAGTCACTTTCAGAGCTAGTGGAGGTGACAAAGAAGGTGTCCTAGAGCCAATTACTTTTAGAGTTTTTGTATCATAATTGTCTTAAGTGTGTGTTTATTTTCTATTTCTATGTAAAGAACCTTGGGATGACGTTGTGCCCTCATTGTTATTTGTATTTCACTCTTTGGCAGTTGAGGTGGAGATTTTATGCCTCATTTCATCATGTCATGTTACTGCACCTTATTATAGTTACTTATCATCACCCGAAAGATTTATTTTGTTTATTGAACAACACTTATGAAAGAAGAGGAGTGTCTTCTGTCATTTCATCAGGATTTATCCTTTGATTTGTGCACATCATCTCTGAAAAAAGAGAGATGGATGGTTTATCCTATCTTTGAGTGTTATTTTTTGTTTATATATATATATATATATAGCTCCTACATATCTACTGGGAACCTCCCCTTGATGAGAGGAGAGATTAGTCCCCCTTTGATGTGGTAAACCTACACATTTGGGTGACCAATCTTCCTGTTGTGGTTGATCAGACTTATTTTGTTCATCTATACGCTAATTGACAAAATTTTCACCCAATAATTTTTGGTGACTCCGATGGAGATGTTATGTGCAATCTAAAGCCTCAAGTATCATATTAAATCAGTCCCTACCCTTATCCATTATAGACTCTGGCGACTCCATTCCACTTCTTACCCATTATCATTATAACCTTACCATCCACCTCCACACCAACTAAGAAAGAACGTGCAGTTTAAAGCCTCAAGCTTCAAGTTGAAGCAAGGTCAATTCTTTTCCATTTTTATTTCACAATCTGGTAGATCTAAGGTATACACGAAGCCAAAGGGTTAAAGGTATTGTTGACCCTGTATTCGAGTTGGTACAGCAAAGTAATTTTGATTTTTCTCCTTCATCATCTCGCCTCCAACAAACTAGGAGCTTTCCTCTTACTAAAGTTAGGTCTCCATTACCAAGTAAAGCATCCACTTATGTTGTTAATAAATCTTTTCCAATAATTACCCCTCTGAGATTTTTTATTCCTCCTTTTCATAGTCATACAATGGCAGTTCAAGGTCCCTGGGGTAATTATTTTGGCCCTCTCAATCTTACTCCACCTCTACATGAGCTCCTATGTAGCTCAAGAAAGAATTTCCCTAAATTATACTGTGACAAGAAAGTTCACCTCGATGAACATATTGTAGCCTTCAGCATAGCCTATGGTGTAATTAGAGTGGAATTTGAGGACGTGGCAGTCTGACTATTTGTGAAAACTTTACAAAGTGCTGCTGTAGATTGATTTTACCATCTATAGGCTCGGTCAGTAATTGACTGGAACACCATTAAAGCCAAATTTGAAGCTAGATTCAAACCTATAGAAAATGCACATGCCCTTTTGGCTTAGCCCACACAGATGAAGAAGGAGCCTCATGAACCAATGAGGGACTTCATATCCAAGTTTGAAAACCTAAGGAATAGGATCCCTATAATTGCTCGACCTAAAACTGAGAATCTTAAATATTTCTTCATTAATTCTCAGCTACCTGAAGTAAGTTTCATGTTGAGATGTGCTGGTCAAATAGACCTCAGTATAGCTCAATATTTGGCCACTAAGGTAGAAGATAATCTCATCTTGGTAGGGAAGATAAGGAGAGATCCTAATAGAAATAGACCCTCATCATCTTTTGAATATCCATCTACATGCACCATTGATCTAATGGTATAGAAGTTGGCAAATGAGTTGTTTGCTCTCAAAAATAAAATGGTGCAAGGAATGTTTTCTGCTCCTTCGTATAGAGATATGCCAAGGAGGACATTTCTAAATCAGTCATACCAAGGTAATGCTGCCAAAAATTAAGGGCAGCTAAATCATCTTCCTCCCCCACAGGGGAAACTTGCCATTGAAGCACCCCCAACCAATTCAACAGTGGGATATCTTGAAGCAGAATCAGATTTCTCTTTTCAACCTGAATTGAGTCAAAAAAATGACGTTGATCTCCTTGTATAAAACTAAGAAGAATCAAATGGCAACTCCAACATTAGTTTCTTAAACTACCAAGATGAACCCAGAAGTAAAAGAGAAGCATTTGATGGATCATATGTTGTGTTCACACGGTCTAAGAACCAGTCATCCCAGCAAGCTGATAAAGAGAAGACAAAGGAGCAACCTCAACCATCAATTTCAATTGCTAAACATGGAACCTCTCTACCTTTTTAGCCAAAGGACCTGATGATCACCAAAAAGATAAGTACATCAAGTTCACCTTTATCTTTAACTTTAATTTCACAAATCGGTACTCTTCCCCCTTCTAAAAATCAAAAAGATGAATTAACTTCCTCTATTCCGAGTCTAATTCAATCATTGGACATAATTGATCATGTCAAGAAAATTAAAATTTAAATGATTGAGTTTGAATATTTACAATCCAATCCTGAGCAATTGGATAGGTTAGTTGAGTGTGTGAAGAATAAGGCCATCCTTGCAAGACAAGAGGCTAAGAAGGTAACTCTTGATTCCCTAAAGGACATGCCCATCCCAAAAAATCTTGTCATTACTCCTTCTACTATCCCTAGAAAAATAGATCCTTTCTATGTTTCCCTATTGATAAATGGTCACAAACTGTGTAATTGCATTATAGACTTAGGTGCATCTGACAATGTTATGCCTACCAAAGTGGCATAATCTCTTGATCTCACACTAAGACATTTGGGAGATGTTTCTCCATGGATAATAAACAATTACGATTGCTGGGACAAATCAAAGATGCCCAATTCACATTTGCAGCCTTTCCAGACAAAATAATCAAGATGACAGTTCTGGTGGCTGATGTCCCAGCATCCTATGATATTTTGCTAGGGCAAAATTTCTACAAGGATGTTAGTGGAGAATTGAGCATGGACCTATTTGAAGCAAGGATCTATGTCAAAGGCATCATGCAGACGCTGCTTCTTGAAAAGGAATCAAAATATATTTTCACTCAAACATCAGCCCCTAAAGGTCAAATCATGTTTGAGTCTTCAGTCATGGGTAACTATTTTCTATCTATAAGTGAAGTTCATGAAGCATCTGATAAAGCTCTTGAAAGTGTCAATCCAGAAATTAGTTCAGCTGGAATAGCAAAAGAATTGGTAGGTTGCAATACAGATGGAGAAGGATCTTCCCTCTCTAATGAAGGAAAATCTAAATAAAAATTAGTGCCTAATAAGGTATGGACTCTAGAATTTGATGGCAGCCGCTCTTCTACTAGTTCAGGAGCCAAGATTGTGTTGATATCTCCTTAAGGAGATATTTTCCCCTACTCATATCAATTACATTTTAACAACACCAATAACATAGTTGAGTAGGAATCTCTATTGCTTGGATTGAAGGCAACTCAAGACAAAGGCATCAAACTCCTTCATGCCAAAGGGGATGCTAAATTGGTGGTTTGTCAAGTAATAAACTTGTATCAAACTAAAAATGAGAGATTACACCACTACCGCAACCTAGTCTGGGACTAAATTGAAAGCTTTGATACTTTCAACATCTCTGTCATACCCAGGTAATTTAATGACCAAGCTGATGCACTTGTTGTTTCAGCAACTCTCTTAATTCCTCACTTAGACTTCACAAGAAATAAGTACACTATTGAGCTAGTCTTTATATGAAGTGTACCTAACAATGTTGATCATTGGCTAGTATTCAATGATGATCACCAAATCATTGCCTTCTTGGAATAAAAAGACAACTTTGAACAGCTGCATTTTGAAAGCAGTGAACCTCAGAAGTGTGAACCAGGGCCTGAATCAAGTTCAGATGCAAATGAAGAATTCTTACAACTCAAAAGGAATAAAATTTCCAAAGGCCTATTTTCCCTTAAGAAATAGTTTGACAAGCATGATAGGTTCATCAAACAATAGCAAACAGATTCAAGCTCCTCTCAGGAATTTGATCAAATAAACCTGACTACCAAGGAAGATCCTAAAATGGTGAATATTGGGAAGTGTTGCACTCCTGGGAGAGATTCAAGTTCACTACTCTACTCCACCAATACATGGATGTCTTAGCATATTCTTATGATGACTTGAAGTCTCTCAGTCCTAATGAAATCTGCCATAACATTCCTCTCAAGGCTGACTCAGTGCCTTATAAGCAAAAATCTAGATGGTACAATCTGAAAATATCAGGTACTATTCTATTTGAGATACAAAAAATGTTAAATGCTATAATCATTTTCTCAATCCATCATTCCATATGGATTGCAAACATAGTGCCTATAAGGAAGAAGAATGGTGAAATTTGTATTTGTGTAGATTTCAGGAATCTAAATCAGTCATCTTGGAAGGATAACTATCCTTTGCCAATCATGGATCAAGTGCTTCAAACAGTGACAAGTTTAGAGATGTTATAAATGCTAGATGGCTTCTTAGGATACAATCAAGTTGAATTTGGTAAAGCAGACCAACACAAGACTCCATTCACCACACCTTAGGGCAGGTTTGCATATAGAAGGATGCCTTGTTGGCTTGATAAATGCTGGCGCCACCTTTCAGAGAGTAATGGACCTTGCGTTCAAGGATGAAATGGTTAAGTTCATTGTGGTATACCTTGATGACTTGACCATCTTTTCAAAGCATCGTTCTGATCATATACACCACCTGCAACAAGTGCTAGAGTGCTTTCACCAGAATGGCATTTCTTTGAACCTCAAAAAGTCTATTTTTGGAGTAACAAAGGGAAAACTTCTCAGACACATTGTGTCCAAAGAAGGCATAAAGATCGACTCAGATAGAGTCAAGTCTATTAAAGAGCTTACCTTACCTATAAGTAAAAATGTTGTTCAATCTTTCTTCAGAAAGGTGAATTTCTTACGAAGGTTCATCCCTGAGTTTGCTGAGAAGACTCGACACATTGTAAACATGATGAAAGGGAAGTCCACCTTCAGCTAGTCTAAAGAAGGTAAGTCAAAATTTGAGGATATCAAGACTGCCATTGCCCACACCCCAACTCTGGTTTGTCCAAACTACAACAAAGAGTTCACCATATACAGTTATGCTTTTGAACACATGCTTTCAGCAATTTTGGATCAATAGAATAAAGAAGGTATGGAATCTCCCATTTATTTCATGAGTTTCCCTCTCAAATCTAATGAGATGAAGTATTCAAACATGGATAAGCACGCTTATGCAGTGGTGAAGGCAATCAAGCATTTCCACTTCTACATCCTGAATTCACACACTACTACCTTAGTTCCTGACACTACAGTCAAGTCCATATTAACTCAGCAGGAGTTTAAGATGATAAGAGGCAACTGGAATGCAAAGATCCAAGAGTTTGATCTAGACATCAAAACAAAAAATTTAGTAAAGGGAAAATGCCAATGCCAATTAATTGTTGATAAAAAACTAGAAGAAATAGAGCATGAATAAGTAGAGGTGGAAGACACATCGACAGTCCTCTTTGTCTCTACTACGAATGAGTGGTATTCAAGTATTGCTCATTTCCTTACTTATGGTGAGTGTCCTGCTTACTTATCTTACAAAGAAAGGAGGACTATCAAGTTGAAAGCTGCCAATTTTGTCTTTTTGGACAACGGCCTGTACAAGAGCCTTAATGGAGTGTTCCTTCATGTGTAGACAAAGAGCAGCAAAGCCAACTTTTGAAATTCTTCCACAATCCAACTTGTGGAGGACATTTTTTTGCTCCTATGACTACCCATAAAATTTTGTGAGCTAGGTATTACTAGCCAACTCTTTTCCAAGATGCATATAAGTGGGTGAGAAAATGTGAACTCTGCCAGCAGTTTGTTGGAAGACTCAAGTTAGTTGCCCTGCCTCTCAAGCCAGTGGTCATAGAGGAACCATTCCAACAATGGGGAATTGATTTTATTAGAGCTATAAACCCATCTTCAAGTGTTGGACATGATTATGTCCTTACAACAACTAACTATTTCACCAAGTGGGTAGAAGTTATCCCAGCCAAACATGCTACTTCAGAAGTAGTGTGCAATTTTCTCAAAGAGAATATCATTTCCAAGTTTGGAGTCCCAAAAAAGATTGTTACTGACAATGCAGCTTTTTTCACTTCCAAGGAGATTAGACAATTTTGTTTCTACTATGGGATTACACTCTCCCACTCTTCTAATTACTTTCCACAAGGGAATGGACAAGTTGAATCAAGCAATAAGAATCTAGTGACTATCATCAAGAAGCTGGCAAATGACAACCAAAGGACGTGGCATAAAGCATTGGTTGATGCTCTATGGGCAGACAGAATCACACTAAAGAGGGCAATTGGTATGTCTCCTTTCCAACTTCTTTATGGTATCAATGCTGAGATACCAATCACCTTGGAATCGCCAACATTAAAATTGGCTAAGGCAATTGAAGATCAGACATGAAATCCCCCTTGATAAGAGGATCATGTGCTTGACTGAGCTGGATGAGCAAAGAACTATGGTGGTGGACCAAATTGTTGCCCATCAAAGTCTAGTGAAGAAACTCTTCGATTAGAAGGCAAAAAATCATGATTTCCAAGTTGGAGATCAAGTCTTGTTATGGGACAAAAGGAGAGAACCAAAAGGGATGCATAGAAATTTTGACTCCCCTTAGAGGGGCCCATTTATTATCCATCAGCACAATGGTGAAAATAGCTTCCTGTTGAAGTATCAAGATGGCATGCTCTTTTCTCTTCCTCACAGTGGGCAACATCTAAAACACTTCAATTCTTGAAGTACCAGATCATTTCATCTGTACATATGTATATTTGTATAGTTTTTAGTTTTTTTTTTTTCATTTTTGACGCTTTTCATTTCTGAGTAACATGACTCTATAGCCCAGTGGCACACATGAAGACACTGGAGATTCTGGAATTTACTCCCTTCAATTCTTTTTACAATTGATGGAAGTTCCCCAACTAGAGCTAGCTATTGTCCCCCAAAAGTATCACTCATTTTTGAGACAACACATAAGTTATTTTGGTCTTGCAAGACAAAATTATCTCTTCCCATTTCAAAAAATTCTTCTAAACGTCAAAATTGGGAATTATTCAAACTTTTTCAGTTAAAGGACTAATAGGTTCAACAGGTTCAAAGGCTTCTACAAGTGAGTTCAATCAAAATAGCAAGTTTCCTCAACACTTAGATGCTTTCGAGGCTGATTCAACACCTTGGTTCAACCAAAAATGTTCATTAACAAGCTTCTAAGAAGGATTGAACCATCGAACCCCACTTCTAAAAAGGTTTAAAGGTTCAAAAGGTTTAAAGGTTCAAAGGTTCAATGATGTTAGCAGGCTTCAAGAGTTAAGTGCTTCGATCAACAGGTTCAAAGCGTTTGGTTCAACACGGTTTGTTTCAAAGAGCTTGGTTCAAGCGGTCAATTGAATAAATAGAAATGAAGAAATGATCCATTAAACCAAAGTTGGTTCAATTGGTCGGTTCAAGTGGTAGGTTCAAAGGAGTGCCCCAAAGCTGAAGAGACAAGTGCCTTTGCGGAGTGCAGTGAGAAAAAGTGACTAAGGCAAGGAAATCCCAAAGCAAAAGCCTAAAACAAAAGCCCATCAGAGCCCAGCGGATGCTACCAAGTGTCATCTATCGAGCCCCATTATACTTTATTTCTAAGAGCTACAGAAGTTGCCACGTGTCCCTTGTAAGATAAATGGAATGTGCCAAGTGTCAACATCTGCATGAATCCAAGTGAATCTCAAGTGTATCTATAGTGTTTCTAAATCATGGTAGAAGCCACCACATTTCATCTTCTGTGAGACAATCAAAAGGCATCCAAAATCTCTATAAGTTAAGCGGATGCTGCCATGTGTCCTTGCCTATTTCACAATAGATGATGCCACGTGTCACCTATTGAGATCAACAAAAAATTGACTAAGGCAAAACCAAAGGAAAAAAGTACCCTTGCAGAGGACATCGAACCAAGCCAAGTACCCTTGCAAAGGGCAGCGAGCAAAGGCAGACATAGGGAATTCTTTCAAAAAAATTCCCACGGTAAAATGGTTAAGGAAAAAATTCCTTTAGACTTCTTATCTAAATAAATTCACCTGGGAAGAAAGCTCGACAAAAAACTTGACGAAAAGCTAAGGTAAAGCGAAGGAAGATTTCCTTCAGACAAATTTCTTGAAAGAATTCCTTCAAAAATTTTATTCAAAGGAAAATTCTACCGAAATAGAAAACTTGCAGAGGAAATAAAAGCCTAAAAAGTCACCATGTGTCCCTTATCAAGTTGTAATGGAACATGCCACGTGTCCCTTACAAAGTTCAGTGGAAACTGCCACGTGTCATCTATCGAGACACAATTTCTAACAACAGAATGTGCCATGTGTCATCTACAAAACTCAGCAAACGTTGCCAAGTGTCAACATCCACAACTTCTTCCTTTTATTGAGTAAGGACTGTGGTGGGTCTCGGGTGAGTGTCTAAAACTCGAATGGAATGTGCCATGTGGCATCATCTGCATGAATCTAAAATGAGTCTAGAATGTTTCAAAAGGGAAGCTAAAGCTCGGTGAAAGCTTGTCATGTATCGACATCCATAGTTTCTTCCATTGGTCTCTTTATTAAGTAAGGATTGTGGTGGGACCCCAGTAAGCTACTGAAGTAAGCAGAGCACGCCAAGTGTCATCCTCCACAAGATTCTCAAAAGACATTCAAAATATGCCATGTATCCCGTTATAACTCCGCAGAGCGTGACAAGTGCCTATATCCACATCTTGAGTTTCTTATAAGTTTCAAAGCTTCTTTCAATAAGTGTCTCTCAGAGTCCCGTGGATACTACCAAGTGGCCCAATCTGTTTTGCAGCAAAACATGCCACGTGTCAATTGTTAAGATCAGTGAAAAGCGATCAAAGAGTAGGATCCAATTGAACCAAGGACCTGATTCAATAGCCAAGAAAGGAGGAATGATGAAGAAGACCATAAATATCGATGCATAAAATATGTTTCTAGAAGCATACTTCCAAGTGGACATTGGAGGACACAAACATTCAATGGCATGACCCATTTCTCTGCATTGAGAAAAGCAAATAGGCAAATACGCTCGATCCCAGCATATCTTCTTGACAAAATTTTAAAATATATTGAATGCAACATGATGTGTTACTACTCCCAAGTCTTTCTTGGAGGGCTATATATTGGACTCTCTCTTATTGTTCTAGGGAGATCTTCTGGTTACCAGAAACAAAACTCTACCCAAATTGAAAGGCATTACTGAGACTTTGAGCTCAGATTGTTCATCATATTTCTTTGTTTGAATCAAAAAACAAGTCACTTTCAGACTTTGTTTTGTTATAGCTTGTATCATTCTAGGAGATTGTTCTTATGTCTATTTCCCAAATGTATTCTTGTTTATCCAATTTAACAAATAGAGCTAGTGGAGGTGACAAAGAAGGTGTCCCAAAGCAAGTTACTTTCAGACCTTGTGCTATCATAATTGTCTTTAGTGTGTGTTTATTTTTTGTTTCTATGTAAAGAACCTTGGGATGACTTTGTGCCCTCATTGTTCTTTGTATTTCACTCTTTGGCAGTTGAGGTGGAGATTTTGTGCCTCATTTCATCATGTCGTGTTACTGCACCCTATTACAGCTACTTATCATCACCGTAAAGATTCCTTTTGTCTATTGAACAACACTTTTTAAAGAAGAGGAGTGTCTTCTGTCATTTCATCAGGATTTCTCCTTTGATTTATGCACATCATCTCTAAAAAAAGAGAGATGGATGGTTTATCCTACTTTGAGTTTTATTTTTTGTTTATATATATATATATATATATATATATATATATATATATATATATATAGCTCCTGCATATCTACAGGGAACCTCCCCTTGATGAGAAGAGAGATTAGTCCCCTTTTGATGTGGTAAACCTACACATTTGGGTGACCAATCTTCCTGTTGTGGTTGATCAGACCTATTTTATTCATCAGTATGTTGATTGACAAAATATTCACCCAACAGGTTGTTTGAAGTAAAATTCTTCTTTAAACCCCTATCAATAATAGCCATGATCCTCCGAAAAATACCAAAAAAAATTTGGAAACCTATGTGGGCATAGATAATGCAAAAATTGCCCCTCTAGGTCAATCGCCCCACTTCCAAAGTGCTGTGAAAAATAACAACAAATAATATAAAATGTTTTTGTCTTCCATAAGTGGAAAATCTTTAAAAAACCTATCAGATAATTAAATAAAAATTATTATTTAATTTTTCTCCTTCAAATCCTTCACAAATCATCCCAAAAATTCACACAAATAATCAAAAAAATAGAAAACAAAATCAGATTATTTAATTTGTAAATTTTAAATCAATTGAAGCCTTCAAACCCTAGATCCAAGCTCCCCAAGTGGTTTGTTCCACTTGAAAAAGTAGCATAATAAATTAGTAAACTCAAGATGTAAGGAAAAGACCACAAAACCCTCATAAACATGCACACAAACCATCCAAATCAATTCTTCCCACTCCTTAGGGAAAGAACAAAATCTCTTTTAGCAATGATGGTGTCAAAAGACACATCAATTCATCAATCACCAACAGTAGCGACCCTATATTGGGCATGCATCTCAAAAGTTTTCTTCAAGCATGAAGAATAAATTATCAAAATTCAGTATATCCTTCATTGTAGCCTTCGTCGTGTATTTATAACTTCTAAAGAGGGTGAACCTCTTTGGGAAAATAAAACACTTTTTTTTCCTTGCTTTAACTCCCATACTGACATCTCTTTTTTGAATAATATATTAAGTAATTGTCTTAATTAAAATAGTGATTAAAATTACTTTTAAGGCAAATAAATTAATAATTAATTCATTTAAGCACTTTAGTGGTAAAACCACTTTTTAACTATTCTATTAATTAATTAATAACTGTCTTATCATAAAAATCACTATTTTAACAATTAATAAATAATTAATTAATTAATATTCCCCAAAGAGGGCTCATTTAGTCTATGGAGAATACATTAAGGGTCTTCAAAACCTGTTTATTCATGATGTCGAGATGAGGACATCACATGAATGTATGTCACGAAACCGTTGACTTCCAATGACATAAAATTATTTTAAACTTTAAAATCATTTGTCAATGTTTGTTGGAAAATATTAATATTTAATTATTTTGCTTCAATTGCCATTAAACAGGTATTAGTGTGGTTAACATGCAATGAGCGATAGGGTTTTATTTTCTCCATTTTATTATGAAATCTTTTAGCAAACACATTAACATGGTTGATATGGTCAATAATTACTGCAGGGGGATGGAGGATGTGTCTTCAACTACTCAAGGTAACCTCCAACCCTTTAGAAATTGACAATTCTTACTTTAAGTAACCTCTTTCAATAACATATATTATCATTTATATTCCACATGCCACTTCAATCACACCAACCTAAGCAAAAATTCAAGTAACTTATGTTTAATCATTCTCATGGAGCTTTTGACGGGAGAGAAAGAAGGGGGCTTCTTCAACTGCATTCTGATAAAACACTATTGGAAGACCCAATTTTTCATTCTTATGTTTATAAGTATGCATAATTATATGGTCCACAACCAAAGCTTTAAAAATAAAGAAAAATAAAACTTGAGATTTGTGACTTTTGCTTTTTGAGTTAGTATACCATTTTTATATTCGAAAAAAGTTACCTAGTTTCTTATATGGGAAATCACTATGTATATCCTCTAAGTGTTCCAAGTTGATCCACAAGAGATGGTCAGTTGCTACTTACTCCTATTTTCACTGTGTTGAACTTTGATTACAATGAATTTTACTATTTATGTCAATATGAGGATGCTTTATCTGAGCTTGGGTAAGTATTATTGGACACAATCATTGTATTATAAGTTTGAGAAAACATTAATTAGGGTCCCAATATTTATTTATGTAACATTTGTTACTTTATCTCAAATTTGTAACATATGAAGCTCTTCATGTGTCTACATGTATCTATGAGCAAGTACTAAAATCGTATCATGATATTTGTTTTTTATTGTCTCACTTTATTTCAATATATATTGTTTTGTTTCAATATATATTGTGTTGGGTTAAATAATTAATAATAAAAATGACTTTATAATAAAGATCTTTCCATATAAAAATATGAAGTTGAGTTATGGTGGAATGTGTTTCTAGAGAGAGTAAATTCCATTTGCTTCACAATTATTACATTAATACAACCACTTTAACTGTATGCTTAATATGTATTATTTGTATAAAAAAATATGAGTGAAAGTGGGTAAAATAAATGTAAAGGTGGAGAGACATAATTTATTTATAAGGAATGTTATATAACCTCTTAATAATATTTAAAAATACATTTAGTGTTTTTTATTTTATATATAATTTTTTATTGAATAAGGTAAACATTTTTTATTGGAATTATGAATTGGTTTTGGGATACAATCAAGAATCAAATCTTCTAAACAAGCGAAAACATAGAAATAGATGAAAGGTATAATTTTATTAAGATATAAAATTTAATATATTTGTAAAGTTTAAAATATTATATTTTCAATTTATATCTAAATATATTATAGTATTTTCAACAATAATCAAAATTATGTTATATAAGACCTGTCCTTTGAGGATTCCAAACATTAAGATATAAATAAATGTACACTATTTTTTCCAAATTCTTCTTTGATTTTATATATTAATGTTTTTATTTAAACATTAAATATTTTTTAAAATGTTTAAAATTAATTTTATTTCCAAAATTAACTAATTTTAGAAACATGTACAGAACTTATATTTTAATATTTTATTGAATAATAAAATTTTGAAATATGTGCGAGCATATTTAATTTTAAGAATAATTAATTTAAAAAATATATACTAATGCATTTAGTTATCATTTGAAATAAAACACAATATAAAAAAATAGTATTTTACTTTTTTTTTTTTTTTTATTTGTTAAAATTTATATATAATGTTTAAATTAAAGTGGTTTTGGCTTAGAATGTTAATTTAATTTTAATGTTTGCAAGTTAATATTTTATGTATTGCTCTTTTGGCTTGTCATTGTCTTCCACTTTGGATCTTGGCTTACAGACTTTGATATTTTTTTTTAGGAGTATCTTGTGGTCGGCAAGGAGAATTTTTATGTCATCAGTCCCTCCTCATTGCATTATGTTGTGCCTTCGACAAGAGTACACGATTTACAAAGGGGCTCTCTGCCAACCTATCCCCAAGCCTTTTGCCTAGTCTATCCATGTGCTTATTGTTTTTCTCCCTCTAACTAAGGGTAGTTGTCCCTACCAACCCATCCCACTCAGTGCAAGTGAAGCTTTTTTTGCTAAGTCATTTTTGATAACTCGATTAATGCTCCTTTGACATCTGTGGTTGATTCTATTGCTCCTCTGACAATTTTTAGCTACCCCATTTTGGTTTCTTTTGCTCCTATGGTGGTTACAATCGAGGAACCTCCTATTCTAGCTCAATTGATCTTAGCTGATGTTCCAAAGGAGGGCCTTTATGGTGGGTGTTTCATGGCCTTGTTCTTCTCCTCTTCTCCCTCCCCTTGCTCTCCTTCCACCCCTCTGGGTGTTACTTCATATTCGTTGGTGGATGGTATCTAGACTCATTGGGTGTATGCCAAATGAAAGAATGTTTTCAACACATTCCACCACTGCTCAGACTTATGCAAATCTTGGATCCCTTATGGCTATGGGTCTAATGCCCCTTATCTAGTAGATGCATATTGCTTATCTTCCTTGTCCTCAACTACAAATCTTATTTTGGGTAATGTTCAAGTTCATGTTGCCACGACATCTCCTAAGCTATAAATCCCCAACCCTCCTCTGCTTGAGATGGAAGCTAAAAATGGCAGTAAATCCCTATTTAATAAATGCATGGGTTTCTTCATCTCTTTACCCACTCTTTTAGCTTGGGCCTCTAAGGCATGGTGTTCCATCTCTCCTCCCTCTTTTTACTTGCTTTGTTTTGGTTTCTTTTTGGTGGAGTTTCAAAGCCAAGCTGACATGAATTTATTTTAGAACTCTAGTATGTGGTTCTTCAAAAGCTCAGGTTTTGTCTTTTACCCTTGGAACCCCTTTTTCTCATCAGATATGATTCAAATCATTTTTATCTTGACGTGGTTATAGATTTATTTTCTCCCCCCAGTGATGAGAAATGAGAGGTTCATCAAAATCTTAATGGACAACGTTGGTTCATTTGTGAAAATTGATGAAGCATCTTGGGGCTCAATTTCATTCGAGTTTACATGTACATTGATCTCCCCAAGCCAATATCTTTTTTGGTCAAGTTGCTCTCCTCAAATGGTTCATGGACTTAACATCTCAACTATGAAGGCCTCCATTTTCATTACTTTTATTGCCACCATCCTGGTCATCGCATATCTAGGTGCCCTTCCAAGTCTCATCAGTGTCTTTAGTAAATGTGCAAGAACAAAGAAGGGGCTCTCGATCAGGACTTCAAGTGGCATAATCATGAAAAATTCTTCCACCCCCTTTCTCTTTCATTGGTTCTCTTGAGAAGAAGGGTGTTGTTGAGGGTTGTCCTAAGGATGAGCTTCCTACCCCCCTCCTTTTCCCCCTCAGCTTACTGAGCCCCCTTCCCCATTTAGGCTCTCTACTCATATGGGAGCTAACTCAAAGGATGATTTATTCCCTAATTTGATCCCTCTTCAAGGGGTGCTTCTTGGTTTTCCCCTCCCAGGCCCTCTAAAAAACATGTTGATGTGGGTGTTTCCCCAAAGAAGAAAGGGCACAAATCGAAGGTGGAGCTACTGAGGGTGGAAACAGATTATCTTATTGTAAATGGATCTTAATGGACCTTGGATGATCTCCTTTCTAGGCATGGGAGATGAATAGCCTCGATGTGTGGTTAAACTCTCTGTGGTGTGTGGTGGAAAAGGTCATGGATTGTGGTTGTGGATTGTTTTACTCTCATTTTGGGATTCTTTTCGTTGGCTCCTGTTATTTTTCTATTTTTATTATCCCTGCTAAATTTTAATTGAAGTCATGTAGAATCAACATCTTTTTCCCTTCATTGATTTCTAGCTATTGTTTGGCATTTAGTTCTTTGTCTCTTCTTCCTTTCATTGATGTGCTTCCCTAACAGGAGTTTGTTGCTTGCCATAGTTCTCATCATCTTGCATCATTGTTTTTACTTCTTCTTCTTCTTGTGGGGATTGCACCCCCAGTTGTGTCCCAAGCCAGTTCACAGCTCTGGTCAAAAGCATTTACCCCATCAAATTAAAAAATTATAAAAACTTGTGGGTTATAAACTTATAAAACAAAAATAATATTAAGAAAAACTTGAAAATTTATTAGTTATATTATTTAACTGTGAACTAGAGAAATAAATTTTACTCCAAAATTATTAAACATCAATATTTTGCAAATGTGTGTGATGCAAAATCTGTAGACTTAAAAACGTGCCAAGGATAAATATTAATGTGGGCTCCACACCAAGTTGCATAAGCACTAATATGTTATATTTATTAATCCCAACTTGCCTTTCACAAATTAAATTAAAAAAAGTCTTATGTTCTTATGTTATATTGTTTTTTTAAGCTTAAAAATGTATGTGGTGTGCATGAGTATAGTTTAAATGGTAGAATCTAATCTATTGAGTGTGTTCATTGATGTATGTTTAACAATGGTAGACAAGGATAGGGTTAATAGATGCATGTTTAAAAAGGGTCACCGAGGATAAAGTTATCAAATATTTGTAAATTTAATGATTATGTCTTAAATAGATATGCCTAACATATCTTACACTTATGAACTACTTTTATATGCAATAAATATTATTAAAATATTTATACTTTTATATGCATTTATGACAATAAATTAGTCATTTTTTTGTGAAAAGATAAGGAGATTGCATGTGTGTGAACACCCTAATTTTGAGTAAATGGATAAAATTTTGTATAAAACTTCATATACGGATAGGTCAAATGTCATATATTATTGAGAATATTTTTTATTAATTTTTAATTATATATATAATTTTTAAATAATTTTGCAAGTCAAGATAGCTGAAAAATTAAAATTGCAAGTGTACTAACACAACTTTTTAACCTTAATTTCATAAAAACCTATTGTTTTTAAGCATAATTGACAATGTCTATATTGTTGACATATAAGTTTTATAAACGTTCGATTAATATTCAAAAAGTTACAAGGAAATTTGTGACGATATGTATATATTCCATAATGAGGTATGTTATGTTAAAATTAAGTAATAATTATTAATAATATTCTAACATATATATATATATATATATATATTCTAAAACTACACTTTCCCCTATATAAACCCATATAAAAAAAATTTAAATAATAAAAGTTCCCTAATCATATGTGTCGACAAAGACGAAAAAGACTCCTAAATTTCTTAGAAACTAAGTGGGTTGCTCCATGACTAGATTCAAGCTATGTTTGAACCTCCCCAAGCTTATACCCAAGGCAAATTTAGATGAAAAATGCAAAATATTATTGAATCTATTTTTTGCAATTAGAGCTAGTTATTTTTGTGTTTGAAGACGTGTATATGTTTGTTTGTTTTTTTTTCCTTTGTGCGGTCTAAAGTGGTTTTTTTATTGTGATGTTTTTTTGTTTATTTTTGCAATGATATATAGTAAAATAAATTTAATAAGGGCCTCTCTGAATCTTATGAAATTGATTCCAGAGTTGTAGGAGTTACCATTTAGAAATTAGTTTTTCAAAATCCAATCCAGTCAATACTTGGTTTTTAGAATTTTAGGATTTAAAGAATGAGAAATGAGATTTAAAATCATGTTACGTATGTAATAAATCTATACCATTTATTATGCCCCATATTTTATCTAATTGAATATTCCTTACCTAGTTTACCTACTTGAGTATGCCCTACCTAATTGAATACCCGGCCCTGAAGGTGGATTCCTAAATAATTTGTGAAATTTTCAATCAATGGGTCCATCAATATACATAAATGACTACCATGTAGCATGTAACTTGTAACATACCTATATTCATGATACGATCAATCATACATGACATCTATCACATACCTGTTACAACATATACATATGCATTCACTCATACATGACATCTACATGTAGTCATAATATGATAACATATACCAGACATGAATGTAGCTAGTCAACCTAATAGACTCCATTTAGAATAAAATAAATTGAAACACCATTCAAAATTCATTCTAAAAATATACCATTCACTCTAAATTAAATATCAAGTAGATGGATAATCCATGCATTCTTCAATTCTAATCTCATGCATTATTCCAAAGTCACAAAAAATAAAGTCATATTTTAGCACTTCAAATTCACATAAGACACTCCCTCATTAACCCTCATCATCCCTAATCACTCCCTCATCAACCTCTGTATTCACTTATCATCCCCATTCACTCCCTCATTGATTCTCATTACGCCTCATTATCCCTAATCACTCCCTCATTGGCTATCATCATTCTTCATTGTCACTAATCACTCCCTCTTCAACCCTCATCATCCATAGTCACTCCCTCATCATCCCTTAATGTCATTGATCATCTCTAAACACTCCCTCATCAACCCTCATCATCCATAATCATACCTAATCACTCTCTCATAATTCATCATCATCCTTCATCATCCCTACTCCTCATCCCTAATAACTCCCTCATTAACCATCATCATTTCTTATCATCCCTAGTCAATCTTTCATCATCTTTCATTGTCCTGCATCATCCCTAATCACTCCCTCATCAACCCTCATCATCCTTAATCATCCCTAATCACCCCCTCCTCATCTATCCTCATTCTTCATTGTCCCTAACCATTCCCTCATTGTCCCTCATCTTACCTAATCACTTCATCATCCCTAGTCACTCCCTCATCTAGTAGAGTGTGTTCCAATCCAGTAGTCAGTAGAAATTTTTTTCAGACTGAACAACATATTTTTTTGATGAATCTTGAATGGTGTTTTGATTCCTTTTGTTCTGATTGGAGTGTACTAGGGTGATTATTCTCATTCATATTTAGTAGATTAGGTAGAGTCATGATGGATTACTCTAGGGAGATTGTTGAATGATTTCCATGGTGGAAATAAGATAATATCCTCTTTGAACTTGAATGGCAAAAATTCATTTTGAATAATCAGGGATGATGACAAATGATGATAGATAAAAAATTGTCTCTTTGCACTTGCTTTGTATACTATGATTTGGAAAATGAGTTATAAAAAAGGAAACTATGTTTCCTCCTTAGTGGAAAAAAATGATGTTGGTATGTTCTTTGGATGTGGGGATGTACGTGTGGCTCAGAAAAAGAGTTAATATGTTGCCTCAATGTGGTGTATCATGGTTTTTTCTAGCTTGGATCTTTTATTATTCTACGAAGAGTGGCAAGTTGATTTTTTGGCCTTTCAAGTTAGTATGAGCTTTGTCCTCAAGCCATTGTAAGGGTTGTTGATACCATGTTCCCAAATCACCCACACAATAATAGACTTGATGACATGTGTTTTGACATTTCCTGATGGTTTCATAGATTTGACCTTTAGATTTGTTGGAGCTCACCCCTCTTGTCACCTCTACTTTACATATGTTGACAAGTGTAGTGATTGTGTTGATTCCTCGTTGGTATTCATATTTTGATGAGAAGCAGGTGAAATCCTTGTTTTAGACACATTTGTTTGTTTTCCATTTGGGTTACAAATGTTGAGCAAAAGGGTCAGAGCATTTTGGATCTTCTCATGTTTGTGAGTTATTCCCAAAAAATGATGTGGGTTATGAGTATAAATTATTAGTGTTTGTGGCACTAACTTTGTTATGGCATGTTTTCTCCTTGCATTGAAATATTTGCACTTGTGTAGGAATTATGATAGGAAAGTGGAGAGGGGCTGGAGTAGAACTACCAATGTTTACATCATTCCTCTATGGTGTGGTCTCCATAATGGATGTTTTTAGTGTTTGTGATTTAGGTTTAGGGTTTATCATTTAGGTTTCATTTTTAGGGTTTTGGGTTAAGGGTTTATGATTCAAAGTTTATAGTTCAGTGTTTGGAGTTGATTTTTTGAGTTATGGCATTTAGGTTTTAAGGTTTATGGTTTATCCAATTTTAGGATTTAAGGTCTATGGTTTTGGGTTTGAGTTTTTATGGTTCTTGGTTTGTGGTTTAGGGTTCAACTTTCAAGGTTTAGGGTTTAGTGTTTAGGGATTCAGGATTAGGATTTAGTGTTAAGAGTTTAGGGTTCAAGGTTTTAGGTTTTGGATTTAGGGTTTTGGGTTCAGTGTTTAGGCTTTAAGGTTCATGATCTTGAATTTTTTTTAAGGTTTAGTGTTTACTATTGAGGGTATAGGGTTAAGGTTTTTGTCAGGGAACCACAAACAATAAACATGCTCCGATGCCTACTTAGTCAGGATCTTGCTCTACCAATTAGAGCACATATGATTACTTCTTGTATTAGCAACTAAACACGAAATTATACCAGAATCAACAAGTAACTAGAAATATGAAACAACACAGGAATTGAGAGACAATACACAATTGTATTAATAATCACTCAGAAGAATATACAATAAGGAAGATGCCACTTCTTCCTCCACCTCAAAGGTTCACCACGCCTCAAGACCTTCTTCCCTCTCTCTCTCGGTCCCAACAATCAACTCCAATATAGAATTGATGTTCACCTCTCCAACCAGTCAGTAACACGCTGCCAGTTCACCAAGTACACAACCGTACTCCAAGTAGATCTCCTGCTCTCTCCTGCTACCTATAAATCACTAGACCTTACTCACCATGTAGATATCTCTACACCCCTGAAGAACCCTTGTCCTTGCCTCACCAAGTCCTTATGATTCTTCAACCAGTACCTCGATGGATTAGCTCCTTGACCTTGCAGACCTTACAACTCTCCCTGATCATACACACTGAGCACCCCTTTGGAACTAGGAGGAGCTACACTAGCTCTCTCTAAAAGCTCTATGGCTTTCTAGCACACATTTACAATACAACTATGAGTCTATTATATAGATCTCATCCAAGCAATAATTAGACACCTAATACAATAATTAAATCTGCAGCTCTCAGTCTAAAATTAGCTCTAAACATGCAAACACTTGGTTCGTCAACCAACTGCCTGTAACATACTCGTAGCTCGATTCACAGGTGACCGACGTCGGTCCCTGTCTGCCTGGGGATCGCTGACGCCGATCGACTTCTGACCATCGTCGGTTGCTTCCTGTTTCTCACCTACCATCATCGGTTGGCCTGACCGACGCTGGTGTCTGTGACACTCCACAACTCTTTCGCAACCTCCTCCATGTCTGCATTAGTGAAGCTTTTAGCTCCATAACTTAACAATCTCCCACTTGGAGATAAATAGTTGCACCTGTATCTGTATCTGTATCCCATCTAATCTCTTTCATGGTTTGTATCCCTCTTCAAGATCAATCTTGAAGACCAACCACCACACAACTATGATGCTATACATGTCATTCAAGTAACCTGCCACATCCAAACCTACATATCCATGTAGAGAAGAACTTGACCCTGCATAACAAGAATCCCTACTGCTAGTCCCATTGAACTGCCCTCCAGTACTCCTTCCCCGAATTGGCTCCATACTTTCTGACAACCCCCACTGATTGGGAAAACTCAGGTCTACAATAGACCTCATGTGATTTCAAACCCTGTTTCAAGCTAAGCTTGAACTATCCAGCCATTGGTGTGCTTTCTGATTCTACATCCTGCATAATGAACCTCACCAACACCGTCTTCACATCAGCTCCCACTGGAGATAAAATCTCCATGACTCTTATGCCAAAGAATTTTGCTGCTCCAAATTCTTCATGACACACCTCTAAACTAACCTTACCTTTTAGCTCAGCAAATCCCTGTATGTACAAAACCTGCTAGCAAACCATCCACATATAGTAACTAGATAATGTTGTGACTCATCATCCACCTGGTAAGAACAAAACCAAAATAGTTACACTGACATTGACTGAAGCCATGCTTAGTCATCCATCTATCAAAACCTGTACCACTGTCCTGCAGCTTCTTCAAGACCATATGCCTTGGCCTTATGTCTCTTGTATCCATCCACTCTCTTCTTTAACTATGGGAATCCATCCATCTCTCAGTGCTTTCTTCCAGCTGACAACTCTACCAACAATACCTGTTTGGTTCTTCTCCAAGGACTCACACTCCTCATCCATGCCAAGCTCCCACTGTATCTGGATTCTACCTGCATTGCCTCTTCACATCTTCCTGGTTCTTGACCATCAGTAAGCAATATAAAGAAGGTGAACAAAGAATATGAGGTGCACTTACCCTTTCTGACCTCCACATGAGCGTTTGAGACTTGTTGACGGCTTGTTGTCCACCCAATATATGTTCCAGTGACCGATCTCGGCCATCTCCCAGTTTGCTCCTGACTGATGTCGGTTCCCTGCACTGACCCTGACTGCCGACGTCGTCTCCCTGGCCGACGCTAGTATCCTTTCTGCCGACGTCGATTCCTTCATGACCGACACCGGTCTTCCTGTTGCTGACGTCAGTTACTGTATGACCGATGCCGGTACCTGTGTTCATTTGTGAGTGATAAATTTTTACCCATGAGCTCTCCATGGATCAAAGTCCTAATCAAATCAACCTTGCTCTGCTCAGAATAATTTAGTTCTCTCACCTGATCTCTGTCTGTCATCTCCTCCATGAACACCAAGGCTTTCTTTAGCTTGTCAAAAACATCTGTCTTTTGCTTCAGAACATGCATTCCCCTCCTACATATGTAACCAAGCCTACAAAGCCACATCTCTGTAATAGAAGGTGAATCAGCAATATAAGTAGATAGATAAAGGATACCTACTTTCTTACCACCATCTAATTCAAGTGTATCCACTGTGAGAGTTACAGTGCATCTCTCATCACCCAAATTTCCTGAAGAAATTAGACTCATCTCCAAGACTGGTACCTACATGACTTCTTCAACCACTGTGTGTCGTCCATCTACAATTTCAGCTTCACTTCCCCTTTGCCAATTCTTTGGCAAGGCTCACCAGCTCCTCTCCCTGGGGCTGCATGGAAAGAGGCAACATAATATGTTATCCAAGATTCAACTTCATCCAAGAAACCTCCCAAAGCATCCTGTGCAACAACACCTACAACATCTATAACTTCAATTCCTTCATGCTGATCTGCTACCAACCAACAATATCTTTTTCCCTGCTCTTTCTTTCCATCAATCAGACCATTCGTGCTATTCAGTTTCTCCATTCGTAGCTTACTTACTTCTGCCATTGCTATACTCCCACTCAATCAGAAACCCCTGTGAGTAACCTATAATCAACAAACACTACCAGATCTGAAACCCCCTGTTAGTCAACCCAACCAAAAGCTCTGATACCACTTGTCAGGGAACCACAAATAATAAACATGCTCCGATGCCTACTTAGTCAGGATCTTGCTCTACCAATTAGAGCACATATGATTACTTCTTGTATTAGCAACTAAACACGAAATTATACCAGAATCAACAAGTAACTAGAAATATGAAACAACACAGGAATTGAGAGACAATACACAATTGTATTAATAATCACTCAGAAGAATATACAATAAGGAAGATGCCACTTCTTCCTCCACCTCAAAGGTTCGCCACGCCTCAAGACCTTCTTCCCTCTCTCTCTCGGTCCCAACAATCAACTCCAATATAGAATTGATGTTCACCTCTCCAACCAGTCAGTAACACGCTGCCAGTTCACCAAGTACACAACCGTACTCCAAGTAGATCTCCTGCTCTCTGCTACTACCTATAAATCACTAGACCTTACTCACCATGTAGATATCTCTACACCCCTGAAGAACCCTTGTCCTTGCCTCACCAAGTCCTTATGATTCTTCAACCAGTACCCCGGTGGATCAGCTCCTTGACCTTGCAGACCTTGTAACTCTCCCTGATCATACACACTGAGCACCCCTTTGGAACTAAGAGGAGCTACACTAGCTCTCTCTAAAATCTCTATGGCTTTCTAGCACACATTTACAATACAACTATGAGTCTATTATATAGATCTCATCCAAACAATAATTAGACACCTAATACAATAATTAAATCTACAGCTCTCAGTCTAAAATTAGCTCTAAACATGCAAACACTTGGTTCGTCAACCAACTGCCCATAACATACTCGCAGCTCAAACCACAGGTGACCGACGTTGGTCCCTATCTGCCTGGGGATCACCGACGCTAGCCGACTTCTGACCATCGTCGGTTGCTTCCTATCTCCTACCTGCCGTCGTTGGTTGGCCTGACCAATGCCGGTGTCTGTGACACTCCGCAACTCTTTCGCAACCTCCTCCATGTTTGCATCAGTGAAGCTTTTAGCTCCACAACCTAACAGTTTTATGGGTTAGTGTTTAGGATTTAGGATTTAAGATTTTAAGCTTATGGTTTGGGCTTTAGGGTTAAGGCCTTAAAGTTTAGATTTTAGGGCTTAGGTTCTACGGTATAAAGTCTAGGGTTTAAGTTTTTAAGGTTCTATGTTTAGGGTCTAGGTTTTAGGGTTTAGGTATAATTGTTTAGGTAAATGTAATGTATGAATGATTGTATCATTACTATATGTATGCTATAGGTTGAAAGCTACAAACTAGCCATTTATGCATAGTGATAGACATATTGACTAAAAAACCCACAAATTATTTAGGAATTCATCCTGAATACACCTTCAAGCCTTTTACATGAATGTCCCTAGTCACTCATTTCTCTATATGAGTGAGAATGACCCCTATCATTTCAAGATATGGCTTGGCCAATGCCCCCTCTCCTCTCTCTATATAGGTGATAACTCAAGATTATGGTTTATGGTTAAATGTTTAGGATTTAAAAATTTAAGGCTTAAGGTTTATGGTTGATAGTTGATGGTTCAAGATTAATAGTTTAGGATTAAGGGTATAGGTATTAGTGTTTAGGGTTAAATTTTTAGTGTTATAGCTTAGGGATTAGGATTTAGGGATTGTAATTTATATTTTATGCTTAAATTTTTGGGATTTATGGTTTATTGCTTAAGGGACCAAGGGTTTAGCTTTTAGGGATTCGGGTTTGGCGTTTAGGGTTAGGGTTTTGGGTTTAAGGTTTCACACTTAAGGTTTTTGGGTTTAGGGTATAAGGTTCAAGATTTGGTGTTTGTGGTTAGGGTTTTAGGTTTATGGTTTCACACTTAAGGTTTAGGGTTTAGGGTGTAAGGTTCAGGGTTTTGATCTTGGGGTTTTGGTTGAGGGTTTTGGGTTTGGAATTTAGTGTTTAGTATTTAGGGTTTGGGATTTAATGTTTGGGGATTATGACTTAGGGTTTAGGATTTGGGGTTTAGTGTTTATGGTTTAGAGTTTATGTTTTGAGGTTTAGGGTTTAGGGTTTAGGGTTTAATGTTAAAGGATTTGGTTTTTGGGTTTTCGATTTAGGTTTAGAATTTTCAATTTGAGAGTTAATGTTTAGGGTTTATGACTTATGGTTTACGGTTTTAGGGTTGAGGTTAAGTGTTTAGGGATTAAGTGTAAGGATTTAGGGTTTAAGTTTGGAGTTTAGGATTTAAAGTTTAAGGCTTGTGTTTTGGCATTTAGGGTTAGGGGTTAAAGGTCTAGAGATTAGGGTTTGGGGTGTAGGGCCTAGGTTTTTAGTTTAGGGTCTATTATTCAAGGTTTGGGGTTTTACATTATGTGATTTAGGGTTTTATGTTTGTTGTCAATTTTTAGGGTTTAGGGTTTAATGGATTGGGGCTTAGTGTTTAGGATTTGGGATTCAGGTTTTAAGGTTTAGGATTCATGGTTTAGTGTTTAGGTTTAATGCCCATGGTTTAGGGTTCATTTTTTAGGGTTTGGGGTGAAGGGTTTAGGGTTCAAGGTATATATTTTTGTGTTCGAGGTTAGTTGTTTGGGTTTTGGCATTTAAGTTTTTAGGTTTAGGGTTTATGGTTTTAGGAATTTGGGTTTAGTTTTTAGGGTTTAATGTTCTTGATTTTGAATTTTTTTTAGGGTTTAGTATTTAAAATTGAGAAAATAAGGTTAAGGGTTTATGGTTTATTGTTTAAGATTTAGGATTTAGGGTTTATGGTTTGGGGTTTAGGGTTAAGGGCTTACGTTTAGGTTTTAGGTTTTAAGGTCTAGTGTATAAAGTATAGGGTTTAATGTTTTAAGTTTCCATGTTTAGGGTCTATAGTTTAGGGTTTATGGATTATTATTTTGGGTTTAGGGATAATGTATTAAGGTTAAGGATTGAAGGTTTAGGGCTTAGGGTTTAGGGTTTAGGTATATTATTTCATTTTCATGGTTCAAGGTTTATGGCTTAGGGTTTAGGGTTTAGGTTTTAATGTTTAGGGTTTAAGGTTAGTGTTTAGGGTTTGGGGTTTTTGGTTTGGCATTAATATTTTAGGTGGAAATGGATTGTACTAGGTGATTAGCTACATTCATGTCCAATATGAGTGATTGTATCATGACCATAGGAAGATATCATGTATGACTAATATACATGTATTATTATGTATGTGGTAGATGTAATGAATGAATGATTGTATCATTACTATATATATGATATATAGGTTACAAGCTACAGGGTATTCATTTATGTATATTACTAGACCCATTAATTAAAGTTCATTTTCTAAGTTGAGAGCAAGGTTGTTAAGAATATTCCAAGACAAAGATAGCAAACTCCAAGTATAGTACATCTCCAAAAACTTGATCAACTTCAAAACTACAAAAAATAAATAATTGAATGTCAAAACAAGCTTAAAAAGTGAATAGCTTCATGACTGCAAGCAGACTTGACAGTCTACCAAGACAAAACAAGGGTCTATGTAGTCAAAATAATCATTGTCTTGTGAATAAAAGGTGTGTTGTTAATTTATTGTATTCACAAATTTATTGCATGTTTGAATGAAATCCAACTTCATTTGAACATAATTTGTACTTGATCCAAGGTTCATGTCATTAAAACCTTCTAAAACCTATTTTTGTGTATCTATAGTCACTTGCAGTCACTTATATCACGTAGAAAAAGGTGCATGAGTTTGTTTAAAATATTGGAGAAGTTGAGGGAGGTATTCAAGATTTTCTTCCAATTTTTAGTTCCTAAAAATTGTCTTTAAGTTGTATGAATAATCAATTTGAAGGTAGCAAGGTCTGTGTGCAGAGTCAAACCTTAGAATACAATTTTTGATACAAAAAGAACCATAACTTGCATTTGAACTAGTGAAATCTCCTCAACCTCATATGGAAGTTGTTAGATAAGGTTTATAAGGTAATCCAATAGGTAGCATACTCTAACTCACCTTGTTCTTACAAATACATAAGACTATTTTTTGATCTACCTGGAGATAATCACGGGAAAGCTCAATCCAAAGAAAATTCAATTGTTTTACTTTGTTGATTGACTATAAACCTCTTAGGAACGTCCAATGTTATTGTTTAAACACTATAGAATATTTTCTTAAAGTGATTTAAATAATTTGGTAGTTAAGCCAAGCCAATATCTTTCCAAGTAGGCAGATTAGGCCATTTGGACCTAAAGAGCAGAGTTGCCATTAAAGTCCAATTCTTAAGAAAGCAATAAAAGAAATTGGTTTCTCATCCTTAGAGATGATCTCCAAACATATTAATAAATATTTATAATAATCCTTTGATGAGCTTAGACTAAGAACACCTTTTCAAGACCAAACACACCTATACACAATATTGTAACAATTATTAGGAGTTAGTCAACTTTTTGGGCACTTTAGTGTTCTAATTGGTATTTTGAACTTGTGTAAAAACACCTATGAGTCTTGTATCATTGTCTTGAGATTTTTATTGAGTTTTTTAAGTGAATGAGTCCAAAAAACAAGTTAGTTGTAGATTTCTTTGTATCAAGTCCTTAAGAGGTATAATTTGGCCTAATATGCCTATAAAGAGTAGAGTTGTTGGCATCTAAGTTTTGAGTTGAATTTATTCATGCATTAAGAATCTTGAGTCAAATAATTGGTGAAACCTTCAAAGTATTGTTCAAATAAGTGAGGATGTAAAATTGAGTGAGCTTTAGGAATCAAATAAAGATTTTTATTAAAGGTAGATTATTGTCTTAGGACTGAGTACCCTATTTTAAGTCATTGAAAGTGTCTTTTGATCAGAATACAGAGGCTAAGAATTCAAGAGATAATCCTAGAGAAGAAGGTCATTAATCTTTCAATACCAATATCACAAATATCTTTTGTGATAGACCAAGAGATAATTTATGGTTAGGAAGAGACCTAATTGCAAGCAAGTTTCTAGAAACCCTTGAAGTAGACCAGGTTGAGTAAGTGGAGAACTTAGTTTGACACTAGTAGGGAATAGTGAAGATCAAGATATGGCATGTGTATTTAGGTAGGGCATACTCTTTGAGATCAAAATATGGCTCAGTTATTTAATCAGGCAGGGCAACTCAAGTAGATAAAGTAAGTAGAGAATACGTAAGTAGGCAAAGTAGGCATGTAATCCTCAATGGTATAGATATATTACATAAGTGACATGATTTTAAACCTCATTTCTCATTCTATCTTCCAATCCTTAAATTTTTAAAACTAAGTATTGACTAGAATGAAATTAAAAAAATTAACTTCTAAATGGTAACTCCTACAACTTTATAATCAATTTTGGAAAATGTAGAGTGGCCCTAATTTGTCATATTTAGTAAAATCCTTGCAAAAAGACAAACAAGTCAAATAAAAAAATACTAAAAAACAAAAAACACAACAAAAAAATAGATTAAGGGGTGTACGCGCTTTGGACTGCAAAGGGTGTATGCCCTTTGATTTCATTTTGGTTTTATTTGCTTGTGTTTTTTATTTTGTTGTGTCAAGACCAACCCTTACAAAATTTTCACTGATTTTTTTTTCAAATGGCATACGCTATTTACAGAAAAAGTTCTGTATTTTTCATTGTGTCATGTTTTTTGTCCCCCAACTTTGTGCATCCACCCATGTTCATATATTAAAACAATTATTTAGAAATTAAACAAAATATGTGTGCAAGAACTAAAAATGGGTTGTTATTGCTTATAGATATAATGGACCATGTCCATTTAATGTTGAGAAATATAAATGATGATAAAGTAAACACACACAATTGCTACAAACTACAGTTGTGGAGAGAAAACATAGATCGACAAATCGTTCTTTCTAAACATGTTGTAATCAATTACATTGCCAAGTATACAACAAAATCATAGAAGAGCTCTAAAACATATCATCAAATGTTGATGCAGATTGAAAACATCAAAAACATTAATGAATTAGAAGCAAGAGAATATAGGAGACTTTTAACTGAAACAATTTTCAAAAAATACATTAGGGCACAAGAAACATGTCACATGTTGGAGTTTTCATTTTAGAGAATAGTGGAGTATTTATCAATTTGAATGTTCTATATGAAGTGTTCAAACTAATAGCTAAAACGATGAAGATGACCATGAAGAACATAAAAAATCTTTCATTGGTTCATACAATAACAAGCCTTTTTCTATGGAAAATGTTTTACTTATTAATGCAGCTAGATCTTTGACATATATTCCAAGGCAAAAATAGAGACAAAGATGGGAAGCAAGCAATATGGTAGTTGTTGTGAGAGTATTTTTAAGGTTTTCCTCCATCCCTACGTGTGAAGCATATAAATGGATTGATTTTTTTGGCTTAGAGTTATTAGTCTACAAGAAATTTGGTGGTATAGAAAGAGATATTGGACTTGATGATAATGCAATAAAATCATATTTGGAGTCATTCAATTATAATCCTTGGTACGTCAAGCGAAGGACTATTCTAGAATATGTTAAAAATCATAGTGATTATGAATATGAAGATAATAAACCTTTCCAACAAAACACATTGTTACATGAGTGGGAAATCATATCTAGGCTACAACGTGGCCAAATTATGGAAGTAACTAAAATAGATATGTTGGGAAGAAGCTATATTGAAATATACGAACCATGGAATATTTAATATTGAGGTAAAGAATACACAAATAAAAACACCATGAAATATAATGGATTTATCATAAATGATGATATAACACCAAATATGAATTATGGAACCTTAGGTGCTAAACAAAATGACCACTTGATATAATTATGACACATTATCATCAAGGTCAAAATGTTTTGTCATTATGCATGATAATTCAAGGAACAATAAAAATGGAAACCATATCTAATTGGTGGCATTCATCAAGCTCTTCAAAATGTAGCGTTCTCAAAGCATTCTCCACTTATATTACTTGCACCAACTAGAGTTTCAACATTCAATATTGTTGCGTTAATCACCCATTCACAATTTTGAATCCCAATCATGTATTTTGTTGAATTAAAAGGAACAAGACTTACAACTTTCCAAGAAGAGATCCGCAATTTAAAATACTTTTTGATTAACAAAATGAGATTTATTGGAGAAAATTTCCTACAAAACATAGACTCTCAACTTCGTCAAACATTTCTTAAAAATGCAAACACGAATTTTTGAGGTATATTATGATTTTGGTTGGAGATTTGGGACATCCTCTTGTTAGTGATAGACCACCATACGATGGTAACAAACATGCAAATCTAAGAGATGCAAATCTAACAGTCGATGATTGGAAGTTACTAATGGCAATAACCAATGTTGTATTAGAAAGAGCCACCAATGAAGAATTTGACAATAATATTCATTTGTTTTCCATAAATGATTATTTGCATAACCATAATAGAATAAAATTTCATTGATTGAAACTACCTGTTAAACGTAGCATTGCAACCAAAGTCAACAGTGCCAATGCAAGAGCAAAAGGTCGAAATGATGAACTTGATGTGGAGTTATTAATTGATAGAGATTCAAGGGTCATGTTAACCTCCAATGTTTGGATAGAAGCAAGTCTTGTAAATGGAGCTCTAGGGTATATTCAAAGTATAATATACAACCCTGGGATTCAACCCTAAGACCATGGACATATGTTATGATAGAGTTTGATAGTCACTCCAAAATAACCATTTGAAAATGAAACTCCACATACAATTCCAATTACATCAATACAAAGGTTTTGCAAACACCAACTACTCTTATAGTAGACTTAGACATCAACAATACACAAATCACAAGGTTTGACTTTTTTGAAAGCAACAATTCATATAAGACCAAAAAAAAAAGGTTAACATTTGTGGTTATCTCATGTAAAGTCTTTGAAAATACGAAGAATATTTCCACCATTTACATATGACTATTATGTCATGTCTCATTTTTTGAAATAATTATATAGGAATGGACCCAAAGTCTATTTTTCATTTACCGTAGGTTGAAGGTTATAATGAGTGAGATAGTTTAATAATAATACATTTAAGTTGTCCAAAGTTACTTTATTTTATAATGCAAAAAAATCACATGTAGATGGTGTTATTATTATTAAAAGGGGTCAAAAAGCAATATTTATTAAAAGGGGTGAAAAAAATATATTTATTAAATGGCTAAAAGTAATTAATGTTATGAAGGTGAAAAGTGAATATTTAATTAAAAATAATTTTAAGTACTTTTAAAGTAAAATTGAAAATGTGAAATTATAAAAGGACAAGTTGGGCCAAAAGAGAAGGATTATTCACTATTTCTTCCATTAGAAGTGCAACATCAAAGGATGAGATACCCTCTGTTAGATCAGTAGCGTGTTGGGAAATAGGCATGATAGTCAGTTTTCCATAGATCTCTACAAGAAATGATAGATTGGGAGAGATTACAAATGTCATTGTATCTAACACACATGATACTTCAGTATCAGTTAGAATCACAACAATGTGGGCACTGACAAATATTTTTGATTCGTTACGTCACAATGCAGGTAGTGTGGATTCAGAGAAATGTCCAACAATTGATTATTTACCTATATCCCTATTGGTAGAATGTGCATTGCGACTCTCAAAGGATGGTGATAAGATTCAATGGTTTTCAAAGGATCCTAATTGGATAATAAGTGGGGTTTTTGCACTTGAATACCTCATATTCAATTTTATTGATGGTCCTCTGACAATGGAGAAGATAAAGTCAAACTTAAACTAAAGACTCCTATTGGAATTCCCATAACATTGTTGGATGCAACAAAAAAGAAAATCTCTACAAAAATCACAAAAGTCAATGTTGATTTAATGTCTATAAAGGAAAATATTGGCAAATTTAAGCAGTATCCACAATTAATGGAAAAGGATGGTTTCTTATGGAGGAAGCAAGTTCTATCTATTATTGAAGCTGCAAAATATCATGTGGGAAGAAATATGAATTCGATTCTTAGAGTATCCAATGTTGAAGTTATTGCAAAGTACATCCTTAGAGGGGGACATTCAATATCAAACCCTATTATCAGTAGCTTTGAGTGTGAAGTCATTGGTTTTCTTGTTTTAGATATTCAGATATTGCTTGCAGAATATTGGACTTGGCTAAGATCAAATAATGTTCAACAAGAAGGATGGCTTAGAGGGTGATTTGAGGATCAATGGCATAGTTTGGTAAGCACTAATGAATTCAATAGAGGGAAAGAGAAAAATTTGGAGGATTAAATGCAAGCGCATAGCACAAAAGTATTGGAAGAATTTTATGTTAACAATACAGCTCTACTTTTTGAGCAAGAAAACCATGAAATAGTAATGGAAACATTTGGAAAATTGGGAGTAGTTGGGTTATCTACTTCTGTATTAACTTTCAGTCTTGCCTACTACAATGGAGGATCTCATAGCTCTAACTCTCTATTGTGTCAATTTTGAACAGCAGCGTAACTCTCTTTGTAGGTAGTTATTTGTTGAGTAGAGAGTCCATAAGTACACCAATGTTAGAAGGAGATATTTATGCTCCTAAAATTTTGCATAGGAGTCCCTATACTTGAATATATGCAACTTTAAGTAGAATTGGGACATTTTTATTTTCCCAACAGATGAACATCCTCTAAAGTTGGGGATTTCGGTAGTGGCCAGGAGGGCATCTAACATGTATGACATCATATAAAATTTGTTCCTAGTCATTTTCTTAACTATAGAGATCTACCTACACAAACATGTGCTAATGACCTTGCCTATGGGAGGGGTGAGTCCTTTCTCAATCATAAACTATACCAAGGGCACCTAAATGTACTTATGTTCGAAGGAGATATTTATGCCCCTAAAATTTTGTGTATGAGACAAGCTATGAGGATTTTCCTATTCTACAGGAACACGGCCAAACCTCATAGAGTTGTATATGACCCATAATCAGATGAGGGTAACCTAGGGGAATATTGCTTCAACAATACTTTCAGAAAAATACTCCAATGGGATATTGAAACTCTTTTCTTTGGAGGGTACATTGGTATAATGTCAGTAGGTTTTCAGTGCGAGTCTGGCCAAGCCAAGGATACCATGGTACATTGTTTAGATTGGCTTAATATACTTTTTGATTTCCAAGTAAGAGGGGCATCCATGAATACTTTGGCAAATGCAGTACAATTGGCTCAAGGGTATTTTGGGCAAATGAATAGATTTTGGGTAATAAGGTGCTGCATATTTATGGCATCAACCTTATTATAACATTGAAGGCCTATCTTTGTAGACAGGTTGATTCAAGGATTATAATGATGACTTTTCAAGGACATGATCACATGATCATCAAGGAAGGTGAAGAGTCAAAGACTCCCATAATTGCATTGCTTGAAGACAAGCAATTTCAAGAAAGACAAACTATTATGTCTCCTTTTTTAAAATAATTAAATGGGTGTGGACCCGAAGTCTAATTTCATTATATGTAGGTTAAGGGTTATAATGAAGGAAATAATTTAATAATAATACATTTAAGTTGTCCAAAGTTAATTATTTCACAATGCAAAAAAATGACACTTAGATATTATTATTTAAAAGGGATCAAAAAGCAAAATTTATTAAAAGGGGCCCAAAAAAAATTTATTAAGTGGCCAAAAATAATTAATATTATGAAAGTGAAAAGTGAATAATTAAAAGTAATTTTAAAATACTTTTAGGGTGAAATTGGAAAATTGAAATTATAAAAGGACAAGTTGGGTCAAAAGAGATGAAATATTCACTATTCAATTTTGATAAACAAACCCTAATCCAAAATGGACAAGTTAAGCCTAAATAGAAGGATTATTCACTATTAAATTTTTACAAACCAACCCTAATCCGTAGTTTGAGCTTGTGTTCATCATTTTCATCTGAGGACGAAACCCCTATGATATACAGGTGTGGAGGACAAAAACCCTCTTACCTAATATGGTGATTCCATCCAGGGATCATTACAGTGATAACAAACCAGGATTAATCCCAATATTCAATGTGGTTGAAGATTATTATCAATTTTTTAGTTTTTTTTGAAGGTGATACAATACCATTGTTAAAATATAGCTACTACAATACTATTGCTACAATACCATTACTACAGTACAGTTGATACAATATTCAATTTTCAATCAATTGAAGATTGTTGTCATAGCACTTCCAACAATCATCGTACTTATAGATAGACTATTGTAATAGCCTTCTAATAGCAAAGCGTGGACTTGGGCATAGATTGCTGACTTTCAAACCTAGGCATTAGCCCTTGAAGGTTGAACCAATAGTTTGGGAATTGTGCGTTTAACTTTGGGCACTAATTTTTGACGTACTAGCATCCATATTATTGGTGTCACACTCATTCCTAGTTGTATGCTTTTAAACTATGATTATCAACTCCATTTTTCAATGTTGGATGTTGTCATACAATCCCAACAAGCTACCGTATAGTCAATACATGCTAACATCAACTTTTCACAACATGTCATACGCATGTCCATATTGTACTGGCAAAGTAATTAATTTAAAGACCTCTTAAGGTAAGGTTTGTGGAAGAAAATCAACAATAATTGGTATTGTCTCTGTAACTTGTTATTGTACCTTTCAAAATTAAATAAAGATTGTTATTGGTATTTGTATGACAAGTCTTCACTGTGTAATCAATGTATTTGAATAAAAATTACAGTTAGGTTATTATCAAATTTGGAATTATAGTATTGCAATTTGTTACCCTGCTTCTTCATTACCAATATTTTGTATGCTTTCATCCCAATTTAAAAGGGGTTTTACAAAAAATCCAAAAATTGTTCATATTTGTCTAGAAAGGGACATTACATGCTATGAAAAGATGCAAAAAAGGAAAACAACTTTCCATGTGGAAAGATAATGACCAAAGACTGAATTTCTTAGAAGATAAATAATGTCATGTACTTATTATAAATTTTTTTCTAGAAATATAAAATGATTCATTATTTGGCATTTTATGTGATGTGTATGAAAGATTTTTATGAATATTAAATGGTTCTTTATTTTTCATTTTATTTTTTTATATATATTATACATTTGAATGATTTTCAAATGCTTCACTTATTATCATTTGATGTGATCATTTATATTTTCATGAAATACTTCATATTATATGTTAAATAAAAATGTAATACCCATAGATACTGCTAGCATTCATATGTTAGATACATCTATGTAAAAGACATCGAGAGACATCATCAACGAGGCACCTATATTACATTGGATCCATGACATGTGAAATAAACGCCTCAAAAATTATTTCCTAGCATCTTTTACATAAATTTATCTAAATTATATTATTTATATTTGACTCATATTTAATAATAAATTGTTTATGATTCTAGGCTAATCACGACATATAAGTATTAATATATAAATAAATAGAAATTTAAGAGTGTCTTTAAAAAGGATTTGTGTACCTTGAGCTACATTAAAGTGTTTATTAACTTGTACATTTACGAGCACTTATCAAATTGATGTAAGGTACCATTACGAGGGCAACACCTTAGCACCTAAGGAAAACAACTTTGAATTTTTTTTATGTTAGATACACAAATTTTGGCATGTTTCAATATTAGGATAACAGAAAAACCAATTTTGAATTTCTCTATTACTTTGTCATGTAATAATATATTAGGTAAGATAAATAGATAGATATTTTAATAACGTCCAAAAACAATCTATGGGACCCCCAAACTAAAAATCAAATCCCAAAGAAGTGAAGCAACCATGAGAAAAAGAGAGTTTTTCTGACTCTAGTTCCCTAGGCTGTGACTGTTCTACCATTGAAGGTTCACTCTCCTACTGTGGATTCTGATCAAGAATTCTCTATTTCTATCAATGTTATCACCCTCAAATATAGTAAGCATAGAAACTCCTTGTAGGCTGCCCATGTATTTAGCTCAGATGTCATCATATGCGGAGCATTCCATGAGATAATGTCATTCTGTCTCAATTATACTTGAAGTGCACATAGGACATATTCTCTCTTCCCACTTTTCTTTTGGGATCTTCCACCTACCCGTCTAACATCGAAGTTGATGTGACTCATTCTCAAATGTCCTATGAGCATCTTCGTTCTCCATTTAATTTTTGCCCCTGTGTAGGCTTTTTTGTCATGCTCATAATTGGGGTTGAACTTGGTCATGTAGTACTACTTTTTCTTCCATATCTACTTTGTCCACATGTTTATTTTAAACCTCTCCCTGACATATCTCTTTATCTCTTGATTGGTCTTCAGGCACTCATGAATGTTAATGTCCCACTTATCCATCCAAACCTTGTTTTGTTTCATCCACGTCCTCTTTCACTTGTTCAAATCTTCTTTTATGTCTAATTTTGGCCACCTATACTCCTTCATGACCTCTACTTTCTTTATGTACCTTAGAAGACACGTCATCGCTGCAGCTTCTATTGCAAAACTACATGTTTCTCCTAGAATTATCTCATATGGAACTGATGCTTTAAACTTAAAGGTAATTTTGATTAGACATTTTTGAATTCTCTCAAATTGCCTCCACTTTAACCTTGACATACAGCTGGCCCAAACATCACACCCATAGAGTACCACTGAAACTACTATTAGCCTGAACAAGACCCTGGTGGTCTTCCAATCCTGCAAATCAGCATCTTTGCACCTATTTTTAAAAGAGTACAACACTCTCCATCCTCCTTGAATTCATTTCATTATACATGCATCCCAACTAATCTCGTTGGTGAAATCCAACCCTAAATATTTGTATTCTAAGACTATCTCCAGTGGGCTCCCCTCAAACATGAAACTTCCATGCCTTTTTTCTTTTCAACACAAGAAGATCAAAATCTTAGTTTTGCTAGTATTGACTTACATCCCAACCTCTTTACAAAAGAGATTTAAAGCTTTCAAATGCTCACTTAAGCTTTGGGTTGTAGTTGCTATCAAAATAAGATCATCAGCATATAGGAGTTTGATCCCATAACTCGCTATGTAGACTCCCCCACCCCCTAGTTTGCCGATCCATTCTTCCAACTTGTCAATAGAGAGGCCAAATATAATTGGATATAAAGGACATCCTTTTCAATACTGATACTTTCTAATAAACATGTATGTAATCTGATCTTGGCTCTAACCAACTCGTTTAACCGATGCACTACTGCCCTGTACTGAGCCCCCCTTCCCCATTTAGGCTCTCTACTCATATGGGAGCTAACTTAAAGGATGATCTATTCCCTAATTTGATCCCTCCTCAAGGGGTGCTTTTTGGTTTTCCCCTCCCAAGACCTCCAAGAAACATTTTGATGTGGTTGTCTCCTCAAAGAAAAAAGGGCAAAAATCGAAGGCATAGCTACTGAGGGTGGAATCAGATTTTCTGATCATCAATGAATCTTAATGGACCTTGGATGATCTCCTTTTGAGGTATGGGAGATAAATAGCCTCGATGTGTGGTTAAACTCTTTGTGGTGTGTGGTGGGTAGGTCATGGATTGTGGTTATGGATTGTTTTGCTCTCATTTTAGGATTCTGTCGATTGGCTTTCATTGTTTTTTTATTTTTATTATCCCTACTAAAGTTTATTTGACATTTTCCAAAATCAACATCTTTTTCCCTTCATTGATTTTTAGTTATTGTTTGGCATTTAGTTCTTTGTCTCTTGTTCTTTTCGTTGGTGTACTTCCGTAATAGGAGTTTGTTGTTTGCCGTATTTCTCATCATCTTGCATAGCTTCTTTTACTTCCTCTTTGTGTTGTGGGGATTGGGCCCCCATTTGTGTCCCAAGTCAGTTCATAGCTCTGGTCAAAAGTGTTTACCCCATCAAATAAAAAAAATTATAAAAACTTATGCATTATAAACTTCTAAAAACAAAATAATATTAAGAAAAACTTGAAAATTTATTAGTTATATTATTTAACTATGAACTAGAGAAATACATTTTACTCCAAAATTATTAAACATCAATATTTTGGGAATGTGTGTGATGTAAAATATGTAGACTTAAAAATGTGCCAAGGATAAATATTAATGTGGGCTCCACGCCAAGTTGTATAAGCACTAATATTTTATATTTATTAATCCCAACTTTCCTTTCACACATTAAATTAAAAAAAGGCTTATGTTCTTATGTTATATTATTTTTTTAAGCTTATAAATGTATGTGGTGTGCATGAGTATAGTTTAAATGTTAGAATATAATCTATTGAGTGTTTTCATTGATGTATGTTTAAAAATCGTAGACAAGGATAGGCTTAATAGATGCATGTTTAAAAAGGGTCACCATGGATAAATTTATCAAATATTTGTAAATTTAATGATAAAGTCTTAAATAAATATGCCTAACATATCTTACAATTATGAACTATTTTTATATGCAACAAATATTATTAAAATATTTATACATTGTTTTTAAATACTTTATAGGTATGAGTCAATCTTTGAATTTTGAAAATAAATAATAGTGAAGAGAATATCAAAGATAATATTTTAGACAAAAAATAACAAATTATAGATGTAAAAAGAGAGAAACAATGAAAACATCAAAATGATAATGATAAACAAAGATTTTTAGAATACAATGCCAAATTGACGAGTGAAGAACTAGAAGCAAAATAGAGACAACGTGCAAATAAGATGATAAAAATTTACACATGAACATCTCAAGATGAACAATATGTATTAAGAACAAGATTACAAAGACAAATGCATTCAGATCAATTGAAGCATTTCAAAGGCACTAACATCAATCAATTGCTAATGTTGACATTAGTTATGAAGAAGCAAATTAAATATCAATATATTGTGTGCTTGAAACACCAAATAATGAAACTCAAGATGTAATGGATGTCATTGTTACAAACAATACAAAAAATAATGATATACAAGAGAAGACAACATCGTGACCTAGAAGAAGATGAATGCAAAATAATGATTTAGAAGAGAATTCGTCATCAAAACCTAGAAGAAGAAGAAGAATAAGAATGCAAGATTCACAAATTGATAGAGAAAAAATAACTAATCCCAATGGAATGCTTGGAAGAGATTTGAATACATTTCAAATGTTTTTTTGATATGGTCTAGATAATGTTGCTTCATCAAGCATGTCCTATAGTTGTCAATAAAGTTACATTGGAATAAATGATTCTGAAACCCCTGAATGCCATGCATGCAATAGATGTCAATAAGAGAAAATTTATCATTGATTTTCAACATCAAAAAATATGGATCTTGGCCCACAAGTGTCAAAACCTGCAAAAATAACATAGGTTGAGTAAATGTTAATATCATGTATCAACTCAATCCTAAAAGTGATGAACACAAATAGAGGTCAATATAAATATAAAGTGCATATGATAGGTTTTCCATAAGAAGTAAAAAAAATGTCAAGATTTTACTACAGTGAATGAAGGATTTGGTGATGATTATAGTTCAGAGGAGGGATCAACATGAAACAAATTAAAACTTTATTGCCAATAGAGATCAAGTATATAAGGCACTTAAATACAATATAAGACATGAAAATCTCTATTCAGATGTTCATATTGATGAAAATGTTCTTGGTGAACTTGCACTCAACTCTAATGAAAATATCTTCAACCAGCTAAACTGTGTCCATATGGACTTTGATTCTGATGCATGTGAAATTGTATTTTTACTTCTAGTGATGGAGATGGATGAATCAAATATCATTAATCACATGACATCAATTGCCTCCAAACAACCTTACACCCCAAGAGAGATGGAAAAATTTAATGCATGGGTAAATAACCCTAAAGCAGATCTTGGATCATTGATTAATTGCCTGGGGATATGAGCATCTCCTATCAATGAGTATTTTACATTAAGCTTACTTGATATAACATTCCCAACATTGTTTCTTGATGGAAGATGTGATTGGCTAGAACCACAGTTGAGATAAGTACATTTTCATGAATTTTTTAAAACATTTGTTTCGATCTATGGATCATCATTTTCGTTGACACCCATGAATTAGATATTAGATTATAAACATGATCATGAGACATCATGCATAAAATCCTTTTACTATGTTCATAAAAGTAACCTTAAAGACATGCCAATCACCATCAATGAGTTGCATGAGCATATGGACAATGTGTCCCATTCTCATCTAGATGATTGTTTGATGTGGTTTGGAACCACCTTGAGGATGTAAGGTCCTATTGGGAAAAATTTCATTGTGGATTAATTGACATGTTGCATCAAATTAGATCGCTTACCATTTTATTCACTCTGGGTGCAGTTGATATGTATTGGACTAGTCTACATGTGCTAGTGTCTAAAACACCACCAACAAATCCATGAGAAGCATAAAATTGGTAAAGATAATATTATTGATTATCATAATTTAGTGGCACAATATGTACACTGGCAATGTACAATTTTCTTTAAGGATATACTATAAAAAGGAATGAAATAAAAATATGGACAATTTTGATCGAAAAAATGATCTTGAACGAAAAAATGCTAATAAATACTTCCATTTTATCGTTCACGCATGGGATCTTGGGAATATCCATACCAAAAAAACATTTGTTATGTTATCAGTCCTCATTAAATATAGTTTTTATATAATATTTTTACTTTTTCAATGTAACTAATAAATTATGATATATTATGAATTAAAATCATTACCAAATTTAATGCAATATTGATATCTTTGAACTACAAAACAACTTACACAGGTGGATATGAAATGTAACTACGAAGTGTTGGTTAATTGTGTAGAACAACATTCAATGTGTAGATAGGGTGTCTATCTACATAATAAAAGAATAAGAATAATTTTTAGGTAAGATGTGGGGAGATTCAGGATAATGGGGACAAAAAGGGGGTATAAAGCGACACATTTTTATTAAAATAACAATAGTTGAACTTGGAGAAAATGTTAGAGACACTTCAAAAACAAATTTGACAATGACATAAGAACATGAATTGTCTAATTTTCAATTTAGTTTATAAATATATAATTTAATCATTGTGTAACTTATGTTTATTCATTCTCATGGAGCTTTTGATGGGAGAGAAAGAAGGGCTTCTTCAACTACCATTTGATAAGGCACTATTAGAAGACCCAACTTTTCATTCTTATGTTCAGAAGTATGTAGAGGTATGTGGTCCAAAACTAAAGCTTTAAAAATAAATAAAAATAAAAATTAAGATTTGTGACTTTTGCTTTTTGAGTTAGTATACCATTTTTATATTCGAAAAAAGTTACCTAGTTTCTTATATGGTAAATCACTATATATATATCGTATAAGCATTCCATGTTATTCCACAAGAGATGGTCAACTGCTACTTACTTATATTTTCACTATGTTGAATTTTGATTACAATGAATTGTATTGTTTATGTCAAGATGAGGATGCTTTATCTGAGCTTGGGAAAGTATTATTGGACATAATCATTGTATTATAAGTTTGAGAAAACATTCATTAGGCTCCCAATGTTTATTTATGTAATATTTGTTACTTAATCTCAAATTTTCAACATATGAAGCTTTTCATATGTGCCTACATGTATCTATGAGCAAGTACTAAAATCATATCACGACAATTGTTTGTTTTTTTCTCACCTTATTTCATAATTTATTGTTTTGGGTTAAATAATAACTAATAAAGTTGAATTTATGATAAAAGAGCTTTCCATTTAAAAATATGAACTTGAGTTATGGTGGAATGTGTTTTTAGAGAGATTAAATTCCATTTGCTTCACAATTATTACATTAATACAACCACTTTATTTTATGCTTAATATGTATTTTTTGTATAAAAAAATATTAGGAGTGAAAGTGGGTAAAATAAATGTAAAGGTGAAGAGACATAATTTATTTATAAGGAATGTTATATAACCTCTTGATAATATTTAAAAATACATTTAGTGTTCTTTATTTTATATATAATTTTTTTATTGAATAAGGTAAGCGTTTTTTATCAGAATTATAAATTGGTTCTGGGATACGATCAAGAATCATGTCTTCTAAACAAGTGAAAACATAAAAATAGATGAAAGATATATTTTTATTAAGATATAAAATTTAATATATTTGTAAAGTTTAAAATATTATATTTCCAATTTATATCTAAATATATTATAGTATTTTCAACAATAATCAAAATTATGTTATATAAGCCATGTCCTTTGAGGATTCACAACATTAAGATATAAATAAATGTACACTATTTATTCCAAAGTCTTCTTTAATTTTATATATTAATGTTGTTGATTAAACATTAAATATTTTTTAAAATGTTTAAAATTAATTTTGTTTCCAAAAATAACTATTTTTAAAAACATGTACAAAAAGTTATATTTTAATATTTTATTGAATAATAAAATTTTGAAATATGTGTGAGCATATTTAATTTTAAGAATAATTAATTTAAAAAATATATAGTAATGTATTTAGTTCTCCTTTGAATTAAAAGATAATATATAAAAATAGTATTTTACTTTTTTATATCTTTTTATTTGTTAAATTTATATATAATGTTTAAATTAAAGTGGTTAAGGCTTAAATGTTAATTTTATTTTAATGTTAGAAAGTTAATGCTTTATGTATAGCTCTTTTGGCTTGTCATTGTATTTCGATTTAGATCTTGGCTTAGATGATTTTGATCTTCTTTTTGAGGATGAATATCTTATGGTCAACAAGCAAAATTATTATGTCGTCAGTCCCTCCTTATTGTGTTATGTTGTTCCTTCAACAATATTACACAATTTTCAAAGGGGCTTTCTCTATAAACCTGTCCCCAAGCCTTTTTCTTAGTCTATCCATGTGTATGTTGTTGTTTTTCCCCCTCTAATCAAGGATAGTCATCCCTCCCATCACATTCCACTCAGTGCAAGTGAAGATTTGTTTGCCAACTAATTTTTGGTAACTTGGTCAATGCTCCTCTAGTATCTATGGTTGATTGTGTTGCTCCTCCGATAGTTTTTAGTTCCTCCATTCTTATTTCTTTTGATCCTATGGTGGTTGTGATCGAGGAACCTCTTATTCCAGATTAATCAATCTAAGATGATGTTCCAAAAAAGGGCCTTTATGGTGGGTGTTCCAATGCCTTATTCTTATCTTATTCTCCTTACCCTTGCTCTCCTTCCACCCCTCCAATTGCTACTTCATATTCATTGGTGGATGTATCCAGACTCATTGGGTGTATGTCAAGTGAAAGAATGTTTCCAACCTTTTCCACCACTACTTAGACTTCTAAAAATCTTGGATCCCTTCTAGCTATGGGTATGAATCCCCTTATTTGGTGGATGCATCTTTCTTATCTTCCTTATCCTCAATTACAAATCTTATTTTGGGTGATGTTTAAGTTTGTGTAGCCATGACAACTCCTAAGCTATAAATCCATAACCCTCCTCTACCTAAGATGGAATTTGAAATAGTCAGTAACTCCATATTCAATAAATGCATGGGTTTGTTTATCTCTTTACCCTCTCTTTTATCTTGGGCCTCTAAGGCATGGTGTTTCATCTTTCCTCCCTCTTTTTACTTGCTTTATTCTGGTTTCTTTTTGGTGTACTTTCAGAGCTAAGATAACATGGATTTCATTTAAAAATCTAGTATGTGGTGGTTCAAGAGCTCAAGTTTTATGTTTTACCCTTGGAACCCCTTTTTATCATTGGATATGATTCAAATCATTAATATCCAAATGTGGTTACAGATTTATTTTCTCCCCCCAATGATGAGAAATGAGAGGTTCATCAAACTCTTAGTGGATAAAGTTGGTTCATTTGTGAAAATTGATGAAGCATCTTGGGGCCTCATTTTCATCTAATTTTACACATACATTGATATCTCCAATCCAATGTCCTTTTTAGTCAAGTTTCTCTCCTCGTGTGGTTCAAGGACATAACATCTCAACTATAAAGGCCTCCCTTTTCATTTCTTTTATTGCCACCAACCTAGTCATCACATATCTAGGTGACCTTATAAGGCTCATCGATGTCTTTAGTAAATGTGGAAGAAGAAATAAGGGAATTATAATTAGGAATTCAACTGGTATAATCATGAAAAATTCTTATATCACTTTCTCTCTCCTTGTTTCTCTTGCGAAGAAGGGTATTGTTGAGGGTTTCCTTAGGGATGAGCTTCCTACCCCCCTCCTTTTCCCCCTAAACTTACTAATCCCCCCTTCCCCATTCAGCTTCTCTAATCATATGGTAGCTAACTCAAAGGATGATCTATTCCCTAATTCGATCCCTCCTCAAGGGGTGCTTCTTGGTTTTCCCCTCCCAAACCCTCTAAAAAACATTTTGATGTGGGTGTCTCCTCAAAAAAGAAATGACAGAAATCAAAGGTGGAGCTGCTGAGGGAGGACACATGTTCTCTAATCATCAATGGCTCTCAATGGACCTTGGATGATGTCCTTTCCAGGCATGGGAGATGAATATCCTTAGTGTGTGGTTAAACTCATTGGGGTGTGTGGTGGGCAAGTCATGGATTATGGCTGTGAATTGTTTTACTCTCAGTTTGGGATTCTTTCAGTTGGCTCTTGTTATTTTTCTATTTTTATTATCCCTACTATATTTTGATTGAAGACATGCAGAATCAACATCTTTTTCCTTTCGGTGATTTTTAGATATTGTTTGGCATTTAGTTCTTTATCTCTTCTTCTTTTCATTGGTGTGCTTCCCTAATAGGAGTTTGTTGCTTACCATATTTCTCATCATCTTGCATCATTGCTTTTATGTCCTCTTCTTGATGTGGGGATTGGACCCCTAGTTGTGTCCCAAGCTAGTTCATAGCTCTGGTCAAAACTGTTTACCCCATCAAATAACAAAAAATTATAAAAACTTGTGGGTTATAAAATCCTAAAAACAAAATAATATTAAGAAAAACTTGTAAATTTATTAGTTATATTCTTTAATTGTGAACTAGTGAAATAAATTTTAATCAAAAATTATTAAACATGAATATTTTACGAACATGTGTGATGCAAAATCTGTAGACTTAAAAATGTGCCAAGGATAAATATTAATGTGGGATCCACGTCAAGTTTCATAAGTTCTATATTTTAGATTTATTAATCCCAACTAGCCTTTCACACATTAAATTTAAAAAAGGCTTATGTTCTTATCTTATATTAATTTTTTAATCTTAGAAATGTATGTGGTGTGCATGATTATATTTTAAATGGTATAATCTAATATATTGAGTGTGTTCATTGATATATGTTTAGAAATGGTAGCCAAGGATAGGTTTAATAGATGCATGTTTAAAAAGGGTCACCGAGGATAAAGTTATCAAATATTTGTAAATTTAATGACTAAGTATTAAATAGATATGCCTAACACATCTTACACTTGTGAACTACTTTTATATGTAATAAATATTATTAAAATATTTATACATTGTTTTTAAATACTTTATAGGTATGACTCAATCTTTGAATTTTGAAAATAAATAATTGTGAAGAGAATATCAAAGATGATATTTCAGACCAAAAAAATAAAAAAATTATAGGTGCAAAAAGAGAGAAACAAAAAAAACATCGACATGATAATGATAAACAAATATTTTTTAGATACAAGGCCAAATTAACAACTTAAGAATTAGAAGCAAAATAGAAACAATGTGCAAATAATATGATACAAATTTACACATGAACATCTCAAGATGAACAATAAGTATTAAGAACAAGATTAGAAAGACAAATGCATTCAAATCAATTGATTTAGGTAGAAATAAAAATCAAACAAAAATGTAATTTTGAATCATTTCAAAGGCACTAACATCAATCAATTTATAATGTTGATGTTAATTATGAAGAAGCAAATTTAATATCGATATATTGTGTGCTCGAAACATCAAAGAATGCAACTCAAGATGTAATGAATATCATTGTTACAAACAATACACAAAATAATGATATGCAATAGGAGACAAAATCATAACCTAAAAGAAGATGACAAATGGGATTTAGAAGAGATACCAACATCACAACCTAGAAGAAGAAGAAGAATGCAAGATTCACAAATTGAAATAGAAAAAAAATAACTAATCCCAATGGAATGATTGGAAGAGATTTGAATACATTTCAAATGTTCTTTTGATATGGTCTAGATAATCTTGCTTCATCAATCATGTCCTATAGTTGTGAATAAAGTTAAATTGGAATATTTTTTTCTAAAACCCCTGAATGCCATGCATGCAACAGATGTCGATAAGTGAAAATTTATCATTGATTTTCAACATCAAAAAATATGGATCTTGGGCCACAAGTGTGAAAACTTGCAAACTTAACATAGGTTGAGTAAATGTTAATAGCCTTTGTCAACCTAATCCTACAAGTCATTAACACAAAAAGAGGTCAATATAAATATAAAGAACATATGATAAGTTTCCACAAGAATTAAAAGAAAATTTTAATATATTGCTATATTGAATAAAGGATTTGTTGACGATTATAGTTTGGAGGAGGGATCAACATGGAACAAATGACAACTTTATTGCCAATAAAGATCAAGTATATAAGGCACTTAAATATAAAATAAAACATGAAAATTTATATTCAGATGTTCATATTGATGAAAATGTTCTTGGTGAACTTACACTCGACTCTAATGAAAATATCTTAAACCAGCTAAACTTTGTCCATATGGATTTTGATTCTGATGCATCTGAAGTTTTATTTTTAGTTTGAGTGATGGAGATGGATAAAAAATATATCATTAATCACATGACATCAATTTTCTCCAAACCACCTTACGCCCCAAGAGAGATGAAATTAATTCATGCTTGGGTAAATAACCCTAAAGCAGATCTTGCATCATTAATTTAATTGGCTAGGGATATGAGCATCTCATATCAATGGGTATTTTATGCTAGGCTTACATGATATGACATTCCCAACATTTTTTCTTGATGGAAGACGTGATTGGCTAGAACCACAGTTCAGATAAGTACATTTTCATAAAAAATTTAAACTTTTGTTTCGATCTATGGATCATAATTTTGGTTGACACCCATGAATTAGACATTACATGATAAACATGATCATGAGACATCATACACAAAATATATTTACTATGTTCATGAAAAATAACCTTCAAGATATACAATTCACCATCAATGAGTTGAATGAGCATATGGACAATGTGTCCCACTCTCACCTAGATGATTGTTTGATGTGGTTTGGAACAATCCTGACGATGTAAGGTCATATTGGGAAAAATGTCATTGCGAATTAATTGACATGTTGCATCAAATTATATCACTTACCATTTTATTCACTTTGAGTGCAGTTGATATGTATTGGACTAGTCTACATGTACTAATGTCTAGAACACCACCATCAAATCCATGAGAAGCACAAAATTAGTGAAGATAATATTACTGATTATTATAATTTAGTGGCACACTATGTCCACTTTAAATGTACAATTTTCTATAAGGATATATTTCAAAAAGTAATGAAATAAAAATATGGACAACTTTGATTGGATAAATGATCTTGAATGAATAAATGCTAATAAGTACTTCCATTCTATCATTCACGCATGGGATCCTTGGGAATATCCATACCAATGAAACATTCAGTATGTTATCAATCCTCATTAAATCTAGTTTTTATATAATATTTTTAATTTTTTAATGTAACTAATAAAATATTATATATTATGAATTATAATCATTACCAAATTTCACACAACATTGATATCTTTCAACTACGAAAAAACTTACATATGTAGATATGAAATGTAACTATGAAAAGATGGTTAATTGTGCAGAACAACATGTAATGTGTAGATAGGGTGTCTATCTACATAAGAAAATAAGAAGAATGATTTTTAGGTAAGATGTTAGGAGATGTAGGATAATGGGGGACAAAAGGGGGGTATAAAGTGACACTTTTTTCTTAAAATAACAATAGTTGAAATTGAAGAAAATGTTAGAGACTTTGAAAAAGAATTTAACAATGAAATAAAAACATGAATTGTGTAATTTTGAATTTAGTTTCTAAATATATAAAATTTTTCAATACCTAGAAAATAAAAGTGTGTGGAATAGATGTATTTATGACAATAAGTTAGTCATTTTTTTGTGAAAAGATAAGAAGATTACATGTGTATGAACACACTGTTTCTGAGTAAATGGATGAATTTGTGTATGAAACTTCATATATGAATAGGTGAAATATCAAAGATTGTTGAGAATATTTTTTATTAATTTTTTATTATATATATAATTTTTAAATAATTTTACAAGTCAAGATAGATGGAAAATTGAAACTGCAAGTGTACTAACACAGCGTTTTAACCTTAATTTCATGAAAATCAATTTTTTAATAGGCATAATTGACAATGTGTACATTTTTGAGATATAAGTTTTATAAATGTTTGATTAATGTTCAAAAAGTTATAAGAAAATTTGTGATGATATGTATATATTCCATGACGAGGTATGTTATGTTGAAATCAAGTAAATAATTATTAATAATAATCTAACATTAAAAAATTTATATATTTTAAAACTACACTTTCCCCTATACAAACCCATATATATATATATATATATATATATATATATATATATATATATATATATATATATACATATATATATATATACATATATATATATATATACATATATATATATATATACATATATATATATATATACATATATATATATATATATACATATATATATATATATTAAATGATAAAATTTTCCTGATCATATGTGTCGATAAAGATGAAAAAGACTCCTAAATTTCTTTAAAACTAAGTGGGTTGCTCCATGACTAGTTTAAAGCTAAGTTCAGACCTCCCCAAGCCTCTACCCAAGGCAAATTGGAGGGAAAACGTAAATATTTATTGAATCTATTTTTTATAGTTAGAGCTAGTTGTTTTTACATTTGAAGCCGTGTATATGTTTTTTTTTCCTGTGTTAGGTTTGAGGTTGTTGTTTTTGTTGTGTTGTTTTTCTTTTGTTTATATTTGCAATGATATATTTAGTAAAATAAAGTTAATAAGGGCCACTCTACATCTTATGAAATCAATTCCAGTGTTGTAGGAGTTACCATTTAGAAGTTAGTTTTTCAAAATCCAATCTGATCAATACTTAGTTTTTAGAATTTCAAGATTGGAAGATAGAATGAGAAATGAGGTCTCAAATCACATTACATATATAATATATCTATACCATTTATTATGCCCCATATTTTACCTAATTCAATATTCCCTACCGATTTTACCTACTTGAATATGCCCTACCTGATTGAATACTCGATCTTGAAGGTGGATGTCTAAATAATATATGATATTTTTAATCAATGGGTCTATCAATATGCTACATGACTGCCGTGTAGCATGTAACTTGTAACATACCTATAGTTATGATACATTCACTCATACATGACATCTATCTCATACCTATTACAACATGTATGTATGCATTCACTCATACATGACATCTACATGTAGTCATTATATGATAACATATACCAAACATGACGGTAGTTATTCACCCTAATAGACTCCGCTTGGAATCAAATAAATTGAAACACCATTAAAAATTCATTACAAAAATATACCATTCACTCTAAAACAAATGTCAGATAGATGGTAAAACCATGCATTATTCAATTCTAATCTCATGCATTACTCCAAAGTCACATAGAATAAAGTCATATTCTATCACTCCAAATTCACACAGGACACTCCCTCATTAACCCTCATCATCCTTAATCACTCCCTCATCAACCCTTGTATTTACTTATCATCCATATTCACTCCCTCATTGATTCTCATTATTTCTCATTATCCCTAATCAGTCCCTCATTGGCTATCATCATCCTTCATTATCACTAATCACTCCTTCATCAACCCTCATTGGCTATCATCCTTCATTGTCATTGATCATCCCTAAACACTCCCTCATCAACCCTCATCATCCATAATCATACTTAATCACTCTCTCATCATTCATCATCATCCCTCATCATCCCTACTCCTCATCTCTAATAACTCCCTCATTAACCATCATCATTTCTTATCATCCCTAGTCAATCCTTCATCATCTTTCATTGTCCCTCATCATCCCTAATCACTCCCTCATCAACCCTCATCATATTTAACCATCCCTAATCACCCCCTCCTCATATATCATCATCCCTCATTGTCCCTAACCATTCCTACATTGGCCCTCATCTTACCTAATCACTCCCTCATCTAGTAGAGTGTGTTCCAATCCAATAGATAGTAGAAATTTATTTTAGACTAACAATATATTTTTTGGATGAATCTTGAATGGTGTTTTTAATTTTTTTTTGTTTTGATTCGAGTGTACTAGGGCAATTATTCTCATTCATGTCTAGTAGATTAGGTAGAGTCATGATGGATTAATCTAGGGAGATTGTGGAATGATTTCCATGGTGGAAATAAGATAATATCCTCATTGTACTTTCATGGCATAAATTCATTTCGAACAATGAGGGATGATGACAAATTATGATAGATCAAAAATTGCCTATTTATGCTTGCTTTGTATACTCGAATTTGAAAATCAAGTTATTAAAAAAGAAACCATGTTTCCTCTTTAGTGTAAAAAATGATGTTGGTAAGCTCTTTGGATGTGGGGATGTACATGTGGCTTAGAAAAAGAGTTAATATGTTTCCTTAATTTTGTGTATCAAGGTTTGTTCTAGCTTGGATCTCTTATTACTCTATGAAGAGTGGCAGGTTGATGTTTGGGTCTTTCTAGTTAGTATGAGCTTTGTCATTGGGACACTATAAGAGCTGTTGATATCATTTTCCCAACTCACCCACATAGTAATAGACTTGATAACATATGTTTTGGCATTTCCTGATGGTTTCATATATTTGACCTTTATAACTATTGGATCTCACCCCATTCTCACATCTACTTTACATATGTTGATGAGTTTATTGCTTATGTCAGTTCCTGATTGGTATTCATATTTTGATGAGAAGTAGGTGAAATACTTATTTTAGACACAATTGTTTATTTTCTATTTGTGTTAAAAACATTTAGAAAAAGGGTCAAAGCATTTTAGATTTTCTCATGTTTGTCAATTATTCTAAAAGAATGATGTGGGTTATGAGTATAAATTATTAGTATTTGTGTCATTGACTTTATTATGGCATGTTTTCTCCTTGCATTGAAATCTTTGTGCTTGTGTAGGAATTATGATAGAAATTTGGAGAGGGGCTGGAGCAGAACTACCAATACTTACATCATTCTTATGTGGTGTGGTCTCCATAATATATGGTTAGTTTTTGTCATTTAGGTTTAGTGTTTATCATTTAGGTTTCATTTTTAGGGTTTTGGGTTAAGGGTAGTGTTTTGGGTTGATTTTTTAGGTTATGGCATTTAGGTTTTCAGGTTTAAGGTTTATCCAATTTTACGATTTAGGGTCTATGTCTTTGGGTTTGAGGTTTTATGGTTCTTGGTTTTTGGTTTAGGGTTCAACTTTCAAGGTTTAGGGATTAGGGTTTAGTGTTTAGGGTTTTAGGATTAGGATTAAGTGTTAAGATTTTAGGGTTTAAGGTTTTAGGTTTTGGATTTAGGGTTTTGGGTTCAGTGTTTAGGCTTTAATGTTCATGATTTTGAATTTTTTTAAGGTTTAGTGTTGACTATTGAGGGTATAAGGTTAAGGTTTTATGGTTTAGTGTTTAGGATTTAGGATTTAGGATTTTAGGCTTATGGTTTAGGATTTAGGGTTAAGGCCTTAAATTTTAGGTTTTAGGGCTCAGGGTCTAGGTTATAAAGTCTAGGGTTTGAGGTTTTAAGGTTCTATGTTTAGGATCTAGGTTTTAGGGTTTAGGTATTATTATTTTAAGTTTAGGACTAATGTATTAGGGTTATATTTTTAAGGTTTATGGTGTTTAGGTTTTAGGCTTAGGGTTCAATGTTTAAGGTTAATTGTGTATAGGGTTTGGATTTTAGGATTAATGGTTTAGGTATAAATAGAGTGTATTAGGGTGATTAGCTACATTTGTGTCTGGTATGAGTGATTATATCATGACTACATGAATATGTCATGTTGAGTGACAACATACCTACATGTAGTACTAGGTATGGGGTAAATGTAATGTATGAAAGACTTTATCATTAATATATGTATGTTATTCATTAAAAGCTATAGACTAGCCATTTATGCATATTAATAGACCCATTGATTAAAAAACCCAAAAACTATTTATGAATTCATCTTGAATCCACCTTCAACACTTTTATATGAATGTCCCTAGTCACTCATTTCTCTATATGGGTGAGAATGACCCCTATCCTTCCAAGATATGGCTTAACCAATGCCCCCTCTCCTCTCTCTATATAGGCAGTAGCTGAATATTATGGTTTATGGTCAGAGGTTTAGGATTTACAAATTTAGGGATTAAGGTTTATGGTTGATATTTGATGGTTCAAGATTCATAGTTTAGGGTTTAGGGTAGAGGGATTAGTGTTAAGGGTTTAAGTTTTAGTGTTAGGTCTTAGGGATTAGGATTTAGGGCTTGTAATTTATATTTTATGCCTAAATGTTTGGGATTTATGGTTTATTTATTAAGGGACCAAGGGTTTATTTTTTAGGGATTGGGGTTTGGTGTTTAGGTTTAGGGTTTTGGGTTTATGGTTTCAAATTTAAGGTTTAGGGTTTAGGTTGTAAGTTTCAAGGTTTATTGTTTCTGGTTAGGGTTAGATTTTTGGGTTTATGGTTTCACACTTAAGGTTTATGGTGTAAGGTTCAAGGTTTTGGTCTTGGGGTTTTGGCTGAGGGTTTTAGGTTTGAAACATAGTGTTTAGTATTTATGGATTGGGATTTAGTGTTTGGGGATTATGGCTTAGGGTTTAGGATTTGAGGTTTAGTTTTTATGGTTTAGAGTTTAGGGTTTAGGGTTTTAGGTTTAGGGTTTAGGTTTTAGGGTTTATGGATTTAGGTTTAGTGTTTAGGACTTTGGTTTTTGGGTTTTTGATTTCGGTTTAGAATTTTCAATTTAAGAGTTAATGTTTAGGGTTTATGACTTATGGTTTATGATTTTAGGCTTGGGGTTAAGAGTTTATGGATTAACTGTAAGGATTTAGGGTTTAGGTTTAGAGTTTAAGATTTAGGATTTAGAGTTTAGGGCTTATGTTTTGGCAATTAGGGTTAGGGGTTAAAGGTTTATGGATTAGTTGATGGGGTTTTGGGTTTAAGGTTAGGGTTTTATATTTTAAGGTCTAGAGATTAGGGTTTGGGGTGTAGGGCCTAGATTTTTTATTAAGGGTCATTATTTAGGGTTTGGGGTTTATATTTTTGGATTTAGGGTTTTGGGTTTGTTGTCAAGTTTTAGTGTTTAGGGTTTAGGGTTTAATGGATTAGGGCTTAGAGTATAGGATTTAGGATTTAGGTTTTAAGGTTTAGGATTCATGGTTTAGTGTTTAGGTTTAATGCTCATGGTTTAGGGTTCATTTTTTAGGGTTTGGGGTGAAGGGTTTAGGGTTCAAGGTATATTTTTTTGTGTTTGGATTTAGTTGTTTGGGTTTCAACATTTAAGTTTTAAGGTTTAGGGTTTATGGTATTATGATTTTGGGTTTATGGATATGGCTTCATGGTTTAGGGTTCAAATTTTAAACTTTTGGGTTTATTGCTTACGATTTTAGGATTATAGTTTAAGGTCAAGAGTTTAGGGGTCATGGTTTAGGGTTTGGGGTTTAGTTTTTAGGGTTTAACATTCTTGATTTTAAGTTTTTTTAGGGTTTATTATTTAAAATTTATAAAATAAGGTTAAGGGTTTATGGTTTAGTGTTTCAGAATTAGGATTTTAAGTTTATGGCTTGGCGTTTAGAGTTAAGCACTTACGTTTAGGTTTTAGGTTCTAGGGTCTAAAGCATAGGGTTTAATGTTTTAAGTTTCCATGTTTAGGGTCTATAGTTTAGGGTTTATAAACATGGTCTATAGTTTAGGGTTTATGGATTATTGTTTTGTGTTTAGGGATAATGTATTAAGGTTAAGGGTTTAAGGTTTAGGGCTTAGGGTCTAGGGTTTAGGTAAATTATTTAGTGTTCATGGTTCGAGGTTTAGGGATTAGGGTTTGGGGTTTGGGGTTTAGGTTTTAATGTTTAGGGTTTAATGTTATTATTTAGGGTTTTGGGTTTTGGGTTTGGAATTAATGATTTAGGTGTAAATGGAGTATACTAGGTGATTAGCTACATTCGTGTCCAATATGAGTGATTGTATAATGAGCATAGGAAGATATAATGCATGATTGACTGCATACCTACATGTAGTACTATGTATGTGGTAGATGTAATGTATGACTGATTTTATCATTACTATATATATATGATATAAGTTTCAAGATACATGCTATTCATTTATGCATATTAATAGACCCATTAATTAAAGTTCATTTTCTAAGTTGAGAACAAGGTAGTAAAGAATATTCTAAGGGAAAGATAGCAAAATCCAAGTATAGTACATCTCCAACAACTTGATCAACTTCAAAACTACAAAACATAAATAATTGATTGTCAAAACAAGCTTAAAAAGTGAATAACTTCATGACTGCAAGTAGAGTTGATAGTCTGCCAAGACAAAAAAGGGTCTATGTAGTCAAAATAAACATTGTCTTGTGAACAAAAGGTGTGTTGTTACTTAATTTATTGTATTCACAAATTTATTGCATGTGTGAATGAAATTTAACTTCATTTGAAGATAATTTGTAATTGATCCAAGGTTTATGTCATTGAAACCTTCTAAAGCCTATTTTTGTGTATCTATAGTCACTTGCAGTCTCTTGTATCACATAGAAAAAGGTGCATGAGTTTGTTTAGAAGATTAGAGAAGTTGAGGGAGGTATTCAAGACTTTGTTCCAAGTGTTAGTTCTTGAAAATAGTCTTTAAGTGGATAAGATATTAACGTACTAGATTTTATCTTGTAGTTTATGTTCATCCATACTACAAATATATTAAAATCTAGAGCAATTAAACAAGACCTAACAACTTACATAAACTCCAAACTCAGACCCCCAGAAAAAAACCGTAAGGCGATAAAGAATGTGCAAAGTGATTAAAGATTTCAATGTGCACTTAGAAGTAAGAGTTATTAGCAATGACATGGTTTTTAAAGTGATACCATATGCCAGAGGACCCATATTGTACACCAAACCTAGATTTAGGGTAATGGTTGGATTTACATGCCCTGCATCACCCATTGCAAAAGGTTCCATGGCTTGTAGGGTGGTGACATCTTTTATTTATCATTTTCTATTGGTGAGGGTGGATGAGTATGTCATCAGAGATGATTTGATTGCAACAAGACTCCATGGCTAATGTGTGGCTCGAATCAATGATACAATATTGTTAATGTGGTGATGAGATATTGAGGTCCCAAAGTCTATCTTATTATTTTTTATTATCCATGTTGCCAATATATTGACCCCTAAAATGAAAATATAACTTCCCTTCCAAAATTACTTGAAATACTAGGGAAAATAATAATTTATTTTATCAACACATCCGAGCTTACATGATAAGTTTAGTCAATAGAATAATAGACTTATACTACTTCCATCACACACTAGAAAAAATTGTATAAAATTTTTTAGTCAGCATTTTGTATACTCTGTGAACCATCATCAGGATGAGTTGTTACCCATAATATCCACATTAATTATTTTCTTTTATGGAGCCCAATCAAAAATATGCACCAAAAAAGATTTTGTGTGGAGTCTTTTGTTTTACTAAATTGTGTCTTTTATATACATACGATCTCCAGGCCCACCCATACCCAATATTTAAAACTCGGTTATTGGCTTCCATACCTGCTACTACAGAATGGTCAGTGGTTTCTTCACTTTAGTCTATGGTGCAAGTCATCAATATCACTATATCTTTTGTAAACAGACAAGTCTCTCTGGGTGGAAAAAATACATATTGAAAAAAAAATGCAAATAGAATGCATGTGACCTACACATATAAGTACATTACGAATAAAATAGGATGGCCTATATGAAATGACATGGAGATGAAAAATATTATGGCTCATATTTATTAACAATAAGGCTAAAAATATAACCCAAATCCTTTGTAGACATTAGCCATAGTTGAAATAAATGTTGAAGCCATGTTTGATGGCATTTTGTGTCCTACAATCAGTTGAACGGGACCTAGCCCATATAAGGCATGTAATTTGAAAATGGTACCATTAATCCCATATTAATACATATGCAATGATTTCAATTGTTGATGGGAAGGAAAACCCACCATGCTGCCATCGATAATTGCACCCATAATCACAAAATAGGGTGGTATTAAAGATCACCGAATAGGTCTTGTCCAAGATAAATGTGGATTTAATTTCTCTTAAAACTTGGGAGAATTTGAATGGAATCCACTCTTTTATACTCTTACATGGTTCCCCATTACCATTATACTGAAATTGCTTGAACAAGTTTTTAATGTCACAATGGCACTAGAAAAAATAATGGCATGATATTATATAATATAATATATATTATAATAAAATATATAATATACTAAAATACATCTATTAAAATTATATATTATATAATATATAATATCAAATAAAATATCAAATGTAATATACTATAATATAAAATTATATAATAAATATTAAATATTAATAAAATATAGATTATATAATCTAATATTTATATCCATAATATAACATATGTAATATTTATATATATATATATATATATATTATAGAATTAATTTTTTATATATATAAAATATTATAATATATTATATATAATATTTAGATAATAACTAATATTATATAGATTATATAAGTCAATTTAATATAAAATTGTTGAGTGTAGTATGCACTCATCATTCAATCCAATGTGGTTCCAACTAAGTGTGCTAAACACACTGCATTCACCAAGAAAACATTGAGCCTTTGTTTTAATTGTTCCCTAACCCAAATTGGCCCTGACATTCTTTGAATGCATAGGGAATTGCCATGTGGATAATCTTCATCCTTTGGAGCCTCTTTTATTACCTTGCAAACTTAACCTTGGCTCAACTCTCTAGATGCAATTGGCCCTGATGACATATGTAACAAAATATGGGAATTTAGTCCCACACTAACCCAAAACTACTAAGATAAATGTTTTAAAATCAATAGGTCCTAACATATATGTTGATATTATAAGGGACCATGTTATTGGTTGGGCTTGCGGTGTGTGGGTGGCATCATATATGATTTGAATATGGCCCACATGGCCCATTGGGGGGTTGTGGTTGGGATCAAAGCCAAACTATTTTTTGAAAAACTCCTAGGAATTTAGACCCACATTGATGGAATTGTGGGCTCCTAAAGAGTTAAATGAAAGAGATTTCCCTTTTTGGTCATTGTCCCACATGGGGAGAAATTATTGTTGGTCTCTTTACTGTCAGTGATGGTCAGATGGGGGTCACATTTTATCCCCATGGGATGTTGAGTTCATAAGGACACACAAGAAACATCCATTAGTGTGTTTTGAGAATCGAACAGGTAAGTGAGGGGAATGCAACCATAAAATTTATCCCTAAATTGCCAAGTGCGATGCCCAAATCACTCACCACCTTGATGCCAACTCATCATTGTCTTGCTTGCCCATCACTTCACATTTTAACTCCCTATGTGTCTCCTGGATCTTTCACTTGTGCCATGTGGCACTTTGAATTCACTATGAACCCCATGTTGGCTCTACCAACACACTCTTTATTTTCCTTCATATAAGCCTTGGGTTTATTCTCTACGTGACACCTATATTTATCTTATTCATTATGATTTATGCCAATTCTGTCATTTCATCCTTTGCTTCTCTGTTAGACCCAAGCCTTGCTCTACGTGTGATAAGTTTTGATCTCACATTCAATCCAAGATTTGTCTCCCTCCCACCTGATGTTTATGCTCATTGAGCTCAGGGTCTAATAGGTTAGGTTCCCCAAATCTGACACCCTAAAAAAACTCTGGGATTATGCTTTTCCTAAATGTCTATTTCTAGTTGGGGATGGGCTCCTAGACTCTAACAAGTTTGGGAGCAACCTGGCCCAATAAAACACTATACACATTGTGTTCTTTTTACAAAGGACTCGACGTATGTCTTTTAGCCAAGTGGTCAATTTTGTGCTTGGGAGGAAAATCTTTGAAGGATTAACCCTACAACTCAAAGCCATATAAGACTTGAGTCGTGCAAGCAAGCCTTCGAAGCCCTGAGACGATGAGAAAGGTTGGGATGAGAAAGGTTGAGTCTGTGTGAAAAAGAGCCCAAGAAATAGATAAAATAAACTTGGGAAGAGTGATTTGGTGCTTGGGAGACTAATTTTGTGCCTAAGAGATGTGATACAAGCCCTGAGAGATGTTCTACAGGGTCTTGGAAACATGTAAAACCAAAAAAAAAATGCCAAAACAAATTTGTTTATATTGAATATTGGTGGCCGTAGACAGAGCAATGATATGTAAGGCAGTCATGATATAGGAATTGGTATCAAAAATATCGTATAAGAGATATGATATAGGAATCGACAGAACAAGGAAATGTAAGGCAGTCATGTAAAAAACGTTAAAAAAACAAAGTTCTCAAAAATGTTTTATCTTGAACTTCTAGATTTAATTATTTTAAAAATTTTATATAACATGTATATGAAAACGAAAAAAAAATCGATAGCATAAAAACGATACGATAAGATAATGTTAATTAATTTTGATATAAAATTAAAAATAAAATAAATAAAAATGAGCACAAGCTCGCTAATAACATTAGAGAATGCTTGCTTAGCGATTATCTAGCTCCCAAAATAGAGGTTTCTGGCACAAATGAAGCACCACATCCAGCCAATGACATCCTTGCAGAACGTGTTTCTCAACTGGACTTTTATTCCAGCACCTCCTTTCTCTGGCCCAGTGAAGCTTTGAATGAAAGCGATTAGGTATAAAAACAATGCCTAAGTCTAATACCGAGCCATTAAACATAAACCGTTAGCCGCTAGCTATTAACAACGCGTGAAAATGAGCTCGACAAAGCATGAAGCATAGGCAAACAAGATATATGCAATGAATAAATTCTACGATTTAACCTTTGAACTCGGCACTTCCGTTTAAATGTCTTGAACTACTTCTAATGCAATTAATACTCACACTATCTGATCTACTCGCACTATCTGACTAGGATTTAGGAGGTTGATTTTAATACAATTAATTCTCGTGCTACCTGGACAAGATCAACCAAATAATCTGAATGGAACACATACAAGATGATAATAGCTTTTAGACTAATAAATCGAAACATGTAAATGGACAAAATCGTTAACAATTTTATGAGTACGCAATATTAACCCCAACCTTTGAATGTAGATAATAAATAAAATTAGGTAAAATTGTAATCTCTAAATTAAGATTTAGATGTGACTTCTCTTAATAATTCAAAGGTGTTTTGAATGAGCAATGTAAAAGCCAACTTAATTTTTTAAACAAAATTGACATATCAAATAAGTCGACTAGCTTAATTTGGTTGTAAGTAATTTTTCAAATCAGAGAATACTCACAAACTACTTCTCGACTATTTTATTCTATTTATACATTTTCTTTTCAACACTTAAACTTTACATTTAACAAAATATAATTATGATTTATCAATTTATACTAAGAAATTATATGCTACTTAGGACTCAAACTTAGCACGTCTATTAAGAATTTTGAGTGCTCTACTATTTATAATCCCTCAAACATTCTTACTTAGTATATACCATTTACCTCCAACATTTTTCTTAAAGTCACATTGCAAAAATATTTTTAGCAAAATTCTTAAGTCTATGTTAAAAAACATAGACTAACTCCAACCCAAACCTGAAACATGCCTCTAAAATTTGTCTAGTGCTATTGTATACTACTTACTAGCACGTTATAGTTTTAAATTTCTAGTATTGATTTCATTTCCATTAGCCTAAGGTTCTTGTGTAGTCTAAATTTGCATTTTTTTAAAAAAAAATCAAAGTCTCACACAATAAAATTTTACTTGTTACTTTGGTTTTGTTTCAATTAATTATTCCAATACTTATTCAAAGTTTGGGATATGCATTTATTCGACTAATGCAACTAGCGAAAAATCCAAGTGTGTGGAGAGCAAAGTACAAAAGTCTATGTTTAGAAACCACCTAGACTCCTAAAGTCCATATGCATAGTGTCATCACATAGTTTCTAATTCAAAAACTATCAAAAATACTAATATATAATGCAGTCTTTTAGGGTCATTATTGAAAACAATCCTTGCTACATTCACATAAATTTCACATAATGACTATCTCACTAACAAGGCAAGCACTATCTACTTGTTAAGGGGATTTTTATTGAAAACGAAATTTACTCTTGACAAACAAAAAGTTATTCTACAGATTGAGATATTTTAAAAAACATAATGTATACAATTTGCTTTTACACTTTTTTATTTTTTTTTTCCAGTTTGAAAGTACATACTATTAACTAATTTCTACTCATTATCTCACACTGTGTAGATAAACACTTCATCTACCTATGGAGGACACGTATCTAAGATTCACACAATCTCTTTCTTCTGTTGTAATTAATTATCAAACTTTACTATGTTTTCCAGTAATAAATAATCTATATATAAAAGTATATAACTTGTTTAAATTAACTATTTACACTTTTATTTAGCTATTTTTTTTACACTGCATATTTATTTCTCCAATATACAAGCTTTGCTAGAATCACTTTTTTTTTATAATGTGTTGAGCATTGTTCCTGTTGTTGAGGTTTCTCATTGATGTCAAAGGTTATTGAGAAGGTTGATATCATTGTTGTTGTCATTGATTGTCTTTTATTGTCCCAGAGGTGATCTTATGAAGATTGATGTCAAAGGTGCTTATGCAGGTTGATGCCATGCGACTATCATTGTTGTTGTCATTGATGTTCCAATGGTTCTCTAGTGAGTGATGTGTTGTAACAAGCTAAAGTTTTGAAGGTCAGTTGGCATGGTCATGAGGTCATAGATCTTTATGAGGTCATTGAAGAATGTATATATGTGAGGGAATATTGATCAGTGTTACAATGATTCTAAGAGTGTAACATATGATTGGTATATGTTTTTATGTTCGCATGAATGATGTAAAGGTCAGCAAGGAAGGTCTTTATTGTCAATGTTGTTAAGTGTTTGATCCTAGTAGTGTCTTTTGAAGCTTAGTTATGGCATGAAGAGACCTTATGTGAAGGCATGTGTATGGTGAGCATGAAGCTATATGTGCAGAGGTATGTCATTATTTAAAGAGCATGTAAGGCATGTGATCAAGGTGTAGAGCCATCAAGGAGAGTTTTAAAGTGAGCCTATAGGGGTAAGACTTTTAGTCTAATTCTAAAACTAAGACAAGTTCTAGACCTTGCCTGGCCTAATGAGGTATCATGATCTATTGTCAAGGCATGTGAATGAGATATGGCACTGATTAAGCATGAGAGAGGTTGTTTAAAAATGTGAGTGAAGTATTGAGAGCTCAAAAATAGGTTTGAAGATCAGTTCAAGGCCTAATGAGGTGTGAAGACTTAGGTGTAGAAAGCAAGGTGGTGAGAGCATTGCCTAATGAGACACAAGGTTCATTTTGCAAGACAGTTATGCACAGGTGATATTTTATATATGTGTGATAGGTTGTTCCAAGTGTATTCATGAATTTTTAGATCAAAGTTTAAAGGTTAAGGCAAGAAAAAGTGCTTTTATATCTTTTGAGTGATAAGAATGAAGGGATCTCAACCTAAGAAGGATTTTATAGTGCTCATTCACATGTCAAACCTTTGCATGGGAACCTAAGATATTTATGGTAGATGGGGAATGATCTCAGCTCAAAATTCTAAGCATTATTTTTTAGTAGCATTCATTTTAAGAGGCCCTATAGGAAAACCTATTAGAAATATCTGACGAATCTAGGAAAATTTGATTCATGGGCATGGAAAATTTCTTGAAAGTGATGGAAAATGATTGAATCAAATGGTTGAAGTTTGAGCTGAATGGTTGAATTGAATGGCTGAGCTAAACGGATGAGATGAACAGTTGAAATAAATGATCGAACCAAAAGGGTAATCTAAACAGTGAAACCATATGACTGAACCAAACATCTAAGTTGAACAACCAAGCTGAATGATTGAATCAAACTATTGGAGTGAATAGATGAGATGAATGACTGAGTTGAATGGTTAGGCTGAATTTCTGAGCCAAATGGTTGAGTTGAACGACTAGGATGAAAGACTAAACCAGATGCCTAAGTTGAACAGGTGTGTCACATAGCTTAGTCGAATGATTAAGCCAAATGGTTAAGTTGAATGGCTTAACTAAATGCCTGATTCATGCACCTTGTTCAAATAGTTCCACTAGATGATCGAGCCAGACGGTTTGACCATTCAACTCACTAGCAGGTGACTTGTACATCTAGTCTACTATTTGGTTACCCGGTCACCTCTCATGCTCTATAAATTCTCACCTCTACTCTCATTTCTAACATTTTGCATAAGTCATTTCTTATCCCTAGGAAAAAAAATCATTTTACAGCTATGGAAGGAAAATTTGTTTTCAGAAACCTACTATACCCACACATCCTAAAGCCCGTACAACAACCATATGCATTTAATGATCGGGTTCAATAATGTAGCTTCAGTGGCCTCTTATACATAATATAATATGACCTCAACACTACCCTTTTAAAAATGCTCATGTACTCATATGACCCAAACGAGAAGATATTCACCCTGCAAGTTGATTATAGAATGATTTTGTTTAGTACTTCACCACAACAAATTCACAATCTCATAGGTCTTCCATTTCATAATGTAACCTATGTGAGTTCCAAATCATAACTATCAACTGAAGATAGAAATTACTTGGCTAAAATTTTTGATTTTCTCATCAAAAAATCAGTATGTACTTATATATTTGTTTGTATATTCAAATTTTAATTTTCATCTTTTGCAATCTAAAGACTATAATCTTCTTTTTGTCTTTCATTTTAGATAGTCAGAAGAGGGATATCTATATCGAAGACATTAGTCACCCTTTTTTGAAAGCAATGGTTCAATTTTTTCAATCTAAAATAGTATTGCAAGGAAGAGCCATAGATATTCCATATTGGGCATTATTTTACATTGTCTGTACTGTTTTCAAATTTAAATATTATTGTTGCTCTTTCATTTCTTTCAGAATAAGGCTTGAATTGAATTCTACTACTAATAATCCCAGTTCCACTATTTCTTATTCCAACTTAATTTTAGCATTGTATTATGAGGCCTTATTTGACCTCCAAAAAACATAGGGTCCAACTATGCTAGATCCAAAAATGATGACAAACTCTTTATCTGTGGATGAGCAGGAGGTTAGTTAATTTATTCATTTGTTGATCTAGATTTTAGGGTTTAATGTTTGTCTATTTCTTAAATGGTTACCAAGGTAAATATTAATAATTATTTGATATTTTTTTGTTACAATAGACATGCAAGAATGCGTGCCTCAAAAAAATTATATACCTCAAAAAGATAGCATGTAATTGCAATTGCGATTGAAGACTCTGAAGATTTAGAGTCTACAGAATCATCCATGCAATCTTATCAATTTGTGAAATGTCCATGATTTTATTCTATGTCCTCTCCACATGTAAGTTTACTATTTAAAATTTTCAAATGATATTTTAATTTTCAAAACTCAAATGCATTATTTTACTTATTTGTTTTATTCTTGTAGTTGACTCGAGAGTAATTCAATGGTGGAACAACCACTAGTACCATCACAACAAATAGTAACATCTACTATCCCTTTTCAACCCTCTATAGAAGGTATTGTACATTGCATATTTTATTTTATTTTTTTAAGATTTTGATTACCATTTTTTAGACTAAACATTTGAATAATGTAGTAACTCAAAACACCCCTTTGGCTATCACTAGCAATATGCCACGTAAATTGGAGGATATTTTGTTTTCAAATATAAGTATTAAACTTTTAATTTCAATTTTGCATATAACTTTGTTTTTTAAATTTATTTATTTTCTAAAATAAATTACATTTTTGTAGGCCATCATCTATCTATGAGGAAGATTATGCCACAGCCTCTGTCCTTGAATGCATTTCACAGAAGGGGAAAGGTTATTCCATTAACATTACTGCAAAAAATAGCAACACTATAAATATCCAATTCCCGATTCCCTTCTTTCTCTATTGGAGGTTTATCAAGTGCACAGGGATTGACTTATATGCCAAAAATTGATTTTGACAATGAATATTTAGGGTTTAATAGTGTCACTGATGTTGGAACTGATTTCAATCCACATGATTTTATCCAAGGAGATTTAACACATGTTCATGCAACTACTCAACAAGAACATTCAAGCACTTTATCGGATAGTCCCACCCCAGTAGATAATGTTGTAAACTCTGATGATTTCCTTACTTTTTTTTTATTGAATAATTTGGTAGCAAATTGAATTACTACTAGTATTCATGAGGGAGTAATGGATGAGCTAAAAAATTTACATGTGTGGGAGATTTGGGTGAAGGCCCTAATAAAAGAAATAAATGATTGTTATGACAACCACTCAGAGTGAGAAAATTTATTTGCATTGGTGCAATACGACCCTGTAAATATGGATGTTTTTTTTTTTCCAAAGCTAAATCTAGGTCAGTTACTATGGTTAATACTTACAATAATAATGTGTTGATGATCATGCTTAATAGGTTGGATAATTTGAAAGTAGAAGCCTAGGCATATTTTAATAAATGGGTAAAAGACATCAACCCTATTGAGATTATAAATGTGGAGAAATAAAAATCTTTGGTAATGTGTATTCATTTTAATCAATTTTCATGCCATTCTTAATTTTGTTCACATCTAATTACACTATATTTTATAATGTAGGCAAAATATGATAACTTGAATAAAAAAGTTGAGGTCCTCAATGTCCATCTAAAAAATGCAATAAAAAGTTTACAATTGCCACTTAATTCAAGGAGAAGCTTATTATGTTGAATAAATAGAATAAAGCACTAAAAAATATCATTCAGGAGTAAGGATGGGATCCTGATGCCTTATTTAAGTAGAAGACAGTTGTCGATCCAAGTCTACTTTCTACAGGAGATGCTAGAAAAGAGGATAGGAAAAAATTTGAATGTCTTAATATTGTAGCCATGGATCTTGAAAAGACAAGGATATTGAAGATCAAAAGCAGTACAAAGGATGTTGGGATTGAGAAACTAGATGAGAAATTGGTTATGAAAGAAGGGGAAAAAATGGTTGAAAAAATAGCTAAGTAATTGAGATTTTGTTTTAAACTTTTATATACTTGAAAACAATGTTTTATTTTAAAATATAAAAGATGAATGATAATTTCAAGTTTGTATATGTTGTGATCAATTGATTGAGTTTTAATTGTAATTTCAATTTGAATTTAATGATGTTGTATACTTGAATGGTGTTAGGGCCCCTTTTGATATTTTTGATGCATTTGTGAAACTCACATCTCAATATAAATGGATTAATGTCAACATATTCCTTTATAAAGTGTTCCACCTAACACAATGATAATATATTAATCTTGTGCAATCATCACTTAGCAAAAACCATAGAAATGCATTTCAGAAAACATATAATAGTTATTACATGTTATTATAAAAAAATGAGTTATTTTCTTTGAAATATCACTTCTTTCTTATATTTAGATTGTTTCTTGAGTAAATCATGATTTGAGATGGGTTTGAGCCCATTAGAAAAGCGCATTCATGTTTGGTATATGTCTATGTTGAAGATAGTATTTTTATAGACAGTAATAATAAGGATTCATCAAATTTGAAAATATGCATAATTGATTGTGATCATGAACTCTAGAATAGTTTAATGGATTATTTAATGTTATGAGGATGTGTGTAGATAAGGTTATATTTTATTTGATCACTTTATTCTAAAAAGAATCAGTTTTAAGGACTCTAAATATTTGTATAACTTTTTAAATATAGGCTATCTACTCCTAAAGGGAGGTACTATATATGCCCTATCTAGTACCTATGTAGCGTATATATAGTAGTATATATAAAGTATTTATGAATTATATACGAGTATGTACGAAGTATATACTCCTATATACAGTAGTATATAGTATATATATATAAGCAACACACACACACACACACACACACACACACACACATATCATGAAAGTGATTTCATTTTTACATTAAATATCCAAGGTTTAGGACTATGTTCATTCATTTACAGGAATTTATAGAATTAAATTGAAATCCTAAGCCAAAATGAAGAAGGAACAAGTAGTGTTCTAATTAAAATGTAGGTTCACCAAATTAACTCTAATGTCAAATGTAAGGTATTGAAATTATATAGGAAGTTAAATAATATATTATACAAGTATGACAAAATCTAAATACTTTATAAATAAACTTGTACTTGCAAATTGATTTATTTGACTTTGTTATATTTTAGTCGATTGTAAGAACATGAAGACAATAATTATTTAAAAAATAAAGATCCACTATGTATTGTGACAAGGTAAAAGAAGATAGACAAGATCATAGTGTGTCAGTGTCTAAACACACTATGCACTGGGTATAAAAATATAGACTCATTTGCCCCTATCACAGAACTTGTTTTGATGTAAGAAAAAAATATATCTATAAAAAATATGTATCAAAAACATAAAGAACCATATTAACCTATAGTGTTCCCGCTAACACAATGACAATAATGATAATATATTAATCTTTTACATTCAACATTTAGCAAAAAACAAGTAAATGAATTTTATAAAACATATAATAATTATTGATTCTTTTGATAAACATGTGAAATTGGAATTTAGAAACTCTATTTCTAAAAGTCTGGTAGTTGAAAGAATCCTCCACAAACCTAATCGTTAGCAGTGACATTTGTATCCATCTTGTAAGTACCATATTCAATATCATTATTTACATCCTTTTTATTTGTCATTGTATTACTAACGCCTCTCATTTTAGTTAGAGAACTCCATGTTGCCATAGCTCTTTCATATGTAAACATATCCACTACATAATGGGATACATATAATCTCAAACAAGTTTCTAAATTTCTATCCAATGTATTTTAAAGTTTTAAATTTATGAATGATAATGTATTGAATACTCTTTCATCTTTCCTTGAGCCCAGAATCATTGTTTGATAGAGCTCATATAATCAAAAATATTTTCTTATACTTTTCTACAATATACTACTAGGATAAATATTTTTTCACAGTCTTGTAATTTCCCCATTCTCTGTTGGTTCACGTAGAAGATGATATTATTCAAACATTATAATGCCAAAATGGGTTGACTAGGATGTCGCCTTTCCCAAAATACCCTTAATTTCTACTCAATTCACCACAAAAATGCATTACATGACAACACATGTATTTATGAAATAAACTACTAACCATTTTTTTATTGTAATTAATGTTCCATAAATGGGATTGAAAACTACCATCACCTCCAACAAATCATCCCATTGAAATTTATCTCTAATCTCAATAGCTAAGTTTTGGAAAACTCTACTTAGTTTCATCTGGGTTTTACATAAAGTAGTGTCATACAAAATACATGTTACAGGCATTTCTTCAGAGTCAACTCCCAGAAGATCAGGATTTTTATAAAAAATATGCATTGGAATCTCCTTTCCATTAACAATGACACAAACACGATCATTGATATTCAACCTCAAATAACTGTTAAGGTTCTGTAAATTGGTCAAACATTACCAACTACTAAAAACAAGGCCTTGAAACAGTTCATTCAAGTGTATAGTATGTCAAGAAATTGATATACTCATTTTCTCAGCTATATGAAGCCCACAATATAAATGGACCTCTCTTGAGCATGTTTCATTAAATAATTCATTTCCTTCAACATTGGAAAAATTCAACTTAAAGTCAATAATGTTTCCAAATCTATTAAATGGTACAACAAATCTTTTGCCTTGTCAATTTCTCTATGATATTTATACATGAAAGCTACTAATGATGGATATTCTTAAAAAATTTGACAAGTAAGTTCATACATAGAAATATACCTTGTATCAACATCTTTCAATAGTTTCTTACCATCAGTCACTCCTATTGAAAATTTTTAAAACCCTAAATTTCTTTTTGGACTGCTTGATATATAAGCATGTAGGTCACAAATGAACTACCCTACTTTGACCACATTACCAAATTTACTAACCATTTTGTATGCAAGATTCATTCTAGAATCATATATGGGGAAACTGTTGTTTGTAATCGAGCACACAAACTATTTCTATACCCCTGCATAACTAATGCACCATCATCCCCAACACACACCATCTTTGTAGCTTTTGAATAAGCATCCATTCTAGCTTATCTTTGAAATTTGATACAACTAATTTTTGAAGATTTTTTTCATTGTTACTTTCTACCATTTTATGAATCTACTAGTACATGAGGATTCCTTGAATTATTCTCAAAAGTATACACATGAATGCAAACCCAGGCTATCTTGTCAATTGTTGTGACCTCATTGATGGACAGTGAGATAAATAGTGATTTTTGAACACTTTCTTTCAAATCTTCAATGTTAGCCATTGCTAGACATTTTGTCATTTCCAAAGCACTACTATCTAACCAATGTGATTGTAGAATATCTAGAAATCCATTATGTTGAAACAAAATCTTATAATCTAAAAAATCAAAAATAAGTCTACATTTTTTTAGAATATGGTATATAGTAGAGAACTATATGTGTTTTACCTTCAGATGGGACTGCTTGTCTTTTCCAAAATTTGCTTCAATTGTTCCCCCTTTCTCCATAAGATGCTTTCAGTGTTTCTTATCATTTTCATGCTCCTATGCATATCTTACATGCATTCATTCTTTTACAGATTTTCACTTGTGTGTTCTTGTTATCACTCCATATGGGTGTTTCACTGACTCATATACTTTTCCACAATGTTTCTCAATCGTGTCTAATTTTAATTGCATTATGTGTTCTTTTCTTAGTTTCTAGCTACATATTGTACATCTGCATTCTTTTGGAGTATCATCAATATTTTTAGGATTTACAAGCTCTATGAATAAAACTTTTGTCACCCAGTCCACCTTAAAGGACCTTCCAATTGTTCATCTACTTGTATTCCTTCAGGAAGATTTTTGAGTGGAGGTTTCAGTTAAACTTTGTGTTTGGTGAGATGGTTCAATCTCTTCTTCCACTTCGGTGTCATTATCATTTTTATCAAAAACAAAAGGATGATCGTCTTCGATTGGTGGCATGTCATCATCAAAAAAATATTTAGGGGGTGATATATTATTCTGGTTGATTTTATCTTGTGAGATAATAGTCGAGACTTTTGCATGTAAAATTTTTTTAATATTATTGAATAGTTGAAGCCAAATTTATGACAAATTAAAAAAATAATAAATACCTAAATTTTGAGTGTATTGTGATTGTGTGGACTTTTTGGTTGGTTCTTTAAAATAAGATAATAAAGATGATTTTTCTAATGATTCGTCTATCCTTTTACCATTACCACTAGATGTCATGATGGCCTGTACTTTTTAGCTCTATCATTTGATACTCCCATTTGGTGTTATCATCTGATATAAGGGTGTCACTAACTTTTGAATCTACCACTCATTTCTATCATCTAGTGTTGTCATTTAGCTCTATCAATCAACTGGGACATCTGGCTAAGTTGTTTAGCTAGGTCATTTATCTCTATCATTCAAGTGGGTCATTTGAAACTATCATTCAGTGTTGTCATTCAGTTCTATCATTTGACTCTATTGTTCAGTTTTGTCATTCAACTAGGTCATTCAGCTTTGTTGTTGAGCTTTATCATTCAGTTGGGTCATTAGATCAAATCATTCAGTTGGATCATTCAGCTATGTCATTGGGCTATGTCACTCAACCATGTCATTAATTTTTTTTATTCATCTGTATCGTTCATCTTAGGCATTCAGCTATACCATTTGGTAGAATAGTTTGGCATGTTTTTCGGTGATGTCATTTGTTTTCTTTATTTGCTACTATTGTTTGGTTTTGTGCTCCTCTATTTGTGGTTGTGCTTGTTCCCTTGGTTGGTATAGGTTAGACAGTTAGGGTATTTTCTATATATATTTGGTAAATGTAAGGGCAATCTTATATATTGTTGTAAAGGGTTGGTGAGTCGACCCCCCTAAAAAACAATATCCCTAAAATTTCAGTGATCTGGTCCTATTTGTCGACCATAAAAATTTGTCAAAACTAAAATCTTAAAAATATCATATTCATGAATTAATGAGTATTCACCACTAAAAAAACCCTAGTTTTTGGATTGAAGGGCTATGCTTTATGAATGATTGTTAAGAATGGAAATAGGTTTAAACCCTCTTAAAACCTTAATAACTACCCAATATTGAAATTGCTAATCAAAAGTACCCAAAATGGATTGGTATGCTTAGATAATCTATTTTAGGTTGTATTAAACTCTTCCAATCACCTCTAGGTGTGATTGAGTTGTCAGGTGTGTGAGTAGACCCTTCAATAAAGTGTCAATTTCTTAAAAATTTGTTTTAGTAGTCAAATTTAACCAAGTCAAAGTATGAAAATAAATGGAGGATGAAGGTAGAGACTAATTTTTCATGTCCATTACTATTTTTATACAATTTTTATCCCTCAAGTGTGATAAAACAGTCATCAAAGTTAGCCAGTTAGTAATAGGCCTAATGGTGCAAATAGTGAGAAACTTTAAGAGTAGTGAAAAGATGATTAGGAATGTGTTATCATGAGAGAGTGATGAAACCAAGTACATGGATATATTTTTTTGTATTATTATTTCCTATTCATTCTTGGTATAAATATTTTAAGTTATGTATAGTGATGAAAATGATGAAGCCAAAATGACTTGTCTGACTAGGGAACCTTATCAGGTAGCATCTAAAATTTAAAGATATATGAATTAATATTTAGTACAAGGCATGAGTTGTATGGTAATGGGTTTTTTAGACAACCTATTGGTAGAATAATGATGAGTAGAAAAGTTTGTTTACCACAGATGGGTTCAGTTATGGATGAATCTAAATCTAATTGATATGGGTTAATAGATGATAGATCTAACCTAGGGTGAGTAGGAACAAAATAAAATCATAAAAAGGGGAAGGTAAGGAATAAAAGGAGGCCTGTGGGTCAATAAAAATGAAACCTTTCTAAGTCATCATTTAACTAAAGATTGGACAAGTAATCAAAAATAAATTTCTAGTAGACCATATGATGTTCATATTTTAATATGTTATAGATATGTCATAGTATAATATAATTACATAATAATTATTTTTAATTTGTCATACAAGTGTTGAATTTCAATGTCACCATGACTGTGTTTTAAGGTAAATTGATAATTTTGAGTAAGCAAGTTACAGTGATGAGTTTGAAGCTCTATGCCCTAATTTAAAGTATCTAATGCATATATTTTTGCTTATTGTGACTTTAAATTATTTTTTAATCTTTTTTAAATCTTTAAGTTAGTGAAAGTGGTAGAAATATTGAAACCTAAATGGCTTGTCTAGTTCTAGTTTGATTGTGTGTAGTGAGCTCAAAATATTGGTCTGCAAGACCAATATTTGACAATAGATTCTATTATTTTTGTGTTTTATAGTGGTATATAGATGTTAAAATATATTTTTTAAATTTTATTGGTCATTGGAAGTGTTATTTTATGTGTTGAATATCAAGTTGTTCATGATTGGTTTTTTGAGTGTTCTGGTAGTTTTGAGTGGGCTATTGTCGAGAAGTGTTTGAGTCTTTTTGCCTTGAGTTATGAAGTATAAATCACATGGTAATGTTTTTAAGGTAATATATTTTATTTTCATGTGATTTATTATCATATTTGTGTGACTAAATTGTATACATGATTTAGTTTTGTTTGGCAGATTTTTTATAAGTTCACAGGCCTAATTGTGAAAAGTGCTACAAGGAGAGTTCATGAAGGAGTTGGTGCTAAAAAGTGTCATGGACCTAAGATAAGATTATTTAAAGTATATTATAGTGACGTGATTTTTTACTATTTTGGGTGGAGTTTTAAAGTGTTCTAAGGAGATAAAAGGGTAACATATAATAATGAAGGCCTAATTGAATTAGGTATCCATGAGACCTAAAAGTGAAATGAGGTCTAATAGAGTTATGATAGACCAAAAGGGACTCACTATTCATTTTAATCATGTTTATTATATGTTATAACACATATTCCATGGCTGACCTAAGAGGATAGGTGTGTTTGTCTGACTAAGTGATACATGATCAAGGATTGGTATATACAAGGTAGTTTTAGGCTTATTTAAAAATGAAAGTCAAAGTGAATGGTCTAACACATTGGTAAGTAGAAGGAGGTCTTGTATACCATATTAAGAGTTCATATAAACTATGATGAAGATTTTTCATAAGTTATATGTATTAAAATCAAAGTCATATGACCTAATCAAGCTAAGAAGAGGGTTAGTTGAGCGAAGAATCTTAGAAGATAGTTTGAGAGAGATAGAAGAGAGAGAAAAGATAAATAAGGTTATAATCATCTATCGTATGAGAAAAAAATTATTCTAAAGGTGATCAAAGGTTTAAGGAGGATAAGTTGGTGATGAGTCAATTAGGGTTTGGTGCTTTCCTATGAGTTGGTTCTTGCTAAAGCTTAGTTGGGTTGGTGCTTAGCTAGTTGGGGTTGGTACTCCATATGGAGTTGGTGCTTCACTAAATTATGATAATTTGACTTATAGGAATGTATTCCATTTACAAGGATCAGTGAGTTTTCTTCTCCTTGAGGGTTTCCCATATATATGATGTGTTGTCTTGTGTAATCTTATTTCATACTTGTATGGTTGATTGCTTATGCATTGAAAGAAAGTTTTAATATGTTGATGCGATGGTTCATGTATGCTAAGGAGGAATTGAAATAAATTTTTAATAGATTGATTCACCCCCTCCCCCTCTCAGTCATTTTGTTTCCAAAAATTGGTATCAGATCTTGGTCATTTGAAGCAGGCCTAATAGCCTAAAGGAGATCCTAGAAGCAAAGATGGATAGTAGTTACGTTCAAGGAAGTTTCTCTAAAAGTAAGGCTTTATTATTTAATGGGATTAATTATTATTTTTAGAGCATTATAATGATAAAATATCTTATTTCAATGGGCCATAACATATGGTAGTCAATTGTGGATGGATACATTCCACCTCCTAGACCACCAACTGATGCAGCATGTAAGAAGGAAAGTGAGAGCAATTCCAAGGAAATGAATGCCATTCTATGTGGCCTATCATAAGTAGGGTTTGTGAAGGTGATACATTGTGAGTCAACTAATATGATATGGGATAAGTTGAAGACTGTCTATGAAAGAGATACCAAAGTGAAGATGGATAAATTATAGACTCACAGAAGGAAGTTTGAAAGTCTGAGTCTGAAGGAAGAAGAGAGCATTGCATCCTACATGTTAAGGTTTTATCAATGTCACTATAGGATTATGAGAAGAATTGAAAGAATTTATACTCATTCAAAAGGTATTGTGATCACTAACTCTTAAGTTTTATTCCAATGTGTCTACATTAGAATAGATGTAATATTTGGACAAACTGAAAATGGATGGGCTTCATGGCATCTTGACTGCCTATGAGATGAGAAAAAATGAAGACCTCCCAAGAAGGAAGCAACATTTAAAGCTGAGAAGAAGTCAAGAAGGTGAAGGATGATGTATGTTCAAATGTTGATGATGATGAAGTGATAGCCATGTTTGCTATAAAACTAAGGTTTGGATCTGGTAAGTACAATGGTAAGTTTCCTTTCAAATGTTTTAACTATAGTAATATTGGGCACTTTTCATCTAAATATCCTAACAAGGATAAGAAGGTCATGGTGATGATATTGATAATGATGAATAACATGATGAAAATCATGGTGACGATAAGGCCTATAAATGTGACTAAAATAAGAAATATTTTAGGAAATATGAAAGTAGGAAAGGATCATTCAAGAATAAAAGAAGTTTATATACCAAAGAAGATAATAACTCATCTGATGTAAGTGACACAAGTACATCTAATAGTGATGATGATAGTAATGAACATGAACATGATAATAATAAAACCTTATTCATGGATATAGAGATAACCAATGAATGTTGCTCAAAATGAAAAGTCATTATGGATGATGAAGAATAAGATGAAGAAGAGGTTGAATTCAATCTTGAGGTAAAGTTGGTGAGTGATCTAGAGGATTTGAAGTTCTAAAGAAGGAAGAGTCATAAACTAAGATGATTAGTTAAGGATTATGAAGAGCAAATTAGTTTATTTGAATAGAGAATGAGTAACACATCCAAGGAGCATGATGAGATCATCAACTAGTTTAAGACTCAGATGGAGATAGTCACTGTGATCCTAAAGTCTAAGGAAGAAGAATGCACCAGTTATGCATCAAAAATAGAGTCCTTAAAGTCAGAATTGGATCAAGAAACTAGAAATATGAATACCTAGGAGAGGTTTGAAAAGAGTAGTGATGATTTAGATGACATCTTAAGTAGTCATAAGTCTACAAGTGATAAGATGCGTCTTGGTTTTAAATAATACTAAAAGGAGGCAGCTCAAGTTAAAGAGAAGGATAATAAATACAAGAAGGTCAACATAAAGAGACCAATCAGGTATCTGAATGTTATGAGGTATGCTAACTCATTTAATGGTTGTTTTTATGCATGCAATCAGTTTGGTCATAGAGTAAGAGAGTGTAGAAGACCCTCTAAAAATGAATATGTATGGGATTATGAAAGGAATAATCAGTTAAGAGGCATGAATGAGTTTGTTTTATATAGTTATCATAATGTGGGACACATTGTAAGATTATATCCTAATAAATTTAGATGGTCATCAAGTCAAAACAAAAGTTTTAAAGCCCCTAGAGTGCAAGAGAGAAGGAAAATGAATGTATAGAAACTAAAGATAGTAAAGGTGAGTCATGATCAATCTGCAAGCCCAAGTGGACTATTTGTTATGGTAGAGCATAATTTAAGTATGAAATCAAGTCAAGAATGTCTATCATAAGATCGCATCGATGATCAAAAAGTTGATGAAGAGGTCAATCCTAAGGTGCCAATGAAGCCTAAAAGGATCCTAAAGAATATTCAGTCTTATGAGAGAATGGAGATATAAGAATCTATTGAACTTGTGTTGTTTTGGTGCTCTAAGAAAGGGGTGACTCCATTAGGCCTCATGGAGACACCCTTCAGTTAGCATAACTATGGTGGATGTTTGGTTTGAGGGGGAGCCATTCAAGTTGTTCATAAGCTCCAAGTGTATTTATTGACAAGCATAGAAGAGGTAAACCAAGTTATTTTATGTTTCTAGAATTTGATAGTTGAGCATGACTTATAGATGATTTGAGAATTTTGTTGATTCATTTAATGAGCTCAAGTTATGAAGACAAAGGGGGAGTTACTATTTTTTTTAGTTGATATTAGGATTTTGGTGATTCGGTATGTTTTCTTGAGGTTTAGAGTTCATTTGAAGACTATGCTTATTCTAAAGGGGAGTTTGGTAGCTTTGCATTCTTTTGAAATTTCTGAGATTAGTTGCCAAAGAGGGAGAATGAGTGGTTTCAAAAGTTTCAGTGTGTATGACCCTTTTTCATTAATGTCAAAGGGGGGGATGTTCAAGAAAGAATATTAACTAGAATAGAGGAGATAAGAAAGATCAGCTTGCATTGTGTTTTGTAATCAATGACAAAAGGGGAGATTGTTGAGCATCGTTACTATTATTGAGGTTTGGTATTCATGTTGTCATTAATGTCAAAGGTTATTGAGAAGGTTGATATCATTGTTTTTGTCATTGATGTCTTATTTTTTCTCTAGTGAGTGATGTGTTGTAACAAGCTAAAGTGTTGAAGGTTAGTTGGCATGATCAAGAAGTCATAGGTTTTCATGAGGTCATTAAAAAATGTAGTTATGAGAGAGAATATTGATCAGTGTTGCAATGATTTTGAAAGTGTAAGATATGATTGGTATATTTTTTGTGTTTTCATGAGTAATGTGAATTTTAGCATGGAAGATGGACTTGTTGTCAAGTGGTTGAGCCTAGTAGTGTCTTGTGAAGCTTAGTTATGACATGAAGAGACCTTGTGTGAAGGCATGTGTATGGTGAGCATGAAGATGTATGTGCAGAGGTATGTGTAAAGGTATGACATTGTTTGAGGAGCATGTAATTCATGTGAGCAAGGTGTGGAGGCATCAACGAGAGTTTCATGGTGAGCCTACTGGGGTAAGACCTTTAATCCAAGTCTACAACTAAGATAAGTTTGAGACCCTACTTGGCCTAATGAGGTATCAAGATTTGTTGTCAAGGCATGTGAAGGAGATATGTCACTAATTAACCATGAGATAAGTTGCTTGAGTATGTGAGTGAATTATTGAAATATTGAAAATAAGTTTGAAGATCAGCTCAAGGCCTAATGAGGTGTGAATACTTAGGTGTAGAAAGCAAGGTGGTTGGAGTATGGCCTAATGAGGTATGATGTTTAGTTTCCAAGTTAAATATGAATAAGTGAGATTTTGAAGATGTTTAATAGGTTTTCCTAGGTGTATTCATGTTTTTGCAGGTCAAATTTTGAAGGTCAAGGCAATCAAAAGTGCTTTGAGATCTCTTGAATGTTCAAAATGAAGGGTTCTCAACCCGAGAATGATTTTATTGTGCTCATTGGCTTGTTAAAATGTTGCATGGGAACATAAGATATTCTGGTATTTGGTGAAGGATCCTAGCTCAAAATTATAGGTATCAGTTTTGAATTGTGAGGCTATGCTTTATGAATGATTATTAAGAAGGGAAACATGTTTAAACCCTCTTAAAACCCTAATAAGGACCTGATGTTGAATTTATTAATCAAAAGTGCCCATAATGGATTGGTTTGTTGAGGTAAGATATTGGAGGTTTTATTCAACCCTCCCAATCACCTCTAGGTGTGATTGAGTTGTCAGGTGTGTGAATAGACCTACAAGAAAGTGTTTATTTGTCAAAAAATTATTGTAGCAGTTAGAGTTGACCAAGTCAAAGTATGAAAATGGATGGAAGATGAATATAGAGACTTAGGTTTCATATACATTAAGTTTTATATAAAAAAATTATCCCTCAAGTGTGATAAAATGGTCATCCAAGTTAGTCAATCACTAACAAGCCTAATGGTGTAAATAATGAGAAATCGAGTCAACAATGAGAAAATGATTAGGATTGTGTTATCATGATAGAGTGATGAAACCAAGTACATGGTGATGTTTTTTTGGAATAGTATGTCCTATTCATGCTTGTTATAAATCTTAGAAGTTAGGTAAAGTGGTGAAAATGATGAAGCCAAAATGGCTTGTCTAACTCAGTGAGGTTTGTGTGTAGTGAGATCAAGAAATTGGTCTATAATACAAATAGTTGAGACTACACCATATGATGTTCATATTTTAATATGGTATAGAGATTTTATAGGATCATATACTTGCATAATAAGTCTTTTAAATTTGTCATACAATTATTGAAGGTAAATGCCAAGATGATTGTACTTTAAGGTAGATTAGTAGTTCTAAGTAAGCAAATTACAGTGATGAGCTTGAGGCTCGATGCTATCATTTGAATTATCTAATACATATGGTGTTGTTTCTTATGACTTGAAAGTTTTTTTCATGCTTTTGGAAATCTTTAAAGTTAGTGAAAGTGGTTAAAATGTTGAAACCTAAATGGCTTGTCTGGTTCTAGTTTGACTGTGTGTAGTGAGCTCAAAAGATTGGTCTGTAAGACCAATATTTCACATTAGAACCTATGTTTTTTGTATTTTAGAGTGATTTATATATGTCAAAGGATATTTTTAAATAATAATTTTTCATGTTAATTTTTCTTTCTGGTGTTGAAGATCAAGTTGTTCATCATTGGTTTTTGGAGTGTTCTGACAGTTTTGAGTGGGCTATTTGCAAAGTGTTTGAGTCCTTTTGCCCTGAGTTGTAAAGTATAAATCACATGGTGATATTTTTAAGGTCATGGAGTTTTCTATCATGTGATTTATTATCATTTTTGTGTGACTAAAGTGTATACATGCTTCAATTTTGTTTGACAAACTTTTTATAGGTTCACAGGCCTAATTGTGAACAATGCTACAAAGAGTGTTCATGGAGTTGGTACTAAAAAGTATCATGGACCTAAGATAATATTATTGGTGGTATATTTTAGTGACATATTATGTTTTCCTTCCATGGTTGGAGTTTTACATTCTTCCAAGGAGATCAAAAGGTAACATATAGTAATGAAGGCCTAATTGAAATAGGTCTCCATGAGACCTAAAAGTGAAATGAGGTCTAATAGAGTTATGATAGACCAAAATGGACTCAATATTAATTTGAATCATGTTTATGATATTTCATAAATCTTATTCCATGGCTGACCTAATAGGTTAAGGGTGTTTGGCCAACTAAGTGATACATGAACAAGGATTGGTATATATAAGGTAGTTTTAGGCCTATTTAAAAATGAAAGTGCAAGTGAATGAAATAGCACATTGGTAAGTAGAAGGAGGTATTTTATATCATATGAAGAGTGTATATAAATTGGTGTGAATATTTTACATAGGTTCTATGTATGAAAATCAAGGTCATATGACTTAATCAAGTCAAAATGAAGGCTAGTTGAATGAAGAAGCCTAGAAGACAGTTTGAGATGGGTATAAGAGAGAGAAGAGATGAAGAAAATCATCATCATTTATTGAATGAAAAAAATGTGTTCTAAAGGTGATCAAAGGTCTCAGGTGCATTAGTTAGTTTTGAGTCATCTAGGGGGTTGGTGCCTCCTTGCAAGTTGGTACTTGCTAAAGCCTAGATGGGTTAGTGCTTAACTAGTTAGGGTTAGTGCTCCATATGGAATTGGTGCATTAGTAAATTATGATATTTTGACTTATATGACTATAGTCCATTTGAAGGGATCAATGGGTTTTCTTCCCCTTGAGGGTTTCCCACATATATGATGTGTTGTCTTGTGTAATCTTATTTTTTGCTTATATGGTTGATTGTTTATGCATTGCTTGATCTATATGTTGATATGATGGTTCATGTATGCTAAGGAGGAATTGAAATAAATTTTTAAGAGACTGATTCAAACCCCCCTACCCCCATTCATTGTATTTCTAACATAATGTTCTATATTTATCAACAAATGGAACTATATTTTACATTTTGTGACACTGCTAAAAAAATTGCTCTTACTTATTTGATGCTATTACTTTAATTTCAAAAACAAAAAGATCAAATTCAATATACCATTTGACACATAGGTGGGTATTAGCCGTTACCAACTTCTTGTTTAAATATGAATACTTGAAGTAAAATTTTAAAAGTGAACATAAATAAAAAAAAGTGGGACTATTAAATTGGTTCTCATGTATTTCACTCTTTTAAGCCTATATTTTTTATTCAATTTGTCCTTTTGAGAGCTAAACTAAGTGAAACTATGTAAATATTGTGTACATGGATACTTGGTGTTATATTTTAATAGTGGAAGCATAAAGAATAATCATCGATAACAAGGGAATGAATTGAACCAATTTCATCTTCATTAAGAGTTATTTCAGATCTCTTTGTTTTTCTAGAGGTTAGTGTCTACTTTATTTGTTGAATTTTAGTGGAAAGTTAAGTTTAAGTTATGCCCACACTTAAAAATGGAGTTTAAGTATTAGAAGTCATTAAAAGGCATGATTATAGAATGTTTATGTACTTTTCAAAAATTAACTTAAATTAATAGTTATTAGTGCATTTTTAAACTTAGATGGTCCCTATTTCTCCTTTTAGTCCATCCAACCATTTATCTCCCGCCTCCTTGTTTTCTAATTAGACCTATGTTAGGAGTGTGATTAACGCTCATAGGTTTATGAGGAGCATCATTCATTCTCTTGGGCTATTTGTATGGTCCCTCCTAATTAATGTTCACATGTTTCCCTTATCCTAACTAATTTATTTTTCAATCGTTTGATATTGGTTTAGGCACAAATAAGGTCTTAATTTGGATTCAAATTGTCTACAAATACACATGCATTATATTTCATTTATTAATAAGCATATTGATCATTTCTATAGATATTTTAATGAACAGTTACATGCATTTATCATTTTGTTACACATGTTCATGACATAGCTATCATTGGAAGGAGGAAGGAGGAAGGACACACACTGTACATCACTAGGGTTTTATATGACATAGGAATTGTTTACAAATATGTAATTGTTTTTACCATTATTATATTTTATTTTCAAGAGATTAATAACTAAATTGTGCTTGAATACCCAATTAACTCTCAACAAAGGATCCAAAATACTCATTTCTTCCATAAACTCATATATTTTTGCCAATCTAGGATAAGTAGAAGTTATTTTTCAAGTGATTAGTGGCATAACAAAGAAAGCTAAACTGATATTTTTAAAGATCGAGACTATTGGGCACAACTATAAAAATAAGATATGCCTATCTAACATTTTATATAACCATCACTTCTTCCCTTGATTTCCTTCTTTGATTGTCAAGCGAGGGAGTCACACTCTTTAGAGAATTCTCTATTCATTCCCAATTTTTTGGTTGAGATCCATGTCACTTCTAAGCATGCATTTACACTGTGACATTTTGATAGCTATCATAATATCTCATGATATTCAATATACTTCTCTAAATCTTGTATAATAACCTTTCTCTGACTTTAAAATTAATTGATTGGGCTTATAATAACATTTATCTAACTTTAGAGTTAATTGATTGGACCTATATTTTTATTTTATAGGTGTTATTTATCCTAACTAAAATGAAATTAGTTATTTTTCTTTAATTTAGTTTTAATCTTATATCTATATTATAATTTTGGATCCCAATTTATATGATAAGTTTAATTTGAACACTAGATAATTTTATAAAGTAATTAGAAAGCAAATTTATTTATGAGATTTCATGTTATACATTAAATTAGTGTTTGAGTTACCAGTGACCTTCAAACTCTTTTTACTTTTATATTTTTCTAGAGATAACATGAAAGTTTGAAATTATTACTATATAAATTAAGCAATAAATTATGAGGTGTGATTTTTATCTTTGTTTTCTCTCAAAACAGATATTAATGTAACTTTTTTTAATCATTTTTTTTTAAATATAAATTAAAATGAACATGAAATTTTATTGAAAAATAATTTAATAAAAAGAATTTAAAATATATATAATTATAAAATAATAAAAATGTTCTCTTCATTTAAAAATTTATGATGAATTTTTTTAATGAACATCTTCTTTTTACATTATTATCACTATGTTTAATGTTATATTTGTATAAAACTTTTTAATAAAAAAAACTCATATGTTTAAATGTTGTGTTTACCACCTTATCAAGATGGTGTGTTTGTAAAAAAATAATAGTAAATAAAATACTGCAAAATTTTCATGTTAGAAAAAATTCACAAATCAAGGAAAAATATTTCCTATACAATTAGATATTTTAAGAACAATTTATAAACTCTACTTTAACAGAGTCGATAGTTTGAGTTATCGGTGACCTTCAAACTCTTTTTAATTTTAAGTTTTTATAGAGATAACATTAAAGTTTGAAATTATTACTATATAAATTAAGCAATAAATTATGAGGTGTGAGTTTTATTTTTGTTTTCTCTCAAAATAAATATTAATGAGATTTTTTTTATCATTTTTTTTAATATAAATTAAGATGAACATGAAAATTTATTAAAAAATCATTTAATAAAAAGAGTCTAAAATATATATGATAATAAAATAATAAAAATGTTCTCAAAATTTAAAGATATTAATATAAATTTTCTATGTTTAATATGAATTCTTTAAATTCCTTGGTTTGAGTAATGGTTCACCAAAAATAAGATGGTTCACAATTATGATAAACACATTGAATAAAGAAATGACTTAAAAGAATGTTGAAAATATAATCGCCACTCGTAATTGATGGAACTGGTTGGTTTTTAGTTTAAATTGTACATGATCCATGAAAACTAGCAATATATTCCTCTGGTATTATGTACCAAATTAAAATAAATAAATAAATAAATGATAAATAATAAATATTAAATAATTAGATTATATATACTTTTATCCCCGACTAAGGTAGGGTAGGTGAAAGAAATAAAGATATTTATTTTTCACCCTTGATAATTAGCAATAAAAAATTTCATGGCATCGCATCTCATTGCTAATAAAAATTAGCAGTTATTTCGATGGTGTAAAGAAAATCCGAGATAAAGATTAATAATAATATTATGATTAAAAATAATAAATGTATATATATATAATAATATATTTTAATATATAATATTAAAATGTTTAATATAATAAAATATGATAAGATAATTATATATTTCAATAATATGTATTATATTAAAATGTAGGTTAAATTTTAATATTAAAATATTAACATATCTAATAAAATAAAATATAATAATAGAATAAAATATGTGAGACAATAAAATCTATAATACATTAAAATATAAAAACGTATAATCATATATATATATATATATATATATATATATATATATATATATATATATATATATATATAATTAATGTAATATAACTTTAACTAAATATATATAATAGAATAGAATAATAATTTAAAAAGTATAATATTATATTAGATATAATATATATTACAAATATATTTTGTATATAAAAAATAATATATACAATATAATACATAGTATTATAAATATATATTACATATTATAATATAATAAAATAATATTATATTAACTATTAAAAATAATAGTTAAGTAATTAAAAATAACAAAATCATAAAATAGAAACTTCAATAACAAATTACAAATGACATAATCTATTAAACTTAATATCCTTTGAATTGGGTTGATCACTATCTGCATTTCTTCATGTCGATATGGATTAAGGTGCAAGCGTGTGTGTTTTTTAATGTCGCCATTATTTTCATCAACGCCAACATGTTTCACCCCTATCTCATTCTAAGTTTCAAATCATAAACGTCGCCCGACTTCCTCTTCAATAATTTCTTGCAGAGTTGCTTCTTATTAACTTTCTCGATCCACCTTTGCCTTTGGGAAAATTTGGTAATGATCTGCACGGATTACGAACCTTATTTTTTTTAATGCGGTCTTATCCCCAACAAATATACAAGAAGCCTTGTAGAATCACCCCCAAATCCATAGCCTCTGCCTAGACCACCATCCCCTGTTATATCAGTGCCACAACTGGCTCCAGTAGCGCAACATATTACCCAAAACACAAGTGGATATAGCTGGATTGCGATTGTTAATGCCTATTAGGGCTTACAAAAGTCTAGGAATCCCCATCAATCCCCATCAATGATGCTCTATGAATAGAACCAGACATAAAAGAAGTAAGATTGTATATTGGAGTCCTACTTCTGTGACAATCCCATACGATCTCTAATAAGTGAATACACACTGTATAATTGTATTAGAATCCTTGAAAATTATATTAATTTTTTTCAGATTGAGTTAAATTTCTATGCTTTGAATTTTTACAGCTTTCTTTGAGGTACTCAATTCAACAATATTGATCAAACAAATTGCAGATTATACAATGAAATGAAACCCTATGTTATTGATTTTTTTATAAAATTTCCATCGTTGCTTCTTGTATCAAGTGGAACATGGACGACCATATCTCTTTCCTTCTGGCCTCCAAACGTCACAATTGATTTGTGGGATTTCATTGTACTAGGTGATGCAGGCTTACTATTTGTGATCCTCAATCCCTCGAAATAGCAAGTGCAACAGTAGAGATTAAATAGATGCAATTTAAAGGTTTGTGTTTCCAATCCAATTATTCAAATGTCTTGTGAACTTCCTCTTATCTCAACCCAAGATGAAAACTTTTGCTCTGAGGGCGATAGGCAGGGTTACCGTAGGAGGAGACTACTACAAAGACTCTTATAAATAGAAATATTTGATTCGTGTAATAACTAAAAAATTATACCTTACCACTATTTGTCATATTTAAATGTGTTAATAATAAAAGCCATTGAAAATTTTCTATGGAATGCTTATTTGCAATCCATTCCAATTAGAATGATGAAAATAATGTTTCCAGGGTATCAAGTTTAAATGGAAGTGAAATACAACAATAAACAAGCATATCCTGAGCATCTACCATTATACCTGTAATGATTGTATTTTCAATATGTAGCGTATGAAAGAGATGAATTTATTTGCTACAGAGCACATATTAGAAATCATTACCTAAAGATGGCAAAGCTTTTTTACTAACTATAATTATTTGTATCCATTACATTGCAGAACGGGGAACCTCTTATTGAGCCAACTTGCTAACTTAAACTCATGGAAGGGGTGGCATTGTAGTGGGAATGGTGTGTCTTACTCATCTACCACCAACCTTGATACCCAATAGTATGATACTCCAAATCATCAAGGAATTAGAAGCATGTCGTTTGTGTAGGCAATAAGGTAATCTCCAAGCTAGCAAAGCACCCAAACATGAAACCATAAACCAACAGTCTACAAAACCATTGTTTAACTCCTCGTGTCAGCATAAAAATGATAGTAAATAGCATCTTCTTTCTCTTTTCCTCTTGTAAGACAAATCTTGTGCCTTGCCCCACTGTATAAACCTCTAGTTGATAAATCTATTTTGGAAAATTATGAATCCTAGTTGAGTTGGTTGTCTATTTTTATACTTTTAAAAAAATAATCTTGCATTCATTGTTATTATCTTAATATTATTATAATAACTAGCATACCTATCTTAGATAAATCTATGTAAAAGACGTTGAGAGATATCATTCTCGAGGTGCCTATTCCACTTATGTCACATATTCACTATTAGATAGGCACCTCAAGATTGATATCTCTCAACGTCTTTTACATAGATTTATCTAAGATAAGTATGCTAATAGCAACTATGCATTTTTCATATTTATTTGGTATATAGTTTGAATTTTTCATAAAATTTGAAATGTATATTATACATTACATTAAATAATATAGAACTGTAATACACATTAAATTAATTTACATAATTTAATATTCTCAATTTAAATATATTATCCTCTCATTTATTTATTTTTATTCTGTGTGTGTGTGTGTGTGTGTGTGTGTGTGTGTGTGTGTGTATAGTCAACTCTTTTCATAGTATTTTTATGTTTAAAAAAATAAAAAAGGATGTCGGCCATTTTTCCTTACATGGACATGACATCAGGGTCTCTCCGTCCCCCCTCTCCTATTGTAAAATGCCTCTTAACATAATTATTTTTAATTATAAATAAAATTAATAATTTTATATTGATTTATATAAGATAAATTAATGGTTGTTTGTCTTTGTATATATAATTATTTCATAACTTATTAAATATTATTTGTAAATTATTTATTAAATATTTTTCTTTGTTAATGGGACTTGTTTCTATATTTAATTTAAAATATGTTTAATTTTTTAAAAATATATATTTTTATTATTCTTCTTATTCATAAGTTATCTCATTTGAAAAAAAAGCATATTAGTAGAATTAGTGGCTGCATATTTATATATGCATAACTATATCATATTTATCTATAATTACATAATTGAAATTTTACATTTTAGTTATGTAGTTTGGAATGTGTGACAATTATTTTGATTTTTTTGAAGGACATTTATTTTTACACATCTTACTTTAATACATTATCTTTGTTGTTCTCAATATTTTTTATATTTTATTTAAGGAGTTGTTTCTTTAAAATGTATAAATTACTTTTACTAGCACTTTAAAATACAATTATAGGACTATTTTAAAATTAACCAATTTGTTTTTTATTTTTTTTTCTTTTATAATGTGAATTTAAAATTGATTATTAGTTTACCTTACAAAAATAAAATTCTATAAAAATATATATATATTGAAATTCCATTTATAAAAAGTATATGATATATATAAGATGGTGAAGTTTGAAATTTTCACATGTTTATAACCATTTTTTTATAATAAGGAATTGGTTCCTTAAGTTCATTTAAGATAAATTGGATCAAGTAATTTATAAACAATGTGTGCAAAGGATATACAAAGAAGTTTTAGTAGTGGCAAACATTGTAGGGGATAAAATACTATAGTCTCAACCCTTAAATATTAGAGTTCACTCTTCCATCTTAATGTCACGTACAAACATAAAAAATAATTAATTTGAAAGTTTAATAAAAATAATAATAATTTTTTTTGGCATCTTGAAATGGATGGAGAATTATGACTTGAGTTAAATTAAAATAATAAATTTAATGTGCATATAGAAAAGATTTTATAATATTTAAATATAGTGTAAAAATGTTTTACACTAATGTATTTACTATTGAAATAGTGACATTTCATGATCTGATTGATTATTTTATTGTAAAAAAAATAGACAACTAATATATTATATTATGGCAACTAGTCAGGCAGATGTTACGGACACAGACCCACCCACATGTTCCACTTCGAGAAGAACTCCCTGCATGTACCCCCAAATTTCTAAAACAACAGGTCGTGATGTTGATACTATTAATTTCTAGTGATGGAATCTTCTTACCAATTTCAGATTCTATGGTGGAAAGTGTGGAAGAGCAGTGGAATTTATCACTTCTAGCCCAAATCCATATATTTCAACCAGGTTTGATCGCTTATCGAAATGGGATAATAAGCACTGCAAGTCGAGTGAGATAATGGATATTATTTCTTTGCTTAGGGACTGCTTTCTCATTTCCTTCACCTGTAAAGAAGATTTGACTAAAACACTCTATGATGGTCTCATATTTATAGGTAGATTCTTTGTCTCCCCTTGCAAATGGAGACCAAGGCTTTCCCATAATTCTAGGTTTCCTCAAGACTTCCCTGTGTGGATTTCCCTTCCGGAGCTCCCATTGGACTTCTAACATGAGGACGTCGGCATTTAGCCCTTACTAAAACTTTTCCCACTCTTGTCTTTGTAGCGGAACTACCAACCATTGAGAATAAGGAAGAACACATGTCCACCCTTAGCGTGATTCTCAGTTCACAAAAAATTTACCAAACTTGTACTAACTCCATAAATGGATTTTGAAGGAATGACAGGATTTGATTACTAGTAAGATTCAAACCCATCCCTATGCGAAAGGCATTTTATTGTGATATTTGATAACATTGAAGACAAACATGCAGTTTTTAGTGATGAAATTTGGTGGGAATGGAGACATCATTTGCTTATGGTGCAGCCATGGCACCTTGGTGTCAACCCATTTACTAAAATTTTTAATTTAAAACCTATTTGGATTAGGCTTCCTAATCTTCCTCTTCAATTTTGAGAGCTTGGTGTTTTAGCAACCATAATGGAATCCATTGAAAAATTTTGGGGTATTAACCCCAAAACCCTGAAAGGGATTCATTCAACCTATGTCAAAATTTTAGTTAATGTGGATATTACTAAATATTTGTTTGCATAGATAGAACTAAAACTCAAAAATAGAATATGAATGCAGCCTCTTAAATATGAAGGTCTTCCCTTTAGATGCCACAAATGCTTCCAAACTGGCCATTTGGTAAACGCTTGTTCTTCCATTAAACATAAAAAGAAAAATTCTTGGTGGAAGGAAGATGGCCTTAAACATATTATTATACAACCTCTAGCTGAAAGAGAAGAAAGTAGCATAGCTCCTATCCTAGTTCCGGTTGAGGATCCAAGTGTACAATCAGAGCATGGGCAGAAACTACATTCAGAAACTTTTGATACAGAGAATAATCTTTTGGCTCGCACCCCTTCAAAGAAATTTCAATCCACCATTTCATAAAAAGCAATTTTTTCAAATGACTCCCTTGAAATATCCATTGTAATTCTTCTGCTCTCTGGGGGAGGCAGAGATTGAACTATTGTGTGTAATAAAAAAGGAAATAAAGGTAAAAAAAATGGATCTTTTGAAAATAACCCTTAGATCTCAAAATTAACATTTTTAGCATGGGTCATAGTTTTTTTGTTTCTTTGCTCTTCAGCGTTTTAGTGGTTGTTGTTTGTTCATTGTTTTGAATAGCCTTTGATCTTCTTATTTTTTACCTTCTAGATGCATAATACATGTGTGGTTTTTTTGTTGGGTAGGGCCCCTCTTCAAAAACCACTTTTATTAGTCATTTTCTGGTCTCTATTTTAGTTTGCCATCATGCTGGCTATGCCGATCTCTGATTTCAATCATTCTTTGTGATTGATTTTATCATAATATTTTATATGACTAAGGGCCATTCAAAACCTCGTATCTATCTTTAAAATATTTATTAATATATATATAAACTTTATTGTCCCTATTTTTATTGATAAATTTATATCAAATTTTTTACTAAAAATTATTCTTTATATGTTTGGATGTGATTTTTACCACCTTCTCAAGATGATGCACTTGTTAGTAATTAACACTATATGAAATACTGCAATTATTTTTATTGGAATCCTTTTCAAATTAAGGATATAAATTTTATTATAATTATATATTTTAAGAACAATTCATATTATGTACATTAAAAGAGTCAGTAGCTAAGTGGTAGATATTCCCAACATACTAATATATACTTTTTAAATTCTTTAATTTGTTTTCTAAATAATTAAAGGAAAACAAAATTCTATGAAAACTAGAATAAATATATTGAGTAAATAATTATGACTTAAAAATCATAAAAATATAGTTGACACTTTTAAAATATAAGGATAATAATTAAGTGATATAACACCTAAACATATTAATGGTTAGTTTTGAGTTTAAATTTTAAATAATCCATGATTAACAAGGGTCATATAGTGGTTATTCCTTGTCATATTTATTGATATATAATTATACAAAAGTGCCTAATGTGACATGAGATTTTTTATTTGAAGTTGTTTCAATAATGGGGAAGATGTATAATAGAGTGAAATATCAATTGAATTCATGTAGTAAGTTAAGAACATAGAAATGTGAATGCTTTTAAGAAAATTGTAAGAAAATCTACGATGTGACTTTAGTACTACTGCTTAGAAGAATATTCAAAGTGAAATATCTTTGAGACTTATTTAACAATGCTCTTAAGAACGTTTGCCTCCGTGTGCATATGCATTAGAGAGTATAGTCAATATTCTATTGAGTTTGAGGTGTGCAAAGTCCATGCGGCTTAGGTCATAAAGATGATGTCAAATATGAATTCTTATCCACTATAACGACTTTCACAAATTAAGAAAGTGTAGTTGGTCCGTTTATTACATTCTTTGTGAGTTTGGAAAGATGATGTTTCAATTTGTACGTCACAATATTATTTTTATTTTAAGAAGTTAACAATAATTTGGTTCATGAAATATCCATTTCACAAATATAAAATATGAATTGGAAAGGATAATTCTTGTGCTAACATTGGGCATTACCTTTTTACGACATATTACCCACTCATATTTTTAATAAAAAATAGTAAAAAATTAAAATTAAAAATATTTAAATGATAAATACATTTAATTTGACATATATCATATAATCAACTATTAATTTAAGTGTTAAAAATTATGTAGTTGTTTTTGGAAAAAAGAAAAAAACTAACCTGGATACTATATAAAAAATTAATTATACATAATTTTTTTTACTATATCAGTACAAAGTTGAACTTGTAAACAACCAATTCTGGCCACAATTGGCTTCTAATTGAACTTCAGACTAATTTATACCACACATTGTAAATTAAGCAGAGAAATCATTGAACATCCTAATTTCATTCATGTATCATTTATCAATTTTCAAAATCATGTTGAGACATCACTATTTAGATTATTCTACCGTATGTAACAATAACCTCTCACAAATTCATCCCCAATCACCTTGTGACATAACAAATGTCAGTTTGGCCTATGGACCCATTAAATAGGGCACTTGAATAATCTTAAAAGAGCTAAAATGATAATCAAAATGAATTATCTAATTAAATAAGATTAAATGCTTAGTTGAATTATCCATTTGCAATTAATGGATATCTAAAAATAAAAATTTCAAAATTCAAAATATCAAGCCATTCCATCAATGCCTTTATAAGTTTTCAAGCTCTTCGAAAATATCTCAAGTTATCTAATTTGAGAGTCATGCCTAGTAATTGAAAATCATAATTACATGACAACTTTTAACTCAACTTGAGTTAACCTCAACTCACTTAGGATTAGTTTGAACTCATTCTATGTTTAAACTCAACCTTAACTCATCTTGGATGAAGGTTAACTTTTGGAGGATATAAATAAAATGCCATAGCTATTGATATCTAATTTATCTTGGTGTAATATTATAATTCTCAAATAGATGCAAATAAACATTCAAGTAGTCTTATCATGCCAAATCCATAAGCTAAGCAACCAAGTCAAGATGCCAATGAAAAGAGCAAAAAAAGTTTCATTTTCAAAGAATTCTTGATACACAAACTGAGAAAGCCACTTCAACAAGCCATTTGGAGCTCCAAGAAAGGTAAAATAGTGTTTTCCTTTGTATTCTAGTTGTGCTTTCATTTGAATGTTTGTTACCTATGCTTTACCTAGTGTCTAGGCAATAGGTGTTGGTATTTTAGTGTGGTATTTTAATTTATTTTATTGGACTAACACAAGACTAACCTCCCCTCTACATATTTCTTGTTCACATGATGACATGTCCGGTGGGACCAAAGCATCCAATATGGCCAAGGAGATTGATCTACTAATTTTAGATTTTTTAACGGATGCATATAAATCTTTAAGTTTTAAGTTGTAGCTTTGGTTTTTACATTTTTTAATTTTTAATCAAGTCTCAGGTTATAAGCATCAATGCCAATTTTCCAAATCGACATTGATTATAGGAATCGACCACGATCTCTATGTAAAAAATAGAACAAGGTAGGGAACATGGCTAATAATGGTTTCACTCAATTTTTCTTTGCCTTCATTTTGTGTTTTATGATCTGCATGTTGTTTGTATAACCCATTTCTTAAAGATTATGTGAAATGTTTGGGTTTTAAGCTAATTTACTAATCCTTTTTTGGTCAAAACAGACTTTGTTTTAATGTGTTTTATAGGATATGTCAACAATATGCCTGAATGGACATCCATTTCTATAATCAACATCTATATCTGTGGATCGGTGATGATTGATCTTTGAGACAAGAAATCAAAAACCCAAGAGCTAAATTTAAAATGATTTCTCACTTGATTTTAGGCTTCTAAGAAGGCAAACCGTCTAACAATTTGCAGGTCCTACGATGGAAAGAGCAAAGTTTAAGCATGTTCAAATCTTACACACATTGTACTTGGTTCTTAAAATATACTTAGTTGCTTTCATATCTTATTATTTTTGAAGTTTTTGCAATTATCAACAATGTCAAGGGGCTCAAACTTCATAACATATTTTTTTTTAGTGCTATAAAAATGAACTTTTATTTGAGTTAAATACTCATAAGAGTTTCATTTTTATGCTTATTTGTTGAAGTGTTTGTTTAGCAAGATGAGTGTCACATGTATGCTCTCCCCCATCCCCTTTAGGGAACTTGGGTGATCAAAAAAGCTCACTCTTTGCATTATGTCGCTTTAGTCCAAAGACATGGAAGGAAAGTCACTAAGGCCCTCCCCAAAATATGCATGATTTGGGTGACCCAAAAATGACCCTAAATTTCTTCCACTTGTCTTTATTTTCATGAATTTTTGGCTTGTGGGTGGGAGTTCATCACCTACCCATGAGTCCTTTAGGGATTCATTGACCCAGGAACTCATCTCCCAGAATAATTTCAATCTCACTCCATGGTGGGGTATATAAAATAAGGGTGACCCACTGGGATGCTTATTTTGAGTGATTAAAATAAGTTTTGTTAGTGGTACTTGACTTCATAACGTAGAGGCAACTCAAACATCACAATGCACTAAGCAATTGACGAATGTAGTGGTTATGAAAGGGACTAGACCTTTTCACAACAAACTGGTTGATGTGGACTAAAATGATGTAATTATTCCCTCATGTTTGCCACACATATGGGACCATTTAGAAATGAAAAGAATTGATAGTTTACATAACCCCTCATGCCGCAGACATACTGTTGATGTAGGATGAGTATCCCAAAGTTCCATGTTGCCATACAAATTTTTGAGAGAAAAAGGGGCCTAAAAACCCTAAATTTCATAATCTTTTGATTTTTGAATTAAACAAACTTAAAATCCTCTCAAGATCAAGTATGTAGATAGAATTCGATAGTATGATGTAACCTTGTCAATTTTAGGATTTAGGACATTACACTTAGGTATTTTTGTCATTTGTCCTTTTTACTTACATGGTCTTGAGTCAAAAATATTTGTTTATTATGCTACATCCAAAATGAGTCTTCTTTACACATTACACATTTATTTAAGGAGGTTTTATTCCATCCATTTGATATCACACATTTGCCTTAGATTTTTGTGTCTATGTCATTTGTTTGAAAGGGGCATCATTACGCTGCCCATTTCATTCCAAGTCTTTATGCTTTAGAGTCTTGAAACAAACCATTTTTCATACCTTTAAAGCATGATAGCGTAGTTACACTGCTCAAATTTTTTCAAAGACTTGTTGCCTTGTGTTCAAAATTACAAAACCAATACCACATGTGCCTTTTGGATATATGTCTAGTGTCATCATGTTGTTTGTTCTTGTCTAGCTTGTTGTCTATTTTTAAAAACCTAGCCTTTTGAGTTGAGTTCGAAATCAACCTTGACAAGTTTAGATCCAAACATTGATTTATTTATGCCTATACCTCATGTAATTTTAGCCTAGACATCAATATTTCACTTTTGGGTTGTGTAACTTAGGGTAATTCCCTACTAAATTTATAGATTATTTTTGTGCCTAGATTTGGGGAAGTGATCTATCTTCCATATCCCTAAGGTTCAATGTCTTTTTCCAAATGACGAGGTGTGTGTTTAAATCCAAATATCTAGTTTGTGTTAAAGTATTTCAATTTTGTTAGATTAAATATCTTGCCTTTTAGACCTCATTTTGTTTAAATTCTAGATTTTGTGCCATGTTCCCAAAAGACCTCAAAATTCCTATTTTGAGATTATCTTTTGTGTCTTGTTTCCAAAAGACCTAGCAACCTTTGTTTCTTTAGACCTAGTTTAGAATTGTTTGAAGCACTTTGTACTTGAGTTTGGCATTCTAGTATTTATTCATCCACTTAACCCTTTGTGTAAGACATTTGACATTAGACTATTTTTACCAAGTTTTAGCATTAACCTTTTTGGAGATACAACTCCTATCCCTAGACCAAGCTAAACCATATTTGAACCATTTGTCCTTTGGACCTTGTTTTTAAGAGTTTATAGAACTCTAAGCCTTTTTTTTTAAAATTTAATCATTGATTTGGATGTCTCGTTACACTCGTAGCAGATCCATGTACAATCCAGGTTATGATAATGTGGTCGCACAAGATGACTTTGTTCAAAACCCCTATGGGGATGATGTAATTTGTGAGACGGATCCTTATCCTCCTTACAATTCTCAATCTAGGGAATAAAAGCATAAACCTCCAGCATAGTATTTGGTGACACCTTATTTTCACCAATTAATGTACCAAGTTCATCCTTTCAATGTTAACGGTACTCGATCCCCTACCTATACCATTTATAGTCCTTTAGCCTGCATGAGCAACCAAGCTCCACAGCATCCAAGGATTACAATACTAGGACCTTGTTTTTTGGATTATGTGAGCAACCAAGCTCCAAAACATCCAAAGATCATTATTCCAAGACCACATCTTTTGGCTCACGATAGCAACTAACTTCACCATGCCTTACCATTACCATTATCGAACCTCATCCTTTGGCTCGCGATAGGAAACAAGGTTCACAATACCCTATCATTACCATGCCAGGCCCTCATCCTTTTGCTTATGTGAGTAACAAGATTTTCAATTCCCTACCATTCTAGGACCTTCCAAGTATGGTAGCTTGTTATCCCAAAAAGGTTGTGTAATTATGACTAGATAGGTCACAGTTACCATTTTAGGCCAACAACTAGTCTTTGTTAAGCCCATATTAGATGAGCTTATTTACAAATAGATCATTACCCAACCACTGATCATTCTTCCTTCATTCCCTACTTTCCCCCACTTTAGAAAACCCATGCTAGTCTTTGAGCCACAATAGAGACAATCATTACCTCTCCAAGATCCATCTTTCAAAGACTGAGATATGTTTAAATCTGATATTTTATAACCAATTATAATACAAGACTAAGAGAACTAACCAATTTATGATTTTTTTTTGAAACACCTATTTGTGATGATTCAACCTATGATGAATCACCTTTTGATACTATCTATGTTGTTAAGGAGTCTCACTCTGACAAGTTAGTCTTTGCTAAGTCACTTCTTAATGATTATAACCTCTTTTGGACAAATCATTATCTCTACCATTGTCCTATTTTTAAAGAGCCTCCTTTTGACAATCTAGTCCTTGTAGAGTTATCTTTTGACCTTTTTCCCCTCATTGAGGAGTCTCGCTTTGACAAGCCAGTCTCTCTAGAGTCACCCCTAGAGTCATTTCCTCTGTTTTAAGGGCTTAACCTAGATGATTCAGTCTATGTTTAACCCTTCTTAGATGAATCTATTTTTGAGGAGCTCATTGTGATATCATAGACCATTAATTTTTCAATACCAAACATTCAATAGGACATCATTGTAGCAGCATCCATAATCAAATAAAAATCATAATTAGAGTCAAGTTTTATTTTTGAACCAATATCTGATTTAACATCAGAATCGTAATCAACATCAATCTCCACATCAGATTAAGAGCCCCTTGAATCAAACTTAGCTTTAAAATTAGAATATGTTCATGGTTGTTACAACATTGGTTACACATGTCTTGTGGATCGATTTGTATATATTTATGATCCTTCCCTGATTTTTAAGGATGATTACTTCAACATCGACACAAGTTATCCTAGTATCTTCTATGAGGATTATGTTGCCTCTTTCCATTCCATTACCATTCCACATGCCATTAACACCAACCAAAATAGCCATTATATTGACATTCAACCTCCCACAAGTATCAATTGGAACCGATAGAATCACACCTTATTAAATTGCATCCATAGCGACATATCAATTGTAGAATATTAGGTCCAAGACTACATTCATGCAAAATAAGAACAATCTTCTAGTAAAACTTTTTTGAAGGCGTTAGAGGATAATTAAAATCTAAACTCAGCATCTTCTAATGAAACCTTATTTAAGGTGATAGACGACAATCAACGTTAAATGTTAACATTCCTTATTGAAACCTTTTCAAAGGTATTATGGGACAATTAAGACAACTATTGAAACAATTAATGGTTAAGTGCTTTTATTTATGTAACTTTAATACATTAAATTACATTGGTTAAATAATAATATATTTTATTATTTATCATGAGTTTATCCTCATGTAAATAAATAATAAAATATATTAAATGAACCTAAGAGATGTTCGACCCATTAATGCGGTGGTTGGAAAAGGTTAAATTATAATGATTAGATTACCTTTCATATATAATAAAGAGTTTATATTGTAAGATGCAATGAAAAAGGAGAGTTGAGAAGAAGTGAGAGGAAAAAAGATAGTATTGGGTACTTGTTAGTTTCTTATAATATAATTTAATAATATTTAAATGATAAATATATTTAATTTTATATAGACACACATACACACACACTATTAATTTTTGTAGTAGTTCTAAATACATAATTATTTTTTTTAATTTAAGTGTTAAATGTTATGTAATTGTATTTAGAAAAAAAAACTACCCTGGATACTATATAACAAATTAATTAATTGTAACTTTTTTACTGAACCAATGCAAAGTTGAACTAATATAAATAAAAAAGAGGAGGTCGTTGCTATCTTTATTGACATTATTGTTACTAGTTAGCATGCAATATGGAGGCAAAACCAATTTAGCAACTTCAATTTATAATGGATTGTGTGGATCATATGTCCCATTGTATGAAAAACAAGGAAAATTTTTAGGTACTTAACTGAATTATAATGTCCCCAAATGGAAGAAATTATTGCAAAAGGGTTTTTCTCAAAATCTGAAAATGCAACCTATAAACCCTAGATTGCAAAACAAGCTCTCAAAATTTTTAATGAACCTTAAAAACCATAGACACTAAAATGATAGGGTTTTATGGGTAAAATCTAGCCAATAACTTATTTTTAAATAACTAAAAATATGCAAAAAAAGTTTAGAATTTAAATTGCACAAATAAACACCTTTTTTACCCATTTTTTGAAGCTCAAACACCATAATAAGATGGCAAAAAAAATTGATTTATTATCAAAATTAAAGCTATTATTCAGAGTTAAATTCATCTTCAAACCCCTACCAAAAATAGTCATGATTCTTCAAAAAATACCAAAAAAAATACAACAACCTACTTGGGCATAGAAAATGCCAAAATAGCCCCTCTAGGTCGATCACCCCACTTCCAAAGCGCAAATAAAAATATCAAAAAATTATAGAAAATATTCTTGTCTTTCGCTAGTAAAAAATCCTTCAAAAACCAGTCAAATAATTAAATAATAATTCTACAAATTATTATTTAATTTTTCTCCTTCAAACCCTTCACAAATCATCCCAGAACTTCACACAAATAATCAAAAAATTAACAAATAAAATTAGATTATTTAATTTGTAAATTTCAAATCAATTAAAGCCTTCAAACCCTAGATCCAAGCTCTCCAAGTGGTTCATTCCACTTGCAAAAATAGCATAATAAATTATCAAACTCAAGATGCAAGGAAAAGACCATGAAACCTCATAAACATGCACACAAACCCTTCAAAGCAATTTGCCCCACTCCTTAGGGCAAGAACAAGATATTCTTTAGAAATGGTGGTGTCAAAAGACATTTTCAATTGATCAATTACCAACAGTAGCGAACATTTATTGGGCATACACCCCAATATTATTCTTTAAGCATGAAGAATAAATTTTCAAAATTCAACACATCCTCCATTGTAGCCTTCGCCATGTATTTATAACTTCCAAAGATGATGAAACATTTTGTAAAAATAAAACCCTTTTCTTTTTCCTTGCTTTAGCTCCCATGCTGACATCTCTTTTTGAATAATATATTAATTACTTACCTTAATTAAAATAGTAGTTAAAATTATTTTTAAGGTAAATAAATTAATAATTGATTCATTTAAGCATTTTAATGGTAAAAACTACATTTTAAATATTATATTAATTAATAAATAATTGTCTTATGATAAAAATCACTATTTCAACAATTAGTAAATAACTCAAAAAATAAAATTCCCCAAAAAGGGCTCCTTTAGTCTATGAAGAATAAACTACAAGTCTTCAAGACTAGTTTATTCCTGATATGAAAATAGGGACATCACAGTCCTCCCCACCCAAAATTTATTGTCCTCAAGCAATTGCAAAATCTAAGTAGGTGTCCCAACACACCTTATCAAGTAATTTCCAAATTTACCTATTTTTCAATGAAAAAAATACTCAAATGGCTTCTTCATGCTATTGTACCTATACTTTGGGGTTGCCCCCTCATGCTAGAAGTGTCATCATATCCTTCCAAAGGCTCCATATGCTCCCAAATGTTCTTATAATAAGGTTGTACCCTCCCATTGTGAATGCGTCTTACATCACCTTCCCAAGATGCCAACATAAGTATGTTTTCAAAATATTGTATGAGTTGGACCAATCAGCTTTTCCTTTAAGATAACATCATTGTAAATGCAAGTAGATTACTGATTTTTCATGTGGAAAAACATAGAAATAAACATATACCTTTTTTGACCCAAGAGCTGGAACATGTCATAAAATTCAAACAAAATCCCTTCCATGCATGGCTGTGTTTGAGCTCTTAAATTTGATTTTTCTGGATGACAAAGCTTAGAATTAATATATGCATTCATCCATCCTCCTATGAGTTGAATCATGCCCATATTTCTCAATTTTTTGATCATGTTAAGTGGCTAGAATTGCTCCTTTAACTCAAAATTTTCTTAAAAACAAAAATCAAACTTCATACAATTTTTTCCAGCTTTCTTCCTTGGTTGCCACGTGCAAGATACGTTGTTCTTTGCATAGAGTAAGGAACATGAATGTATCCAAATAAATTCCAAATTTTTTGGAGAAAAAGAAAACCAATTTTCTACCTCCTTGATCTCATGACTCAAATTATTGTTTTTAGCAATCATTGCGCTCAATACACATGGAAACAAATAGTGATTTTCATACCTTGAGGGTTGTTCCAGTGTAAGAAAGACCTAGTTTTTTTCTGCCATTATACATTTCTTATTGAGAAATAATTTTTTGATGGTTTTTGATGTCACCTCAAATCCAAAACAAAATTCAGATTTAGACATACTGATTTAGTGGATGGCTGAATTTTCTTTGAAGTCACTGGTTGTCCATGATCAAAATTTACAGTGTCTTGTCCTGGCCTAAAAAACACACTTGCATCCCACAACAATTTGGAACCTTGATATACCTCCTTATCCATTTCAAACAAGGTATTTTCCATATAATGGAAATCACTTGCATTCCACAACCATTTTGAACCTCGATCCATTTCAAACAATGGATTGTCTATACAATGCTCAATTTCTATTTTTGTATCTTTTGATTTTTTTTGAAAACCATCCCAAATCAAAGTCTTCTTGGAGCCTAAGAATTTCATTAATCACTTGTTCAATTTCCTTAGCCCTTGCTTCATCCTCTTACTCCCTTAATTGTTTTGTCATCACAATCTAATTTTTCATCTCCAGAAGTGCCATTTGACTACCTTTTAAGAAGTCCTTGGTTGATTCTAGTTTAAAGGTGAACTCCTCCACCTTAAGCTTCATTTCCTTATGTGCATTTAAGTCCTCATCTGCAACTTTGATGGCCACATCTGTGTCCTTGATCATGTGAATATTTTTTGATTTTGTTGTCTCCTTACAGCTTTGATTGTGTGTAAGTCCATCATAGTGACCCTTCTCTTTAAACATTCCCCTTTCACATTGTGCATTAATTCATCAAGAAGCTTTTTGTGTCAATCCACCTTGTTAGGGTTTATACTTCACTCTCACTTGTGATTAATAATTATTCTTTCCAATCTCCCTCATCCACTATATAATCATGCAACGAAAATGAGCAATTATTAGAATCATTGCAAGAATCAATATTTTCATCCACAACATACCTATTTACGGGATCATCCATGAATACCTCAGTTTCTATGTCTTATTCTCTTTGAATTTCAAACTTTATGATACTTCGTTGCCCCAAAGTACTTAGCATTTCTCCATGGTGGCCAATCATTTACAACCTTCTTTGTTACTTCAAAAACTCAGATTTTTTATGCTCACAATCTTCCACTCTAGGCTGTCCCAAAGTGTCACATTTATGTTGCTTACCCCCTGTCAAATCCAATTTTTCTGTTTGGTTGATTCCTCCATAGGAATCCTCATGAAGCATTGTCCATCCACTCTTTTTGTCTTCTACTTACAACCCTTGTTGCTTATAAATTATTGGTTCTTATGGCACAAAAATTTTGGTTAATCGTTGCTCACAAACTTATGATTTGTCTTTTTGTACATGCTCCATTATCAAATATGGCCTTAATTTTTCCTCACAAGTATTTGTAACATTTTCAAATGACATTTGGGAAACTAAAAATTTATTCTTTTTTAACTTTAAACCTGCCAATAAGATAGACAACAATGGCTCGGAAAGATCATCACTTTCATTGAGTGTTAAGGTCATCACCTTTTATATGGAAGTTATCATACCTTCTATAAAAAATTTACTTGCAGCTATAATAAAATGTTGAAACATTTCAAGAATAAGTGTATCACACTCTAAATCCAACATTAACACACAAGATCTGACCTTTGCCATATTTTTTAGAATAGCAATCCTCTTAGTAAAAAAATTTGTGATGTCACCAAGACCTTCAAAATTTTCCACCATCAACTAAAATATTTCCTTCATGATGTTCTCACTGTATGGCTATTCCAAAGCTATTTTTATTGTAATTTCATTAATACAAGTGATAGCTACAAGTCTCACATCCGAATATGAATATCTCAAAATCTTGGGTCTAGCCAAATAAACCACTAAAGAATTCATTGCCCAAAACATAGACTTAGAATCTGATTGTCCTATCATGGACAAACATTTTGTTGACTCCTCCAAAATATTGAGTAAAATATTTTTAAAATCATGTGGATGCTCAAAAAAAATTCCCAATCTATGAAGCTTTGCTCTGAATTCATCTTCACTCATTAACTCCATGATTCATAGAATATGCATCCAAATCTATAAACACAAACCCTCATAGGCTAGACAAGATTGGTGTTTTGATACCATTGTAATATCCCAAAATAAGATGAATTAATGTAAAAAGGGTTTTCCTCAAAATATTTAAATCTAAAAATACAATCATATACTGCAAAACAAGATCTCAAAACCCTTAATGAACCCTAGAAACCCTAGGTGCTAAAATAATAGAGATTTATGGGTAAAATTCAACCAACTTATTCCAAAATAATTGAAAATGTAGAAAAAATCAAAATTTAATTTGCACAAATAAGTACTTTTTAACCCATTTTTTGAAGCTCAAACACCACAATAAAATGGAAAAAAAATTGATTTATTATCAAAATTACAATGGTTGTGTTGTCCCCCAAAAGTATCACTCATTTTTGAAACAACATATAAGCTATTTTGGTCCTGCAAGACAAAATTATCTCTTCCCATTTCAAAAAATTATTCTAAAATTTAAAATTGGGAATTATTCAAACTTTTTCAGTTAAAGGACTAATAGGTCAACAGGGTCAAAGGCTTCTACAGGTGAGTTCAATCAAAAGAACAAGTTTCCTCAACACTTAGATGCTTTCGAGGCTGGTTCAACTCCTTGGTTCAACTAAAAATGTTCATCAACAAGCTTCTAAGAAGGATTGAACCATTGAACCATCGAACCCCACTTCTAAAAAGGTTCAAATGTTCAAAAGGTTCAAAGGTTCAATGGGTTCAAAGGTTCAATGACGTCAGCAGGCTTCAAGAGTTAAGCGCTTCGATCAACAAGTTCAAAGCATTTGGTTCAACACAGTTTGTTTCAAAGAGCTTGGTTCAAGCAGTCAATTGAATAAATAGAAACGAAGGAATGAACCATTGAACCGTTGAACCAAAGTTGGTTCAATCGATCGGTTCAAGTGGCAAGTTCAAAGGAATGCCCCAAAGCCAAAGAGACAAGTGCCTTTATGGAGGGCAGTGAGCAAAAGTGACCAAGGCAAGAAAATCCTGAAGCAAAATCCCAAAACAAAAGCCCGTCAGAGCCCAGCGAATGCTGCCAAGTCTCGTTTGTCGAGCCCCATTATACTTTGTTTCTAAGAGCTACAGAAGTTGCCACGTGTCCCTTGTAAGATAAATGGAATGTGCCAAGTGTCAACATCTACATGAATCCAAGTGAATCCCAAGTTTATCTATAGTGTTTCTAAAGCATGGTAGAAGCCATCACGTGTCATCTTCTGCAGGACACTCAAAAGGCATCCAAAGCCTCTATAAGTTAAGTGGATGCTGTCAGGTGTCCTCACCTATTTCACAGTAGAGGCTGCCACATGTCACCTATTGAGATTGGTGAAAATTTGACTAAGGCAAAGCCAAAGGAAAAAATTACCCTTGCAGAGGAATTTGAACCAAGCCAATTACCCTTGCAGAGGGCAGGGAGCAAAGGCGGACACAGGGAATTCCTTTAGAAAAGTTCTCACCACAAAATGGTTAAGGCAAAAAATCCTTCAGACTTTTTGTCTGAATAAATTCACTCGAGAAGAAAGCTTGACAGAAAACCCGACGAAAGGCTAAGGCAAAGTGAAGGAAGATTTCCTTCGAACAAATTGTCCAAAAGAATTCCTTCAGACTTTTTGTTCGAAGGAAAAGTCTGTTGAAACAAAAAACCCACCAAGAAAATAAAAGCCCAAAAAGCTGCCACGTGTGCCTTATCAAGTTGCAGCATAACGTGCCACGTGTCCCTTACAAAGTTTAGCAGAAACTTCCAAGTGTCGTCTATCGAGACACAATTTATAGCAGCAGAATGTGTCACGTGTCATCTACAAAACTTAGTGGAAGTCACCAATTGTCAACATCCACAACTTCTTCCTTTTATTGAGTAAGGACTGTGGTGGGTCCCGAGTGAGTGGCTAAAACTCGAATGAAATATGCCATGTGGCATCGTCCGCATGAATCTAAAATGAGTCTAGAATGTTTCAAAAGGGAAGCTAAAGTTTGGTAGAAGCCACCACATGTCGACATCCACAGTTTCCTCCTTTGGTCTCTTTATTAAGTAAGGATTGTGGTGGGCCCCCAGTAAGCTACTGAAGTAAGTGGAGCACGCTAAGTGTCATCCTCCGTGGAATTCTCAAAAGACATTCAGAATATGCCACGTATCTCGTTATAACTCTACAGAGCATGACAAGTGTCTATATCTGCATCTTGAGTTTCTTATAAGTTTCAAAGCTTCTTTCAATAAGCATCTCTCAGAGTCCCGCAAATAATGCCAAGTGTCCCGATCTATTTTGTAGTAGAATGTGCCACGTGTCAATTTTTAAGATCAACAAAAAGCGACCAAAGAGCAGGATCTGATTGAACCAAGGACCCGATTCAACAACCAGAAAATGAGGAACGATGAAGAAGACCAAATATATCCATGCATGAAATATGTTTCTAGAAGCAGACTGCCAAGTGGACATTGGAGGACACAAACATTCAATGGCGTGACCCGTTTCTCTACATTGAGAAAAGCAAATAGGCAAATACGCCCGATTCCAGCATATCTTCTTGACAAAATTTAAAATATATTGAATGCAACATGATGTGTTACTACTCCCAAGTCTTTCTTGGAGGGCTATATATTGGACTCTCTCTTATTGTTCCAAGGAGATCTTCCGGTTATCAAAAACAAAACTCTGCCCAAATTGAAAGGCATTACTGAGACTTTGAGCTCAGATTGTTCATCATATTTTTTTGTTTGAATCAAAAAGCAAGTTACTTTCAGACTTTCTGTTGTTATAGCTTGTATCATTCTAGGAGATTGTTCTTATGTCTATTTCTTAAATGTATTCTTGTTTATGCAATTTAACAAACAGAGCTAGTGGAGGTGACAAAGAAGGTGTCCTGGAGCCAGTTACTTTTAGACTTTGTGCTATCATAATTGTCTTCAGTGTGTGTTTATTTTCTATTTCTATGTAAATAACTTTGGGATGACTTTGTGCCCTCATTTTTATTCGTATTTCACTCTTTGGCAGTTGAGGTGGAGATTTTGTGTCTCATTTCATCCTGTCGGGTTACTGCACCCTATTATAATTACTTATCATCACCTGAAAGATTCTTTTTGTCTATTGAGCAACACTTATGAAAGAAGAGGAGTGTCTTTTGTCATTTCATCAGGATTTCTCTTTTGATTTGTGCACATCATCTCTGAAAAAAGAGAGATGGATGGTTTATCCTACCTTTGAGTGTTATTTTCTATATATATATATATATATATATATATATATATATATATATATATATATATATATATATATATAGCTCCTGCATATCTACAAGGAACCTCCCCTTGATGAGAGGAGAGATTAGTCCCCTTTTGATGTGGTAAACTTACACATTTGGGTGACCAATCTTCCTGTTGTGGTTGATCAGACCTATTTTGTTCATCAGTATGTTGATTGACAAAATATTCACCCAACAGGTTGTTTGAAGTAAAATTCTTCTTTAAACCCCTGTCAAAAATAGCCATGATCCTCCGAAAAATACCAAAAGAAATTAGCAACCTATGTGGGCATAGATAATGCAAAAATTGCCCCTCTAGGTCAATCACCCACCTTCCAAAGTGTTGTGAAAAATAACAAAAAATAATATAAAATGTTTTTGTCCTCCATAAGTGGAAAATATCTAAAAAGCCTATCAAATAATTAAATAATAATTCTAAAAATTATTATTTAATTTTTCTCCTTCAAACCCATCACAAATCATCCCAAAACATCACACAAATAATTAAAAAAATAGCAAACAAAATCAGATTATTTAATTTGTAAATTTTAAATCAATTGAAGCCTTCAAACCCTAGATCCAAGCTCCCCAAGTGGTTCGTTCCACTTGCAAAAATATCATAATAAATTAGCAAACTCAAGATGTAAGGAAAAGACCACAAAACCCTCATAAACATGCACACAAACCATCCAAAGCAATTCTTCCCACTCCCTAGGGCAAGAACAAAATCTCTTTTAGCAATGATGGTGTCAAAAGACACATTATCGATTCATCAATCACCAACAGTAGTGACCCTGTATTGGGCATGCATCTCAAAAGCTTTCTTCAAGCATGAAGAATAAATTATTGAAATTCATTATATCCTTCATTGTAGCCTTCGTCGTGTATTTATAACTTCTAAAGAGGGTGAACCTCTTTGCGAAAATAAAACACTTTTTTTTCCTTGCTTTAACTCCCATACTGACATCTCTTTTTTGAATAATATATTAAGTAATTGTCTTAATTAAAATAGTGATTAAAATTACTTTTAAGGCAAATAAATTAATAATTAATTCATTTAAGCACTTTAGTGGTAAAACCACTTTTTAACTATTCTATTAATTAATTAATAACTGTCTTATCATAAAAATCACTATTTTAACAATTAATAAATAATTAATTAATTAATATTCCCCAAAGAGGGCTCATTTAGTCTATGGAGAATACATTAAGGGTCTTCAAAACCTGTTTATTCATGATGTCGAGATGAGGACATCACATGAATGTATGTCACGAAACCGTTGACTTCCAATGACATAAAATTATTTTAAACTTTAAAATCATTTGTCAATGTTTGTTGGAAAATATTAATATTTAATTATTTTACTTCAATTGCCATTAAACAGGTATTAGTGTGGTTAACATGCAATGAGCGATAGGATTTTATTTTCTCCATTTTATTATGAAATCTTTTAGCAAACACATTAACATGGTTGATATGGTCAATAATTACTGCAGGGGGATGGAGGATGTGTCTTCAACTACTCAAGGTAACCTCCAACCCTTTAGAAATTGACAATTCTTACTTTAAGTAACCTCTTTCAATAACATATATTATCATTTATATTCCACATGCCACTTCAATTACACCAACCTGAGCAAAAAATTCAAGTAACTTATGTTTAATCATTCTCATGGAGCTTTTGACGGGAGAGAAAGAAGGGGGCTTCTTCAACTGCATTATGATAAAACACTATTGGAAGACCCAATTTTTCATTCTTATGTTTAGAAGTATGCAGAGGTATATGGTCCACAACCAAAGCATTAAAAATAAATAAAAATAAAACTTGAGATTTGTGACTTTTGCTTTTTGAGTTAGTATACCATTTTTATATTTGAAAAAAGTTACCTAGTTTCTTATATGGGAAATCACTATGTAAATCCTCTAAGTGTTCCAAGTTGATCCACAAGAGATGGTCAGTTGTTACTTACTTCTATTGTCACAGTGTTGAACTTTGATTACAATGAATCTTATTGTTTATGTCAATATGAGGATGCTTTATCTAAGCTTGGGTAAGTATTATTGGACACAATCATTGTATTATAAGTTTGAGAAAACATTCATTAGGGTCCCAATATTTATTTATGTAACATTTGTTACTTAATCTCAAAGTTGTAACATATGAAGCTCTTCATGTGTCTACATGTATCTATGATCAAGTACTAAAATCGTATCATGATATTTATTTTTTATTGTCTCACTTTATTTCAATATATATTGTTTTGTTTCAATATATATTGTTTTGGGTTAAATAATTAATAATAAAAATGACTTTATAATAAAGAGCTTTCCATTTAAAAATATGAAGTTGAGTTATGGTGGAATGTGTTTTTAGAGAGAATAAATTCCATTTGCTTCACAATTATTACATTAATACAACCACTTTATCTGTATGCTTAATATGTATTATTTGTATGAAAAAATATGAGTGAAAGTGGGTAAAATAAATGTAAAGGTGAAGAGACATAATTTATTTATAAGGAATGTTATATAACCTCTTAATAATATTTAAAAATATAATTAAAGTTTTTTATTTTATATATAATTTTTTATTGAATAAGGTAAATGTTTTTTATCGAAATTATAAATTGGTTTTGGGATACAATCAAGAATCCAGTCTTCTAAACAAGCAAAAACGTAGAAATAGATGAAAGGTATAATTTTATTAAGATATAAAATTTAATATATTTGTAAAGTTTAAAATATTATATTTTCAATTTATATCTAAATATATTATAATATTTTAAACAATAATCAAAATTATGTTATATAAGCCCTGTCCTTTGAGGATTCCAAACATTAAGATATAAATAAATGTACACTATTTTTTCCAAATTCTTCTTTCATTTTATATATTAACGTTATTATTTAAACATTAAATATTTTTTAAAATTTTTAAAATTAATTTTATTTCCAAAATTAACTAATTTTAGAAACATGTACAGAAACTTATATTTTAATATTTTATTGAATAATAAAATTTTGAAATATGTGCAAGCATATTTAATTTTAGGAATAATTAATTTAAAAAATATATACTAATGCATTTAGTTATCATTTGAAATAAAACACAATATAAAAAAATAGTATTTTACTTTTTTATATATTTTTATTTGTTAAAATTTATATATAATGTTTAAATTAAAGTGGTTTTGTCTTAAAATGTTAATTTAATTTTAATGTTAGCAAGTTAATGTTTTATGTGTCGCTCTTAAGGCTTGTCATTGTCTTCCGCTTTGGATCTTGGCTTACAAACTTTGATATTTTTTTTTAGCAGTATCTTGTGCTCGACAAGGAGAATTGTTATGTCGTCAGTCCCTCCTCATTGCATTATGTTGTGCCTTCGACAAGAGTACATGATTTACAAAGCGGCTCTCTACCAACCTATCCCCAAGCCTTTTGCCTAGTCTATCAATGTGCTTGTTGTTTTTCTCCCTCTAACTACGGGTAGTTGTCCCTCCCAGCCCATCCAACTCAATGCAAGTGAAACTTTGTTTGCTAAGTCATTTGTGATAACTCGATTAATGCTCCTTTGACATCTGTGGTTGATTCTATTGCTCCTTTGACAATTTTTAGTTACCCCATTTTGGTTTCTTTTGCTCCTATGGTGGTTGCAATCGAGGAACCTCATGTTCTAGCTCAGTCAGTCTCAGTTGACGTTCCAAAGGAGGGCCCTTATGGTGGGTGTTTCAAGGCCTTGTTTTTCTCCTCTTCTCCCTTCCCTTGCTCTCCTTCCACCCCTCTGGGTGTTACTTCATATTCGTTGGTGGATGGTATCCAAACTCATTGGGTGTATGCCAAATGAAAGAATGTTTTCAACACATTCCACCACTGCTCAGACTTATGCAAATCTTGGATCACTTATCGTTATGGGTCTAATGCCCCTTATCTAGTAGATGCATATTGCTTATCTTCCTTGTCCTTAACTACAAATATTATTTTGGGTGATGTTCAAGTTCATGTTGCCACGACAGCTTCTAAGCTATAAATCCCCAACCCTCCTCTGCTTGAGATGGAAGCTAAAACCAGCAGTAAATCCCTATTCAATAAATGCATGGGTTTGTTCATCTCTTTACCTTCTCTTTTAGCTTGGGCCTCTAAGGCATGGTGTTCCATCTCTCCTCCCTCTTTTTACTTGCTTTGTTTTGGTTTCTTTTTGGTGGAGTTTCAAATCCAAGCTGACATGGATTTCATTTAGAACTATAGTATGTGGTTCTTCAAAAGCTCAGGGTTTGTCTTTTACCCTTGGAACCCCTTTTTCTCATCAGATATGATTCAAATCATTGTTATCTTAACGTGGTTACAGATTTATTTTCTCCCCCCAGTGATGAGAAATGAGAGGTTCGTCAAAATCTTAGTGGACAACGTTGGTTCATTTGTGAAAATTGATGAAGCATCTTGGGGCCTCAATTTCATCTGAGTTTACATGTACATTGATCTCCCCAAGCTGATCTCTTTTTTGTTCAAGTTGCTCTCCTCACGTGGTTCATGGACTTAACATCTCAACTATGAAGACCTCCATTTTCATTACTTTCATTTCCACCATCCCGGTCATCGCATATCTAGGTTCCCTTCCAAGTCTCAGCAATGTCTTTAGTAAATGTGCAAGAACAAAGAAGGGGCTCTCGATCAGGACTTCAAGTGGCATAATCATGAAAAATTCTTCCAACCCCTTTCTCTTTCATTGGTTCTCTTGAGAAGAAGGGTGTTGTTGAGGTTTGTCCTAGGGATGAGCTCCTACCCCCCTCCTTTTCCCCCTCAGCTTACTGAGCCCCCTTCCCCATTTAGGCTCTCTACTCATATGGGAGCTAACTCAAAGGATGATCTATTCCCTAATTTGATCCCTCCTCAAGGGGTGCTTCTTGGTTTTCCCCTCCCAGGCCCTCTAAAAAACATGTTGTTGTGGGTGTCTCCCTAAAAAAGAAAGGGCACAAATCGAAGGCAGAGTTGCTAAGGGTGGAAGCAGATTCTCTTATCATCAATGGATCTTAATGGACCTTAGATGATCTCCTTTCTAGGCATGGGAGATGAATAGCCTCGGTGTGTGGTTAAACTGTCTGTGGTGTGTGGTGGAAAAGGTCATGGATTGTGGTTGTGGATTGTTTTGCTCTCATTTTGGGATTCTTTTGGTTGGCTCCTATTAGTTTTATATTTTTACTATCCCTGCTAACTTTTAGTTGAAGCCATGCAGAATCAACATATTTTTCCCTTCATTGATTTCCAGTTATTGTTTGGCATTTAGTTCTTTGTCTCTTCTTCCTTTCGTTGATGTGCTTCCCTAACAGGAGTTTGTTTCTTGCCATAGTTCTCATCATCTTGCATCATTGCTTTTACTTCCTCTTTTTGTTGTGGGGATTGCATTTATGACAATAAATTAGTCATTTTTTTGTGAAAATATAAGGAGATTGCATGTGTGTGAACACCCTTTTTTTGGCTAAATGGATAAAATTTTGTTAAAAACTTCATATATGGATAGGTGAAATGTCAAATATTGTTGAGAATATTTTTTATTAATTTTTAATTATATATATAATTTTTCTATAATTTTGCAAGTCAAGATAGCTAAAAAATTGAAATTGCAAGTGTACTAACACAACTTTTTAACCTTAATTTCATAAAAATCAATTGTTTTTTAAGCATAATTGACAATGTGTATATTGTTGACATATAATTTTTATAAACGTTCGATTAATATTCAAAAAGTTACAAGGAAATTTGTGACGATATGTATATAGTCCATAATGAGGTATGTTATGTTGAAATTAAGTAATAATTATTAATAATATTCTAACATTAAAATATATATATATATATATTCTAAAACTACACTTTCCCCTATCCAAACCCATATAATTTTTTTTTTAAATAAAAGTTCCCTAATCATATGTGTCGACAAAGACGAAAAAGACTCCTAAATTTCTTAGAAACTAAGTGGGTTGTTCCATGAATAGTTGCAAGCTATGTCTGAACCTACCCAAGCTTATACCCAAGGCAAATTTAGATGAAAAATGCAAAAGATTATTGAATCTATTTTTTGCAATTAGAGCTAGTTATTTTTGCGTTTGAAGCCGTGTATATGTTTGTTTGTTTTTTTTTGCTTTGTGCGGTCTGAAGTGGTTTTTTTATTGTGATGTTTTTTCGTTTATTTTTGCAATGATATATAGTAAAATAAATTTAATAAGGGCCACTCTGCATCTTATGAAATTGATTCCAGATTTGTAGGAGTTACCATTTAGAAATTAGTTTTTCAAAATCCAATCCAGTCAATATTTGGTTTTTAGAATTTCAGGATTGAAAGCATGAGAAATGAGATTTCAAATCACGTTACGTATGTAATAAATCTATACCATTTATTATGCCCCATATTTTATCTAATTGAATATTCCTTACCTAGTTTCCCTACTTGAGTATGCCCTACCTGATTGAATACCCGACCTTGAAGGTGGATTCCTAAATAATTTGTGAGCTTTTCAATCAATGGGTCCATCAATATGCATAAATGACTACCATGTAGCATGTAACTTGTAACATACCTGTAGTCATGATATGTTCAATCATACATGACATCTATCACATACCTGTTACAACATATACATATCCATTCACTCATACATGACATCTACATGTAGTCATAATATGATAACATATACCAGACATGAATGTAGCTAGTCACCCTAATAGACTCCATTCAGAATAAAATAAATCGAAACACAATTCAAAATTCATTCTAAAAATATACCGTTCACTCTAAAATAAATATCAAACAGATGGTTAATCCATGCATTCTTCAATTCTAATTTCATCCATTATTCCAAATTCACATAGAATAAAGTCATATTTTAGCACTTCAAATTCACATAAGACACTCCCTCATTGACCCTCATCATCCCTAATCACTCCCTCATCAACCTTTGTATTCACTTATAATCCCCATTCACTCCCTCATCGATTCTCATTATGCCTCATTATCCCTAATCACTCCCTCATTGGCTATCATCATCCTTCATTGTCACTAATCACTCCCTCTTCAACCCTCATCTTCCATAGTCACTCCATCATCATCCCTCAATGTCATTGATCATCTCTAAATACTCCCTCATCAACCCTCATCATCCATAATCATACCTAATCACTCTCTCATCATTCATCATCATTCTTCATCATCCCTACTCCTCATCCCTAATAACTCCCTCATTAACCATCATCATTTCTTATCATCCCTAGTCAATCTTTCATCATCTTTCATTGTCCCTCGTCATCCCTAATCACTCCCTCATCAACCCTCATCATCCCTAATCATCCCTAATCACCCCCTCCTCATCTGTCCTCATCCTTCATTATCCCTAACCATTCCCTCATTGGCCCTCATCTTACCTAATCACTTCATCATCCCTAGTCACTCACTCATTTAGTAGAGTGTGTTCCAATCCAATAGTCAGTAGAAAATTATTTCAGCCTAAACAATATATTTTTTAGATGAATCTTGAATGGTGTTTTGATTCCTTTTGTTTAGATTGGAGTGTATAGGGTGATTATTCTCATTCAAGTTTAGTAGATTAGGTAGAGTGATGATGGATTACTCTAGGCAAATTGTTGAATGATTTCCATGGTGGAAATAAGATAATATCCTCTTTGCACTTGAATGGCAAAATTCATTTTGAATGAGGGATGATGACAAATGATGATAGATCAAAAATTGCCTCTTTGCACTTGCTTTGTATACTATGATTTGGAAAATGAGTTATAAAAAATGAAACTATGTTTCCTCCTTAGTGGAAAAAATGATGTTGGTATGCTCTTTGGATGTGGGGATGTACGTGTGGCTTTGAAAAAGAGTTAATATGTTGCCTCAATGTTGCGTATCACAGTTTTTTCTAGCTTGGATCTTTTATTATTCTATGAAGAGTGGCAGGTTGATGTTTGGGCCTTTCAAGTTAGTATGAGCTTTGTCCTCAAGCCACTATAAGGGTTGTTGATACCCTGTTCCTAACTCACCCACACAATAATAGACTTGATGACATGTGTTTTGACATTTCCTGATGGTTTCATAGATTTGACCTTTAGAGTTGTTGGAGCTCACCCCTCTTGTCACCTCTACTTTACATATGTTAACAAGTGTAGTGATTGTGTCGATTCCTCATTGGTATTCATATTTTGATGAGAAGCAGGTGAAATCCTTGTTTTAGACACATTTGTTTATTTTCCATTTGGGTTACAAATGTTGAGCAAAAGGGTCAGAGAATTTTGGATCTTCTCATGTTTGTGAGTTATTCCCAAAGAATGATGTGGGTTATGAGTATAAATTATTAGTGTTTGTGGCACTGACTTTGTTATGGCATGTTTTCTCCTTGCATTGAAATCTTTGTGCTTGTGTAGGAATTATGATAGGAAAGTGGAGAGGGGCTGGAGTAGAACTACCAATGCTTACATCATTCCTCTGTGGTGTGGTCTCCTCAATGGATGTTTAGTGTTTGTCATTTAGGTTTAGTGTTTATCATTTAGGTTTCATTTTTAGGGTTTTGGGTTAAGGGTTTATGATTCAAAGTTTATAGTTCAGTGTTTGGAGTTGATTTTTTGAGTTATGGCATTTAGGTTTTAAGGTTTATGGTTTATCCAATTTTAGGATTTAGCGTCTATGATTTTGGGTTTGAGGTTTTATGGTTCTTGGTTTGTGGTTTAGGGTTCAACTTGCAAGGTTTAGGGTTTAGTGTTTAGGGTTTTAGGATTAGGATTTAAAGTTAAGAGTTTAGTGTTCAAAGTTTTAGGTTTTGGATTTAGGGTTTTGGGTTCAGTGTTTAGGCTTTAAGGTTCATGATCTTGAATTTTTTTTTAAGGTTTAGTGTTTACTACTGAGGGTATAGGGTTAAGGTTTTATGGTTTAGTGTTTAGGATTTAGGATTTAGGATTTTAAGCTTATGGTTTGGGCTTTAGGGTTAAGGCCTTAAAGTTTAGATTTTAGGGCTTAGTTTCTATGGTATAAAGTCTAGGGTTTAAGTTTTTAAGGTTCTATGTTTAGGGTCTAGGTTTCAGGGTTTAGGTATTATTATTTAGGTAAATATAATGTATGAATGATTGTATAATTACTATATCTATGCTATAGGTTGAAAGCTAAAGACTAGCCATTTATGCATAGTGATAGACCTATTGATTAAAAAACCCATAAATTAATTAGGAATTCATCCTGAATCTACCTTCAAGCCTTTTACATGTATGTCCCTAGTCACTCATTTCTCTATATGAGTGAGAATGACCCCTATCCTTTCAAGATATGGCTTAGCCAATGCCCCCTCTCCTCTCTATATATAGGTGATAACTCAAGATTATGGTTTATGGTTAGATGTTTAGGATTTAAAAATTTAAGGCTTAAGGTTTATGGTTGATAGTTGATGGTTCAAGATTCATAGTTTAGGATTGAGGGTATAAGGATTAGGGTTTAGGGTTCAAGTTTTAGTGTTATGGCTTAGGGATTAGGACTTAGGGCTTGTAATTTATATTTTATGCTTAAATGTTTGAGATTTATGGTTTATTGCTTAAGGGACAAAGGGTTTAACTTTTAGGGATTGGGGTTTGGTGTTTAGGGTTAGGGTTTTGGGTTTATGGTTTCACACTTAAGGTTTAGGGTTTAGGGTGTAAGGTTCAAGGTTTGGTGTTTGTGGTTAGGGTTTTTGGTTTATGGTTTCACACTTAAGGTTTAGGGTTTAGGGTGTAAGGTTCAAGGTTTTGGTCTTGGGCTTTTGGTTGAGGGTTTGGGGTTTGGAATTTAGTGTTTAGTATTTAGGGTTTGGGATTTAATGTTTGGGGATTATGGCTTAGGGTTTAGGATTTGAGGTTTAGTGTTCATGGTTTAGAGTTTATGTTTTGAGGTTTTAGGTTTAGGGTTTAGGGTTTAGGGTTTAGTGTTAAAGGCTTTGGTTTTTGGGTTTTCGATTTGGGTTTAGAATTTTCAATTTGAGAGTTAATGTTTAGGGTTTATGACTTATGGTTTACATTTTTAGGGTTGAGGTTAAGAGTTTAGGGATTAAGTGTAACGATTTAGGGTTTAGGTTTGGAGTTTAGGATTTAGAGTTTAAGGCTTGTCTTTTGGCATTTAGGGTTAGGGGTTAAAGGTTTAGGGCTTAGTTGTTGGGGTTTTGGGTTTAAGGTTAGGGTTTTACAGTTTAGGGTCTGGAGATTAGGGTTTGAGGTGTAGGGCCTAGGTTTTTAATTTAGGGTCTATTATTCAAGGTTTGGGGTTTACATTATGTGATTTAGGGTTTTAGGTTTGTTGTCAAGTTTTAGGGTTTAGGGTTTAATGGATTGGGGCTTAGTGTTTAGGATTTGGAATTTAGGTTTTAAGGTTTAGGATTCATGGTTTAGTGTTTAGGTTTAATGATCATGGTTTAGGGTTCATTTTTTAGGGTTTGGGGTGAAGTGTTTAGGGTTCAAGGTATATATTTCCATGTTCGGGGTTAGTTGTTTGGGTTTCAGCATTTAAGTTTTAAGGTTTAGGGTTTATGGTTTTAGGAATTGGGGTTTATGGTTATGGGTTTGTGTTTTAGGGTTTAACATTCAAATTTTTGGGTTTATTGCTTAGGGTTTCAGGATTAGAGTTAAGGGTTAAGAGTTTAAGGGTCATGGTTTAGGGTTTAGAGTTTAGGGGTCATGGTTTAGGGTTTGGAGTTTAGGGTTTAGTTTTTAGGGTTTAATGTTCTTGATTTTGAATTTTTTCAAGATTTAGTGTTTAAAATTAAGAAAATAAGGTTAAGGGTTTATGGTTTAGTGTTTAAGATTTAGGATTTTAGGTTTATGGTTTGGGGTTTAGGGTTAAGGGCTTACGTTTAGGTTTTAGGGTCTAGTGTATAAAGTATAGGGTTTAATGTTTTAAGTTTCCATGTTTAGGGTCTATAGTTTAGGGTTTATGGATTATTATTTTGGGTTTAGGGATAATGTATTAAGGTTAAGGGTTCAAGGTTTAGGGCTTAGGGTTTAGGGTTTAGGTATATTATTTCGTGTTCATGGTTTAAGGTTTATGGCTTAGGGTTTGGGGTTTAGGGTTTAGGTTTTAATGCTTAGGGTTTAAGGTTAGCATTTAGGGTTTGGGATTTTTAGTTTGGCATTAATGGTTTAGGTGGAAATGGAGTGTACTAGGTGATTAGCTACATTCATGTCCAATATAAGTGATTGTATCATGACCATAGGAAGATATCATGTATGACTAACATACATGTAGTATTATGTATGTGTTAGATGTAATGAATGAATGATTTTATCATTACTATATATATGATACATAGGTTGCAAGCTACAGGGTATTCATTTATGTATATTAATAGAGCCATTAATTAAAGTTGATTTTCTAAGTTGAGAGCAAGGTTGTTAAGAATATTCAAACACAAAGATAGCAAACTCCAAGTATAGTACATCTCCAACAACTTGATCAACTTCAAAATTGTAAAAAATAAATAATTGAATGTCAAAACAAGCTTAAAAAGTGAATAGCTTCATGACTGCAAGCAGACTTGACAGTCTACCAAGACAAAACAAGGGTCTATGTAGTCAAAATAATCATTTTCTTGTGAATAAAAGGTGTGTTGTTACTTAATTTATTGTATTCACAAATTTCTTGCATGTGTGAATGAAATACAACTTCATTTGAATATAATTTGTACTTGATCCAAGGTTCATGTCATTGAAACCTTCTAAAACCTATTTTTGTGTATCGATAGTCACTTGCAATCACTTATATCACGTAAGAAAAAGGTGCATGAGTTTGTTTAAAAGATTGGAGAAGTTGAGGGATGTATTCAAGACTTTGTTCCAAGTGTTAGTTCCTGAAAATAGTCTTTAAGTTGTATGAATAATCAATTTGAAGTTAGCAAGGTCTGTGTGCAGAGTCAAACCTTAGAATACGGTTTTTGATACAAAAAGAACCATAACTTGCATTTGAACTAGTAACATCTCCTCAACCTCATATGGAAGTTGTTAGATAAGTTTTATAAGGTAATCCAATAGGTAGCATACTCTAACTCACCTTGTTCTTACAAATACATATGACTATTTTTCGATCTACCTGGAGATAATCACAGGAAAGCTTAGTCAAAAGAAACTTCAAGTGTTTTACTTTGTTGATTGATTATAAACCTCTTAGGAAGGTCCAATGTTATTGTTTAAACACTATAGAATACTTTCTTAAAGTGATTTAAATAATTTTTCAGTTAAGCCAAGCCAATATCTTTCCAAGTAGGCAGATTAGGCCATTTGGACCTAAAGAGCAGAGTTGCCATTAAAGTCCAATTCTTAAGAAAGAAATAAAAGAAATTGGTTTCTCATCCTTACAGATGATATCCAAACATCTTAATAAATATTTATAATAATCCTTTGATGAGCTTAGATTAAGAACACCTTTTCAGGACCAAACACGCCTATACACAATATTGTAACAGTTATTAGGACTTAGTCAACTTTTTGGGCACTTTAGTGTTCTAATTGGTATTTTGAACTTGTGTAAAGATACCTACAAGTCTGGTATCATTTTCTTGAGTTTTTTATTTGAGTTTTTTAAGTGAATGAGTCCAAAAAACAAGGTAGTTGTAGATTTCTTTGTATAAAGTCCTTAAGAGGTATAATTTGGCCTAATATGCCTATAAAGAGTAGAGTTGTTGGCATCTAAGTTTTGAGTTGAATTTATTCATGAATTAATAATTTTGAGTCAAATAATTGGTGAACCCCTCAAAGTATTTTTCAAATAAGTGAGGATGTACAATTGAGTGAGCTTTAGGAATCAAATAAAGATTTTTATTAAAGGTAGATTATTGTCTTAGGACTGAGTACCCTATTAAGTCATTGAAAGTGTCTTTTGATCAGAATACAAAGGCTAAGAATTCAAGAGATAATACCAAATAATAAGGTCATTATTCTTTCAATACCAATACTCTGAAGATCTTTTGTGATAGACCAAGAGATAATTTATGGTTAGGAAGAGACCTAATTGCAAGCAAGTTTCTAGAAAACCTTGAAGTAGACCAAGTTGAGTAAGTGGAGAACTTAGTTTGACACTAGTAGGGAATAGTAAAGATCAAGATATGGCTTTTGTATTTAGGTAGGTCATAATCTTTGAGATCAAAATATGGCTCATTATTTAATCAGGTAGGGCAACTCAAGAAGATAAAGTAGGTAGAGAATACTCAAGTAGGCAAAGTAGGCATGTAATCCTCAATGGTATAGATATATTACATACGTGACATGATTTTAAAGCTCATTTCTCATTATATCTTTCGATCCTGAAATTTTAAAAACTAAGTATTGACCAGAATGAAATTAAAAAAATTAACTTCTAAATGGTAACTCCTACAACTTTATAATCAATTTTATAAAATGCAGAGTGGCCCTAATTTGTCATATTTAGTAAAATCCTTGCAAAAAGACAAAAAATTAAAATTAAAAAATGCTAAAAAATAAAAAACACAACACAACAAAAAAAAATAGATCAAAGGGTGTACGCCCTTTGGACTGTAAAGGGTGTACGCCCTTTCATCATTTTTCTTTTATTTGCTTGTGTTTTTTATTTTTTTGTGTCGGGACCGACCCTTACAAAATTTGTATTGATTTTTTTTTTCAAATGGCATACGCTCTTTACAGAAAAAGTTTTGTATTTTTCATTGTGTCATGTTTTTTGTCCCCCAACTTTGTGCATCCACCCATGTTCATATATTAAAACAATTATTTAGAAATTAAACAAAATATGTGTGCAAGAACTAAAAATGGGTTGTTATTGCATATAGGTATAATGGACCATGGCCATTGAATGTTGATCAATATAAATGATGATAAAGTAAACACACACAATTGTTACAAACTATAGTTGTGGAGAGAAAACATAGATTGACAAATCGTTCTTTCCAAACATGTTGTAATCAACTACATTTCCAAGTATACAACAAAATCATAGAAGAGCTCTAAAAGATATCATCAAATGTTGATGCGGATTGTAAACATTAAAAACCTTAATGAATTAGAAGCAAGAGAATATAGGAGACTTTTAACTTAAACAATTATCGAAAAATACATTGGGGCACAAGAAACATGTCACATGTTGGAGTTTTCATTTCAGAGAATAGTGGAGTATTTATCAATTTGAATGTTTTGTATGAAGTGTTCAAAATGATAGCTAAAATGATGAAGATGACCTTGACGAACATAAAAAATCTTTCATTGGTTCATATAATAACAAGCCTTTTTCTATGGAAAGTGTTCTTTATTAATGTTGCTAGATCTTTGACATATAATCCAAGGCAAAAATAGAGACAAAAATGGGAAGCAAGCACTATGGTAGTTATTGTGAGAGTATTCTTAAGGTTTGCCTCCATCCCTATGTGTGAATCATATAAATGGATTGATTTTTATGGCTTAGAATTATTAGTTTACAAGAAATTTGGTGGTATAGAAAGAGATATTGGACTTGATGATAATGCAATAAAATCATATTTGGAGTCATTCAATTATAATCCTTGGTACGTCAAGCGAAGGACTATTCTAGAATATGTTAAAAATCATAGTGATTATGAATATGAAGATAATAAACCTTTTCAACAAAACACATTGGAACATGAGTGGGAAATCATATCTAGGCTACAATGTGGCCAAATTATGGAAGTAACTAAAATAGATATGTTGGAAAGAAGCTATATTGAAAGATAAGAACCATGGAACATTGAATATTGAGGTAAAGAATACACAAATAAAAACACCATGAAATATAATGGATTTATCATAAATGATGATATAACACCAAATATGAATTATGGAACCTTAGGTACTAAAAAAAATGAGCACTTGATATAATTATGACACATTATCATCAAGGTCAAAATGTTTTGTCATTATGCATGATAATTCAAGGAACAATAAAAATGGAAACCATATATAGTTGGTGTCATTCATCAAGCTCTTCAAAATGTATCATTCTCAAAGTGTTCTCTACTTATATTACTTGCACCAAATAGAGTTGCAACATTCAATATTGTTGTGTTAATCACCCATTCACAATTTTGAATCCCAATCATGAATTTTGTTGAATTAAAAGGAACAAGACTTACAACTTTCCAAGAAGAGATCCACGAGTTAAAATACTTTTTGATTGATGAAATGAGCTTTATTGGAGAAAATTTGCTACAAAACATAGACTCACAACTTCGTCAAACATTTCTTAAAAATGCAAACATGAATTTTTGAGGTATATTATGATTTTGGTTGGAGATTTGGGACATCCTCTTGTTAGTGATAGACCACCATACGATGGTAACAAACATGCAAAAGTATTGTTATAATAAATAAAAATAGTTTTTACTTAGGTTAATATATTTAGATAACAAGGAGAAAGCAAGGACCAACAAAGGTTTCGTCAGTCTCTCACAAATCTGAGAGATGCAAATCTAACACTCGATGATTGGAAGTTACTAATGACAAGAACCAATGTTGTATTAGATAAAGCCACCAATGAAGAATTTGACAATAATATTCATTTGTTTTCCATAAATGATTATGTGCATAACCACAATAGAATAAAATTGCATTGATTGAAACTACTTGTTACACGTAGCATTGCAACCAAAGTCAACAGTGTCAAGGCAACAGCAAAAGGTTGAAATGATGAACTTGATGTGGAGTTAGTAATTGATAGAGATGCAAGGGTCATGTTAACCTCCAATGTTTGGATAGAAGCAAGTCTTGTAAATGGAGCTCTAAGGTATATTCAAAGTATAATATACAACCCTGGGAGTCAACACTAAGACCATGGACATATGTTATGATAGAGTTTGACAGTCACTCCAGAATAACCATTTGAAAATGAAACTCCACATACAATTCCAATTACATCAATACTGATGCAAACACCAACTACTCTTACAGTCAACTTAGACATCAACAATACACAAATCACAAGGTTTGACTCTTTTGAAAGCAACAATTCATATAAGACCAAAAAAACAAGGTTAACATTTGTGGTTATCTCGTGTAAAGTCTTTGAAAAGACTAAGAATATTTCCACCATTTACTTATGACTATTATGTCATGTCTCATTTTTGAAATAATTATATAGGAATGGACTTGAAGTCTATTTTTCATTTACCGTAGGTTGAAGGTTATAATGAGGGAGATAGTTTAATAATAATACATTTAAGTTGTCCAAAGATACTATATTTTATAATGTGAAAAAATGACACTTAGATGGTGTTATTATTATTAAAAGGGGTCAAAAAGCAATATTTATTAAAAGGGGTGAAAAAAATATATTTATTAAATGGCCAAAATTAATTAATGTTATGAAGGTGAAAAGTGAATATTTAATTAAAAATAATTTTAAGTACTTTTAGAGTAAAAGTGAAAAAGTGAAATTATAAAAGGACAAGTTGGGCCAAAAGAGAAGGATTATTCACTATTTCTTCCATTAGAAGTGCAACATCAAAGGATGAGATACCCTCTGTTAGATCAATAGTGTGTTGGGAAATAGGCATGATAGCCAGTTTTCCATAGATCTCTACAAGAAATGATAGATTGGGAGAGATTGAAAATGTCATTGTATCTAACACACATGATACTTCAGTATCAGTCAGAATCATAACAATGTGGGCACTGGCAAATATTTTTGATTCGTTATGTCACAATGCAGGTAGTGTGGATTCAGAGAAAAGTCCAATAATTGATTATTTACCTATATCCCTATTGGTAGAATGTGCATTGCGACTCTCAAAGGATGGTGATAAGATTTAATGGTTTTCAAAGGATCCTAATTGGATAATAAGTGGGGTTTTTCCACTTGAATACCTCATATTCAATTTTATTGATGGTCCTCTGACAATGGAGTAGATAAAGTCAAACTTAAACTAGAGACTCCTATTGGAATTCCCATAACATTGTTGGATGCAACAAAAAAGCAAATCTCTACAAAAAGCACAAAAGTCAACGTTGATTTAATGTCTATAAAGGAAAATATTGGCAAATTTAAGCAGTATCCACAATTAATGGAAAAAGATGGTTTCTTATGGAGGAAGCAAGTTCTATCTATTATTGAAGCTGCAAAATATCATGTGGGAAGAAATATGAATTCAATTCTTAGAGTATCCAATGTTGAAGTTATTGAAAAGTACATCCTTAGAGGGGGACATTCAAGATCAAACCCTATTATTAGTAGCTTTGAGTGTGAATTCATTGGTTCTATTGTTTTAGATATTCAGATATTGCTTGCAGAATATTGGACTTGGCTAAGATCAAATAATGCTCAATAAGAAGGATGGCTTAGAGGGTGCTTTGAGGATCAATGGCCTAGTTTGGTAAGTGCTAATGAATTCAATAGAGGGAAAGAGAAAAATTTGGAGGATTAAACGCAAGCGCATAGCACAAAAGTATTGGAAGAATTTTATGTTAACACTGTAGCTCTACTTTTTGAGCAAGAAAACCATGAAATAATAATTGAAACATTTGGTAGATTAGGAGTAGTTGGGTTATCTGCTTCTGTATTAGCTTTCAGTCTTGCCTACTACAATGGAGGATCTCATAGCTCTAACTCTCTGTTGTGTCAATTTTGGCGTAACTCTCTTTACAGGTAGTTATTTGTTGAGTAGAGAGTCCATAAGTACACCAATGTTGGAAGGAGATATTTATGCTCCTAAAATTTTGCATATGAGTCCCTATACTTGAATATGTGCAACTTTAAGTAGAATTGGGACATTTTTTATTTCCCAACAAATGAACATCCTCTGAAGTTGGGGATTTTGGTAGTGGCCAGGAGGGCATCTAACATGTATGACATCATATTAAATTTGTTCCTAGTCATTTTCTTAACTATAGAGATCTACCTACACAAACATGTGCTAATGACCTTGCCTATGGGAGGGGTGAGTCCATTCTCAATCATAAAATATACCAAGGGCACCTAAATGTACTTATGTTGGAAGGAGATATTTATGCCCCTAAAATTTTGTGTATGAGACAAGCTATGAGGATTTTCCTATTCTACAAGAACACGGCCAAACCTCATAGAGTTGTATATGACCCATAATCAGATGAGGGTAACCCAGGGGAATATTGCTTCAACAATACTTTCAGGAAAATACTCCAATGGGATATTGAAACTCTTTTCTTTGAAGGGTACATTGGTATAATGTCAATAGGTTTTCAGCGCGAGTCTGGCCAAGCCAAGGATACCATGGTACATTGTTTAGATCGGCTTAATATACTTGTTGCTTTCCAAGCAAGAGGGGCATCCATGAATACTTTGGCAAATGCAATACAAGTGGCTCAAGGGTATTTTGGGCAAAAGAATAGAGTTTGGGTAATAAGGTACTGCATATTTATGGCATCAACCTTATTATAACATTGAAGGCCTATCTTTGTAGACAGGTTGATTCAAGGATGATAACAATGACTTTTCAAGGACATGATCACGCAATCATCAAGGAAGGTGAAGAGTCAAAGACTCCCATAATTGCATTGCTTGAAGACAAGCAATTTCAAGAAAGACAAACTATTATGTCTCATTTTTTAAAATAATTAAATGGGAGTGGACCCGAAGTCTAATTTCATTTTCTGTAGGTTAAGGGTTATAATGAAGGAAATAATTTAATAATAATACATTTAAGTTGTCCAACATTACTTTATTTCACAATACGAAAAAATGACACTTAGATATTATTATTAAAAGGGATCAAAAAGCAAAATTTATTAAAAGGGGCCCAAAAAAAAATTTATTAAGTGGCCAAAAATAATTAATATTATGAAAGTGAAAAGTGAATAATTAAAAGTAATTTTAATTACTTTTAGGGTGAAATTGGAAAATTGAAATTATAAAAGGATAAGTTGGGTCAAAAGAGACGAAATATTCACTATTCAATTTTGATAAACAAACCCTAATCCAAAGTGGACAAGTTGGGCCTAAATAGAAGGATTATTCACTATTCAATTTTGAAAAACCAACCCTAATCCATAATTTGAGATTGTGTTCATCATTTTCATCTGAGGACAAAACCCTTATGATATACAAGGGTGGAGGACAAAAACCCTCGTACCTAATACGGTGATTCCATCCAGAGATCATTACTCTGATAACAAACTAAGATTAATCCCAATATTCAATGTGGTTGAAGATTATTATCAATTTTTTAATTTTTTGTGAAGGTGCTACAATACCATTGTTACAATATAACTACTACAATACTATTGCTACAATACCATTACTACAATACAGTTGCTACAATATTCAGTTTTCAATCAGTTGAAGATTGTTGTCATAGCACTTCCAGCCATCATCGTACTTATAGATAGACTATTGTAACAGCCTTCTAATAGCAAAGCGTGGACTTTGGGCATAGATCGCTGACTTCCAAAACTAGGCGTTAACCCTTGAAGGTTGATCCAATAGTTTGGGAGTTGTGCGTTCAACTTTGGGCACTAATTTTTGACGTACCAACATCCATATTATTGGTGTCACACTCATTCCTAGGTGTACGCTTTGAAACTGTGATTATCAACTCCATTTTGCAATGTTGGATGTTGTCATACAGTCCCAACAAGCTGCCGTACAGTCAATACATGCTGACATCACCTTTTCACAACATGTCGTACACCTGTCCCTATTGTACTGGCAAAGTAATTAATTTAAAGACCTCTCAAGGGAAGGTTTGTGGAAGAAAATCAACAATAATTGGTATTGTCTCTTTAACTTGTTATTGTACCTTTCAAAATTAAATAAAGATTGTTATTGGTATTCGTATGACAAGTCTTCACTGTGTAATCAACGTATTTGAATACAAAAGTACAGTTAGGTTATTATCAAATTTGAAATTATAGTATTGCAATTTGTTACCCTGCTTCTTCATTACCAATATTTTGTATGCTTTCATCCCAATTTAAAAGGGGTTTTAAAAAAATCCAAAAATTGTTTATATTTGTCTAGAAAGGGACATTACATGCTATGAAAAGATGCAAAAAAGGAAAATAACTTTCCGAGTGGAAAGATAAGGACCAAAGACTGAAATTCTTAGAAGATAAATAATGTCATGTACTTATTATAAATTTCTTTCTATAAATATAAAATGATTTATTATTTAGCATTTTATGTGATGTGTATGACAGATTTTTATGAATATTAAATGGTTCTTTATTTTTCATTTTATTTTTTTATATATATTATACCTTTGAATGATTTTCAAATGCTTCACTTTTATCGTTTGATGTGATCATTTATATTTTGATGAAATACTTCATATTATATGTTAAATAAAAATGTAATACCTACAGATACTGCTAACATTCATATGTTAGATACATCTATGTAAAAGACATCGAGAGACATCATCAGCGAGGCACCTATATTACATTGGATCCGTGACATGTGAAATAAACGCCTCAAAAATGATTTCCTAGCATCTTTTACATAAATTTATCTAAAATATATTATTTATATTTGACTCATATTTAATAATAAATTATTTATGATTCTAGGCTAATCACGACATATAAGTATTAATATATAAATAAATAGAAATTTAAGAGTGTCTTTAAAAAGGATTTGTGTACCTTGAGCTACATTAAAGTGTTTATTAACTTGTACATTTACGAGCACTTATCAAATTGATGTAAGGTACCATTACGAGGGCAACACCTTAGCACCTTAGGAAAACAACTTTGAATTTTTTTTATGTTAGATACACAAATTTTGGCATGTTTCAATATTAGGATAACAGAAAAAACAATTTTGAATTTCTCTATTACTTTGTCATGTAATAATATATGGTAAGATAGATAGATAGATATTTTAATAACGTCCAAAAACAGTCTATGGGACCCCCAAACTAAAAATCAAATCCCAAAGAAGTGAAGAAACCATGAGAAAAAGAGAGCTTTTCTTACTCTAGTTCCCTAGCTTGCGACTGTTCTACCTTTGAAGGTTCACTCTCCTACTGTGGATTCCGATCAAGAATTCTCCATTTCTATCAATGTTCTCACCCTCAAATATAGTAAGCATAGAAACACCTTGTAGGTTGCCCACGTATTTAGCTCAGATGTCATCATATGCGGAGCATTCCATGAGATAATGTCATTCTCTCTCAACTATACCAAAAGTGCACATAGGACATATTCTCTCTTCCCAGTTTTATTTTGGGATCTTCCACCTACCCGTCTCACATCGAAGCTGATGTGACTCGTTCTCAAATGTCCTATGAGCATCTTCGTTCTCCATTTAATTTTTGCCCCTATGTAAGCTTTTTTGTCATGCTCATAATTGGGGTTGAACTTGGTCATGTAGTACTACTTTTTCTGCCATATCTGCTTTGTCCACATGTTTATTTTAAACCTCTCCCTAACATATCTCTTTATCTCTTGATTGGTCTTCGGGCACTCATGAATGTTAATGTCCCACTTATCCATCCAGACCTTGTTTTGTTTCATCCACATCCTCTTTCACTTGCTCAACTCTTATTTTATTGCTACTTTTGGCCACCTATCCTCCTTCATGACCTCTACTTTCTTTATGTACCTTAGAAGACACGTCATCGTTGCTGCTTCTATTGCAAAACTACATGTTTCTGCTAGAATTATCTCATATGGAAACTGACGCTTTAAACTTAGAGGTACTTGTGATTAGACATTTTTGAATTCTCTTAAATGGCCTCCACTTTAACCTTGACATATAGCTAGCCCAAACATCGCACCCATGGAGTACCACTAAAACTACTATTAGCCTGAACAAGACCCTGGTGGTCTTCCAATCCTGCAAATCAGCATCTTTGCACCTATTTTTAAGAGATTACAACACTCTCCATCCTCCTTGAATTCATTTCATTATACATGCATCCCAACTAAGCTTGTTGGTGAAATCCAATCCTAAATATTTGTATTCTAAGACTATCTCAAGTGGGCTCCCCTCAAACATGAAACTTGCATGCCTTTTTTCTTTTCAACACGAGAAGATCAAAATCTTAGTTTTGCTAGTATTGACTTGCATCCCGACCTCTTTACAAAAGAGATCTAAAGCTTTCAAATGCTCACTTAAGCTTTGGGTTGTAGTTGCGGTCAAAATAAGATCATCAGCGTATAGGAGTTTGATCCCATAACTCGCTATGTAGACTCCACCACCCCCTAGTTTGTCGATCCATTCTTCCAACTTGTCAATATATAGGCCAAATATAATTGGAGATAAAGGACATCCTTGTCAATACTGATACTTTCTAATAAACATGTATGTAACCTGATCTTGGCTCTAACCAACTCGTTTAACCGATGCACTACTGCCCTGTACTCTTTTGGAACTCCAAGTTCCTCTATCCAACCTCTTAACTTATCTCTAGGGACTGTGTCAAAGGCTTTCCTAAAATCCATGAAGCAGCAGAAGGCTTCTTCATCTTTGTCTTCCCATACTTTTTCAATTAAATTCTTGTAATAAAGTGATATATAGTTGAATGCTTTGGCCTAAAGCCCGCTTGTCCTTTTGCTCTCTTTCCCTGATTTTCAGCCCATTCGTTTATTTTATGTTCAACCATGCTTCCAAACAATTTTTCCATGAGAGAATTAACCATAATAGTTATGTAGTTAGATGGGTTATTGACCTCTCCACTTTTGAAGAGAGGCATGACTAGGCTAGTGGTCCATTCCATGGGGAAACTATCCCGAGTGATGTTGTTGAAGATGTCCCTTATGTGAGGTGTCAAGATATCTATCCCCCATTTTAAATGTTTGGCCTGTAGACCATCTATAATTCTTAAGTTAAAAAACCTTACTATTATTCTTTCGATAGGTTTAATGATTATTGGACTTACAAGTGTAATGATTATCGCATAGAACATGATGGTGACAAGAGAGGTTCTTAGTGAGGTGCTCCTTCAACATAAACAAACCTATGGTGGTGAGGTGCAACAACGATCTAAGTGTTGTATTGTTTCTTAATCAAACCAAACATGTTAAGGTGCATTGCCATTACATTCAACAATTAATTTGGGTGACTACTAAAGGACTCAAGTTTAGGTTAACAAAAAAAATTATGAAGGTTATAATACAGTCAGAGCTAAGTTCAAAAATACATTAGAATTTAATGTAATGACACCTTGCCTTATTCTATTTGTATTCAATCCCGAAAATAATATAAAGGAGGAATTTTGAACTGAGGTAATATTTCATAGTGACCATAGTGTCCAACTAGTCGTGAAGTTTACCTATATCGTTTTGATTTTTGAAGTGTGCCTTCAACATAAACAAACCTAACAATGTTGAGGTGTGTATTGTTTCTTGAGCAAACCAAGCATGCTAAGGTGCATCGCCATTACATTCAACAATTGATTTGGGTGATTACTAAAGGACTCAAGTTTAGGTTAATGGAATTTTTATGAAGATTATTTCGCTGATTACCAAAAGAATCGAGGTTAGGTTAATGAAATTTTTATGAAGGTTATAATAGAGTCAGATCTAAGTTCAAAATATACATTGGAACTTAATGTAATGACACATTGCCTTGTTCTATTTGCATTCGATCCCCAAAATAATATAAAAGAAGAATGTTGAACTGAGGGAATATTTCATGGTGACCATAGTGTCCAACTGAGCGTGAAGTTTAACCATATTGTTTTAATTTTTAGATAACTATTCTTCCATAACATTTTTATGGCTCATCATATTGTTTATTTATATAAAGAATGCCTCTACCATTGTATAACCTCATCTATTGTTTTTGGTTTTTTTCATGATTTTTTAAAGAATGTCTTCACTAAAATCTGCTAGCATTAATTCCTCATTTTTTTAAATATTCCAATTGTGTTGGAACTGCAAAGATTACATATCATCCCCAGATGTGACTTTATTACATAATGTTTATAGTGGTACCAATGTAGTCCTCCATGCTAGAATTCTCTAGTGAGTTGGAAAAACATTGCCTTCAGATTATAGAAAACAAATTGGCTCAATTAAAACTTATCTGATACACAATATTGGATTGGTGACAATGCAGTCTTCTGTGCTGGAATTCTCCAGTAGCAGTGAAAGCATTTTTGCACTTCCATTTTACAAATGTGTTATATATTCATGAATAGTAATATCGATTCAGATGGAAAGTTTAGATTTAGGTGAGACAACCACCATTTGGTCAGTCTACAATGGATGTACAGTTTGGATAGTAGTAGTCCTTATACTTTTGTTTGGACTATTTAATCAGTACAAACCCTTTTGGATAGCTCTCATTTTAAGTGCGTATTTAGTCACGAACCCTTTAGACGTCGAAGTTCTCCTTCGAGAATCCATGCTACCTCAAGAAAATAAGATATCCATAGGACTTCATGGTGGTCCGCAATATGTTTAAGTTGTTCAAAAATGTACCCTCTGCCCTCAATAAATTTGTTTTTGTAAATAGTAAGGCTACATTGGTGCACAGGGGCAGGGATATGCAACGTGCAGATACAAGGATATGAAATTAAGGAATATGCACCCGGTGCGCTAAGGTGTGGTAGTTTTTCCTTGGGTGTGGATTTGAGTGGGACTCTGGTGCAGGTGTATCTCTGGTGCGACCTAAATATGTGTGGGTCTCCCATGGAGCACAAATATAATCGACATCCATAGTAAATAGAAATTTTTTATTTACTAGAAATAAAACAGTACGCTTCAAGCATAACATGGATGTTAAGTTTGCATCCTAGAGACAAGGATAAAAGTAAAGAATTCCTTGAACATCGTAGCTGATTAAAGAGTCTTCATTTGTATACTAGTAATTTACTTCCGGTAGAGACAAATCAATATGGAAAAACAATTGCCCAAAACTCACAAAATAACATGAAATTTTAACCCAAACCTGTCAAAAAATGTGTTTGCATTCCTTTACACAATAGTAAGTTTCCAGCAAATATGTTACGGAATGAAATAGAGCTGAAATTACGGTACTTTTTCTCCAATTTTTGAAAATAATGAAAACTACGCCAAGAGGGAGTTGACAAAATACTCAAAATTGTGTCACATCAGTCATACATCAGTCGTCCCTTGCATGTTTTATTTAGACAATTTTGTGGTTTGATCTTTTACTCTCTTTTTATGCTCTACTTGTTCTATCTTGTAGGTCATTTTTTGTTTGGGTAGATGTGCCTTCTATTTCTTCATGCGGTATCCTTTCGGAGATCTAGCCCTCTTAGTTTCACACCAGTCAAAGGCGGGCTTATCTAATTCAGAACATTAAAGTTCAAAACTATTCCTATTTGAATTATAAAGTGTGAGCTTTAACTTTGTTTCTCTTAAAAGTGATTATTAATGAAACTTTTTTTTAACAATTTTTTTTTGGTTAATATTATAAATTGAGATGGGAATGAAAATTTATTGAAGAATTATTTAGTAATAAAATTTAAAATGTATGTGACTTTAAAATAATATAAATATTATCTTAATTTAAAAATTTGTTATAAATTTTTTATTAACATTTTCTTTTATATTATTATCACTACTTTAAATGTTATATTTGTATAAAAAATACTCTTTATATGTTTGGATGTGGTGTTTACCACTTTATCTTTATGAAAAATTAAAAGTAAATAGATTAGTAAAAAAAAAATTATATTAAATTTTTTTAATAAGTTAAAGAAAAATATTTTCCATATAATTAAACATTTTAAAAACAATTCATACTCAATTTTAAAGAATCAATAGTTACATGATAGGGCTTGTCAACATATTAATATGAATTTTTTGAATTCCTTGATTTGAGTTATAAATAGTTTTTAAAACAGAAAAGATGATATGAAAATTACAATAAAACCATTAATGAAAGATGTGACTTAAAAGAATGTTGAAAATATAATCGACACTCATAATTGTGTGTAAGTATGGTAGCTAAGTGATGGAACTGGTTTAAATAGGAATATATTCCTCTCCATCAGAATAGGTGAGTGGTCATCGTCTAGACAATTATCATGTACCAAATCCAAGATGATTAGGTCAGGTAAGTGAGTGATAAAGAAACTTTAGTTCATGTTCTACGGAAAAATAATTTATGTTTTGTGTCTCCATGAAATCTTGATTTGCACCAATACATATTTCTTAGAGCATCCCATTTCATTGCAATAAAAAAAATCTATTTTGGAAAATATGTATCCTAGTTGAAGTGATTTTTTAATACTTTAAAAAAAAGCTTGTAGTCATAGCTATTTTTAAAAATGTATAAATTTATTATACAATTATTTTTATTTATAAATATTTGAAATTTATATGTTTATAATAATTTATTAAAAATAAATAAATGGTTATTTGCTTTGACATATTTAATTATCCTAAAATTTATTAAAAATTATTTCTAAATTAAATTTATTAAATATTTTTGTGTTAATGTGACTTGTTTCTATTTTTACTTTAAAATATGTTTAATTTTTATTAAATATATATTTTTATTATTTCAACTTATTTATAAATTATTTATTTTGTGAAAAAAAGTATATATTAATAAAATTAATGATTATATATATCATTTATCATTTATAAATTAGATAATTGAAATTTTACATCTCAATTATGTAGTTTAGAATATGTAACAATTATTTTAGTATATTGCATCTTTTCTTTTTTTTTAAAGATATTTAATTTTACACATTGTTTTAATGTATATCTTTGATGTTCTTTATGTCTTGTTCGAGTTTTAGTTTTTAGTTTTGTTTTGTATTTTTTTTTGTTTTTTTTTTAATTATTTTTACTAACGCTTTAAAATATAATTATAAGACTATCTTAAAATTAATCAACGTATTCTTGTTTATTTTTCTTGTCATTTTTGTATGATAAGGAATTGGCTCCTTAAGTTTAATTCATTTAAGAGAAAATGGAATCAGGGAATTTATAAACAATATGTACAAAGGATATATGAAGAAGTTCTAGTAGTATTATGAAGACTATTAGGTATTACAAAGTTGACAATTATTCAACTATTGGTGTACACTCATCTACTAACACTTTTTTTGTAGAATAAATTTTAATTCTACACAGAGTTATATTTCATGTTTAGAAAGTGGCATGAACACATGTTGGGTAAGGGAAGACTAGATTGCTTTACATCTGTGTGACTTCGATATTTTTATTGTAATAAAATAGAAAACTAAAAAAAAGTAAGATGTTATGAAATGCATTACTAAAATCTATCTATTATGAAAATGGATTTCGATATTACAGAAGTTAAAATCTGATACTACTAAAACTAGATTTCAATATCAATAATATTGGAATTTGATTATATTAAAACCGAATTCCAATATCAGTTAAACTAGACTTTTCAATATCATTAATATTAAATACCAAAAACAACCTATTCAAAAAAGCTATGGACCGGAATGAGTCTATATTTATTCAAATGTTAGTTAATTGTAACATCATCCACTTTACCAAAAGAGGGTTTACCTAAATTTTCATGTAGTTGTGTTTTGTATATAGTGAAGAGGAGGAAAATACCTTGCTTGATCTCAGACACAAGTAGGGTTTTCAATCAACGTACTTTCACTATACCATTCAATCAATTATTGATCATTGATGGGATTATTAATATATCCGCTTCATCATTACACCACAACCCAAAACACTGAAACTGTAGACAAATTGACTAATTCTTATTAAAAATTAAAAAATGTTAAAATGCTAAAATATTAAAAAATTGAACAATATTATTTTTTAACTACCTTTCTTTCTTCTTTTTTAAAAAAAAAAGAAAAGCAATAGCCGTCAATTTTGAAAGAATAATTGGTAAAAGGTCCCACCTTTCTTTTATCCTCAATTTATGAACGATTGAAGGGTGCGAATTGAGCATCATTTGCGTCGGTTTTTTCTTACTTAAATCATTAGATTTGGATTCGGAATAGACAATTCCAAGCACATCAACGCTGTTCACCAACTCCTCAATGCTTGGAGCGGCCGTTTGATTCCGACGAAGCTCCCATTGAAAAACAAACGACTGTTGACTTGGGTGCCCCCGAGGGTGGGGTTAAATTGAAGCCATTACAAACATCGACTCCACAAATACAGTAGATACAAATCTATGGTTCTGAGTCAATCATTACCTTGGAAAAAGAAACAAGAAAGTTTAGAGCAATGACAGGAATAAGTCATATGAAGGCCACTCTTCTTGTGGTTGTGCTGGTCATGTCTGTGCTTCATCCCATTTTATGTTACAGTGCAGAAGAGGGGGCCGAATGTAGATGTAATTATAACATGGAGAGTAATGTGAAGAAATTCATTGAAACTCCCAGTTGCAGTAGAAGAACAGTTTTAGGCAGGAAGGTCTTCAATCCGCTGGCTATTGCCACTTTTGGACTATGTGTTGGCGTGTCAGTATTTTGGGTGGCGTTTTCATATCTGTGTTTGAAGTGCGTTAAAAGTTTGTGCAGCTTGATCAGCTGCACCGATGATTTCGGCGAATATAGCATAATGTGTCGCCCCAGGATTCGAGCGCAGAACCACAACACAAGTCCTGCTAAACTCTTATGAATATGCTAAAAAGGATTGTGTTAATAAAGGGGCCTGTTGATTGTATTAGTGCCAGAACCCACAAGGTTTGTGAAGTTTGTTTTCTATATACTATATGACTATTTCAAAAATCACACGTTTTTTTTCAAAGAAAGCGGCCTGTTGAGGAATAAAGCTGTAATACGATGTTGGAAACTAAAATTATTCGTAGTTTTAAAGTCAAAATGGAATTGGTTTGTAGTAAAAAGAATTGTAAAGTTGACACTATTAAATAATCTGTTGAATAATACAAATGTTTTGTATATGGATACTTTGATGTCAATATTTTCAAGTCTAAATATAAAAATTTATTTTTTATAAAAAGAATCAAAGAAACTAATTTCATCAATCAAAAATAATTTTATTGTTAAATGGTTAGTATTTATTTTATTTATGTAATTTTAATTGAAATTTAAAATTAAAGTTAGTTGTATATTTATCAATTATTAATTTAAATTAAAAGTTATTAACACATTTGTTAATATTTAGTTGTTCTTATTTCTTGTTTTAAACCATTCAATTATTTAACTTTTCCTTCTCCATTTCTTATTAGGTTATGTTAGGAATGTGATTGACATGTCTAGGTTTGCTAGGAACATCATTCACGCTTTTCGGTATTTTATGTGGTCCCTTCCAACTAACATGTATTTTTTTTCTTTATCCCACCTAATTTATTTTTCGATCATTTAATATTGGTACAGGCGTAAATAAGGTCCTAATTTAAATTTAATTTGTCTATAAATATACATGCATTATACTTCATTTATTAAAAAATAGATTGAAATTTTTCGTAAAGAATTTAATGAACAGTCACATGCATTCAAGAGAGTTCAAATAACCATTAAAGCATTTATCATGGCGGCACACAAGTTCATGACATAGTTGCCATTAGAAGGAGTAATGAGGAAGGATACACAATATACACTACTAGGATTTTTTATGACACTAAAATTATTTTCAGTTATATAATTTTTCTATTTTCAATATTATAGCTTATTGTCTACAAAACGATATGTACATAGCAAATAAATACACAAGTAACCCTCAAAAAAGGCTCCAAAACATTTATTATTCCTTTAAGTTTTAGATATTTATGCTACTGTAAAATAAGGAGAAGAATTTATTTTGCAAATTATCGAGTCATAACGTAGAAATTTAAGCGATGTTATTGGAGATCAGGTTTAGTGAACACAATCACCAAATTAGGTTATGCATATCTTTCATTTTCTAGAACCATCACTTTCTCTCCTAATTGTCAAGAGAAGGAATCATGCTCTTAGGAGTGAGGTCTATGTCACCTTTAGATATGCATTTAAATTGTGACATTTGTGAACGGTTGTTGGTTTAACTGGTGAAGTTGCTTGGCTCACAAAGAGCCCACTAGGAATCAATTCTTGTTGCTAGCCAAACCTGACATGTGAAAAGAAATGAGATCAGAATTGTGCCCTGCACGACTTTAGAGGAATTGATATCCCTCGATCTTTAACTTTTAACTTAAGATCGCCACATAAAACAATAAATCATCAAATAAAAATTATGGCATTTTATTAACTATCACCATATATCATAATATTTAAGATACTCCTTTCAACCTTAAATTATTATCTTTTTATGATTTTGGAATTAATTGATTTTACTTCTATTCATATTTTATATGTATTATTTATTTAATTAAAACTAATTAAATGATTTTTTTTACAATTTAATCGTAATTCATTATCCATCTGATAATTATATATAGCAATTTAAATGGTGAGTTTAACTTGAGCATTTTATTTATATAAAATGTATGGAGAACAAATTTATTTGTGGGGCTTCATGTAACTAAATATCATACACTAAATTAATGTTGACTTAACAATAAACTTAAACTTATTTTCAGTTATAAATTTTTATATAAACACGATTAAAGTTTCAAACTATTCATATTTTAATTATGAATGTGAGTTGTATTTTTTTTCCCTTAAAAGTTCATATTAATGAAACTTAATGTTTTGTGTTTTTTAAAATAAATAAATGAGAATTTTTTTTAGTTTTTTTAATGGCATTTAAGATGGGAATTTAATTTTTTTAGGAATCATTTGTAATATAAAATTCAAAATATGTGACCATAAGATTACTTTTTTAAAATTATTTTAGGAATTTATCAAATTATGTGATCATAAAATTATTTATTAAAGGGGAGTGCTATGGAAAAGGAAATTTCGATACCGAGCTCTAATCATTATGGAAATTTTACGATGAAGGCATTTGCTTCGATGACAGTGGTTGGAGCAATGATGGTAGTGGGTTCAGTGGCAACAACAATTTCAAACACAGATAATTATAGTAATCAAGATCGAAGGGCAACTGGTCACAAAGGACTCGACCTATCGCTACAGCGGAAACTCGTTTCAATGCCCTGAGTCCAAATGCTCTAAAACTTTCTCCTCCTCTGATTATTGTTGTGGCAGTAGCATGTGATTCTCCTACGAATGAGGTAGGGGGCCTCAAAAGTCTACAAAGATGACTGGAATTGAAGGCATCGATGCTGCTAAGGACATTGTTGTTGCAGGGGAGACCCTGCCCTAAGATGACCTGCACACTACCTTCACCAACATGGTTTCTAGGAAGCTTTTGTGTCATCGTTTAGCCCTTACTAAAACTTTTCCCACTCGTCTTTGTAGAGGAACTACCAACCATTGAGAAAAAGGAAGAACACATGTCAAACCTTAGCATGATTTGTTGGTTCACAAAATTTTTACCGAACTTGCACTAACTCCATAAGTGGATTTTGAAGGAATGACAGGATTTGATTACTAGTAAGATTCAAACCCATCCCTATGCGAAAGGAATTTTATTGCGATATTTGAAAACATTGAAGACAAACATGCAATTTTTAGTGATGAAATTTGGTGGGAATGGAGACATCATTTCTTTATGGTGCAGCCATGGCACTTTGGTTTCAACCCATATACTGAAATTTTTAATTTAAAACCTATTTGGATTAGGCTTCCTAATCTTCCTCTTCAATTTTGTGAGCTTGATGTTTTAGCAACCATAATGGAATCCATTGAAAAATTTTGGGGTGTTAACCCCAAAACCCTAAAAAGGATTCATTCAACCTATGTCAAAATTTTAGTCAATGTGGATATTACTAAAGATTTGTCTGCATAGATAGAACTAAAACTCAAAAATAAAATATGAATGCAGCCTCTTGAATATGAAGGTCTTCCCTTTAGATGCCACAAATGCTTCCAAACTGGCTATTTGGTAAACGCTTGTTCTTCCATTAAACATAAAAAGAAAAATTCTTGGTGGAAGGAAGATGGCCCTAAACATATTATTGTACAACCTCTAGCTGAAAGAGAAGAAAGTAGCATAGCTCCTATCCCAGTTCCGGTTGAGGATCCAAGTGTATAATCAGAGCATGGGCAGAAACTAGATTCAAAAACTTTTGATACAGAGAATAATCTTTTGGCTCGCACCCCTTCAAAGAAATTTCAATCCACCATTTCAGTAAAAGCAATTTTTTCAAATGACTCCCTTGAAATCTCCATTACAATTCTTCTGCTCTCTGGGGAAGGCAGAGATTGAACTGTTGTGTGTAATAAAAAAAGAAATAAAGGTAAAAAAGAAATGGATCCTTTGAAAATAACCCTTAGATCTCAAAAATAACATTTGTAGCATGGGTCATAGTTTTTTTTGTTTCTTTGCTCTTAACCTTTTTAGTGGTTGTTGTTTGTTCGTTGTTTTGAATAGCCTTTGATCTTATTTTTTACCTTCTGGACGCATAATACATGTTTGCTTTTTGTATTGGGTAAGGCCCCTCTTCAAAAACCACTTTTATTGGTCATTTTCTGGTCTCTATTTTGGTTTGCCATCATGTTGGCTATGACGATCTCTGATTTCAATCGTTCTTTGTGATTGATTTTATCATAAAATTTTATATGACTACAAGTCATTCAGAACCTTATATCTATCTTTAACATATTTATTAATATATATATAAACTTTATTGTCCCTATTTTTATTGATATATTTATATCAATTATTTTACTAAAAATTATTCTTTATATGTTTGGATGGTTTTAACCACCTTCTCAAGATGATGCACTTGTTAGTAATTAACACTATATGAAATACTGCAATTATTTTTATTAGCATCCTTCTCAAATTAAGGATATAAATTTTATTATAATTATATATTTTAAGAACAATTCATATTATGTACATTAAAAGAGTCAGTAGCTAAGTGGTAGATATTCCCAACATACTAATATATACTTTTTAAATTCTTTAATTTGTTTTCTAAATAATTAAATGAAAATAAAATTTTATGAAAATTAGAATAAATATATTGAATAAATAATCATGACTTAAAAATCATAAAAATATAGTTGACACTTTTAAAATATAAGGATAATAATTAAGTGATAGAACACCTAAACATATTAATGGTTAGTTTTGAGTTTAAATTTTAAATAATCCATGAATAACAAGGGTTGCATAGTGGTTATTCCTTGTTATATTTATTGATATATAATTATACAAAAGTGCCTAATGTGACATGAGATTTGTTATTTGAAGTTGTTTCAATAATGGAGAAGACGTATAATAAAGTGAAATATCAATTGAATTCATGTAATAAGTTAAGAACATAGAAATGTGAATGATTTTAAGAAAATTGTAAGAAAATCTACGATGTGACTTTAGTACTATTGCTTAGAATAATATTCAAAGTGAAATATCTTTGAGACTTATTTAACAATGCTCTTAAGAATGTTTGCCTCCGTGTGCATATGTATTAGAGAGTATAGTCCATATTCTATTGAGTTTGAGGTGTGCAAAGTTCATGCAGCTTAGGTCATAAAGATGATGTCAAATATGAATGCTTATCCACTATAATGACTTCCAAAAATTAAGAAAGTGTAGTTGGTCCATTTATTACATTCTTTGTGAATTTGGAAAGATGATGTTTCAATTTTTACGACACAATATTATTTTTATTTTAAGAAGTTAACAATAGTTTGGTTCATGAAATATCCATTTCGCAAATATAAAATATGAATTGGAAAGGATAAGTCTTGCGCTAACATTGGGCATTACCTTTTTACAACATATTACCCACTCATATTTTTAATAAAAAATAGTAAAAAATTAAAATTAAAAATATTTAAATGATAAATACATTTAATTTGACATATATCATATAATCAACTATTAATTTAAGTGTTAAACATTATGTAGTTGTTTTTGGGAAAAAAAAAAAAAAAAACTAACTTGGATACTATATAACAAATTAATTAAACATAAATTTCTTTACTTTATCAGTACAAAGTTGAACTTGTAAACACCCAATTCTGGCCACAATTGGCTTTTGACCTAACTTTAGACTAATTTATACCACACATTATAAATTAAGCATAGAAATCATTGAACATCCTAATTTCATTCACGTATCATTTATCAATTCTCATAATCATGTTGAGACATCGCTATTTAGAGTATTCTACCGTACGTAACAATAACCTCTCACAGATTCATCCCCAATCACCTTGTGACATAACAAATGTCAGTCTGGCCTATGGACCCATTAAATAGGGCACTTGAATAATCTTAAAAGAGCTAAAACGATAATCAAAATGAACTATCTAATTAAATAAGATTAAATGCTTATTTGAATTATCCATTTGCAATTAATGGATATCTAAAAATAAAAAATTTAAAATTCAGAATATCAAGCCATTCCATCATTGCCTTTATAAATTGTCAAGCTATTCAAGAATATCTCAAGTTATCTAATTTGAGAGCCATGCCTAGTAATTGAAAATAATAATTACATGACAACTTTTAACTCAACTGGAGTTAACCTCAACTCACTTAGGACTAGTTTGAACTCATTTCATGTTTAAACTCAACCTTAACTCATCTTAGATGAAGGTTAACTTTTGGAGGCTATAAATAAAAGGCCATAGCTATTGATATCTAATTTATCTTGGTGTAATATTATAATGCTCAAATATATGCAAATAAACATTCAAGTAGTGTTACCATGCCAAATCCATAAGCTAAGCAACCAGGTCAAGGTGCCAATGAGAAGAGAGAAAAAAAGTTTCATTTTCAAAGACTTCTTGTTACACAAACCGAGAAAGCCACTTCAACAAGCCATTTGGAGCTCCAAGAAAGGTAAAATAGTATTTTCCTTTGTGTTCTAGTTGTGCTTTCATTTATATATTTGTTACCTATGCTTTCCCTAGTGTCTAGGTTATAGGTGTTGGGATTTTAGTGTGGTATGTTAATTTATTTTATTGGACTAACACAAGACTAACCTCCCCTCTACATATTCCTTGTTCACATGATGGCATGCCCAGTGGGACCAAAGTAACCTGTATGGCCAAGGAGATTGATCTACTAGTTTTAGTTTTTTTTAACGGATGCATATAAATCTTTAAGTTTCAAGTTGTAGCTTTGTTTTTTACATTTTTGTTTTTAATCAAGTCCCAGGTTATAAGGATCGATGCCAATTTTCCAAATCGACATTGATTATAGGAATCGACCACGATCTCTGTGTAAAAAATAGAACAAGGTAGGGAACATGGCTAATAATGGTTTCGCTCAATTTTTCTTTTCCTTCATTTTGTGTTTGATGATCTGCATGTTGTTTGTATAACCCATTTCTTACAGAATATGTGAGATGTTTGGGTTTTAAGCTAATTTATTAATCATTTTTTGGTCAAAATAGACTTTGTTTTAATGTGTTTTATAAGAAATGTCAACAATCTACCTTAATGGACATCAATTCCTATAATCAACATCTATATCTGTGGATCGGTGATGATTGATCTTTGAGACAAGAAATCAAAAACCCGAGAGCTAAATTTAAAATGTTTTCTCACTTAATTTTAAGCTTCTAAGTAGGCAAACCCTCTAACAATTTGTAGGTCCTGCGATGGAAAGAGCAAAGTTTAAGCATGTTTAAATCTTACACACATTGTACTTGGTGCTTAAAATATACTTAGTTGCTTTCATCTCTTAGTTATTTTTTAAGTTTTTGCAATTATCAACAACGCCAAGGGGGTCAAACTTCATAACATATTTTGTTTTAGTGCTATAAAAATGAACTTTTATTTGAGTTAAATACTCATAAGAGTTTCATTTTTATGCTTATTTGTTGAAGTGTTTGTTTAGCAAGATGAGTGTTGCATGTATGCTCTCCCCCATCCCCTTTAGGGAACTTGAGTGATCAAAAAATCTCACTCTTTGCATTATGTCGCTTTAGTCCAAAGACATGGAAGGAAGTCACTAAGGCCCTCCCCAAAATTTGCATGATTTTGGTGACCCCAAAAATGACCCTAAAGTTCTTCCACTTGTCTTTATTTTCATGAATTTTTGGCTTGTGGGTGGGAGTTCATCACCTCCCCATGAGTTCTTTAAGTATTTATTGACCCAGGAACTCATTTCCCAGAATCATTTCAACCCCACTCCATGGTGGGGTATATAAAATAAGGGTGACCCACTTGGATGCTTATTTTGAGTGATTAAAATAAGTTCCGTTAGTGGTACTCGACCTCAGAACGTAGAGGCAACTCAAACATCGCAATGTACTGAGCAATTGATAAATGTAGTGGTTGTGAAAGGGACTAGACTTTTTCACAACAAACTGGTTGATGTGGATTCAAATGATGTAATTGTGCCCCCCTGTTTGCCACAAATATGGAACCATTTAGAAATGAAAAAAATTGATAGTTTAGATAACCCCTCATGCCGCAAACATACTGTTGATGTAGAATGAGTAGCTCGAAGTTCCATGTTGCCATACGAATTTTTGAGAGAAAAAGGGGCCTAAAAACCCTAATTTTCATAATCTTTTGATTTTTGAATTAAACAAACTTAAAATCTTCTCAAGAGAAAGTATATAGATAGAATTTGATAGTACAATGTAACCTTGTCAATTTTAAGATTTAGGACGTTACACTTAGGTGTTTTTGTCATTTGTCCTTTTTACCTACATGGTCTGGAGTCAAAACTATTTATTTATTATGCTACATCCAAAATGAGTCTTGTTTACATATTACGCATTTATTTAAGGAGGTTTTATTCCATCCATTTGATATCACACCTTTGCCTTAGATTTTTGTGTATATGTCATTTTTTGGAAAGGGGCATCGTTATGCTACCCATTTCATTCCAAGTCTTTATGCCTTAGAGTCTTGAAACAAACCATTTTTCATACCTTTAAAGCATGATAGCGTAGTTACACTGCTTAAATTTTTTCAAAGATTTGTTGCCTTGTGTTCAAAATTACAAAATCAATACCACATGTGCTTTTTGGATCTATGTTTAGTGTCATCATGTTGTTTGTTCTTGTCTAGCTTGTTGTCTATTTTTAAAAACCTAGCCTTTTGAGTTGAATTCAAAATCAACCTTGACAAGTTTAGATCCAAACATTGATTTATTTATCCCTGTACCTCATGTAATTTTATCCTAGACATCAATCTTTCACTTTTGGGTTGTGTAACTTAGGGTAATTCCTTACTAAATTTACAGATTATTTTAGTGCCTAGATTTGGGGAAGTGGTCTATCTTCCATATGCCTAAGGGTTCAATGTATTTTTCCAAATGACGAAGTGTGTGTTTAAATCCAAATGTCTAGTATGTGTTAAAGTATTTAAATTTCGTTAGATTAAATATCTTGCCTTTTAGACCTCATGTTGTTTAAATTCTAGTTTTTGTGTCTTGTTCCCAAAAGACTTCAAAATTCCTATTTTGAGATTATCTTTTATGCCTTGTTTCCAAAAGACCTAGCAACCTTTGTTTCTTTAGATCTAGTTTAGAATTGTTTAAATCACTTTGTACTTGAGTTTGGCATTCTAGTTTTTATTCATCCACTTGACCCTTTGTGTAAGACATTTGACATTAGACTATTTTTACCAAGTTTTAGAATAAACTTTTTTGGAGATACAACTCCTATCCCTAGACCAAGCTAGACCATATTTGAACCATTGTCCTTTGGACCTTGTTTTTAAGAGTTTATAGAACTCTAAGCCTTTTTTGTGAAAAGTTAATCATCAATTTGGATGTCTCGTTACACTCGTAGCAGAGCCATGTACAATCCAAGTTATGATAATGTGGTCACACAAGATAACTTTGTTCAAAACCCCTATGGGGATGATGTAATTATTGAGACAGATCCTTATCCTCCTTACAATACTCAATCTAGGGTGTTTCTATGCAAAATTGCTTTCTACATTCAAAGAAGAAATAAGAAACTAAAAGAAATGGTCAAAGCTAGAAGATACCTGATAAAATTGTGCGCACCGAAATCAGAGGTTGAAAGATTCTCTTCTTTGGCTGTGGAAGAATGACACCTGAGAAGAAAAGAGACTGAAACACGAAAAAATGTTAGTCAAAGATATGGTGGGCTGTCAGGCGAACGCCCGATCCCGAAAGTACGAAGACTTCCTAGAAGGATATCAACCCACTGATAAAAAAGCAGAATATTGGACTGAAGTAGATATAATGAAAGATAAAATGACAGAAATAAAGGATAGAAAATAAAACGCGTACCTGATAATGAAGTAAAATGTTCTGTGCAGTCGCCGATATCGGTCTCTGTGTTGCCGGTGTCGGTCGAAAAGGTGCCGACGTCGGTTAAGATACCGGCGTCGGTAGGGGTGATGACTGGCGTCGGTCGGGGCAAGTTCTGGACAGAGTATGGACGAATTGCAGAAGGTCTGACAGAGTTGGGATAGGGTCTGGTCAAGGTCGGGACAGGGTTTGGACAGGATCGAGACAGGGTTTGGATAGGGTCTGAACAAGATCTAATCAAGGTAATGTCGAGTCTGGACAGGGTCTGGGGGTTTTGGTCGAGTCTGGACGGAGTTATAGACTGGGATAGTGGGCAGAGATGTAAAGAAGAGACTCAGGGCTCAGGTCTACAGTCTGAAGATCCGAGATGATAGAAATAGAAACAACAAACAAATAATAACCAGAAAGAAATAAAACAAACAGAGTAAATACTTACCTGCCAGAAGACATGATAAAAGCCATGATTGAAGTTGTTGAAGCATTGCCATAAGTTGATCGAAGCGAATGCAGATTGGTTGAATGCTGGAGTTGATTGATCGCCAGAGTTTTGTGAATGTCCGAGTTCGGGGGTCGATTGATTGATTGATTAGTTGATTAGCCTTCGAGATTGATCGGCGGATGCTGATGAAGGCAAGGGGCGATTCGAGAGACGGTTCGATAACTGTTTGGAAAACCGATTGGGAACCGAATGATAACTGATAACGGGTAACGGTAAGGTGACCGACGTCGACAGGATCGCCGACGTCGGCCGATAAGTGACCGACGTCGGTGACATCGGCCGGATAACGACCGTCGTCGGCAGATGCACAATAGAGATAGAGTCTAGCTTTAGCTCTGTGCTCATTTTTACATGCTGCAAGGGTCAAGGCTAATGGAAAAAGTGATCGACAAGGGTTAAATAGGCGAAGAAGAATAAGATGGGGGATGACCAGGGGAGTCGACACGATTTCAGTGTCTACATTTGCCCCTTTTTGTCTTGTTGGTTGTTTTGGACGAACTGCAAGACAAAAACAGGTAGCGGATTGCCCCGATTATGGATGAGGTATTCCCCCTCAAAGAAGGAGTCGAGGGAAGGGAACCGGGAATCGGGTGCTGATTTGACAAAGAGTGGATGAAAAAAGGGTGAGGGTGAACGCTGCAAAAGGCGTGATTGTGCGCATACCACTGCACGAGATGGTTAGGTCAAAGTGTCACAGGTCAAGGGTCAAGGAGTGCCAAAATTGAAGTAACCGGGCCCCAGCATTTAGTCGTCTGCTGATTGGATTACTTAATCTAAGCTGAAGCTCCAAATGGGTCGTCGCGTTCTAGGTATCCCGGGCTCAGGAAGTGCTCCTAGAAACACGAAAAAATCACAAGTAGTGTGGATCAACCGGCTTGCGATCCTATACTTGTGAGGGTCAAAAAAAGTCTGCGCACAATTCTGCTAACCAGTCATGAGGTAGCATACATGCAAAAACAACCAAGGCAACAGTGTCTTGGAAGTGGTCGAGCTTGGAGGAGAGAGGTATGATCTCCAATGGTTGGTGGGCGAAGGGAGGAATGGACGAAAGAATGTGGCCGAGCTAACCCCAGAAGACAGTCGTGTCATCTGAGTGCTGCCTACATAGCCCCGGTCAGAGCGCTTCAGGGCAATGTAGTTCAGACAAAGGGTCCGAGTAGTAGACAGGTGGTCAAAATGGTCGATAGATTGGTCTTGGTTATGACGAAATGATGAGGAGAAGAGATGTGGCAGCCGTTTCCAAATGGTGTATTCTGCAACATTGGTTGAGAGGTCTTTCATCCTGAGCAATATTCCATATTCGTGATGGATGTATGCTAAAAATGAATTGAGGTCTATTTATGCTTCAGCAAGTATTGGTTTATGCTGAACATAAATTGCGGCGGGTCGATAGTTTCCATGTGTATTGGTGTTCATAGAAACTAGGGTGAATAGGCTATGGGAGTGGTCTGAAAAGAGAGTTGAGGTGAGTGACAAGTGATGGTGAATGTGACCAAAGTGCAGAAGAAGTGAAAAGCATATTGCTCTTTCATTGACAAGGACCAAAAAGATAGCATAGATAGGGGTTATGAGAACCAAGAGCCCCATTCATGCGTGACGTCGTTGACCATAGTTATGTTAGAGCGGTAATCGAATCACTTTGACATTAAAGTGAGCTCGAAGTCCCTTGAGCAGGTGATAGGAGGAAAAAGGGTAATCCGTTTTTAAGAGCAGAAATAACTTTGCCCCTTTTTATAGGAGACCCTGAGACAACTATAAATCAAGTCCATGACTCATTATTTTTTTTTTTGGCAGACTGATCGATGCGGGAAAACTGCATAGAGATGTTATTTGCTTGGTAGTCAGTTGTGAAGCTGATCAATGCGGAAAGCTTTTAAAATAGTACTGTTTATTGCCAGATTAGTCATAGCCATCCTTCAAGGGAGTGGTCTAGATTTTTGTTTAATATAAGGGCTTTTGAATAGCTGTCCTTCGAGGGAGCAGTCTATTAATTACAGTAATGATAGTACAGCTGTCTTTTGAGGGAGCAGTCTGCTTTTTTATTTGAGTTAGTGACCTTGGATATTTTGACATCTTGATTTGTTTTTGACAGAAATGTGAGTCATGAACAAGATTATAGAAGGTCAAGGGTTCCCTTTTATGAAGACAAAGCATCCATACAGCATAAAAGGGTTATAGGAATTGTTAAGAGGAATAGGGTTGAAAGGAAGTAGGATTAAGAGGACGGAGATTGCTCAAGGGACGAGCTCAAGTTAAGTGTCAAGTGGACGAGTACTCGACTAGCAGTAGAACGGTTGCAGATGCAACGCATAAAAGGGCTCAGAGTCTGATAAGTCCCTGGTCCATGCTTGTGCGTGTATGATAAGGTCCAAGTCAATTAGGAGCGGACTTGCCCCATTTGGCTCTTTCCAGATTGGTCAAATGTTGATGGTGGATGTAGAGTTGGTTGACATGGTCGTTGATTGGTCGAGACTGGTCGAATGTTTGGATAAAAAGGTTGGTTAAATGTTTGGGTGAAGGTTGAATTCCCCCAGCGGGTAGGGAGAATGTTTGATAAATTGGTTAAGGTCGATTGAGATTTCGTGGTCAGATGGACGGTATTGATGTCGAATAAGGGGGTCAAAGGTGGCAACGAGACCATAGTCTGGTATGGAGATCCAGATTTAGGCGATGAAGTTGGAGAGGCATGGGTTGGTGTAGGTGATTTGGTAAAGAGGTGGTTAAGAGGATCCTTGATGAGAAGGGAATCCTTTCTCCATTGGTGATGAATGACAGCTTTAAGAGCGCAACAACGCTCAGTGTCATGTCCCGGAGTATGATGATAGTGACAGTATGTAGAGTTGTCAAACCAAGAGGGTCTTGATCCGAGAGTTGACGAGAGGGACGGTGTTGAAGGCTTGTTGATAATGTGGTCAAGAAGAGATGTGTCATTCCCCAGACATTGGCGAATGGCGACCTTGAAGGCACAACAATGTTTCGTGTCGTGTTCGAGCGTGCGATGATATGCACAAATGCGAGTGTCATCGAACCAGGGTGGTTTTGGTCCGAGTGATTGATATGGTTTGAGAGGCGAAAGGTTGATGCGAGACGACTGCAACAAGTGCCGTAAGAGCAAGGTATAAGAACCTGCTAACGGGTCTGGATATTTTATTGCAGTGAGGGTTGATGACGTTGGCGTAAGAGGCGTAGGAGAAGATATATGTTTGACGGGTTGATAGAGTAATGGAGGCGACGTGCCTCTGTGAAGGATGGGAGTAGGAAACACTCTAATTAAAGTGGACGGATGTGGGCCTAAGATTGAAGGTAATGACGAAGGTGGGGGAGGAGTCCTCCGGTGTGGTCTAGTGGTCTTCGTGAGTTTGAGTCGAGGGCCACTATTGTGCGAGGCGAGGTTAGATACGGGTTTGGGTTTAGATGTGGACGGAGGTGAGTGAGATATAACAATCTCAGGCAAAGGGCAAGAGGAAACCGTGACTGGGTCTTTCTCAATCGAAATGGGCAAAGAGACTGGTTCTTCTCTTGGTGGAGAAGAAATAGGAGAGTGTGGCTCCTCAAGTAGGCAGATGGCAGGGATGATCATGCCTTCTACGTGTGCTTGAGGAGTGGGCGAGGTAAGGTCTTTGGATGAAGGTAGGGCTAATGGCGTAGGTGTGGTCAAGGCGTCCTCCAGTATGAGAGAGGTCGATGGAGGACTAATAGGAGAAGAGGGTCCTTCATCCTGTGAAGAAGGTTGGTCAGGGACAAGAGGTAAGATAGTGTTGACGGTGTGTATATCATGGTCTTGAGGGTCATTGATCATGGTTTGGACGTTGTCTTGAGTAGGCGAGTGATTAGGAAAAAGTTGTTTGAAGATGTCGAGGTTTTGGTTGGGCGGTGCGTTCGGGTTATCCAAGATAAGATCGCCTTTGTCTAGCATGTCTTAGACGATGTTTTTAAAAATTTGACAGTGATCCGTATCATGGCCTTTGACACGGTGATAGTTACAAAAGTGGTTCTCCCTGTACCATGCAGGGATAGGTGTTGAGGGGTCGAATTGATGTGGTCGGATTGAAGGGAGATTGAGGACCCCCTGCTTGATGAGTTTATCCAAGACAGAGGCATATGACTCTCTAATTGGAGTGAATTGACGCTGTATGAATTGACGTTGAAAATGTTTATTGATGTAGTCTAATGTTGAAGATGCTGGTCAGTTAGTTATTGTTGAAAATGATGGTCTAAAGATGACAGTGTTTGTCGACCCCTTAGATTGAGAGTGGGCAGAAGAAGGTCTGGAAGAAGAATGGTCATTGGTTCTTGTGTTAGTGATACACAATTTGACCTTATCTTCTTCAATAGCGCAGAGTTCAAGCTTTCGGGCCATGGTGAAGGCCTCGTCGAAAGTGTGGAATGTTTGAACCCGCAAGGTGGATGAGATGTGACTGACACATGCTCGGGAAAAGAGCTCAATGAGCTCGGGTTGAGGCAAGGAGAAGGAGAGCTGGTTAATCAAGCCTCTCCAACGGGCGACAAAATCAACTACTGATTTGTCGTCAAATTGCCTAATGGAGTAAAGGTCTGTGATCGAGACTTGTTTAGTGATATTGATTGAGAAATGGTCAACGAATAATTGAGCGAGTTGAATGAATGAAAAGATAGAATGTCTGGCAAGGGAGCTATACCAGTCAAGGGCAGGGCCAGAAAGAGACATAGGGAACATGCGTAAAAGTAACGCATCGTCGTGGGCAATAAGATAGCAGGCATGTCTGAATGCCCGTAGATGTTGTTGTGGGTCTTCCTTACTCTGAAACCGAGTAAATTTAGGAAGCGTCCAATGGTTGGGGTATGGTCGGATAAGGACAGAAGGATGAATGGGCTCGTTGTAAATCTGGTCATATGAAGAGACATTATTTGAACCGGAGATAGAAGCTTCGAGACTGGACATTTTATCCATCAGCATCTTGATGACGTCTGCTGACGGATTGGTGGACGAAGCGCCCCCTAGGTTGTAAGGCGCTTGAAAGAGGCTAGAGGAGGTATACAACGTAGTCGGTTGTACTAGTAAGGGCGCAACGTACGGATGACTAGTCGCAGAGGCAGAAGTAGAGGCTAAGGGTGATTGCGTCATGAAGGTCGAAGGTATAAGTTGACTAGGCACCGCCAAAGGTGGTTGAATAGCGGGACTGGTAGAAGGATAGGTTGGCACTCCTACATTTGTGGGCGCAAGAGTGTAAAGAGTCGAGACAATCAAGTTCTGATACGATGTAGAACTTGGTTGAATTGAAGGTGATTGAGGGGGTAACGAAACCCCGATGGCGGTAGGTCTAAAAATAGACGAAGAGGCCAAACTTTTCGTATTGGCCATGGTTGAGTTAACGATTGAGGCGAAAGGCTAAGTCATAAAGGGTTGGATGACGAATGGTGTCGATGTCGTCGCCATGTCACCCGAAAGGTCTCGCGTTGGGTTTCTTGCGAGATAGTTATAGAGGGCTACGGTATTGAGGTCCACGAATCTTTTAAAATCTTGGTCCCCTTCAGGGACGATGGGAGTTTGAGTCGGGGTCGGGGTCGGGGTCGGGGTCGGTCCTGTAAGAGTTCTTTCAGTTTTCGAGTGGAACTCCATGATAGGACGGGTTAAGGACAAGGTAGACAAAGGTGGTTGACAGCTAGAGTGGTCAAGAAAAGCCTTGGTTTGACTGCGTGTCAAAACCATATAAGGCAAGAAAAGACGTCCTCACACACTCAAATAAGCAGATAAGAACTAAAAAGATGAAGACACAAGCAGATCCTAAAACTCTAGGAGTAAAATAGGATTATAGTGGCTTATGCCTTAGAATGTGTGTAGAGGAAGATTGGCTTTTAAGTCGAGTCCTAGAAGAAGTCTATTGATGGTTTCGGGTCAGTTATGGTGCTCAAAAAGTCTGTGTTAGGTTTCGTACGAGGCCTGGTGCTAAGGAGCAAGCTCCCCTCACTTCACAAGTCCAGTGGTGAGCTGGGCCCGCTTAGCCAAAATATACTTCGCCTATAGTAGGATCGTCGGGACGAGTAAGGTATCCGCTGGGGGATGAAATCCCAGTTGGGCCTTGTCTCAGGTAAGTTAAGATGTTTGTTTTGTGCAAGTGGTTTGGTCGTGTAACATGAAGTGATCTAAATTAATTCAATATGCGTTCGTTAATTACTATGTGTGGTTTAAAAGATGCAGGCAAACAAAAATGAATGCAAAGTGTTTTAATGTCCAAGTCGAAAATGTTTTGTTCGTATGAAGACGAATGGAGAAAGAGTCAAAAAGTATGAATTTAAACTAGTCTAAAAATGCAAGAAAGAAAGAAATGTTCTTTTTAGTCCTGCTTATGATGTCATTTAAGAAGAGACGAAAGGAGGCGAAAAGGAAGGAACCTAATGCACCTATATGAACGAAAGAAAGAAAGAACCCAAGGAAGGCCCTAGAGTCCCACCGGGCGTGCCAGAATGTTTCTATGCAAAATTGCTTTCTACATTCAAAGAAGAAATAAGAAACTAAAAGAAATGGTCAAAGTTAAAAGATACCTGATAAAATTGTGTGCACCGTAATCAGACGTTGAAAGATTCTCCTCTTTGACTGTGGAGGAATGACACCTGAGAAGAAAAGAGACTGAAACACGAAAAAATGTTAGTCAAAGATATGGTGGGCTGTCAAGCGAACGCCCGATCCCAGAAGTACGAAGACTTCTTAGAAGGATATCAACCCACTGATAAAAAAATAGAATATTGGACTGAATTAGATATAATGAAAGATAAAATGACAGAAATAAAGGACAGAAAATAAAATGCGTACCTGATAATGAAGTAAAATGTTCTGTGCAGTCGCCGATGTCGATCTCTGTGTTGCCGGTGTCGGTCGGAAAGGTGCCGACGTCGGTTAAGATACCGGCGTCGGTAAGGGTGATGACCGGCGTCGGTCGGGGCAAGTTCTGGACAGAGTCTGGACGAATTGCAGAAGGTCTAACAGAGTTGGGATAGGGTTTGGTCAAGGTCGGGACAGGGTCTGGACAGGATCGAGACAGGGTCTGGACAGGGTCTGAACAAGATCTAATCAAGGTAATGTCGAGTCTGGACAGGGTCTGGGGATTTTGGTCGAGTCTGGACAGAGTTATAGACTGGGATAGTGGACAGAGATGTAAGGAAGGGACTCAGGGCTCAGGTCTACGGTCTGAAGATCTGAGATGATAGAAATAGAAACAACAAACAAATAATAACCAGAAAGAAATAAAATAAACAGAGTAAATACTTACCTGCCAGAAGACATGATAAAAGCCATGATTGAAGTTGTTAAAGCGTTGCCGTAAGTTGATCGAAGCGAATGCAGATTGGTTGAATGCTGGAGTTGATTGATCGCCAGAGTTTTGTGAATGTCCGAGTTCAGGGGTCGATTGATTGATTGATTAGTTGATTAGCCTTCGGGATTGATCGGCGGATGCTGATGAAGGCAAGGGGCGGTTCGAAAGACGGTTCGATAACCGTTCGGGAAACCGATTGGGAACCGAATGATAACTGATAACGGGTAACGGTAAGGTGACCGACGTCGGTAGGATCGCCGACGTCGGCTGATAAGTGACCGACGTCGGCGACATCGACCGGGTAACGACCATCGTCGGCAGATGCACAATGGAGATAATGTCTAGCTTTAGCTCTGTGCTCATTTTTACATGCCGCCAGGGTCAAGGCTAATGGAAAAAGTGATCGACAAGGGTTAAATAGGCGAAGAAGAATAAGACGGGGGATGACCAGAGGAGTCGACACGATTTCGGTGTCTACATATGGATTAAAAGCATAAACCTCCAGCATAGCATTCGGTGACACCTTCTTTGGGCCAATTAACGTACCAAGTTCGTCCTTTCAATGTTAACGGTACTCGATCCCCTACCTATGCCATTTATAGCCCTTTAACCTGGATGAGCAACCAAGCTCCATAGCATCCAAGGATTACCATACTAGGACCTTGTTCTTTGGATTGTGTGAGCAACCAATCTATAAAACATCCAAAGATCATTATTCCAAGACCACATCTTTTGGCTCACGATAGTAACCTAGCTTCACCACGTCTTACCATTACCATTATAGGAGCTCATCCTTTGGCTCGCGATAGTAACCAAGATTCATAATACCCTATCATTACCATCCCAAGCCCTCATCCTTTTGCTTATGTGAGAAACAAGATTTTCAATGCCCTACCATTCTAGGACCTTCAAAGTATGGTATCTCGTTATCCCAACAAGGTTGCGTAATTATGACTAGACAGGGCACAGTTACCATTTCAGGCCAACAACTAGTCTTTGTTAAGCCCATCTTAGATGAGCCTATTTACAAATAGATCATTACCCAACCACTGATCATTCTTCCTTCAATCCCTACTTTCCCCCACTTTAGAAAACCCATGCTAGTCTTTGAGCCACAATAGAGACAATCATTACCTCTCCAAGATCCATATTTCAAAGATTGAGATATGTTTAAATCTGATATTTTATAACCAATTATAATCCAAGGCTAAGAGAACTAACCAATTTATGATGTTTTTTTTGAAACACCTATTTGTGATGAGTCAACCTATGATAAATCACCCTTTGATACTATCCATGTTGTTAAGGAGTCTCACTCTGACAAGTTAGTCTTTGCTAAGTCACTTCTTAATGACTATAACCTCCTTTGGACAAATCATTATCTCTACCATTGTTCTATTTTTAAAGAGCCTCTTTTTGACAAGCTAGTCCCTGTAGAGTTAACTTTTGACCTTTTTCCCCTCATTGAAGAGTCTCACTTTGACAAGCCAGTCTCTCTAAAGTCACCCCTGGAGTCATTTCCTCTCTTTGAAGGCCTTAACCTAGACGAGTCAGTCTATGTTTAACCCTTCTTAGATGAATCTGTTTTTGAGGAACTCATTATGATATCATAGACCATTAATTTTTTAGTACCAAACATTCAATAGGACATCATTGTAGCAGCATCCATAATCAAATAAAAATCATAATTAGAGTCAAGTTTTATTTTTGAACCAATATCAGATTTAACATCAAAAGCGTAATCAGCATCAATCTACACATCAGATTTAGAGCCCCTTGAATCAAACTTAGCTTCAAAATTCGAATATGTTCATGGTTGTTACAACATTGGTTACACATGTCTTGCGGATGAACTTGGATATATTTATGATCCTTCCCTAATTTTTAAGGATGATTACTTCAACATCGACACAAGTTCTCATAGTATCTTATACAAGGATTATGTTTCCTCTTTCCATTCCATTACCATTCCACATGCCATTAACACCAACCAAAATAGTCATTTTATTGACATTCAACCTCTCACAAGTATCAATTGGCACAGATAGAATCACACCTTATTAAACTGCATCCATGGCAATATATCAGTTGTAGAATATAAGGACCAAGACTACATTCATACAAAAGAACAATCTTCTAGTGAAATTTTTTCAAATGTGTTAGAGGACAATTAAAGTCTAAACTCAGCATCTTCTAGTGAAACCTTATTTAAAGTGCTAGACGATAATCAACGTTAAATGTTAACATTCCTTAGTGAAACCTTTTCAAAGGCATTATGGGACAATTAAGACAACTACTGAAACAATTAATGGTTAAGTGCTTTTATTTATGTCACTTTTATATATTAATGTTATTATTTAAACATTAAATATTTTTTAAAATGTTTAAAATTAATTTTATTTCCAAAATTAACTAATTTTAGAAACATGTAGAGAAACTTATATTTTAATATTTTATTGAATAATAAAATTTTGAAATATGTGCGAGCATAATTAATTTTAAGAATAATTAATTTTAAAAATATATATTAATGCATTTATTTATCATTTGAAATAAAACACAATATAAAAAAATAGTATTTTACTTTTTTATATATTTTTATTTGTTAAAATTTATATATAATGTTTAAATTAAAGTGGTTAAGGCTTAAAATGTTAATTTAATTTTAATGTTAGCAAGTTAATGTTTTATGTATCGCTCTTTTGGCTTGTCATTGTCTTCCGCTTTGGATCTTGGCTTAGAGACTTTGATATTTTTTCTGAGGAGTATCTTGTGGTGAGCAAGGAGAATTGTTATGTCGTCAGTCCCTCCTCATTGCATTATGTTGTGCCTTCGACAAGAGTACACGATTTACAAAGGGGCTCTCTACCAACCTATCCCCAAGCCTTTTGCCTAGTCTATCCATGTGCTTGTTGTTTTTGTCCCTCTAACTGAGGGTAGTTGTCCCTCCCAGCCTATCCCACTCAGTGCAAGTGAAACGTTGTTTGCTAAGTCATTTGTGATAACTCAATTAACGCTCCTTTGACATCTGTGGTTAATTCTATTGCTCCTCCGACAATTTTTAGTTACCCCATTTTGGTTTCTTTTGCTCCTATAGTAGTTGCAATTGAGGAACCTCCTGTTCTAGCTCAGCGAGTCTCAGATGAAGTTCCAAAGGAGGGCCTTTCTGGTGAGTGTTTCAAGGCCTTGTTCTTCTCCTCTTCTCCCTCCCCTTCCTCTCCTTCCACCCCTCTGGGTGTTACTTCATATTCATTGGTGGATGGTATCCAAACTCATTGGGTGTATGCCAAATGAAAGAATGTTTTCAACACGTTCCACCACTGCTCAGACTTATGCAAATCTTGGATCCCTTATGGCTAAGGGTCTAGTGCCCCTTATCTAGAAGATGCATAGTGCTTATCTTCCTTGTCCTCAGCTACAAATCTTATTTTGGGTGATGTTCAAGTTCATGTTGCCATGACAGCTTCTAAGCTATAAATCCCCAACCCTCCTTTGCTTGAGATGGAAGCTAAAACTGGCAGTAAATCCCTATTCAATAAATGCATGGGTTTGTTCATCTCTTTACCCTCTCTTTTAGCTTGGGCCTCTAAGGCATGGTGTTCCATCTCTCCTCCCTCTTTTTACTTGCTTTGTTTTGGTTTCTTTTTGGTGGAGTTTCAAAGCCAAGCTAACATGGATTTCATTTAGAACTCTAGTATGTGGTTCTTCAAAAGCTCAGGGTTTGTCTTTTACCCTTGGAACCCATTTTTCTCATCAGATATGATTCAAATCATTGTTATCTTGATGTGGTTACGAATTTATTTTCTCCCCCCAGTGATGAGAAATGAGAGGTTCATCAAAATCTTAGTGGACAACGTTGGTTCATTTGTGAAAATTGATGAATCATCTTGGGGCCTCAATTTCATCCGAGTTTACACGTACATTGATCTCCCCAAGTTGATCTCTTTTCTGGTCAAGTTTCTCTCCTCACGTGGTTCATGGACTTAACATCTCAACTATGAAGGCCTCCATTTTCATTACTTTTATTGCCACCATCCTGGTCATCGCATATCTAGGTGCCCTTCCAAGTCTCATCAGTGTCTTTAGTAAATGTGCAAGAACAAATAAGGGGCTTTCAATCAGGAATTCAAGTGGCATAATCATGAAAAATTCTTCCACCCCCTTTCTCTTTCATTGGTTCTCTTGAGAAGAAGGGTGTTGTTGAGGGTTGTCCTAGGGATGAGCTACCTACCCCCCTCCTTTTCCCCCTAAGCTTACTAAGCCCCCTTCCCCATTTAGGCTCTCTACTCATATGGGAGCTAACTCAAAGGATGATCTATTCCCTAATTTAATCCCTCTTCAAGGGGTGCTTCTTGGTTTTCCCCTCCCAGGGCCTCTAAAAAACATGTTGATGTGGGTGTCTCCCCAAAGAAGAAAGGGCACAAATCAAAGGCGGAGCTACTAAGGGTGGAAGCGGATTCTCTTATCATCAATGGATCTTAATGGACCTTGGATCATCTCCTTTCTAGGCATGGGAGATGAATAGCCTCGGTGTGTGGTTAAACTCTCTGTGGTGTGTGGTGGAAAAGGTCATGGATTGTGGTTGTGGATTGTTTTGCTCTCATTTTGGGATTCTTTCGGTTCGCCCCTGTTATTTTTCTATTTTTATTATCGCTGCTAAATGTTAGTTGAAGTCATGCAGAATCAACATCTTTTTCCCTTCATTGATTTCCAATTATTTTTTGGCATTTAGTTCTTTGTCTCTTCTTCCTTTCATTGATGTGCTTCCCTAACAGGAGTTTGTTGTTTGCCATAGGTCTCATCATCTTGCATTATTGCTTTTATTTCCTCTTCTTGTTGTGGGGATTGCACCCCTAGTTGTGTCCTAAGTCAATTCATAGCTCTGGTCAAAAGCATTTACCCCATCAAATTAAAAAAATTATAAAAACTTGTGGGTAATAAACTTCTAAAACCAAAATAATATGAATAAAAACCTGAAATTTTATTAGTTATATTATTTAACTGTGAACTAGAGAAATAACTTTTACTCCAAAATTATAAAACATCAATATTTTGGGAATGTGTGTGATGCAAAATCTGTAAACTTAAAAATGTGCCAAGGATAAATATTAATGTGGGCTCCACGCCAAGTTGCATAAGCACTAATATGTTAGATTTATTAATCCCAACTTTCCTTTCATACATTAAATTAAAAAAAGGCTTATGTTCTTATGTTATATTGTTTTTTTAAGCTTAGAAATGTATGTGGTGTGCATGAGTATAGTTTAAATGGTAGAATCTAATCTATTGAGTGTCTTCATTGATGTATGTTTAAAAATGGTAGACAAGGATAGGGTTAATAGATACATGTTTAAAAAGGGTCACCGAGGATAAAGTTATCAAATATTTGTAAATTTAATGATTAAGTCTTAAATAGATATGCCTAACATATCTTACACTTATGAACTAATTTTATATGCAATAAATATTCTTAAAATATTTGTACATTGTTTTTACATACTTAATAGGTATGACTCAATCTTTGAATTTTGAAAATAAATAATTGTGAAGAGAATATCAAAGACAATATTTTAGACCAAAAAAAAAACAAATTATAGATGCAAAAAGAGAGAAACAAAGAAAACATCAAAATGATAATGATAAACAAAGATTTTTAGAATACAGCGCCAAATTGACGACTAAAGATTTAGAAGCAAATAGAGACAACGTGCAAATAAGATGATAAAAATTTGCACATGGACATCTCAAGATGAACAATATGTATTAAGAACAAGATTACAAAGACAAATGCATTCAAATCAATTGATTTAGGCAGAAAGACAACTCAAACAAGAACTTAATTTTGAAGCATTTCAAAGCCACTAACATCAATCATTGATAATGTTGACATTAGTTACGAGAAAACAAATTCAATATCGATATATTGTGTGCTTGAAACACCAACTCAAGATGTAATGGATGTCATTGTTACAAACAATACACAAATTTATGATATACAAGAGGATACAACATCATGACCTAGAAGCAGAAGATGAATACAAAATAATGATTTGGAAGAGAAGTCAACATCACAACCTAGAAGAAGAAGAATGCAAGATTCACAAATTGATAGAGAAAAAATAACTAATCCCAATGGAATGCTTGGAAGATATTTGAATACATTTCAAATGTTTTTTCGATATGGTCTAGATAATGTTGCTTCATCAAGCATGTCCTATATTTGTCAATAAAGTTACATTGGAATAAATGTTTCTCAAACCCCCGTATGCCATGCATGCAATAGATGTCAATAAGAGAAAATTTATCATTGATTTTCAACATCAAAAAATATGGATCTTCGGCCACAAGTGTCAAAACTTGCAAACATAACATAGGTTGAGTAAATGTTAATATCATGTGTCAACCCAATCCTACAACTGACGAACAAAACTAGAGGTCAATATAAATATAAAGGACATATAAGTTTTCCACAAGAAGTAAAAGAAAATGTTAAGATTTTTGCTACAGTGAATAAAAGATTTTTCAATGATTATAGTTCGGAGGAGGTATCAACATGAAACAAATTACAACATTATTGCCAATAGAGATCGAGTATATAAGGCACTTAAATAGAAAATAAAACATGAAAATTTCTATTCAGATGTTCATATTGATGAAAATGTTCTTGGTGAACTTGCACTCAACTCTAATGAAAATATCTTCAACCAGCTAAACTGTGTCCATATGGAGTTTGATTTTGATGCATATGAAGTTGTATTTTTACCTCTAGTGGTGGAGATGGATGAAGCAAATATCATTAATCACATGACATCAATTGCCTCCAAACCACCTTATGCCCCAAGAGATATGGAATTAATTCATGCATGGGTAAATAACCCTAAAGCAGATCTTGGATCATTGATTAATTGCCTGGGGATATGAGCATCTCCTATCAATGAGTATTTTACGTTAAGCTTACTCGATATGATATTCCCAACATTTTTTTTATGGAAGATGTGATTGGCTAAAACCACAGTTGAGATAAGTACATTTTCATGAATTTTTTAAAAATTTGTTTCGATCTATGGATCGTCATTTTGGTTGACACCCATGAATTAGATATTAGATGATAAACATGATCATGAGACATCGTGCACAAAATCCATTTACTATGTTCATGAAAAATAACCTTCAAGATATGCCAATCACCATTAATGAGTTGCATGAGCATATGGACAATGTGTCCCATTCTCATCTAGATGATTGTTTGATGTGGTTTGGAACCACCCTGAGGATGTAAGGTCCTATTGGGCAAAATGTCATTGTGAATTAATTGACATGTTGTATCAAATTATATTGCTTACCATTTTAATCACTCTAAGTGCAATTGATATGTATTGGACTAGTCTACATGTGCTAATGTCTAAAACACCACCAAAAAATCCATGAGAGGCATAAAATTGTAGAAGATAATATTATTGTTTATCATAATCTAGTGGCAACTTGCAACATATAATTTTTTGGAAGGATATACTGCAAAAAGGAATGAAAGAAAAATATGGACAACTTTTATCTAAAAAATAATCTTGAACGAAAAAATGCTAATAAATACTTTAGTTCTATCGTTCACACATGGGATCCTTGGGAATATCCATGCCAACAAAACATTTGGTATGTTATCAATCCTCGTTAAATCTAGTTTTTATATAATATTTTTACTTTTTCAATGTAACTAATAAATTATGATATATTATGAATTACAATCATTACCAAATTTAACGCAACATTGATATCGTTGAACTAAAAAACAACTTACACATGTGGATATGAAATGTAACTACGAAATTCTAGTTAATTGTGTAGAACAACATGCAATGTGTAGATAGGGTGTCTACCTACATAAGAAAAGAAGAAGAATTTTTAGGTAAGATGTAGGTAGATGCAAGATAATGGGGACAAAAGGGGCGTATAAAGCGACACTTTTTTCTTAAAATAACAATAGTTGAACTTGGAGAAAATGTTAGAGACACTTCAAAAAAAAATTGACAGTGATATAAGAACATGATTGTGTAATTTTCAATTTAGTTTTTAAATATATAATTTTTTTCAATACCCTGATGATAAAAGTGTGCAAAATAGATGCATTTATGACAATAAATTAGTCATTTTTTTGTGAAAAGATAAGGAGATTGCATGTGTGCGAACACCCTTTTTTGAGTAAATGGATAAAATTTTGTAGAAAACTTCATATATAGATAGGTGAAATGTCAAAGATTGTTGAGAATATTTTTTATTAATTTTTAATTATATATATAATTTTTAAATAATTTTACAAGTCAAGATAGCTGAAAAATTGAAATTGCAAGTGTACTAACACAACTTTTTAACTTTAATTTCATAAAAATCAATTGTTTTTTACGCATAATTGACAATGTGTATATTGTTGACATATAAATTTTATAAACGTTCGATTAATATTCAAAAAGTTACAAGGAAATTTGTGACGATATGTATATAGTCCATAATGAGGTATGTTATGTTGCAATTAATAATATTCTAACATTAAAATATATATATATTCTAAAACTACAATTTCCCCTATACAAACCCATATAATTTTTTTTAAATAATAAAAGTTCCCTAATCATATGTGTTGACAAAGACGAAAAAAACTCCTAAATTTCTTAGAAACTAAGTGGGTTGCTCCATGACTAGTTTCAAGCTATGTCTGAACCTCCCCAAGCTTATACCCAAGGCAAATTTAGATGAAAAATGCTAAAGATTATTGAATCTATTTTTTGCAATTAGAGCTAGTTATTTTTGCATTTGAAGCCGTGTATCTGTTTGTTATTTTTTCCTTTGTGCAGTCTGAAGTGGTTTTTTATTGTGATGTTTTTTTGTTTATTTTTGCAATGATAGTAAAATAAATTTAATAAGGGCCACTCTGCATCTTATGAAATTGATGCTAGAGTTGTAGGAGTTACCATTTAGAAATTAGTTTTTCAAAATCCAATCCAGTCAATACTTGGTTTTTAGAATTTTAGGATTGAAAGAATGAGAAATGAGATTTCAAATCACGTTACGTATGTAATAAATCTATACCATTTATTATGCCCCATATTTTATCTAATTGAATATTCCTTACCTAGTTTACCTACTTGAGTATGCCCTACCTGATTGAATACCCGACCCTAAAGGTGGATTCCTAAATAATTTGTGAGCTTTTCAATCAATGGGTCCATCAATATGCATAAATGACTACCATGTAGCATGTAACTTGTAACATACATGTAGTAATGATACGATCAATCATACATGACATCTATCGCATACCTGTTACAACATATACATATGCATTCACTCATACATGACATCTACATGTAGTCATAATACGATAACATATACCAGACATGAATGTAGCTAGTCACCCTAATAGACTCCATTCGGAATAAAATAAATTGAAACACCATTCAAAATTAATTCTAAAAATATACCGTTCACTCTAAAATAAATATCAAACAGATGGTTAATCCATGCATGCTTCAATTCTAATCTCATGCATTATTCCAAAGTCACATAGAATAAAATCATATTTTAGCACTTCACATTCACATAAGACACTCCCTCATTGACCCTCATCATCCCTAATCACTCCCTCATCAACCTTTGTATTCACTTATCATCCCCATTCACTCCCTCATTGATTCTCATTATGCCTCATTATCCCTAATCACTCCCTCATTGGCTATCATCATCCTTCATTGTCACTAATCACTCCCTCTTCAACCCTCATCATCCATAGTCACTCCCTCATCATCCCTATATGTCATTGATCATCTCTAAACACTCCCTCATCAACCCTCATCATCCATAATCATACCTAATCACTCTCTCATCATTCATCATCATCCCTAATAACTCCCTCATTAACCATCATCATTTCTTATCATCCCTAGTCAATCTTTCATCATCTTTCATTGTCCCTCATCATCCCTAATCACTCCCTCATCAACCTTCATCATCTTTAATCATCCCTAATCACCCCTCCTCATCTGTCCTCATCCTTCATTGTCCCTAACCATTCCCTCATTGGCCTTCGTCTTACCTAATCACTTCATCATTCCTAGTCACTCCCTCATCTAGTAGAGTGTGTTCCAATCCAGTAGTCAGTAGAAATTTATTTCAGATTGAACAATATATTTTTTAGATGAATCTTGAATGGTGTTTTGATTCCTTCTGTTCTGATTGGAGTGTACTAGGGTGATTATTCTCATTCATGTTTAGTAGATTACGTAAAGTCATGATGGATTACTCTAGGGAGATTGTTGAATGATTTCCATGGTGGAAATAAGATAATATCCTCTTTGCACTTGAATGGCAAAAATTCATTTTGAATAATGAGGGATGATGACAAATGATGATAGATCAAAAATTGCCTCTTTGCACTTGCTTTGTATACTATGATTTGGAAAATGAGTTATAAAAAAGGAAACTATGTTTCCTCTTTAGTGGAAAAAAATGATGTTGGTATGCTCTTTGGATGTGGGGATGTATGTGGCTTAGAAAAAGAGTTAATATGGTGTCTCAATGTTGCATATCACGATTTTTTCTAGCTTGGATCATTCATTATTCTACGAAGAGTGGCAGGGTGATGTTTGGGCCTTTCAAGTTAGTATGAGATTTGTCCTCAAGCCACTATAAGGTTATGGCTATTCCAGAGCTATTTTATTGTAATTTTATTAATACAAGTGATAGCTACAAGTCTCACATCCGAATATGAATGTCTCAAAATCTTGGGTCTAGCCAAATAAACCACTAAAGGATTCATTGCCCAAAACATAGACTTAGAATCTGATTGTCCTATCATGGACAAACATTTTGTTGATTCCTCCAAAATATTGAGTAAAATATTTTTTAAATCATGTGGATGCTCAAGATTTTTTCCCCATCTGTGAAGCTTTGCTCTGAATTCATCTTCACTCATTAACTCCATGATTCATAGAATATGCATCCAAATCTATAAACACAAACCCTCATAGACTAGACAATATTGGTGTTTTGATACCACTATAATGTCTCAAAATAAGATGAATTAATGTAAAAATGGTTTTCCTCAAAATCTAAAAATCTAAAAATACAATCAATAAACTCTATACTGCAAAACAAGCTCTCAAAACCCTTAATGAACCCTAAAAACCCTAGGTGCTAAAATGATAGAGTTTTATGGGTAAAATTCAACCAACAACTTATTCCAAAATAACTGAAAATGTAGAAAAAATCAAAATTTAATTTGCACAAATAAGTACTTTTTAACTCATTTTTTGAAGCTCAATCACCACAATAAAATGGCAAAAAATTTTGATTTATTATCAAAATTACAATGGTTGTTTGAAGTAAAATTCTTCTTTAAACCCCTGTCAAAAATAGCCATGATCCTCTGAAAAATACCCAAAAAAATTCAACAACCTATGTGGGCATAGAAAATGCAAAAATAGCCCATCTAGGTCAATCACCCCACTTCCAAAGTGCTGTGAAAAATTACAAAAAATTATAGAAAATGTTTTTGTCTTCCATAAGTGGAAAATCTTTAAAAAACCTGTCAAATAATTAAATAATAATTCTAAAAATTATTATTTAGTTTTTCTCTTTCAAACCCTTCACAAATCGTCCCAAAACTTCACACATAATTAAAAAAATAGCAAACAAAATCAGATTATTTAATTTGTAAATTTTAAATCCACTGAAGCCTTTAAACCAGAGATCCAAGCTCCCCAAGTGGTTCGCTCCACTTGCAAAAATAGCATAATAAATTAGCAAACTCAAGATGTAAGTAAAAGACCACAAAACCCTCATAAACATGCACACAAACCATCCAAAGCAATTCTCCCAATCCTTAGGGCAAGAACAAAATCTCTTTTAGCAATGATGGTGTCAAAAGACACATTTTCAATTCATCAATCACCAACAGTAGCAAACCTCTATTGGACATGCATCCCAAAAAATTTCTTCAAGCATGAAGAATAAATTATCAAAATTCAGTATAGCCTTCATTGTAGCCTTCGTCGTGTATTTATAACTTCTAAAAAGGGTGAACCTCTTTGGAAAAATAAAACACTTTTTTTTCCTTGCTTTAACTCCCATACGGACATCTCTTTTTTTAATAATATATTAATTAATTGTTTTAATTAAAATAGTGATTAAAATTACTTTTAAGACAAATAAATTAATAATTAATTCATTTAAGCACTTTAGTGGTAAAACCACTTTTTAACTATTATATTAATTAATTAATAATTGTCTTATGATAAAAATCACTATTTTAACAATTAATAAAATAATATTTCCCAAAGAGGGCTCATTTAGTCTATGGAGAATACATTAAGGGTCTTCAAAACCTGTTTATTCATGATGTGGAGATGAGGACATCACATGAATGTATGTCAGAGAACCGTTGACTTCCAATGAGATAAAATTGTTTTAAACTTTAAAATCATTTTTCAATGTTTGTTGGAAAATATTAATATTTAATTATTTTGCTTCAGTTGCCATTAAACAGGTATTAGTGTGGTTAACATGCGATGAGCGGCAGGGTTTTATTTTCTCCATTTTATTACGAAATCTTTTAGCAAACACATTAAAATGGTTGATATGGTCAATAATTACGGTAGGGGGATGGAGGATGTGTCTTCAACTACTCAAGGTAACCTCCAACCCTTTAGAAATTGAGAATTCTTACTTTAAGTAACCTCTTTAAAAAACATATATTATCATTTATATTCCACATGCCAATTCCATATACTAATGCATTTAGTTATCATTTGAAATAAAACATAATATAAAAAATAGTATTTTACTTTTTTATATATTTTTATTTGTTAAAATTTATATATAATGTTTAAATTAAAGTGGTTAAGGCTTAAAATGTTAATTTAATTTTAATGTTAGCACGTTAATGTTTTATGTATCGCTCTTCTGGGTTGTCATTGTCTTCCGCTTTGGATCTTGGCTTAGAGACTTTGATATTTTTTCTGAGGAGTATCTTGTGGTCGGCAAAGAGAATTGTTATGTCGTCAGTCCCTCCTCATTGCATTATGTTGTGCCTTCGACAAGAGTACACGATTTACAAAGGGGCTCTCTACCAACCTATCCCCAAGCCTTTTGCCTAGTCTATCCATGTGCTTGTTGTTTTTCTCCATCTAATTGAGGGTAGTTGTCCCTCCCAGCCCATCCCACTCAATGCAGGTGAAGCTTTGTTTGCTAAGTCATTTGCGATAACTCGATTAATGCTCCTTTGACATCTGTGGTTGTAACTATTGCTCCTCCTAAAGTTTTTAGTTACCCTATTTTGGTTTCTTTTGCTCCTATGGTGGTTGCAATCGAGGAACCTCCTATTCTAGCTCAGTCAGTCTCAGTTGACGTTCCAAAGGAGGGCCTTTATGGTGGGTGTTTCAAGGCCTTGTTCTTCTCCTCTTCTCCCTCCCCTTGCTCTCCTTCCACCCCTCTGGGTGTTACTTCATATTCGTTGGTGGATGGTATCCAAACTCATTTGGTGTATGCCAAATGAAAGAATGTTTTCAACACGTTCTACCACTGCTCAGACTTGTGCAAATCTTGGATCCCTTATGGCTATGGGTCTAATGCCCCTTATCTGGTAGATGCATATTGCTTATCTTCCTTGTCCTCAACTACAAATCTTATTTTGGGTGATGTTCAAGTTCATGTCGCCACGACAGCGCCTAAGCTATAAATCCCCAACCCTCCTCTGCTTGAGATGGAAGCTAAAACCGGCAGCAAATCCCTATTCAATAAATGCATGGGTTTGTTCATCTCTTTACCCTCTCTTATAGCTTGGGCCTCTAAGGCATGGTGTTCCATCTCTCCTCCCTCTTTTAACTTGCTTTGTTTTGGTTTCTTTTTGGTGGAGTTTCAAAGCCAAGCTGACATGGATTTCATTTAGAACTCTAATATGTGGTTCTTCAAAAGCTCAGGGTTTGTCTTTTACCCTTGGAACCCCTTTTTCTCAACAGATATGATTCAAATCATTATTATCCTCACGTGGTTACGGATTTATTTTCCTCCCCTGGTGATAAGAAATGAGAGGTTCATCAAACTCTTAGTGGACAACGTTGGTTCATTTGTGAAAATTGATGAAGCATCTTGGGGCCTCAGTTTCGTTCGAGTTTACACGTACATTGATCTCCCCAAGTTGATCTCTTTTTTGGTCAAATTGCTCTCATCACGTGGTTCATGGACTTAACATCTCAACTATGAAGGCCTCCATTTTTGTTACTTTCATTGCCACCATCATGGTCATCGCATATCTAGGTGCCCTTCCAAGTCTCATCAGTGTCTTTAGTAAATGTGCAAGAAGAAAGAAGGGGCTCTCGATCAGAGCTTCACATGGCATAATCATGAAAAAATCTTACACCCCCTTTCTCTTTCATTGGATCTCTTGAGAAGAAGGGTGTTGTTGAGGGTTGTCCTAGGGATGAGCTTCCTACCCCCCTCCTTTTCCCCCTCAGCTTACTAAGCCCCCTTCCCCGTTTAGGCTCTCTACTCATATGGGAGCTAACTCAAATGATGATCTCTTCCCTAATTTGATCCCTCCTCAAGGGGTGCTTCTATTAGTGTAGGTTTTTATTTTTCCCTATTTATTAATTAGGGAATATTATATATTTGTGCATACATGGAGTTTTCCTACATTCGTGGGATATGCTAGCTTATGTGGAGATTGTGTGTCATATTTGTGTCATAAGGTGTCATAACAATGTTATAAGTGACTCATTTGACCGGCTATTCCGGATATGGGAGTTACTTCTCTATTCTTAGCACCTTGTCACCATCTTTTTTGGAGGAGTCTATTCTTGGGGTGCTTTGACCACCTTTTGTGGAGGAGTCTATTCTTGGGGTGCTTTGACCACCATTTGTGGAGGAGTTACTTTCTAGCTCTCTTATATGTATTCTTCATTTTGGCCATTTCATGTTAATCAGATTTTGGTTTTCTCTATTTTTGTCTTGTGCAATTTATCTTCTTGTTATTTTCAAATTGTTTTAGCATCTATGTGGTGTGCACTTGTTCATCTTGTGTGATCACGTCTCCATTGCACTCGCGTTATCCAGATTCTGGCAACAACTCCGATATGGTATCAAAGCAAAACCGATAATCTTGTGTGTGATTATGCTTTTAGCTTATTTTGGAATCAAGAGGAGTGGAGTTCTCTTTATTTTTTATTCTAGATTTGGTATAAAATAAATAAAAAAATCTTTCAAAATCATTTCTGGTTAGTTTCTTTGGGATCCTTGCATTGGGGTGTCTTCGCTGTCTTCAGGTGCTGGTTTTGCTTGTGTTCTTGGATGCCATTGTTGTGTGGAGCAGCAGAGGGAGGAGTAGCAGTCAGCACTCCTCACAGTCAACGCTTATGGTTAGCAGCTTCTGTCCTTCAACAAAATCAGCTTCTGCGCCTAGCTTCAGCACTCCTTCAGGTGGCCACACGCCAACTTCAGCTCCAGCAAGGCACTAAGCGACAAGCAGTCATTTATACGGCACTCATGCTGCTGTTTTTTTGTTTTTTGCAAAAAAAATCAGAACTACGCCCTTTTTGGACGCCACTTGCTTTGTTTGTTGTCCAGCTCCAGCATTGCGCCTCATTTTTGGTGAAGTCTTCTGTCCAACAGCAGTTCCAGCCAAGCCTTCAACTGTACGGCGCCAAGCAGCAGGTCTACATTTAATTTTTTGTCTTTTCTGAGTCAAAATTCTGGACTGTTTGCTTTTGGACACCCCTTCCTACTTGGCATCCAATGTGGCGCCCCTTGGACACTTGCAATCCTTCAATTCTGTCTTTGATTTAATACTTTCAGTTAAATTTGACTTGTTAAAACAAAAATCAGTCAATTTGATAGAGTATTTAATTTTTTAGACAGTTTAGTAATTTTTGGAGGTTTGAATTAAAACTTGTATCTTCACCTGTTAAAGACGAAGGGTGAGGCCCGAGTTGGCAGGAGGCTAATTTCCCCTCACAAAGACCTCCTTTAGATTCTTCATTCCATGTCGAATCCAAAGAGTGGTTGGAAGGCCACTTTCTCTCTCCATAACAGGGATTTTCTTAATGCTTTAGTGTTTTTTTGCAAAAACACTAATTTACGAAAAAATTGTAAATTTAAAATTTTGCAAACGGTAGCTCGGTTTTATGTGCCATTTTTTGCAAAAGTGCTTGTAATTCAATTCTCCATAGCGTAGACTTTTTATTTTTCAAAAACGCACTAGTTTATAAAGTGCCAAAATTTGGGTCTCCCGGGACGCATTTTCGTCTGAGTCCAACGTCCTGTTTGCTTTAGTCTTGCACTAATTGCTCTAAGACGTATTCTCGGCTGAGTTCGACGTCTTTTGAGCGTGCACTTGCATATTTTGGGGGCTCAACATTTCGGGGGGTGTGATTGTTTTTCACAACTTGTTTTCATTCTCCTTTCTGCATAAATTCACAACTTGCAATCAACACTTCACCTAAATTCAGCGAAAAATATATTATTTTCAACTTAAACCCCTAACACCCTTCAACTATCATGAATGGAAAGTTAAAATGTCAATCATTCTTAGAAGCAAAGGGTTGTATAGGATCACTATGGAAACTGAAGTAGAACCCAACACTGATGCTGAAAAGGTCAAGTGGTACAACCGTAGTGATGAACCCTATAGATTACTGAGTTTGTCTATGTCTTCAGAACTTCTCTTCCACTTAGAATCCTCTCAAACTCCTAATGACATATGGGACACCTTAGAAAATTTGTTTGGGAAGCTTGATGAGATGAGAGGTCATGAGCTCAAAAATGAACTCATAAGACTAAGTCCTAGCAACTTTGACACCCTACAGGTCTTCTTCACTAAGTTTAAGGCCCTTAAATTGCAATTGAAAGAGTGCGAGATAGAGAAAAAAATGATCAACTCATTCTTTCTATTCTCGCAAAGTTAGGTCCAAGCTATTCAGTCTTTGTCTCCACTTTCCATGCCACAAAAAGTGCCCTTGGCACTACATGAAAAATGTCTTCTTTGGATTCATTCATTGCCGACTTGACTAGGGAGCAAGATAAGCTAATTCAAATGGGCACAATGAAGTCTACTCAACCCCAAGCTTTGATAGTTGGAAATGGTAAGGATAAGACTTCAACAAAGGAGAAGCAAAAGAACAAGGATCAAGAGAAGAAAGAAAACATCAATCCTACCAAAAACAACACTGAGACTTCATCTTCCAATGTTAAACCTAAGAAGGAGAAGGTTAAGTGTGCCTATTGTAAAAATACAGAGCATGATGAACACAAATGCATGAAGAAACAAATAGATCACCTAACTCATCTTCTAGAGAAGAACAACATAGGTGTTCCTGAGTCCATTAAGCAGAATTCATCTACCCAAGATTCTACTAAGGCAAAAGGCAAGGGTAAGGAGAAAAAAAGGGCAAGGCCCTTATAGCAACTGCAGCTTCTAAATCTTCATGGGTCATAGACTCGGGTGCTTCTCACCACATGGGCTCTTCACTAGTTGAGGTTTCATCTTTAGAGCCTTATAGCATGACTTCAATTAATTTGGGTGATGACACATCAGTTTCCATTACAGAGAGAGGGTCAGTTGAAATGGAAGGAGGAACATTCAATAATGTTTTAAGTGTTCCTTCTCTTTCAACCAATCTTTTATCAATGTACCAAATCACTCACATTGGTGTGGGCATGAGAGTTGAGTTTTCACCAGATTCAGTGGCTATCAGAGAGTTGCATAGTGATACTACAGTGGCAGTGGGTAGGGAAAATCACCAAGTTAGGTTATACACCTCACATTTTGCATCAGATTCTTCTCCAACAGCATCGCTGACTCATTCAGATGGAGTTAGCAAATTATGGCATGAGCGATTCGACCACCTTAACTATCGCTACTTTGAACACTTTAGAGTTTTCGGATCCCCAGCCATGGCCCGCATTCCGAAGAAGAAACGCAAAGCTATGGAATGTCAGTCCAAGCCTTGCATCTTTGTAGGATATCCAGATGGTATTAAGGGATATCACCTTCTAGATCCAGTCACTCATGAGTTGTTCATCGAGAGAAGTGTCCATTTTCAGGAGAGCCCTAGAGACTCAACACTTGACACTTCTTCTCCATCATCGGATCTACTTCTTCATGATGATTTCTCATCAGATTCAGATCAGTCACAACAGGGTCTTGAGCCAGAGACATCTTCTTCGAGTTCAGACAGCGAGGATAGTGATGTAGAGTCATCCACCTCTAGTCAGTCAGAGGATGAAGAGTTAGCACCTAACTCGCCCACTTTCGAGCCGCTTTGGGCCAGACAGACACTTGAGAGTGCTGGCACTTGGGCAGGGGATCCCGCAAATGACAGACGTACTAAGGGGATTTTCAGAGAGATCCACATGCCTTCTTTGCTACAATTTCAGATCCACAGACTTTTTGAGAGGCATTAGGGGTTCCCGAGTGGGATAGTGCTATGGAAGAAGAAAAAAATATTCTTTTTTAATCAAAAATCACACTTGAGATTTGACTTCGCTTCCTAAGGGAAAAAAGATGGTTCGATGTAGGTGGATATATCGGACCAAGTTTGCAGTAGATGGGTTGGTTGATAAGTACAAGGCGCGATTGGTCGCCAAAGGTTTCTCACAGGTGGCAGGGATTGACTACTCAGAGACCTTTGCACCCGTTGCAAAGATGACTTCTATCTGACTCACCTTGGCTATTGCCGCAGCACATGGTTGGTATGTGCATCAGATGGATGTGAAGAGTGTCTTTCTTCACGGAGACCTAGAGGAGGAGATCTACATGGAGCAGCCGCCAGAATTTGTTCAGGATTCTTCTTTAGTATGTAGACTTAGGAAATCTATCTATGGCCTCAAACAGGTCCCTCGGGCTTGGTATGCCAAGATGGATTCCTTCCTTCTCACAGTGGGTTTCACTAGGTGCCATTCTGATCCCAATGTCTACTTCTTGCGGTAGGATGATTCGCTCTTGATTTTGGTTCTATATGTTGATGACCTTTTGATCACCGGGTGTTCTTCATCGGCTATTGCAGCGATGAAGGCATCTCTCTAGAATAGATTTGACATGACAGACTTAGGTTTGTTGCACTACTTCCTTGGCATCTAGATCTCACAGTCAGATTCAAAGATTTCTCTTGCACAGCGTAAGTATGCTCTTGACTTATTGGCTCGGTTTCACATGGCTGATTGCAATCCATCTCCGACTCCCTTTCTATCAGGAGTCAAGCTTGACGCTGATTGTTCTTCACCATTGGTTGATGCCATTCGGTATCGTCAACTTGTTGGTAGCCTCATCTACTTGACTCACACCAGGCCCGACATATCATATTCAATGGGACTTGTCTCCAGATTCATGCATGAACCCCATGCGCTGCATTGGAAATCAGCTAAGAGGATCTTGCATTACATACAGGGTTCACATAGATATGAAATTTATTACAGATTTGGCACAGAGGTTGACTTGGTTGGATATACAGATTCAGACTGGGCTGGCAATTCACAGACTCGCAAGTCCACTTCTGGTTACAATTTCTCTCTAAGTTCAGGTCCTGTCAGTTGGTCTAGCAAGAAGCAAAATGCCATTGCTATATCATCCACAGACACAGAGTACAGGGGAGCTGTTAATGCAGCTACTGAGGCTATTTGGCCTTAGGGGATTATTTTTGAATTTGGCATTCCCATCAAGCAGCCCACCATCATTTATTGTGACAACCAGAGTACCATTCAGATTTGTAGAAATCTGGTTCAGCACCAGCGGACCAAGCACATAGAGATTCATATGCATTTCATTTGAGAGCTTATTCATAGTCAGGGCATTGACTTAATATTTTGCCAGTCTTCGGAGCAGGTTGCAGACTTCTTCACCAAACCTTTCACTGAGAGCAAGTTCATTCATCTGCGAGCTCTTCTTGGGGTGCGATCTACATCTGCAGCAGCATCATCTTCAGGGGGGCCTTCTAGCCTCTTCTTTTCTTTTGTCTCTCTTTTGGGGGGAGTTTTTTCCTACGGGTTTTCTCATTTTTTCTATCTTATGGGAGATTGCATTTGTACATGGGTACCTCATCAGGGATAATTGCCAGGACCCATTTTTTATTTCCACGCTGCCCACATAAGTTGCGCTTATGGGGGTATTAGTGTAGGTTTATATTTTTCCCTATTAATTAATTAGGAAATATTATATATTTGTGCATACATGGAGTTTTCCTACATTCGTGGAATAGGCTAGCTTATGTGGAGATTGTGTGTCATATTTGTGTCATAAGGTGTCATAAAAATGTCATAAGTGACTCCTTTGATCGGCTATTTCGAGTATGGGAGTTACTTCTCTATTCTTAGCACCTTGTCACCACCTTTTTTGGAGGAGTCTATTCTTGGGGTGCTTTGACCACCTTTTGTGGAGGAGTCTATTCTTGGGGTGCTTTAACCACCATTTGTGGAAGAGTTACTTTCTAGCTCTCCTATATGTATTCTTCATTTTGGCAATTTCATGTTAATCAGATTTTGGTTTTCTCCATTTTTGTCTTGTGCAATTTATCTTCTTTTTATTTTCAAATTGCTTTAGCATCTATGTGGTGTGCACTTGTTGATCTTGTGTGATCACGTCTCCATTGCACTCGCGTTATCTAGATTCTGGCAACAACTCCGATAGCTTCTTGGTTTTCTCCTCCTAGGACCTCTAAAAAACATGATGTAGGTGTCTCCCTAAAGAAGAAAGGGCACAAATCGAAGGCGGAGTTGCTGAGGGTGGAAGTGGATTCTCTGAGTATCAATGGATCTTAATGGACCTTAGATGAGCTCCTTTCTAGGCATGGGAGATGAATAGCCTTGGTGTGTCGTTAAACTCTCTGTGGTGTGTGGTGGAAAAGGTCATGGATTGTGGTTGTGGATTGTTTTGCTCTCATTTTGGGATTCTTTCGATTGGCTCCTGTTATTTTTCTATTTTTATTATACCTGCTAAATTTTAGTTGAAGTCATGCAGAATCAACATCTTTTTCCCTTCATTGATTTTCAATTATTGTTTGCCATTTAGTTCTTTGTCTCTTCTTCCTTTCATTGATGTGCTTCCCTAACAGGATTTGTTGCTTGTCATAGTTCTCATCATCTTGCATCATTGCTTTTACTTCCTCTTGTTGTTGTGGGGATTGCGCCCCCAATTGTGTCCCAAGCCAGTTCATAGCTCTGGTCAAAAGCATTTACCCCATCAAATAAAAAAAATTATAAAAACTTGTGGGTTATAAACTTCTACAACCAAAATAATATTAAGAAAAACTTGAAAATTTATTAGTTATATTATTTAACTGTGAACTAGAGAAATAACTTTTACTCCAAAATTATTAAACATCAATATTTTGCGAACATGTGTGATGCAAAATCTGTAGACTTAAAAATGTGCCAAGGATAAATATTAATGTGGGCTCCACGCCAAGTTGCATAAGCACTAATATGTTAGATTTATTAATCCCAACTTGCCTTTCACACATTAAATTAAAAAAAGGCTTATGTTCTTATGTTATATATTTTTTTTAAGCTTAGAAATGTATGTGGTGTTCATGAGTATAGTTTAAATGGTAGAATCTAATATATTGTGTTCATTGATGTATTTTTAAAAATGGTAGACAAGGATAGGGTTAATAGATGCATGTTTAAAAAGGGTCACCGAGGACAATGTTATCAAATATTTGTAAATTTAATGATTAAGTCTTAAATAGATATGCCTAACATATATTACACTTATGAACTACTTTTATATGCAATAAATATTGTTAAAATATTTATACATTGTTTTTAAATACTTAATAGGTATGACTCGATCTTTGAATTTTGAATATAAATAATTGTTAAGAGAATATCAAAGACAATATTTTAGACAAAAAAATAACAAATTATAGATGCAAAAAGAGAGAAACAAAGAAAACATCAAAATGATAATGATAAACAAAGATTTTTAGAATACAGGGCCAAATTGACGACTAAAGAATTAGAAGCAAAATAGAGACAACGTGCAAATAAGATGATAAAAATTTACATATGGACATCTCAAAATGAACAATATGTATTAAGAACAAGATTACAAAGACAAATGCATTCAGATCAATTGCTTTAGGCAGAAAGACAACTCAAACAAGAACTTAATTTTGAAGCATTTCAAAGCCACTAACATCAATCAATTGCTCATGTTGACATTAGTAACGAAGAAGCAAATTCAATATCGATATATTGTGTGCTCAAAACACCAAAGAATGCAACTCAAGATGTAATGGATGTCATTGTTACAAACAATACACAAAATAATGATATACAAGAGGATACAACATCGCGACCTAGAAGCAAAAGATGAATACAAAATAATCATTTAGAAGAGAAGTCAACATCAGAACCTAGAAGAAGAAGATGAATGCAAGATTCACAAATTGATAGAGAAAAAATAACTAATCCCAATGAAATGCTTGGAAGATATTTATATACATTTCAAATGTTTTTTCGATATGGTCTAGATAATGTTGCTTCATAAAGAATTTCTTATATTTGTCAATAAAGTTACATTGGAATAAATGTTTCTCAAACCCCCGTATGCCATGCATGCAATAGATGTCGATAAGAGAAAATTTATCATTGATTTTCAACATCAAAAAATATGGATCTTCGGCCACAAGTGTCAAAACTTGCAAACATAACATAGGTTGAGTAAATGTTAATATCATGTTTCAACCCAATCCTACAAGTGATAAACACAACTAGAGGTCAATATAAATATAAAGGACATATGTAAGTTTTCCACAAGAAGTAAAAGAAAATGTTAAGATTTTGCTACAGTGAATAAAGGATTTGTCAATGATTATAGTTTGGAGGAGGTATCAACATGAAACAAATTACAACATTATTGCCAATAGAGATCGAGTATATAAGGCACTTAAATAGAAAATAAAACATGAAAATTTCTATTCAGATGTTCATATTGATGAAAATGTTCTTGGTGAACTTGCACTCAACTCTAATGAAAATATCTTCAACCAACTAAACTGTGTCCATATGGAGTTTGATTCTGATGCATATGAAGTTGTATTTTTAGTTCTAGCGATGGAGATGGATGAAGCAAATATCATTAATCACATGACATCAATTGCCTCCAAACCACCTTATGCCCCAAGAGAGATGGAATTAAATCATGCATGGGTAAATAACCCTAAAGCAGATCTTGGATCATTGATTAATTGCTTGGGGATATGAGCATCTCCTATCAATGAGTATTTTACGTTAAGCTTATTTGATATGATATTCCCAACATTGTTTCTTGATGGAAGATGTGATTGGCTAGAACCACATTTGAGATAAGTACATTTTCTTGAATTTTTTAAATATTTGTTTCGATCTGTGGATCGTCATTTTGGTTGACACCCATGAATTAGATATTAGATGATAAACATGATCATGAGACATCGTGCACAAAATCCATTTACTATGTTCATGAAAAATAACCTTCAAGATATGTCAATTACAATCAATGAGTTGCATGAGCATATGGACAATGTGTCCCATTCTCATCTAGATGATTGTTTGATGTGGTTTGGAACCACCCTGAGGATGTAAAGTCCTATTGGGCAAAATGTCATTGTGAATTAATTGACATGTTGCATCAAATTAGATCGCTTACCATTTTAATCACTCTAAGTGGCAATTGATATGTATTGGACTAGTCTACATGTGTTAATGTCTAAAACACCACCAACAAATCCATGAGAAGCATAAAATTGTCGAAGATAATATTATTGATTATCAGAATTTAGTGGCAACTTGCAACGTACAATTTTCTGAAAGGATATACTGCAAAAAGGAATGAAAGAAAAATATGGACAACTTTTATCGAAAAAATGATCTTGAACGAAAAAATGCTAATAAATACTTCAGTTATATCATTCACGCATGGGATCCTTGGGAATATCCATACCAACGAAACATTTGGTATGTTATCAATCCTCGTTAAATCTAGTTTTTATATAATATTTTTACTTTTTCAATGTAACTAATAAATTATGACATATTATGAATTACAATCATTACCAAATTTAATGCAACATTGATATCTTTGAACTACAAAACAACTTACACATGTGGATATGAAATGTAACTACGAAGTGCTGGTTAATTATGTAGAACAACATGCAATGTGTAGATAGGGTGTCTATCTACATAAGAAAAGAAGAATTTTTAGGTAAGATGTAGGTAGATGCAAGATAATGGGGACAAAAGGGAGGTATAAAGCGACATTTTTTTCTTAAAATAACAATAGTTGAACTTGGAGAAAATGTTAGAGACACTTCAAAAAAAAATTGACAGTGATATAAGAACATGATTGTGTAATTTTCAATTTAGTTTCTAAATATATAATTTTTTTCAATACCCTGATGATAAAAGTGTGCAAAATAGATGCATTTATGACAATAAATTAGTCATTTTTTGTTAAAAGATAAAGAGATTGCATGTGTGCGAACACTCTTTTTTTGAGTAAATAAATAAAATTTTGTAAAAAACTTCATATATGGATAGGTGAAATGTCAAAGATTGTTGAGAATATTTTTTATTAATTTTTAATTATATATATAATTTTTAAATAATTTTACAAGTCAAGATAGCGGAAAAATTGAAATTGCAAGTGTACTAACACAACTTTTTAACCTTAATTTCATAAAAATCAATTGTTTTTTAAGCATAATTGACAATGTGTATATTGTTGACATATAAATTTTATAAACGTTCGATTAATATTCAAAAAGTTACAAAGAAATTTGTGACGATATGTATATAGTCCATAATGAGGTATGTTATGTTGAAATTAAGTAATAATTATTAATAATATTCTAACATTAAAATATATATATATTCTAAAACTACAATTTCCCCTATACAAACCCATATATTTTTTTTTTAAATAATAAAAGTTCTCTAATCATGTGTCGACAAAGACGTAAAAGACTCCTAAATTTCTTAGAAACTAAGTGGGTTGCTCCATGACTAGTTTCAAGCTATGTCCGAACCTCCCCAAGCTTATACCCAAGGCAAAATTAGATGAAAAACGCAAAAGATTATTGAATCTATTTTTTGCAATTAGAGCTAGTTATTTTTGCGTTTAAAGACGTGTATGTGTTTGTTTGTTTTTTTTCCTTTGTGCAGTCTGAAGTGGTTTTTTTATTGTGATGTTTTTTGTTTATTTTTGCAATGATATATAGTAAAATAAATTTAATAAGGGCCACTCTGCATCTTATGAAATCGATTCCAGAGTTGTAGGAATTACCATTTAGAAATTAGTTTTTCAAAATCCAATCCAGTCAATACTTGGTTTTTAGAATTTCAGGATTGAAAGAGTGAGAAATGATATTTCAAATCACGTTACGTATGTAATAAATATATACCATTTATTATGCCCCATATTTTATCTAATTGAATATTCCTTACTTAGTTTACCTACTCGAGTATGCCCTACCTGATTGAATACCCGACCCTGAAGGTGGATTCTTAAATAATTTGTGAGCTTTTCAATCAATGGGTCCATTAATATGCATAAATGACTACCATGTAGCATGTAACTTGTAACATACATGTAGTCATGATACGATCAATCATACATGACATCTATCGCATCCCTGTTACAACATATACATATGCATTCACTCATACATGACATCTACATGTAGTCATAATACGATAACATAAACCAGACATGAATGTAGCTAGTCACCCTAATAGACTCCATTCGGAATAAAATAAATCGAAACACCATTCAAAATTCTTTCTAAAAATATATCGTTCACTTTAAAATAAATATCAAATAAATGGTTAATCCATGCATTCTTCAATTCTAATCTCATCCATTATTCCCAAGTCACATAGAATAAAGTCATATTTTAGCACTTCAAATTCACATAAGACACTCTGTCATTGACCCTCATCATCCCTAATCACTCCCTCATCAACCTTTGTATTCACTTATCATCCCCATTTACTACCTTATCGATTCTCATTATGCCTCATTATCCCTAATCACTCCCTCATTGGCTATCATCATCCTTCATTGTCACTAATCACTACCTCTTCAACCCTCATCCTCCATAATCACTCCCTCAACATCCCTCAATGTCATTGATCATCTCTAAACACTCCCTCATCAACCCTCATCATCCATAATCATACCTAATCACTCTCTCATCATTCATCATCCCTAATAACTCCCACATTAACCATCATCATTTCTTACCATCCCTTGTCAATCTTTCATCATCTTTCATTGTCCCTCATCATCCCTAATCACTCCCTCATCAACCCTCATCATCCTTAATCATCTCTAATCATCCCCTCCTCATTTGTCCTCATCCTTCATTGTCCCTAACCATTCCCTCATTGGCCCTCATCTTACCTAATCACTTCATCATCCCTAGTCATTCCCTCATCTAATAGAGTGTGTTCCAATCCAGTAATCAGTAGAAATTTATTTCAGACTGAACAATATATTTTTGAGATGAATCTTGAATGGTGTTTTGATTCCGTTTGTTCTGATTGGAGTGTATTAAGGTGATTATTCTCATTCATGTTTAGTAGATTAGGTAAGAGTCATGATGGATTACTCTAGGGAGATTGGTGAATCTCTTATTACTCTACGAAGAGTGGCAGGGTGATGTTTGGGTCTTTCAAGTTAGTATGAGCTTTGTCCTCGAGCCACTGTAAGGGTTGTTGATACCCTGTTCCCAACTCACCCACACAATAATAGATTTGATGACATGTGTTTTGGCATTTCCTAATGGTTCCATAGATTTGACCTTTAGAATTGTTGGAGCTCACCCCTCTTGTCACCTCTACTTTACATATGTTGACAAGTGTAGTGATTGTGTCGATTCCTCGGTATTCATATTTTGATGAGAAGCAGGTGAAATCCTTGTTTTAGACACATTTGTTTGTTTTCCATTTGGGTTACAAATGTTAAGCAAAAGGGTCTGTGCATTTTGGATCTCATGTTTGTGAGTTATTCCCAAAGAATGATGTGGGTCATGAGTATAAATTATTAGTGTTTGTGCCACTGACTTTGTTATGGCATGTTTTCTCCTTGCATTGAAATCTTTGTGCTTGTGTAAGAATTATGATAGGAAAGTGGAGAGGCGCTGGAGTAGAACTACCAATGCTTACATCATTCCTCTGTGGTGTGGTCTCCACAATGGATGTTTAGTGTTTGTCATTTAGGTTTAGTGTTTATCGTTTAGGTTTCATTTTTAGGGTTTTGGGTTAAGGGTTTATGATTCAAAGTTTATAGTTCAGTGTTTGGAGTTGATTTTTTGAGTTATGGCATTTAGGTTTTAAGGTTTATGGTTTATCCAATTTTAGGATTTAGGGTCTATGGTTTTGGGTTTGAGGGTTTATGGTTCTTGGTTTGTGGTTTAGGGTTCAACATTCAAGGTTTAGGGTTTAGTGTTTAGGGTTTCAGGATTAAGATTTAGTGTTAAGAGTTTAGGGTTCAAGGTTTTAGGTTTTGGATTTAGGATTTTGGGTTCAATGTTTAGGCTTTAAGGTTCATGATCTTGAATTTTTTTTTAAGGTTTAGTGTTTACTATTGAGGGTATAGGGTTAAGGTTTTATGGTTTAGTGTTTAGGATTTAGGATTTAGGAATTTAAGCTTATGGTTTGGGGTTTAGGGTTAAGGCCTTAAAGTTTAGATTTTAGGGCTTAGGTTCTAGGGTATAAAGTCTAGGGTTTATGTTTTTAAGGTTCTATGTTTAGGGTCTAAGTTTTAAGGTTTAGGTATCATTATTTAGGTAAATGTAATGTATGAATGATTGTATGAGTGAGAATGACCCCTATCCTTTCAAGATATGGCTTGGCCAATGCCCCCTCTCCTCTCTCTATATAGGTGATAACTCAAGATTATGGTTTATCGTTAGAGGTTTAGGATTTAAAAATTTAAGGCTTAAGGTTTATGGTTGATAGTTGATAGTTCGAGATTCATAGTTTAGGATTGAGGGTATAGGGATTAGTGTTTAGGGTTCAAGTTTTAGTGTTATGGCTTAGAGATTAGGATTTAGGGCTTGTGATTTATATTTTATGCTTAAATATTTGAGATTTATGGTTTATTGCTTAAGGGACCAAGGGTTTAGCTTTTAGGGATTGGAGTTTGGTGTTTAGGGTTAGGGTTTTGGGTTTATGGTTTCACACTTAAGGTTTAGGGTTTAGGGTGTAAGGTTCAAGATTTGGTGTTTGTGGTTAGGGTTTTGAGTTTATGGTTTCACACTTAAGGTTTAGGGTTTAGGGTGTAAGGTTCAGGGTTTTGGTCTTGGGGTTTTGGTTGAGGGTTTGGAGTTTGGAATTTAGTGTTTAGTATTTAGGGTTTGGGATTTAATGTTTGGGGATTATGGCTTAGGGTTTAGGATTTGGGGTTTAGAGTTTATGTTTTAGGGTTTTAAGTTTAGGGTTTAGTGTTTAAGGCTTTGGTTTTTGAGATTTCGATTTGGGTTTAAAATTTTCAATTTGGGAGTTAATGTCTAGGGTTTATGACTTATGGTTTACGATTTTAGGGTTGAGGTTGTGTTTAGAGATTAAGTGTAAGGATTTAGGGTTTAGGTTTGGAGTTTAGGATTTAGAGTTTAAGGCTTGTGTTTTGGCATTTAGAGTTAGGGGTTAAAGGTTTAGGGCTTAGTTGTTGGGTTTTGGGTTTAAGGTTAGGGTTTTACAGTTTAGGGTCTAGAGATTAGGGTTTGGGGTGTAGGGCCTAGGTTTTTAATTTAGGGTATATTATTCAAGGTTTGGGGTTTACATTATGTGATTTAGGGTTTTAAGTTTGTTGTCAAGTTTTAGGGTTTAATGGATTGGGGCTTAGTGTTTAGGATTTGGGATTTAGGTTTTAAGGTTTAGGATTCATAGTTTAGTGTTTAAGTTTAATGCTCATGGTTTAGGGTTCATTTTTTTGGGTTTGGGGTGAAGGATTTAGGGTTCAAGGTATATATTTTCATGTTTGGGGATTTTTGTTTGGGTTTCGGCATTTAAGTTTTAAGGTTTAGGGTTTATGGTTTTAGGATTTGGGGTTTATGGTTATGGGTTTGTGGTTTAGGGTTCAACTTTCAAATTTTTGAGTTTATTGCTTAGGCTTTCGAGATTAGAGTTTAGGGTTAAGAGTTTAAGGGTCATGGTTTAGGGTTTGGGGTTTAGAGTTTAATGTTTTTGATTTTGAATTTTTTTAGGGTTTAGTGTTTAAAATTGAGAAAATAAGGTTAAGGGTTTATGGTTTAGTGTTTAAGATTTAGGATTTTAGGTTTATGATTTGGGGTTTAGGGTTAAGGGCTTACGTTTAGGTTTTAGGTTTTAGGGTATAGTGTATAAAGTATAGGGTTTAATGTTTTAAGTTTCCATGTTTAGGGTCTATAGTTTAGGGTTTATGGATTATTGTTTTGGGTTTAGGGATAATGTATTAAGGTTAAGGGTTCAAGGTTTAGGGTTTAGGTATATTATTTCATGTTCATGGTTCAAGGTTTATGGCTTAGGATTTGGGGTTTAGGATTTAGGTTTTAATGTTTAGGGTTTAAGGTTAGTGTTTAGGGTTTGGGGTTTTTGGTTTGGCATTAATGGTTAGGTGGAAATGGAGTGTACTAGGTGATTAGCTACATTCATGTCCAATATGAGTGATTGTATCATGACCATAGGAAGATATCATGTATGACTGACATACATGTAGTACTATGTATGTGGTAGATGTAATGAATGAATGATTGTATCATTACTATATATATGATAAATAGGTTGCAAGCTACAGGGTATTCATTTATGTATATTAATAGACCCATTAATTAAAATTCATTTGCTAAGTTGAGAGCAAGGTTGTTAAGAATATTCCAAGACAAAGATAGCAAACTCCAAGTATAGTACATCTCCAACAACTTGATTAACTTCAAAACTGCAAAAAGTAAATAATTGAATGTCAAAACAAGCTTAAAAAGTGAATAGCTTCATGACTGCAAGCAGACTTGACAGTCTACCAAGACAAAACAAGGGTCTATGTAGTCAAAATAATCATTGTCTTGTGAATAAAAGGTGTGTTGTTACTTAATTTATTGTATCCACAAATTTCTTGCATGTGTGAATGAAATCCAACTTCATTTGAACATAATTTGTACTTGATCCAAGGTTCATGTCATTGAAACCTTCTAAAACCTATTTTTGTGTATCTATAGTCACTTGTAGTCACTTATATCACGTAGAAAAAGGTGCATGAGTTAGTAAAAAGATTGGAGAAGTTGAGGGAGGTATTCAAGACTTTGTTCTAAGTGTTAGTTCCTGAAAATATTCTTTAAGTTGTATGAATAATCAATTTGAAGGTACCAAGGTCTGTGTGCAGAGTCAAACCTTAGAATACGGTTTTTGATACAAAAAGAACCATAACTTGCATTTGAACTAGTGAAATCTCCTCAACCTCATATGGAAGTTGTTAGATAAGGTTTATAAGGTAATCCAATAGGTAGCATACTCTAACTCGCCTTGTTCTTACAAATACATACGACTATTTTTCGATCTACCTAGAGATAATCACGGGAAAGCTCAGTCAAGAGAAACTTCAAGTGTTTTACTTTGTTGATTGAGTATAAACCTCTTATGAAGGTCCAATGTTATTGTTTAAACACTATAGAATACTTGCTTAAAGTGATTTAAATAATTTGGCAATTAAGCCAAGCCAATATCGTTCCAAGTAAGCAGATTAGGCCATTTGGACCTAAAGCGCAGAGTTGCCATTAAAGTCCAATTCTTAAGAAAGCAATAAAATAAATTGGTTTCTCATCCTTACAGATGATCTCCAAACATTTTAATAAATATTTATAATAATCCTTTGATGAACTTAGATTAAGAACACCTTTTCAAGACCAAACACGCATATACACAATATTGTAACAGTTATTAGGACTTAATCAACTTTTTGGGCACTTTAGTGTTCTAATTGGTATTTTGAACTTGTGTAAAAACACCTATGAGTCTTGTATCATCGTCTTGAGATTTTTATTGAGTTTTTTAAGTGAATGAGTCCAAAAAACAAGGTAGTTGTAGATTTCTTTGTGTCAAGGCCTTAGGAGGTATAATTTGGCCTAATATGCCTATAAAGAGTAGAGTTGTTGGCATCTAAGTTTTGAGTTGAATTTATTCATGCATTAAGAAGCTTGAGTCAAATAATTGGTGAACCCTCAAAGTATTGTTCAAATAAGTGAGAATGTACAATTGAGTGAGCTTTAGGAATCAAATAAAGGTTTTTCTTAAAGGTAGATTATTGTCTTAGGACTGAGTACCCTATTTTAAGTCATTGAAAGTGTCTTTTGATCAGAATACAAACGCTGAAAATTCAAAAGATAATACCAAAGAATAAGGTCATTAGTCTTTCAATACCAATACTCCGAAGATCTTTTGTGATAAACCAAGAGATAATTTATGGTTAGGAAGAGACATAATTGCAAGCAAGTTTCTAGAAAGCCTTGAAGTAGCCGAGGTTGAGTAAGTGGAGAACTTAGTTTGACACTAGTAGGGAATAGTAAAGATCAAGATATGGCTTGTGTATTTAGGTAGGGCATACTCTTTGAGATCAAAATATGGCTCGTTTATTTAATCAGGGAGGGCAACTCAAGTAGATAAAGTAGGTAGAGAATACTTAAGTAGGCAAAATAGGCATGTAACCCTCAATGGTATAGATATATTACATACGTGACATGATTTTAAACCTCATTTCTCATTCTATATTCCGATCCTGAAATTTTGAAACTAAGTCTTGACCAAAATAAAATTAAAAAAATTAACTTCTAAATGGTAACTCCTACAACTTTATAATCAAGTTTAGAAAATGTAGAGTGGCCCTAATTTGTCATATTCAGTAAAATCCTTGAAAAATGACAAACAAGTCAAATATAAAAATACAAAAAAATAAAAAACACAACACAACAAAACAAAAAAACACAAGCCAAAAAAAAATAGATCCAGGGGTGTACGCCCTTTGGACTGCGAAGGGTGTACGCCGTTTGATCTTTTTTTTTTCTTGTGTTTTTTATTTTGTTATGTCGAGACCGACCCTTACAAAATTTGCATTGATCTTTTTTTCAAATGGCATGCGCTCTTTACAGAAAAAATTCTGTATTTTTCATTGTCATGTTTTTTGTCCCCCAACTTTGTGCATCCACCCATGTTCATATATTAAAACAATTGTATAGAAATTAAACAAAATATGTTTGCTATAACTAAAAATGGATTATTATTGCTTATAGGTATAATGGACCATGGCCATTGAATGTTGAGAAATATAAATGATGATAAAGTAAACACACAATTGTTACAAACTACAGTTGTGGAGAGCAAACATAGATTGACAAATCATTCTTTCCAAACATGTTGTAATCAACTACATTGCCAAGTATACAACAAAATCATAGAAGAGCTCTAAAAAATATCATCAAATGTTGATGCAGATTGCAAACATTAAAAACCTTAATGAATTAGAAGCAAGAGAATATAGGAGACTTTTCACTAAAACAATTGTCGAAAAATACATTGGGGCACAAAAAACATGTCACATGTTGGAGTTTTCATTTCAGAGAATAGTGGAGTATTTATCAATTTGAATGTTTTGTATGAAGTGTTCAAACTGATAGCTAAAATGATGAACATGACCGTGACGAACATACAAAATCTTTCATTGGTTCATACAATAACAAGCCTTTTTCTATGGAAAGTGTTTTACTTATTAATGTAGATAGATCTTTGACATATAATCCAAGGCAAAAATACAGACAAAAATAGAAAGCAAGCAGTATGGCAGTTGTGAGAGTATTCTTAAGGTTTGCCTCCATCCCTACGTGTGAATCATATAAATGGATTGATTTTTGTGGCTTAGATTTATTAGTTTACAAGAAATTTGGTGGTATAGAAAGAGATATTGGACTTGATAATGCAATAAAATCATATTTGGAGTCATTCAATTATAATCCTTGGTACGTCAAGCGAAGGACTATTCTAGAATATGTTAAAAATCATAGTGATTATGAATATGAAGATAATAAACCTTTTCAACAAAACACATTGGAACATGAGTGGGAAATCATATCTAGGCTACAACGTGGCCAAATTATGGAAGTAACTAAAATAGATAGTTGGAAAGAAGCTATATTGAAAAATAAGAACCATGGAATATTAAATATTGAGGTAAAGAATACACAAATAAAAACACCATGAAATATAATGGATTTAACATAAATGATGATATAACACCAAATATGAATTCTGGAACCTTAGGTGCTAAACAAAAATGAGCACTTAATATAATTATGACACATTATCATCAAGGTCAAAATGTTTTGTCATTATGCATGATAATTAAAGGAACAATAAAAATGGAAACCATATATAATTGGTGCCATCCATCAAGCTCTTCCAAATGTAGCATTCTCAAATCATTCTCCACTTATATTACTTGCACCAACTAGAGTTGCAACATTCAATATTGTTGCGTTAATCACCCATTCACAATTTTGAATCCCAACCACGTATTTTGTTGAATTAAAATACTTTTTGATTGACGAAATGAGCTTCATTGGAGAAAATTTGCTACAAAACATAGACTCTCAACTTCGTCAAACATTTCTTAAAAATGCAAATATGAATTTTTGAGGTATATTATGATTTTGGTTGGAGATTTGGGACATCCTCTTGTTAGTGATAGACCACCATCCGATGGTAACAAACATGCAAAAGTATTGCTATAATAAATAAAAATAGTTGTTACTTTGGATAATATATTTAGATAAGGAGAAAGCAAGGACCAACAAAGGTTTCGTCAACTTCTCACAAATCTGAGAGATGCAAATCTAACAGTTGATGATTGGAAGTTACTAATGACAAGAACCAATGTTGTATTAAATAGAGCCACCAATGAAGAATTTGACAATAATATTCATTTGTTTTCCATAAATGATTATGTGCATAACCACAATAGAATAAAATTTCATTGATTGAAACTACCTATTACACATAGCATTGCAACCAAAGTCAACAGTGCCAATGCAACAGCAAAAGGTCGAAATGATGAACTTGATGTGGAGTTATTAATTGCTAGAGATGCAAGGGTCATGTTAACCTCCAATGTTTGGATAGAAGCAAGTCTTGTAAATGGAGCTCTAAGGTATATTCAAATTATAATATACAACCCTGAGAGTCAACACTAAGACCATGGACATATGTTATGATAGAGTTTGACAGTCACTCTAGATTAACCATTTGAAAATGAAACTCCACAGACAATTCCAATTACATCAATACAAAGGCGACGCAAACACCGACTACTCTTACAGTCGACTTAGACATTAACAATACACAAATCACAAGGTTTGACTCTTTTGAAAGCAACAATTCATATAAGACCAAAAAAACAAGGTTAAAATTTGCGGTTATCTCGTGTAAAGTCTTTGAAATGACTAAGAATATTTCCACCATTTACATATGAATATTATGTCATGTCTCATTTTTCGAAATAATTAAACAGGAATGGACCCAAAGTCTATTTTTCATTTACCGTAGGTTGAAGGTTATAATGAAGGAGATAGTTTAATAATAATACATTTAAGTTGTCCAAAGTTACTTTATTTTATAATGCAAAAAAATGACACTTAGATGGTGTTATTATTATTATTAAAAGGGGTCAAAAAGCAATATTTATTAGAAGGGGTGAAAAAAAAATTTATTATAGGACCAAAAGTAATTAATGTTGTGAAGGTGAAAAGTGAATATTTAATTAAAAATAATTTTAAATATTTTGAGTAAAATTTAAAAAGTGAAATTATAAAAGGACAAGTTGGGCCAAAAAAGAAGGATTATTCACTATTCAATTTTGACAAACAAACCCTAATCTAGAGCTTGGGCCTTTGTGTTCATCATTTTCATCTTCGGACAAAAACCCTCTGAGATACAAGGGTGGAGGATGAAACCACTCTTACCTAGTGAGGTGATTCCATCCAAGAATCATTAATGTGTTAATAGATCAGGGTTTATTCCAATATTCAGTGTGGCTAAATATTATTATCAATTTTTAGTTTTTTGTGAAGGTGCTACAAGGTGGTGCTACGGTACGATTTTTGCAATACCATTGCTATAGTATAGTTGTAGTACCATTGTTATAGTACGGTTGCTACATATCCATCACTACAGTATGGTTGCTATGATATTCAATTTTTAATTAGGTAAAGATTATTGTCATAGCACTTCTATTCAACGATGTACTTCTAGGTTGTACCCACATTTTAACAGCGAAGTGTTGACTTTGGGGGCAAATCACTGACTTCTAGACCTAAGCGTTGACCCTCGATGTTTGATCCAATTATTTGGGAGTTGTGTGTTCAACTTTAGGTGCTAATTTTTGTTGTACCAACATTCATATTGACGACGTCACACTCAGTGCTGGTTGTACACTTTGAAACTACCATTCACAACTCGATTCCATAGAGTTGAACACTATCGTATAGTCCCAGTAGTTATTGTATAGTCAATACAAGCCGACATCACCTTTTCACAACCTATCATACCCTTGTACATATTGTACCAACGAAGTAATCAATTTGAATACCTCTCAGGTTAGGGTTTGTGGAAGAAAATCAAGGATAATTGGTATTTTGTCTTTAACTTGATATTGTACCTTTCAAAATTAAATAAAGATTTTTATTGGTATTTATATGACAAGTCTGCACTGAGTAATCAGTGTATTTGAATAAAAATTACATCTAGGTTATTATCAGATTTAGAATTACAGTATTGCAGTTTCTTATCATATTTCCTCATTTACCAACATTATGTATGCTTTCATCCCAATTCAATATGGGTTTTACGAAAAAACTAAAAACTATTCATATTTGCCCAGAAAGGGACATTATAGTGGTATCATAGCCTAATCTTGTCAGCGTACAGGGAAGTTAACGTTATTGTATGATTCTACCAGTGTATGAATCATGGTGTTATTGTCAGAGGAGAGAACTATGGTGGTCGATGTTATTGCCAAATATGTTGAATATAGAGCTCTCCCAACAAAGATTCAAAAGAAATATGTTTTCAGACTTCATGAAATTGATGAAGACAAGAAGTAGACAAGTGCACTATGAGGACGTGTTGTCAGATAAAGTCTTAGAAGTCCCAAAAAAGAAGACCACAGAACCAAGCAAAATGTTGGGTACATTAGAACCTCAAGAGGAAGACATAGGAATGAAGGAATTGACAGAAAGAGAAGAAAAACCGGAAGCCAAGTCACGATAAATTGCTCATATGGAAGTCATTGAACAAACGCAACAAGAATTCACCACGTAAGTGGAAGATATGAAATTTAATGTGAGAAACGATGCACAAATAAAGATCACCACTTTCAGTAAAGAATACCTAAATCCTTTATATGATGCTACAATAACTCCTTTTCAAGAAGTAGAAATGGTAAAAGTCACCTCCCGATAAAGAGTACATAAATCCCTTATATGAAACAGATATTGAAGATCTAACCCTAAGTTTGTAAAGTGCTCAAATCGAGGAGATGAAGAAATGCAGATTGGGTGAAATAAACATTGCCAGCACAAAGCACATAGCTCTGGGTTTGCAAGTTGGAATGATTGATCCTATTATCCATCTAGTACCAGAGAGGATTAACTTACTTTAACCTCATCCAAGAAGAAAAAGGTAAGCATCTCAATCATTCCTATGAATACGATTCAATAAATGAAAGAGATAGTAATAGCACAAATTCACTTTACATTATGTCTTTTGAATATTTTTGTCATCATGGAAGTACTGTAAAAATGGGGGAACAAGTAAAAGATGCAACTTGCAGTGAAGGGCATATAAATCATTTTAGTCAAATACAGAATTGGCTATGCACAAAGGAGTGGGATCATGGTTTGTATTTGTTGCCTAAGATAGTTGGTAAACTTGATTAGGTCATGGCAGCGAATGATATCATTAAGTTTGATCGGGCCACTTGTTCTTGTTTTTCTTTGAGCCCTAATTCTATCAAGGGGAATACATATGCTTTTGTTAATACATGTGTTTTCAAATGGAGGTTGAAAGGTAGGGAAGCTTGCCAAAATGTTCTTGGAAAAGGATTTAGTTGTAATCAGTGGGTAGAATCCTCTGAGAGGCATCTACCTCAAGCCCTTGTGCATGTTGCTCCTATGGTTTGAGCAATAACTGTTACATGTTTTGCTGGTTTGACATCTTCTATCTTCTTTTTGCTAACTGATAGCATACAATCTTTCACTATTTCTTCCATTAGAAGTTCAACATCAAAGGATGAGATACCCTCTGTTAGATCAGTAGTGTGTTGGGCAATAGGTGTGATAGCCAGTTTTCCATAGATCTCTACAAGAAATGATAGATTGGGAGAGATTGCAAATGTCATTGTATCTAATACACATGATACTTCAGCACCAATCAGAATCACAACAATGTGGGCACTGGGAAATATTTTTGATTTGTTACATCACAATGCAGGGAGTGTGGATTCAGAGAAATGTCCAACAATTGATTATTTCCCTGTATCCCTATTGGTAGAATGTGCATTGCGCCTCTCAAAGGATGGTGATAAGATTCAATGGTTTTCAAAGGATCCTAATTGGATAATAAGTGGGGTTTCTGCACTTGAATACCTCATATTCAATTTTATTGATGGTCCTCTGACTATGGAGTAGATAAAGTCAAACTTAAACTAAAGACTCCTATTGGAATTCCCATAACATTGTTGGATGCAACAAAAAAGCAAATCTCTACAGAAAGCACAAAAGTCAATGTTGATTTAATGTCTATAAAGGAAAATAATTTAATGTCATTGTATCTAATACACATGATACTTCAGTACCAATCAGAATCACAACAATGTGGGCACTGGGAAATATTTTTGATTCGTTACGTCACAATGCAGGTAGTGTGGATTCAGAGAAATGTCCAACAATTGATTATTTACCTGTATCCCTATTGGTAGAATGTGCATTGCGACTCTCAAAGGATGGTGATAAGATTCAATGGTTTTCAAAGGATCCTAATTGGATAATAAGTGGGGTTTCTGCACTTGAATACCTCATATTCAATTTTATTGATGGTCCTCTGACAATGGAGTAGATAAAGTCAAACTTAAACTAGAGACTCCTATTGGAATTCCCATAACATTGTTGGATGCAACAAAAAAGCAAATCTCTACAAAAAGCACAAAAGTCAATGTTGATTTAATGTCTATAAAGGAAAATATTGGCAAATTTAAGCAGTATCCACAATTAATGGAAAATGATGGTTTCTCATGGAGGAAGCAAGTTCTATCTATTATTGAAGCTGCAAAATATCATGTGGGAAGAAATATGAATTCGATTCTTAGAGTATCCAATGTTGAAGTTATTGCAAAGTACATCCTTAGAGGGGGACATTCAAGATCAAACCCTATTATCAGTAGCTTTGAGTGTGAAGTCATTGGTTCTGTTGTTTTAGATATTCAGATATTGCTTGCAAAATATTGGACTTGGCTAAGATCAAATAATGCTCAACAAGAAGGATGGCTTAGAGGGTGCTTTGAGGATCAATGGCCTACTTTGGTAAGCGCTAATGAATTCAATAGAGGGAAAGAGAAAATTTTGGAGGATTAAATGCAAGCGCATAGCACAGAAGTAATGAAAGAATTTTATGTTAACACTGCAGCTCTACTTTTTGAGCAAAAAAACCATGAAATAGTAATTGAAACATTTGGCAGATTGAGAGTAGTTGGGTTATCTACTTCTGTATTAATTTTCAGTCTTGCCTACTACAATGGAGGATCTCATAGCTCTAACTCTCTGTTGTGTCGATTTTGAACAACGGCGTAACTCTCTTTGCAGGTAGTTATTTGTTGAGTAGAGAGTCCATAAGTACACCAATGTTGGAAGGAGATATTTATGCTCCTAAAATTTTGTGTACGAGTCCCTATACTTGAATATGTGCAACTTTAAGTAGAATTGGGACATTTTTTATTTCCCAACAGATGAACATCCTCTGAAGTTGGGGATTTTGGTAGTGGCCAGGAGGGCATCTAACATGTATGACATCATATAAAATTTGCTCCTAGTCATTTTCTTAACTATAGATCTACCTACACAAACATGTGCTAATGACCTTGCCTATGGGAGGGGTGAGTCCTTTCTCAATCATAAAATATACCAAGGGCACCTAGATGTACTTATGTTGGAAGGAAATATTTATGCCCCTAAAATTTTGTGTATGAGACAAGCTATGAGGAGTTTACTATTCTACAGGAACACGGCCAAACCTCATAGAGTTGTATATGACCCATAATCAGATGAGGGTAACCCAGGGGAATATTGCTTCAACAATACTTTCAGAAAAATACTCCAATGGGATATTGAAACTCTTTTCTTTGGAGGGTACATTGGTATAATGTCAGTAGGTTTTCAGCGCAAATCTGGCCAAGCCAAGGATACCATGGTACATTGTTTAGATTGGCTTAATATACTTGTTGTTTTCCAAGCATGAGGGGCATCCATGAATACTCTGGGAAATGCAGTACAAGTGGCTCAAGGGTATTTTGGGCAAAAGAATAGAGTTTGGGAAATAAGGTACTGCATATTTATGGCATCAACCTTATTATAACATTGAAGGCCTATCTTTGTAGACAGGTTGATTCAGGAATGATAACGATGACTTTTCAAGGACATGATCACGCAATCATCAAGGAAGGTGAAGAGTCAAAGACTCCCATAATTGCATTGCTTGAAGACAAGCAATTTCAAGAAAGACAAACTATTATGTCTCCTTTTTTGAAATAATTAAATGGGAGTGGACCCGAAGTCTAATTTCATTTTCTGTAGGCTAAGGGTTATAATGAAGGAAATAATTTAATAATAATACATTTAAGTTGTCCAAAGTTACTGTATTTCACAATGCAAAAAAATGACACTTAGATATTATTATTAAAAGGGGTCAAAAAGCAAAATTTATTAAAAGGGGCCCCACAAAAAAATTATTGAGTGGTCACAAATAATTAATATTATGAAAGTGAAAAGTGAATAATTAAAAGTAATTTTAATTACTTTTAGGGTGAAATTGGAAAATTGAAATTATAAAAGGACAAGTTGGGTCAAAAGAGAAGAAATATTCACTATTCAATTTTGATAAACAAACCCAAATCCAAAGTGGACAAGTTGGGCCTAAATAGAAGGATTATTCACTATTCAATTTTCACAAACCAACCCTAATCTGTAGTTTGAGCTTGTGTTCATCATTTTCATCTGAGGACGAAACCCTTTTGATATACAGGTGTGGAGGACAAAAACCCTCTTACCTAATACGGTGATTCCATCCAGGGATCATTACTCTGATAACAAACTAAGATTAATCCCAATATTCAGTGTGGTTGAAGATTATTATCAATTTTTTAGTTTTTTGTGAAGGTGCTACAATACCATTGTTACAATATAGCTACTACAATACTATTGCTACAATACCATTACTACAGTATAGTTGCTACGATATTCAATTTTCAATCAGTTCAAGATTGTTGTCATAGCATTTCCAGCGATCATCGTACTTATAGATAGACTATTGTATCAGCGTTCTAATAGCAAAGCGTGGACTCTGGGCACAGATCGCTGACTTCCAAACCTAAGCGTTAACCCTTGAAGGTTGATCCAATAGTTTGGGAGTTGTGCATTCAACTTTGGGCACTAATTTTTGACGTACCAACATCCATATTATTGGTGTCACACTCATTCCTAGTTGTACGCTTTGAAACTGTGATTATCAACTCCATTTTGCAATGTTGGATGTTGTTAAACAATCCCAACAAGCTACCGTACAGTCAATACACGCTAACATCACCTTTTCACAACATGTCGTACGCCTATCCCTGTTGTACTGGCAAAGTAATTAATTTAAAGACCTCTCAAGGTAAGGGTTGCTGAAGAAAATCAACAGTAATTGTTATTGTCTCTTTAACTTGTTATTGTACCTTTCAAAATTAAATAAAGATTGTTATTGGTATTCGTATGACAAGTCTTCACTGTGTAATCAACGTATTTGAAAGAAAATTACAGTTAGGTTATTATCAAATTTAGAATTATAGTATTGCAATTTGTTACCCTGCTTCTTCATTACCAATATTTTGTATGCTTTCATCCCAATTCAAAAGGGGTTTTACAAAAAATCCAAAAATTGTTCATATTTGTCTAGAAAGGGACATTACATGCTATGAAAAGATGCAAAAAAGGAAAACAACTTTCCAAGTGGAAAGATAAGGACCAAAAGTTCTTAGAAGATAAATAATGCCATGTACTTCTTATAAATATAAAATGATTCATTATTTAGCATTTTATGTGATGTGTATGACAGATTTTTATGAATATTAAATGGTTCTTTATTTTTCATTTTATTTTTTTATATATATTATACATTTGAATGATTTTCAAATGCATCACTTATTATCATTTGATGTGATCATTTATATGTTGATGAAATACTTCATATTATATAAAGAAAATTGTAATACCCACAGATACTGCTAGCATTCATATGTTAGATACATCTATGTAAAGACATCGAGAGACATCATCAGCGAGGCACCTATATTACATTGGATCCGTGACATGTGAAATAAACGCCTCAAAAATGATTTCCTAGCATCTTTTACATAAATTTATCTAAAATATATTATTTATACTTGACTCATATTTAATAATAAATTGTTTATGATTCTAGGCTAATCACGACATATAAGTATTTATCTTTAATAAGGATTTGTGTACCTTGAGCTACATTAAAGTGTTTATTAACTTGTGCATTTACGAGCACTTATCAAATTGATGTAAGGTACCATTACGAGGGCAACACCTTAGCACCTTAGGAAAACAACTTTGAATTTTTTTTATGTTAGATACACAAATTTTGGCATGTTTCAATATTAGGATAACAGAAAAACCAATTTTGAATTTCTATATTACTTTGTCATGTAATAATATATTAGGTAAGATAGATAGATATTTTAATACCGTCCAAAAACAGTCTATGGGGACCCCAAACTAAAAATCAAATCCCAAAGAAGTGGAGAAACCATGAGAAAAAGAGAGCTTTTATGACTCTAGTTCCCTAGCCTACGACTGTTCTACCTTTGAAGGTTCACTCTCCTACTGTGGATTCCGATCAAGAATTCCCCGTTTCTATCAATGTTTTTTCACCCTCAAATATAGTAAGCATAGAAACTCCTTGTAGGCTACCCACGTATTTAGCTCAGATGTCATCATATGCAGAGCATTCCATGAGATAATGTCATTCAGTCTCAACTATACCAGAAGTGCACATAGGACATATTCTCTCTTCCCACTTTTCTTTTGGGATCTTCCACCTACCCGTCTCACATCGAAGTTGATGTGACCCATTCTCAAATGTCCTATGAGCATCTCCGTTCTCCATTTAATTTTTGCCCCTATGTAAACTTTTTTGTCATGCTCATAATTAGGGTTGAACTTGGTCATGTAGTACTGCTTTTTCTGTCATATCTGCTTTGTCCACATGTTTATTTTAAACCTCTCCCTGACATATCTCTTTATCTCTTGATTGGTCTTCGGGGACTCATGAATGTTAATGTCCCACTTATCCATCCAGACCTTGTTTTGTTTCATCCACGTCCTCTTTCACTTGTTCAACTCTTCTTTTATTGCTACTTTTGGCCACCTATCCTCCTTCATGACCTCTACTTTCTTTATGTACCTTAGAAGACATGTCATAGCTACAGCTTCTATTGCAAAACTACATGTTTCTGCTAGAATTATCTCGTATGGAACTGACGCTTTAAACTTAAAGGTACTTGTGACTAGACGTTTCTGAATTTTCTCCAATTGCCTCCACTTTAACCTTGACATACAGTTGGCCCAAACATTGCACCCATAGAGTACCACTGAAACTACTAATAGCCCGAACAAGACACTGGTGGTCTTCCAATCCTGCAAATCAGCATCTTTGCACTTGTTTTTAAGAGAGTAGAACACTCTCCATCCTCCTTGAATTCATTTCATCATGCATGCATCCCAACTAAGCTCGTTCGTGAAATCCAACCCTAAATATTTGTATTCTAAGACTATCTCCAATGGGCTCCCCTCAAACATGAAACTTGCATGCCTTTTTTCTTTTCAACACGAGAAGATCAAAATCTTAGTTTTGTTAGTATTGACTTGCATCCCGACCTCTTTACAAAAGAGCTCTAAAGCTTTCAAATGCACACTTAAGCTTTGAGTTGTAGTTGCAGTCAAAATAAGATCATCAACTTATAGGAGTTTGATCCCATAACTTGCTATGTAGACTCCGCCACCCCCTAGTTTGTCGATCCATTCTTCCAACTTGTCAATATAGAGGCCAAATAGAATTGGAGATAAAGGATATCCTTGTCAATACTGAAACTTTCTGATAAACATGTATGTAATCTGATCTTGGCTCTAACCAACTCGTTTAACCGATGCACTGCTGCCTTGTACTCTTTTGGAACTCCAAGTTCCTCTATTCGACCCCTTATCTCTAGGCACTGTGTCAAAGGCTTTCCTAAAATCCACAAAGCAACAGAAGGCTTCATCTTTGTCTTCCCATACTTTTTCAATTAAATGCTTGTAATAAAGTGATTTATAGTTGAATGTTTTGGCCTAAAGCCCACTTGTCCTTTTGCTCTCTTTCCTTGATTTTCAGCCCATTCGTTGATTTTATGTTAAACCATGCTTCCAAACAATTTTGCCATGAGAGGATTAACCATAATAGTTATATGTAGTTAGATGGGTTATTGACCTCTCCACTTTTGAAGAGAGGCATGACTAGGCTAGTGGTCCATTCCATGGGGAAACTATCCCGAGTGATGTTGTTGAAGATGTCCCTTATGTGAGGTGTCAAGATATCTATCCCCCATTTTAAATGTTCGGCCTGTAGACCATCTATAATTCTTAAGTAAAAAAACCTTACTATTATTCTTTTGATAAGTTTAATGATTATTGGACTTACATGTGTAATGATTATTGCACAGAACATGATGGTGACAAGAGAGGTTCTTCGTGAGGTGCTTCTTCAACATAAACAAACCTATGATGGTGAGGTGCAACAACGATCTAAGTGTTGTATTGTTTCATAAGCAAACCAAACATGCTAAGGTGCGTCGCCATTACATTCAACAATTAATTTGGGTGACTACTAAAGGACTCAAGTTTAGGTTAACAGAATTTTTATGAAGGTTATAATAGAGTCAAAGCTAAGTTCAAAAATACATTAGAATTTAATGTAATGACACCTTGCCTTATTCTATTTGTATTCAATCCCAAAAATAATATAAAGGAGGAATTTTGAACTGAGGTAATATTTCATAGTGACCATAGTGTCCAACTGGTCGTGAAGTTTACATATATCATTTTGATTTTTGAAGTGTGCCTTCAACATAAACAAACCTAACAATGTTGAGGTGTGTATTGTTTCTTGAGCAAACCAAGCATGCTAAGGTGCATTGCCATTACATTCAACAATTGATTTGGGTGATTACTAAAGGACTCAAGTTTAGGTTAATGGAATTTTTATGAAGATTATTTCGCTGATTACTAAAAGAATCAAGGTTAGGTTAATGGAATTTTTATGAAGGTTATAATAGAGTCAGAGCTAAGTTCAAAATATACATTGAAACTTAATGTAATGACACATTGCCTTGTTCTATTTGCATTAGATCCCCAAAATAATATAAAAGAAGAATGTTGAACTAAGGGAATATTTCATGGTGACCATAGTGTCCAACTGGTCGTGAAGTTTAACCATATTGCTTTAATTTTTAGATAACTATTCTTCCATACCATTTTTATGGCTCATCATATTGTTTATTTATATAAAGAATGCCTCTACCATTGTATAACCTCATCTATTGTTTTTGGTTTTTTTCATGTTTTTTTAAAGAATGTCTTCACTAAAATCTTCTAGCATTAATTCCTCATTTTTTTAAATATTCCAAATGTGTTGGAACTGCAAAGATTACATATCATCCCCAGATGTGACTTTGTTACATAATGTTTATAGTGGTATCAATGTAGTCCTCCATGCTAGAATTCTCTAGTAAGTAGGAAAAACATTGCCTTCAGATTATAGAAAACAAATTGGCTCAATTAAAACTTGTCTGATACACAATATTGGAATGGTGACAATGCAGTCTTCTGTGCTGGAGTTCTCCAGTAGCAGTGAAAGCATATTTGCACTTCCATTTTACAAATGTGTTATATATTCATGAATAGTAATATCAATTCAGATGGAAAGTTTAGATATTTAGGTGAGACAACCACCGTTTGGTCAGTCTACAATGGATGTACAGTTTGGATAGTAGTAGTCCTTATACTTTTGTTTGGACTATTTAATCAGTACAAACCCTTTTGGATAGCTCTCATATTAAGTGTGTATTAGTCACGAACCCTTTAGATGTCGAAGTTCTCCTTAGAGAATCCATGCTACCTCAAGAAAATAAGATATCCATAGGACTTCATGGTGGTCCGCAATATGTTTAAGTTGTTCAAAAATGTACCCTCTGTCCTCGATAAATTCGTTTTTGTAGATAGTAAGGCTACATTGGTGCACAGGGGCAGGGATATGCAAGGTGCAGATACGAGGGTATGAAATTAAGGAATATGCACCCGGTGCGCTATGGTGTGGTAGTTTTTCCTTGGGTGTGGATTTGAGTGGGACTCTAGTGCAGGTGTATCTCTGGTGCGACCTAAATATGTGTGGGTCTCCCGTGGAGCACAAATATGATCGACATCCATGGTAAATAGATAATTTTTATTTACTAGAAATAAAACAGTACGCTTCAAGCATAACATGGATGTTAAGTTTGCATCCTAGAGACAAGGATAAAAGTAAAGAATTCCTTGAACAGTGTAGCTGATTAAAGAGTCTTCATTTGTATACTAGTAATTTACTTCCGGTAGAGACAAATCAATATGGAAAAACAATTGCCCAAAACTCACAAAATAACATGAAATTTTAACCCAAACCTGTCAAAAAATGTGTTTGCATTCTTTTACACAATAGTAAGTTTTCAGCAAATATGTTACGGTATGAAATAGAACTGAAATTACGGTGCTTTTTCTGCAATTTTTGAAAATGATGAAAACTACTCCAAGAGGGAGTTGACAAAATGCACAAAATTGTGTCACATCAGTCATACTCAGCCTCCAGACGCTTTATGAACCTGGCCTAAGACAACAATATCAACCCCCTCCAACCAAAGTGCATGTATGTCTCAATGGGGCTCAAATATTACAATTACATTGGCTCATTAAAGTTGTGTAACTTCTACAACATACAGCATGGGATACTTCAATAAACTGATCTTTCTAGGTAATATTTAAGAAGGTTTCAAAAATGAGAACCTCCTTAAGGCCCTAACCGGTAATGTATGATAAAAATGAAAAATATCTAGAAAATTACTAAGGTAAGAAATTCCTGAAAACTAGAATTCAGGATACGGGCTCAAAACACAAGGATGTAGATTAAATACGTTTAAACTAAATCCTCTGCCCAGTCAGAAACATGCCCAAAATATTGATCTTCGAAAATTGTGTCATCTGTGTCAAACAAATATAGATATCAACAAAATAACAAGAGCAATCATCAGATGGGATAAGCTCAATTCATAAAAGAAAATGGGATTTCAAAATAGAGGCCCAAGTTCAAGCCCCAGTAAGACATAATAAAGTGTTGAAGTTGGGTAAAAAGCTGCATCCAACATATTTGGTTCGGCATACCTCAATAGACGAGACCAGGTGCAAGTCCTAGGTGAATTTGACAGAAGGTATAACCCTCAGTCGTGACAAATACACCGAAGGTTATCTCAAAAAGGGGAATTTACTGAATCAGGAGAAAATACTACAAGAGCAATCAAAAGTTACAATAAACTAGCTACAAACATTGAATATTAAATGGTCAAATTGATTACTAAATTTATCTCTATATTTTCATGCAGCCCTAGCCTTTCGTTTTTAAAAAAATGTTGAGCTTACCTTGCCTGTCAATACATTGCAATGGATATACTAGGAAGTATATGAACCATGATATGAGCTTAACTTCACATTACTTGTGAGATTCATCTTTATCTAGAGTGGTGTCTGAATCATTCAGTCTGGTATCCAAAGGGGCTTGGCATAAGAGAACCAGTGATAAGCCTAACACAATCAAAATATTAGGCACATTTTCAACTAATGAACAACTCATTCAACACTAGATATCCTCAGAGAACTAAACATAAGAATGCTAACCCAAGTAAAATTGTGGCTTAGACAATTTCATACAGAACATTAACAGGAAATTATTGAATGTTTGACACCCTAGAAAGATATTAACATTATAGCAAAATTTAATCACAGACAACTTCATCAAAGAATTTTGAAAAACTGTTGTACATAATGTGTCAAGACAAGTGAGGCTTCTAGGATCCCACATAACGGGATAAAGCCTCAATACAACCTTATTTATGTAAAAGAGAGTTCTTAAAGTTCAAACCCATAAATGAGATTCAAATATTTCTTTGGTGCAGAATTACATACCTATTTTTTCTCCCACCACGCTCTCTCAGGGCCAGGGTTATTATTTCTCCAGGCCCAATATTATAATAGGCAAGTGATAGATTGTCCTTGAGAAAACCAGACCGGCTACTAAGTTTTTGTTTGTTTGCAGGCAGGGCAATCTCCACTGCAATCTCATCCTTGAGACAGGAAATGGTTTCTGAGAGAGAATGTACCGTAACTTCCAGCATCTGCCCATTCATATTTCCTTCTTCAATATTAGGAACAGAGACAGAAATGCGGACAGATCCCTGCAAACAATTAAAAAATTATGAGAAAAAAGGAATTTTGGGGAAAATCAGACCTCTGGAAGGCTGCTAAAGACAAAATATTAACAAATGCATTTCACAAGATAGGAGAAATGAAGTTTCCAGTCAATGGACCCAATATTCATATTTTTAATAAAAACAAACTTAAAATTAAAATATGTTGCAGAATTTGACAAATTGTCTCCCACGAAAAGAATAATTATACAGCCACACTACATTTCTATTACCGTATTGGACATGAAGAAATACATTTGTGGGACAAACTAATCTGTAGGTTGGAATTTGAAACAAGTATTTAGAGGCTTAGAGAACATCTTTCCTAAGTTACAAGTATGGGTATATTTTTTTAAAACTCTTTCTCATTATATTCTCAATTTCTTATTGTAAGTGGCATGCTTTGTGATCTACTATTTTTTTAATTATTACAAAGTCGTATGCCATATGGCGAACACAAATTTGTTGGTTCACAAATGTGAACCGATCAAGTTTGTCAACAACATGGTCACCTTATTCAGGAATATACATTACATTGCTTTGCTTACTAACAAAGGTGATTTTTCCATATTATAAGATCTTCATAGAAAAGTATAAGTACATAAAAATTCTCTCTTTATAACTTATCATAAATAATAATATATAAAAATGATACTATAAATGAAACTAAAGTATTACTTCCATTAGTCTCTTTTCCAAAAATAAGGCAGAACAAAACAACAGCAGTCCGGTTTCCAAAGAAAGTATTGAGCATGCTTGAAGCAACCCTAAGTGACAGATATTCTACATTTATATCAAGCAGATTGAAAAGACAATGTTGAGGAGGAAAGACATTTGAAGGTTGAAAAGGATTCTTGTGTAGCACTGCCAAGATGTGGTGGCACAAATGACAACTCCAAAGCCAACAGATTCCATAATTATGGGCGTATATGAAGATGGTGCCAGAAAGATTCATAAACATTCAGAGACAACAGGAACATAGCGCAATAACTCTTCCACTGATCAATAATGGGGATTACCAATGTTACAAAGATACAGAAGTGATATCAAAAAATCTCGTCTGTGTGGAGCTTCCTGTTTATGTAAAATTATTAAGATTAAAACAAGGGAACCAAGAAAATATCTATGATACATATTTAAACAATATCAAGATTCACTTACGAAGAGAATTCATTATCTATAAAAGCATTGGATGATGATTCACCTTCCAGCATGTGAACATAGACAGGGCTGCATTGTACACGTATCTTTAAATGGCACTTTTCACGTGTGCATTTAGGTGCTGAATGTGGCACAATGTTGCAGGAGTTGAAAATGCGTGTTGATGGACTAGCTGTATCTGTGGTATGCGGTCTTGGATAGGCTAGTGCATTGATTCACATCTATGCTCAGATAAAAAAAAGTATGATAAAGATATCCTCAAATTTATCACTAAAGAAGATTATATGGTAATGATATATATGAGCAGTGACTCGCAGTGAATCGAATGAACCTATGGTTGTAGTCGTTGAGAAGGGCCAAATATAAATCATTTTTTAGGACATCACCAGACCTAAAACATTGGCTAAGTCATTTCAAAGGACATGGTTGAGTTAGACTTACAGTCATCATCATTACCCAAAATAAGTATAACGTCTTGGAAGTTAGTCTTGGTTGAGTTGCCTTAATGCCATAAAGGTCAAAAAGGCCAAGTGATGTTTATAAATAAAGGCTACCAAGACAATAAGAAAGCATTCATGCTGTGAAGTATCATATTTATTCGTTATGCAAATATTTCTTTGTGCATCTCTTTTATTTATGTGCATCAATGATAATGTCTTATGATTTATTTCCGTTCTACATTGATAATCTCAGAGCGGAGGGGAGAGGTGGGAGAAATTGTTTAGCACATTCATTGAGGTAAGCCTATAAATTTAAATAAGCTTTTGGAGCTTGGAAAACCATGAATCAGTCTAATATTTCATGTGTCATTATGTTCATTGTTGATTATAAGTAGTGAACAAAGATATTTGTTTGAATATAGCCAAACACAAAACATATGTGAAAAAAAAGTATGTTTCTTAAAAATTTGTCATAAATATGACCAAACAAGCACTGATATATTATAATCTGGAATGGTGCAAAATTTTGTACGAATTTCCCTTGTCTGTGATTGTCAAAACCTGTCTATTTTATACTGATATTTACGTAAAATATTTGCTTCCTCTACTTCTTATGTCATATGCTCTAATGGTTGCACTCCATGTGAGCCACCAAAGACTGCAAGCCTGCTGCTTTAACAGATCAAGGCTTCGTAGGAAACCCAATCTGTGTAAAAAAAAACTTTATATAGAATTATATTGTCTTGAAACCAGATGTCATCAAGCAATACTTGCCAGTTGCCACCAAAAATATTGACGCATCCATAAATTGTAAGATACTTGGCCACAGATTTACCAAGAAATACTGCAAGGAGAAATGATGACAGCGAAATTCACCAGATTTCATGATGAGTTCTAGGGTTCAATGTTGAAAGGTATAAATCTTAATGTATGTTGAAAAAAAATCCACGAGTTAGAACATAACCAATATTGGAAATTACATGTAAATCTTATTGGCTTTACACTAGGGAAAAACTTTAAGTAATGGCGACTGTTAGAGAGGCCTACATCAGATGAACTCTTGAGAAGTTTAAAGTGCAATAAACCTAGGATAGCATGAATTTAATTCTCTTCAAAGATCCAAACAATTGCTAGTTAAAGTTTCGATACTCTACTGTCATGTAAAATCCACTACCATTTTGGATTTACCGTATATGGTCTCCACTATACTAGGGAAAAACTTTAAGTAATGGCAACTGTTAGAGATGCCTACATCAGATGGACTCTCGAGAAGTTTAAAGTGCAATGAACCTAAGATAGCATGAATTTAATTCTCTTCAAAGTTCCAAACAATTTCTAAATTTGATACTCTACCATCATGTAAAAACCAAAACCTTTTTGGCTTTACAATATCATCTAGATTACTCCAAGCAAAAGCTTGGATTAATGACAATAATCTTACCCCTTTGATTTTGATCAGGGCAAATGTTAGCCAAAATCTGTAAACAGTAACACCCTTACTGATTGTTATGATTGTCCTCGCAAAAAACAGGTTGAGTGCCCATTAAGGAACATTTCAATGCCCCGATATATATATCTGGGCACATATACCAAAGATGTTCATATGTGTGCCCATTGGCAGTCTAGATTGTAACACATCTTGCACTGTTGTATGGGATCCTCTGATTGTCACCAATGAACTTTGGTAGCTTTTGCTTTTCTGGAGATGGAGTTGATGGGGCAACCATGGCTTTGGTTATAGGGTGCTTTTGACATAGCTCTTTGAATACGATCCTCCTCCTTTGAAGGTCTTTGTTGGGCGAAACGGGCAGTCTAGATTGTAACACGTCTTGCACTGTTGTATGGGATCCTCTGATTGTCACCAGTGAACTTTGGTAGCTTTTGCTTTTCTGGAGATGGAGTTGATGGGGCAACCATGGCTTTGGTTATAGGGTGCTCTTGACGTAGCTCTTTGAATACGATCCTCCTCCTTTGAAGGTCTTTGTTGGATGTTTCACTGATCTCTCGGCATTATTGGACATATCCCTATGTTCTATGATCTATCATTCCTTCAATAGGGATCCGTACACTATCTTGCATGCTATCATGTCCCCTTTTCGTGCTACTCCCTCCAACTTGTCATTCAAGCTGCCCTAAACTTTTCTCTTCACACAATTCTCGTGTAGCACCCTCCATCCTGACCTGGATGGCAAGGTCTACACTTCCTTCGAAAGGGGCTATGCGATATTTAAGTACTCTTCACTCGTGAATGGCATCATGTCCACCAATTCTCGCTGAACCCTTTCCATTTAATCTTTTTTGTTGCTCCCCCAGTCGAGTAGACTCTGTAACTTCTTGGTCCCCTCCCTGACCGTGTTGTCTTCTTCTCCCATCGTTATTTGGAGTCAATAGCATGAATCATACCTTGTACAACGTCAATCCTCTTCTTCTTGAACTCTTTGAACCATTGTAATTCTTTTGCCATTGTGTTTCACAATTACGTTCAGCGCAGAGATCATATAAGATAATGTAGGGCCTCATCAACTGTTACATCCCGATTTCACCCTATGTTTTTGCCTTTAAAACCATAGATTTGAAATTGTTTATAATGATAATTATGTTGTGAGATGCTTTATATTGTACTCTATAAAATTGTGTCATTAATGCATCTTTCCATGGAAAATTAAAATATCAGTAATACTATATTTAATTGGTCGAAATAATGATTTATTATAATCTTAAATTGTTTAATTATGGTATTAGATAATTATTAATTTAAGATTTTCATCATAGTAATTACGCTTATTAAAAATAAGTATAAATGCTAATTAAACATTAGGATGAACATATATTTTTAAAAAAGACTTATCTGGTGATAGTCAAGTGGAATTGATTGTTAATTATTAATGCATGAAATCTCAAGATAGCTTTATTCTTTAAGGAGAAATTGAGTTACTTTATTATTAACTTGAAAAATCAAGGGAGATAAATTGAAAATTTATCCGATGATTCCTTGTGGAACTCCCAGTTAATTATGGGGAACAAAGCCTACAACTTTGATTTCAAATGACATGTATAGAGAAAAAAAAAGTACTAAGGAGAGAAAAAAGAAAGGATTTGCACACACGAAAATACATAAAAATTTCAAAGAAAAGTAAGCAAGAAGTTGGAAGCAGGAAGGAAAATTTCATCCTCAACGAAAGAAAAGTGTACCGGGTGGATACTGTAATTATTTTAATAGTTTATTTTGTATTGGAAGAATTTTGGGTTATAGTGTATATTAAAATAGGGGGGACACTGAGGAATCCGTAGAAAGCATTAGGGAAATAGATTTTGATAATCCCTTTAGAAATTGGAATTCTATCCGTAATAACCCAAATTTTATTAACCCAAATGAAAGAATCGGGGATTACAAATTTAATGTATATTTGCATAAGATTTTTAACATTAGAAAAATTCTGCAAAATTTTGTGAGTAAACTCTATGAAAACATTTGAGAATTATTATGTTAGTCTCTCTTTAGAAACTAGTAGTTTATCCATATTACCTCGAATATTACAACGGAGGCAGTAGTGACTTAAAAGCAATAGATAAATTTAGAAACATTTAGAGTCGAAACAAATGAGATTTTGATATTGCCTTTAAAGTCTCCTAGAAAGCTCCACAAATGGAGAAATGTGACCATGAGCAAGGCATCGAAACATCACCGCGAAGCTGACTGCTATTGCTAGGGTGATCAGAGCTGCCGTGATTCATCGAATCTATCGAATAGAGTGATGAAATAATGCAGGAAAAATAATGTAACTATATATGCCGCTGAAACTTTTTGTTTACATTATGATTTCTATGTGTGGAGTAACTGATAACCCTGAACCGTAAAATACAGATATGCCAAAATAAGGCTCACAATAAAATAAGGCCCACGATAAAATAAGGCTCACAATGGGCGTTTGTGAATAATGGGATCGCTATGATTTTCTTTGGGATGTAAAACTTCAGTGTTTTTGTTAAAAACAACACCCGCTCAATAATCCTCATATGAATCATTGATTGGTTGTAACATTACGTTTTTGTTGAGATCGAAGTAAGAAATCATTAAAAAGAGGTTTCCGTCACATAACAAATAACGTGAGACACATAAGTTTTGTTTCTCCTCCGTTCTTATGTTGCTCAGAAAGATGACAATGGAAAAGCTTAGGAATCCAAATTCCCATCTTCGAATCTTAATATTCATAAAGTGATAGTAAAAGCACTCCGTTATTTCGTAAGGTAATTTTGCGTGCGTTGCATATTGATTTTTCATTATTGTGAATTGACGGGAAGGGGTAGGGTGAAACCCACTTTTAGTTAATTATTAAATTTTATATGCATAAACCTATAAACAACATGGTTTCAATATTATATATTTAAATATATAATCAAAAAGGTTATTAAGTTAGAAATAAAAAATAATGAAATGTATATAATATGAAATATTATATTTATATTTCTTTTTATATAATCAAAATTTTGTAAGGGATTAAATATTAGGAGATAATATAGTATAATATTAAATATTATAATATATTGATCTCTATATAACCAAAATTGGTTAATGGTTTGGTAAACTCTTAAACCGTAATCTTTCGATATGATTATAAGAAGCTTATTTATTGTAAAAACATATCATAATATGAAATTTGTTGAGCTGAATATAAATTAAATGCCCTAGAAACATACAAGTTAATTGTCAACATTATTTTAAACCCCGTAAGCAAACTGTCTAGAGGCAGGTGAAATTATATCATTTATTAATATTTGGGGTTTTTTCTTTATATATGCAATGAAAATATTATAAAGCTTATGAGGAAACTATCAAAATATGTTTGCAAACGATGATTTGTGGCAATACATATTTTGTGTTATTTTAAAATTATGGAAAATGAGTTATTAAAGATTTTCCTTAATTTTGTTAGTTTTAGGGGAAACCAAACTTAACCATTCTGAAAAATCTCTGAGAGATCTTTGTTTTCTTAAATGTACTTTAGTACAAATAATTGAATTATGCTTAAAATTATATGTTATATAGACTTTTGATGTCATGTTTAGTTGGCATTGTTTTGTCAATGTATGCTTAATTATATCAGATATTGCATGTATGTAATCATGATCCTTAGATTAATTTACTCGGACGGTGAGCTTACGCTTTGGATTATTTATCTGATAAGTATATTATGAGGTCGCATTTAATGATACGGCCAAGCAGTGAGACGATTTCTCAAGCTTGAATGGTTATGGATAACCCGATCAAGTGATGTGTTATGAATTTGACTAATATGGATGACCAATGTTATTTAAAAACTTGGGCCAAAATAATGTTAGATTAACATTGTCAATTCATATGTATGATTTGTATATTGTGCGATATCATAGTTGAAACATATTTTTTTTATGATACACATTATGTAGTAGAATCATACAACACATGGGTGTACTAACATATCAAGCAGTATTTATTGATAATTGATATTGCATGCATGATGTTAAATTCCTTGGATATGCATACTCAGATGGTTTGGTTATGTAAAGACTCTCAAATCAAGAACTACGACTTATTTACTCCATGGATATGTAACCCATCTATATGTATATATTATCCCTGAGAAGATAATATTATGATTTGGATTTACTTAGCGGTATACAAACCATTTGATACACTTTTTGTATGTAGTTAAAACTCATAGTGCAGCAGTATAGGAGGACACGAGAATGATGTTGGACATCAATAGTCCTAGCTTATACATATTTGATGTAAGTGTTAGGGATGTAAAAACCATCTAGTCTTCTCTATGTAATAAAAGAATATATTTATAACTTTTCCTTGTACGTGTTCGTATGAAGAACTAGTGAGTAAATATTTTTACCTTTAGTAGTTTGGTAGAACTACATCTAGCCCTGATTCTATGTATGTAGGTGACATCACAGATATGTATGGCAGCTCGAGAAGTGAGTGCGGGCATAGGAAGCTAACCCTAATAGTGGTTCCTTAGTGTGACATCTACTATAGCTTTGCTAGAATGCTAGTGAAAGTAAATAGCCTTTATGTAGCACAGTACTGTTATGCAAACTTGTCGACAGAATCAAATCTGTCGCATTTTGTAAGGATGAAAACTATATGCGGTATATTTCGTGAGAAAGTTACTGTGCAAGTGTCTATACATTTATAGAATAACATAGTGCATCGTGAAGTCTGCCTAGAGATTATGTTCTTTTCATATTGTTATTGAAGGTATATTCGGATAGTATAATCCTGACTTGCTTTATTACTATGGTTGGGTGTAAGATTGTTATTAATGTTGAGTCGGATACTCAAACACAAAGACCTATGACAATATGGGATGTCATAGAGTTTTACAGTACGAAAAGTACTCGGGTGGTACGTACTGTATTCATTATATCTTGACCCATATATATAAGTATAGGTGAAGTGATCATGAACTATGATAATATGGAATATCATAGGATACTTCAGCGTAGATGTATATACTCGGGAAGTACATATTGTACCTGTATGCTTGGACTCTCACTTAAATTGATTGTCCTAACGATTTTGTTGGTTATCACTTGAGCAATTTATTCATAGCAGTTAGTAGGACATGTACGCGTGCGTACAATATTGAGAGTATAAACAAATGATAGATTGTTATGTCACTTAGCTGTGGGATTAGCCAAGAGCTTTAGAAACTCATCTGTCATGAGTAGTTTGTTCCCTATTTGGCTTAGAGTGCCAACACCTTCGGTGGTGACGTCTCGTGGAGGAGATCATCACATTTGAAAGGAGAACTACATCAGACCCTGATTCCGAGAAGCGGATATGCAGGCTGCCCAATATTATGGTGGGGCATCAAGTCTAGATCCCTAGGCTAGGTTAGGGTAGACTTGATTGCATAGCAATCCATGCGAATGGTTGAATTAGTACCAATGTTTAGTATGGAGTTGCAGATTGTGCTAATGTCCTTAGCAAGATAGTAAACTTTTTGTATCATACTTTTTATTCTATTGCTTGCAGTATTGGAATGTTGAATCTATTACTACTTGAAGTTGTTGATTATATGAATGACTAAAGTATTCTAGCAACTGTGGTTGAATGAATATTCGATGTTTAGTTTTAAAAATAAAAATAAACTTACTGTATTTTCTAAGAACAACTAGGCAGGTTGTTACATCAACAATAAGTATTGTCAACCAACATTCACTTTGAAGAGACATTTAACTTGACTCAACGTTCTTTAAGGGCACAACGTCAAAATAATTATACATAAACCACACTACCTAAGAATATCAATTACAAAATAGTAAATGCAAACACGTTACAGCGTAGAGAATATGAGAGTAATCATTGCTTTATATAAAGGTAGTGCTCAATAAAAGCCATTCAAACAGGGAGGACCTGGTACTCAGCATCCTTTCCCCGATGTACACCATTCTTTTTATATGACAAGAAGACTCAACAGTTGTTGGTTAAACACAACTATCAACAACCAAAAATACTAACAAGGGTCATTACAAAACTACCTAAAGCCGACCTTACAATCACTAATCACATAACATCGGCTACTAAATTATGTACTTAGTCAGATGCTGAAACCCATGACAATACTTATATGATGGCCTACAACATGTAATTGAGTAGACAGAGAGTGAAGTAAACGAAAATAGCTCCGCTTGGTATTCAATAAAGAAGTGATTTTTTTAATGATTTCTCTCTTGCAAGAATTGTGAATGTGAGTTCTGTTTATATGTGCTTTATAGATTGTGCACGCTCTTTTGAGTTTTCTATGCTTCCTACCGTGCGAGTGCAAAGATATACTAATAACCAGAGTATAATCTTGGAAATATTAGCGATCAAGTAAATCCAACAATACAATCCTACATTGTTCCAATAAGACCAAAGTAGTTTGTCAAAACAGACATTAGGGCAAGATATGCAAGCCTCTGTGTTCAGAAACTTGTCAGCGGTTGCATAGCCTCTAAACTTAATATTTAACCTTTCTTAGAGCCACTTTGCGCTGCAAATATATTTGGGTACATTCAATTAAGAATTCAACTGTTTGAATCTTCACACAGAATTCTGTTAAAGGATTTTTTTCAATGTAAATTGAACTATGTGCAAAATTGTGGTAGGTACCCTATCAAAACAAACTTAAAAGTTAAAAAATAATCTTTCTATGGAAGGACAAGACAACATAGAACCCTTTGAGGATTCATCATGTGATCATGACACCATAATTTGAATTATGACATTATTATTGACATTTTATGACCTCATCATCATCTATGATATTATTTCCAATATTTCTTAAAATTTTAATTGTTTTCTGTATTTTCTACATAGTTACCATGTTTGAAAAGTTTGGTTCATTCGGAAGGATTAAAAAGTTTGGAAGTTCGGATTTTTGAGAAAATTTCGGTTTGGTTCAGAAAATTAAAAAAAATAATATATACATATTTGAAAAAAATAGAATATTCTTAAAACATATAAATATTAAAAAAAACATGGAAAGTTCAAATTTACCATAAATAAATCTATCATACATGCAATCTTTAGGTTCTAATTTCAATTTCACTTTATAAAAAATCAACTTGGCTCAACCAAAATACAAAAAAGTTTTAAGTCATAAAATTACACCAAGGGGGTCACTTAAGAGACACCCTCATTTGGAAAAGTAACTAAACATAAAAGCATAAGGTGCATAACTTAATAAAGTTTAAGTCAACTTCAAAACACTTTAAAAGTAACTTAGCTTTAAAACACTTTTCCCTCCAAGAGTGGGGCAAGAAATCTCCATACTTAGATTAGGTTCTATCACAACCATTGGATTTGCAAACCCTAGAAGTTGCTCTAATCCATAAGGATGCTTCACAAAAGTCAACCTAAGCTTTGGAGGCTTATTTGCAACATGAACAAGGTTGGGAGGAAGAGAGTGAGAGAGGGGAAAGGCTTGTCCATGCCTTTTCCATCCTCCCCCAAAATCCAAAAAAGCCTCCATGGACCCTCTTGCCATGGAGGTGGAGGCATCATGGTTTTAATGTAGACTTAGTTTCATTAAGGAGTAAAAGCCCATAAGGCTTCACCCCTGGCGTAGGGGGTTTCCACTGATTTTAGATCTATTTTCAAAGTATGCATTGTTTGTTTTATTTGTTTTAATGTTGTTTTGGAGTTCATACACCATGTACGGCAAGAAGATAAAATATATAGCAGTATGTCCAGCAGTAAGAAATTCATTTGCCAATCCACAGAACAGGATTTGCAAAGTGCAAACAGAGCTCAAACTGCAAAGTGTAAACTGCCAAACTCACAACTCAGGAATCAGAACTGCAAACTATCAACGTCGCGTCGACTAGTTGAAGCTTTACACTTCAGATCTGAGATTTTTGTGTTTCCATTCCTACATTTTTTTTTCTCTTTTCCACTGTTTTCACTTTGCCTGGGTTTACTTTTTTGGTTTTCCATGTTGTGCTGCGTTTTCCATGTCACTCACGATTTAGTTTTTTTATTTATTTATTTAAAAAATAAAAAATAAAACGAACTGAATTTAACCAAACTTGTTCGGTCAGGGGGAGAAGTTGGATTGGAACCAAACCTGCACCATGTTCGGACGAACATGGTAACTATGATTTTCTCCCCAACATGGCTGGACTAGTTAAAAGTGCCATTGCAAATCTGAAAAATAAATAATTAAGTTTCAATATAAAAACAAGTGATTAGCCAGTCACTTTGACCATCATTCTCTAAATTTGCAATAGAGAGAAGAGGTCATTTGGATTGCAGCTGAGCTGTACTAACAAATGATTATCTGTCATTATGACTACCATTCTGCGAAAATGAGAACCCCCTATATACATTAGAATTGCAACTAACATGCAACAGAGAGGAGAGGATTAGGGTTGCAGCTGGACTGTATGAACAGTTGATGTCAGTGTATGTATTGATGATGTCAGCAAACTAGAATAGTATGTTTGAGTGCATTTTCTCTCTCTTACATCAGTAAATATAGCTCTCTAGACGAATTGAGGCAAGTAGTACCTGTAATGCTGAAAAACATCATTTAGTGCTGTTATAATTATTACTTATTGCTGTTGTACTAGCAGCTATACTTAAGTACTTGCTGCTGTAAAATATCTGTAATCACAAAACTATGGTACAAAAGTTGTCTTTCAGTCTCCCTTCACTATTTGACCCTAACCTTAATCACTAGTAATGTTCTAAAGATCATTTTCCCAGCTTTATTTATCTGTTACTTGTTCCTGTTCTGAAACAATCCAAAAACTGCCAGAAAGACTCCAGTTGCCCCTGAACTACTAGTAAGAGAGCTTGAGACATAAAATTGTGCACTACTACTACAAGCATCCTGGGGAGGGTTCTGAATCCATCTTTCCTAACTTCATTCTACCCAAGCTGACCCCAAATCAGGTAGGGAGGAGGGAGACGCATTTGAAACCTTCCCCCACCTAGCAGATGCCTGCCTCTCTCAGATATCTAGAATAAAAGAAAATTATGAGCTCCTCCTCGGGTATTTAGCACCATTGTGACTCTTGCAATGAAATAGACAAGATACTGAATTTACTAGTAAAGATAGCAAGGTCCCTGTTGGAAGGCCTGAAGCACAAGGAATTATTTTTTTCCATACAAGAACCACAACACCCTTGCCGATACAAGTAAGCACAAATAAAAAATTGTTAATTTTGCAAAAACAAATACTGCCACTCTGCACATCTTCCCAGGAAACATGCTTATTTGTAAATACATTCCATCAATGAAGAATACCACTCCAGGCAATAAGAGGACGGGGGGAGAGGGGGAGAGAATAAAATAACACATCTAATAATTTCTTGGAGGCTACAGAAATAAAAACTATCCGTATCAAACCCAACTTTTTTGTAGTTTTATATACTTCCAGATTATGCCACAACAAAAGCCGTCTGAAGCAGGCTTGCTTTGGTTCCAAACAGGGGGACCAAATCAGCTGAAACCTCTTTTACCAAGCCTTGTCAGTGTGACTGACATTCCAAATTCTGTTTTATTTTCTATCAAAGAATGCAATCCAAATCAGTATCAAATATAGATTCTTGAGGCTGCCTAAATCAACCCATATATTAAGGTCTAAGATTAAGAAATATTCTGATGGAGCTAAGCAAAGGGTCTTCTGAAGCGTAGCAAGATCCTTATATTACTGTCAACTAGAAAAAAACTTATTTGCCTTTTCCATCCAAGACAGCCAATCAATAACATTATCAATCTCACTAAAGCTGCTAAACCATCAAAATCCTTTTTTTGACCCTTATGAGAGCAGGACCGCCTCTGCACCGAGCAAGAGGCATATGCTGTTAAACTAAATATTTTACCAAGAAGACCTAGAGGCTTGACATCTAGTTCCTAATTAGCATGCAAAAAGTCACAAATTGTTTCATTATCTCCCATGCTTTCCAAATGGAGGTAAAAATAGAAATAATAACTCTCGTGTAGTAATTGCCACACATTTAGTCAACCAGATTCAGGTTCTTCCAGGTAGGCTTTCCTTTAGGAGAGATCCTTAAAATATTGTGTATAAAAAGCACCTTCTATGATGCATCTTCCCTAAATGACTTGAGAATCGATTTGACTGTAATGCCCCACACCCTTTAAAAAACAAATTAAAACAAGGGACCTAAAATTATTTTGGCGATACACAATTTCCAACTAGCAGCATGCTTTTTTATAACCCCTGTTTCATCTGACCACAAAAAATCTCAATTTTGTGTAGTGGTTAAAAATGAATGTTATTAAACATCCAGCAAGAAGACTAATAAATACTACAGGAACACGGGCTTTTTGACATACTTGGAAGACATCCTAATAATTAAAGAAAATGACACTTGCCAATCTTGTTAATTTTTTCCATAACCCAATTCCACATAATCCTAAAAGAAGGTTAAATAGCAAATAGAATACCTAAATATCTAACAATCTCACCAAGGCCATACTGATTCCATCCCTGTCGAGCGAGCCAATCTAGAGCTAACTCAAATGAACAAGCATAAGGGATTTTTGAATCTTTCAATCTTGGATGTAGAGACATAGCAATGAATATGAACTTTATTCATCAAATTATCTAAATTATTTTTTTCTAGATCAAGAAATAGATTGGTAACATTTGCAAACTGGATTTCTATCAACTCGTCCATATTGAGAAAAATTAGCCCCTTGATAGGTCACCGTACTGTTGATCTCTAAACAGATAATTAATACCCTCTGTAGCCAATACAAACAATGAAAGAACCAAGGGAAAACCTTTACAGACATTTGAAGAGCAAAAGAGATAACTCACCAGTAAACACTTTTTGGAGGCATCACTAAATAGTAAATAAGACTACTGTAATTGTTACAAACCTACAATCTAAACGAACTGCTTTCATCTACAATTCTATTAATGACCCCTTAATCCTATTAAAGGCCCTCTCAAATTTTAAATTCATGCATACATGCTGCTTAATGGACCAATCCTAAGCCTCCTAGCCGGTTATGAGATTGTCCAATATATATCTACCCTCCACAAGTCCAGTCTTGGTCACTAACAAAATTTGAGGAAGCAATAAATTCAATAGTGAAATAGAGAAAATGCATTATTTTCTTTACACCTCAAAGGAATGGACCTTGACTGGCACGATAGTTTTCAAACTATAGTAGAAACTACCGTCAAAGAGCCCATAGACACTTTTGATAAACTTATAGCTGCCAAGGATAAGAAAGAGATTTCCCCCTCAAAGCAACGTCAGAGAAACCTTTACAAATCTGTTAACACTTAGGCAAATAGGTAATGTATATGATTGCTGTGAAACGACAAAAGCTTAGTTGCTAGATTACCAGACATAGAAAAATACCAAACTTAGGTTGGTAGATTACTCATGTATTAAGTTTATGACCTGTTGTACTGGTTACTTAAACAAATTTAAATTTAATTTACAACCTTGTTATAAATGCAATAAACAAAACAATCAAAAAATGTGAAAAAGTTGAGAGAGAAGTGAAATCATCATACCGGATGTTGTGCCAAGAATTGATCTTCCGGAATGACTAGAAGCTCATCTATCTTTTGCCTCTTGGGCTCTGGCTCTTCAGGCAATGGTGGTGGAGCCTCTTCAGGTGGTGGCGGAGGAGGCATTCCTTGAGGTGGAGGAGGTGGGGGCATCATGGGCATTGATGGAGGCGGCATAGGTGGTGGCGGGGCAAACGGTCTAGGAGGCGGCATAGGAGGAAACTGTGAACCTGGAGGAGGGGGTGTAACCATCGATGATGGCATGGATGCTGGGGGAGGAGGAGGGAGGGGCCTGTTTATGAGCTGAGGAGGAGCAGGAGGCATACCAACAGGAGGTGGAGGTGGCCGAAGAGGAGGAGGAGGTAGAATAGCAGGCCTTGGAGGAGGTGCCATTACAGGAGCAGATGTAGGTTGAGCAGAATATTGAACTGAATTTGGAGGAGGTCGAGGAATATTCAATGCCAGACCAGGAGGAGGAGGAAGGGGTCTAACTGGCAGTACACCTGTTTTTGGAGGGGGGGCAGGGCCAGGAAGAGTCCTTCCTTCAATTTTGTTCAAATCTAGCTGTTCATCACCAGCATTATGGGACATTGCTTGGTTTGCAGTGCGGCCAATGCTTCCAGTATGCCCATCCCAAATGACTTGCTTTGGTTCCTCTTTCTTCTTTTCTATTTCAGCCTTAACTGCATTAGAAACTTCCTCCTCCGTAGTCCCAAATATATCAGGCCGTGTTCAAGCAAGGCCCACAATGTTCCTTGAAATTTCATCATCAGGGGCAAGAGTTGTTTCCCGAAGCTTGGCCATCATTCTTTCCTTCTGTTCTTTATACTTTGGATCAATCAACGAAATCCGCATATGTTCAGCCATCTCATTAATGGGAATCAGTTCTCCTGTAATTGGGGAAACCACAAACTTGGTAGGGTCCTTTTCAGCAGGGACCCTATCTTCAGGTCTCTTCCAATTCTTAACAATCCTCATAGGAGGCTCCATTTCCTGCTTAGGCGGTGCAGCAGATGGTTCCTGGGCTGCTTCGTCTTCTTGCATTCTATCTTCTTTCAAACTCTCTTCAACCAGATGCATCTCTTCTTCATCCATTTCCATCTCCACTTCCCTCCCTGACTCTGCAACCTCTTCTTCCTCATCCGTTGCTAATGCCTTGCTTCGCCTAATTACCTCTTCTAGAGTCATCGGCTGTGGCAGCTCCTCATCTTCATCATCAGCAAACTCAATGCTCTCCACCAGTACAAAATCATGCCAATCAATCATGGCCATCTGCAGCCTCTCCTGCTCAATTGCATTCTCTGCCTTCTGTCTAGCCTGTTCCTGAGACTGCTCCCACTCAAGGCGGTGCAGACACCGTTCCAGAACAGTAGTCAGCCCATCAGAATCCCTCCTCAGCTTCTCCACCAAACCCTTGTCAGGCATCAAAACCTTGGAATATGAATCTGTGAGCAGGGTAAAAAAAGTAAACATGCTGTGCGTGGGCCTCAGAAAATGAAACTAAGGGTTATTGAGCTCACGGTTTGTAAGCCCTGCCAAAAAAGTTTTACCATTCCTGGAAGCAAACTGCTCAGTGAGCTTAATTATGTCCAATTCTTCGCCAGTGATGCCTTCCGGAAGACGAACAGTGTATTTCTCGGCCTCAGGGGGGAGCAAAACCCTAGGCAAAGGTTTCACCGGGGCGTCCGGTTTAGCGGCCTCTGTAACCACTGACGGAGGCGGGGCAAGTGTAACCTCCTCTTCACCGGCTGTACCCGGTGGATGCGTTGGAGCTTGTACCTGGATTCGAAACTCTGAAACACGGTGCTGATAATATTCATGGTAAGGGTCATTTGGGTTTAAGAAGTTAAACTTTGCGTTGTTCTTTTCGTTTGCAAGAATTCTTTTCTCAAACTCAGGGCCATTGCGTGCGACGAATTGCGCCGTTTTATCCACGATGTTGCGGATGTCTGGCGGAGGGTGGATAATGCCAATGGTTTTGTGTGAGTTGCAACATAGGCTGAGGAAGACCCTGATATGTTTAGATTGCTTAGGGTTTCGACCGTATCATCGGAGGGCACCTGGGCAGTGGGCAAAGGATCCGAAATGCCCTCCTCGGGAGGTGCAGGGAGCGTTAAAACCTCTACAATGCCTGGCATTTTAACTGCTATAAAACTGAAACCTGGACTAACTTTCAGAAAGAGATGGAGTCGTGCAAGATTATTCAACTTACATGGTCATGATCACGGTCAGCTGAAGCAGATTTTGAAAGGAGAGATCTAGGCAAGACCAGGGCGTCCAGACAATTCAACGAAAAAAATCGCTTTACAAATTTATTCGCATGAAAACTATGCTTCAATCTCGATTTTTTAAGGGCTTCAATCCTTGTCGGCCACAATGTTTTCATCCTTCCCTAAAAAATATTCTGTTTGAAGTTGAGTAAGAACCTGGGCTCATGGCAGTTTAACTGCAAAAATAGTTGAAGAGGTTGCAGAGATTTTTTAAGAATATGCAGAGATTATTTAGGATTAGTTATATACGGGAAGAGTTATGGATTTTAATAAGTGTGAAATTCACTTATGCAAGTAAAAAAAATTCATAGGTGCAATTTTGTGTTCTTAAAGGTTATTTATATCTACAAATTTTCACTTATGGAGAGGTTACTTTTATTTTTGCAGAGAAAGATTTTATTTTTATAATTTAATATATTTATATTTATATGGACTTCCCCTAACTATAAAATAATTAGAGTTATTTTTTTTAATGAGACCATCTTTTAAGATAATAAATATGACAATAATGTATATTTAATAAATATGTTGTATTAATTTATGGTAAAAAATATATCATACATAATTATAATAGTAAATTATATAAAGGTTTTAGTTGAAATATGTTTAAAGAACATTTATTTATATATTGCTTTTTGAAAATGTCTCTCTTTGAACTATTATAAAGATTTACATCTAAATTTTTAAAACAATTTTTGGGAAAAATACATTTCAGAATCATTCGGATCTTTGTCACTTTCGACATGTATTGGTATTTTGAAGAGCAATACGTTATTTTTTTACAAACCCAAGGGTCAAGGTTCCCTTAAACCTGTCACAGGGTAATAATGTGCACCTTGGGGTGTTGAGTTTCACAAGTGCATTTTTGAACTTCTTTATCTGTCAAATAATAAAACAAATGTATTTTATTTTATATAAAAAAAACAAATGTATTTTATTTTATATAAAAAAAACAATTATTTGTGCATGTATAAGAAATAGATCAAATAGGCTACAAAGATGTCGCAATAACATATAGTTACTTTCTACTCAAATGCATAAACCAAAAAAATGCATTTAATGAAATAACTACTCAAAATATATCAGAAAACACAGATTTCAGCATAAAAGTGTTCAACCGCCTAGCCTAAGTAAAAGCTTGGAATAGAGAAAGAGAACATCCACATGTACCACATAGAAGAGATATCAGTGACTGTCCAATAAGTTCATTGAGAGGCATGTTAGGCATTCTCAAATCTCATATGTGTATTTTTGAATCCTTTCTTGTTGTTATCTGCAATGACAAAGTAATATTTATTTTTGAGTTATAAAAAATGAAAATAATAAAATAGACGTACTAATCTTGAAAAATTACTTATCAAATGGTATTTTTAACAAAGGTGCCATGCGCTAAGCTCTTACAGGAACTTAGAATAGTTTTGAAATTTGATTTAAGTATTGATCATAGAGTGAACTTTTATCAAGCAAAATTATTTAAATTGTGCTATGAACAAGAGGTCTCTTATGATCATAAAATACACTAGATTAACTAACTTATCAAGAGATTTAAGTGGGGTTAAAAAAGTATATTTTATGATCTCTTGTGATAAATCCATTAATATCGTAAAATGTATAATGTGTTAGACCTTGAAACCTTAGTTATAAAGTGTATTTTATGATCTCTTGTGATAAACATGTTAATATCATAACATGTACAATGTGTTAGACCTTAAAACCTTAATTATAAGTAACTAAAAACATATTAAAACAGGAAAATTTTCAAAATTTAATAATGTTTATGGCACCTTAATTCACTATCCAAAATTAAGGTGCACAGCTCATGGAACTTTTCCCTAAACTGGGGAAATAAAACTCCATGTTAATATTTTAAAAATAAAACAAAAAATTCCCCCAAAGTTAAGGTTTCCGCAAATATCCATATTCATGCCCTAAGCAACATGCTATACAAGGCACTACTAAAAAAGTTAATGCTTTCGGACTGTACAAGCGGGGTTTGTTCACCAGTATTTCTATGGATAGAAGTGTCAATGTAAAACACACTTTTTTATTAAGTTTGCAGGCACACGTACAAAATACTACAAGTTACAAGTACCTATGGTACCACACATTCTTAAGTCCTAAACGCCATAGCCTAACAGGGATTTATCATGCTTGAGAAGTGCAGCCTCTTTTATTTAATCAACTCTGACTAGGTATTATGGCATTAGTACAGTCTCCCATCTGCAACATATCTCTAGACCCGCCTACTTTGCTTTCAAATTTAGTCCTTGGTAATCCAAAAATTCGATAATCCTTCAAATGCATTTAAGTGCAGAATCAATACTGAAGGACATTTATTCTAAATACAATTTTGACATCAAATTGGTATTGATAAAATAATGACAAGAAAAAATATAACCATGCCTTTTTGACTTCATGGTTCTATATTTATTATAAAATAAATTTGTCAATTATAAGGTCCCTGGTTGCACAATTTTTATCAATCATACACGCGCTCTTACATTTTTCAAGTGTTATCCCATAAGAGGTGGCCCTAAGATCGTTGTCATAATAATCTGTATGTGTGAGATAAATGTGTTGAGCATTAGATCCCAGATTTGAAAGCTCTATATTGCACTCACAGCGTTGGAACGAGTATGCGGGATCCTTCTGGTGAAACCCAGGGGGTAGGTACACGTAGCCTTCCAATTGTAAATACACAGGCCATTGGTTCCGCAAAGGCTATGAACAAAACATTAAGAGTAGAGTGCCAGCCAAGAGAGGTCCCAGAATTCTCCATCTTCCACCAAGTTGTATAATCATGAGTGTTGATTTGATTTGAATATCGGGAATGGCAATCGGGAATGGCAGGGTCAATCTCCTATCTTAGAAAAAAAATGAAGTTTATTCAAGACACAAACATTTATATGTTCATAAAACTCATAGAACAGGATCTCTCATTCATATATATATATATATATATATATATATATATATATATATATATATATATATATATATATATACCAAAATCATAGAACAGGATCTCTTAAGAGAGAGAGAGAGGGAGGGAGAGAAAAATATCATCAATTAGACGACAAGAAATTTTGTATTGTTGTTTTTAATTTAATCAAGAAAAAATTGAGGCATCTAATTTAGCATCGAGAATTGACTGGTCTAACATAGGACGAGCCCCTCTATAACCTCTACACAATGTAACATGGACCCTTACCCCACACTATAGAGTAAGAGAAGAGTCAAACCCATGCCCAAAACTACCTCTATAATACCAAGACAAAATAAACTACACTCCAAAATATATTATACAATTTCCTAAAAAGACATTTTTTTTACTAAAAAGTCTACACTTTTATCAACCAAAACTATTACATTAGAGGTCGTGGTGACTTCACATTTTGAAAGTTCCATATGAATTATGACTTTAAGAATTGTGATATAGGAAAGGTCCCAATAGTGGTGCATGTTATAATTGCGAAATGGAGTTTTTGTGCAGGTGTGCTCCATTAATGAAACATGTTAGTGTGTTATAAATATTAAAATGCCCCAGAAACTGAGCATGTAATATTTAATACTTATTCAATTTTTATTCTATAAATTTAAGAGTAACCAATCACATCTTGACAAGTAAGATTCAAGTATTTATATTCTAATGCACAACGATTAATAATTCAAAGGTTAAGTTTTGGTCATAAATTTAAAAAATGTATTTTATGACCTCTCGTGATAAAATTAGTTATATCAAAAAATGTATAATAAATTAGACTTTTAAAAAAATAATTATAAGTAATTAAGACGACATATTAAAATAGGTAAAATTTTTAAAATCTAATATAATGTTATAACACCTTAATTCATTATCCAAAATTAAAATACATGACTACTAGAACCTCTCATGAAAATAGGTAAAACAAAAATAAACATTGCATTACCTTTTTCTGGAAAAAATATGCTGATTTTTTATGCTCCCCCACTTAAATAAACATATGCTTCCCCACACATCTTATGAACAAGTGCCACATTTAAGTATAGAGATTTTTCCTCCAAACGAGACATTGCTGAAAGTACGGTTTTATTTCTCAGAAAAACTGTCCCTGTACAGTTTTAAAAATTGACTTGCGTGACCAACTCAAACGTTTTATTTTTTTAATTATTAACAATTAATTTATTATTAAAAAAAATTAATAAAATTATTTTTTTATATAATAATTTATAAAGTTATAAAGTAAAACCAAAGGCCCGTTCAAAACGTGGCAACCGTATTAACATTTAATTTGATAAAAAAAATAATCTCATTTTTCAAAGTAACTATAATCATTTCTTTTACCATTGAAATTGAGGAATTCCTGCATTGAATTTGAGAGTATTATGTCTCCCACCGATCAGAATGATAATAATAGTAGTCATCCATTGTTGATAATTATGTTACAGAACTCATTGTGCATTTGGTTATGTGGGCAGCAGATGAAATACGTAATTGCAAAAACACATAGATCGTACATAATAGAAAGAAAAATAAATAAATATTATTTTATGAACAAATGTTCATTCATTTAAGCATCGCAAACAACGTTTTAATTGCATTGACAGTGGATCAGTTGCCTTGCACCTTTCATTTGACAGAGGTCTCATCAACAGGGATTAACAACTTAATTATTGATGCATCATGGCTTTGCGCTCATTGCAAATATTTGTATTTATTTTCATTGTTAGTATTTTAAGTTTTCATATAAAAATTAACGGACAATGCATTTATGTTAGTTATTATTGATGTTCGGAGTGCTCCTTTCGTAAATATCATGTAAACAATTTTGACCAATCACAATATAGATAAATATTTTTTTTCATGATTTTTGTTAAAAAATGCACAACTTGACTTTTGTAAAATTGTAAAATTTTCCATACATCAAAAACATTGAATTTCGATTGATCTAGAAGGCAAAGTTTAATCGAAAGTTAAAGCATATTGAAGGCTTTAGTATACCCTCTAGGACTAATAAGAGAAATATTGTAGTCAACTATTGCAAAAGTTGTTAACACAGTCCCCAAAAAGTACATTAAGCTTCTTGACAAGACAAAGAAAGACAAAACTAACAAGCTATTTATTATGTAACAAATAGTGTAGAGATATTGGTTCAAAATTAAATGATTTTGTTGGCACTATCAAAGACCTTTTAGCCAACATATACACATTATATATAGTGCAATTTATTCCTACCATTATAATGTTAAGTGATTATTGATATAGGGAAGTTATATTAGGGTGGTTTGCAATGTGGCTTTTTTGAATAGCTTCCATAGGGTTGTGATAGTCGAAGTTGTTAATAGTATTAAGGTTCAAATCCTTGATAGTAAACCTATTACAAAAGGTATATTATTTTTTATATACATATATTAACATCAGTATATGTTTCAAAAATAGACCTAAAATGGTTTAAGAGGTACGATGGTTCTAAATGTTTGGAATGATTTAAGAATGGTTGAACAAACGAAACTTGAGACACAATAATGCAAAAGCTCGATATTAGGCTTATGTATTTACAGTTGTCCAAGTAAGCTCAAAATGTTTCTCAATAACAAAATGGCATACTAATTTTTTGTGCTTTCATACCTTTTAGATAGCATTTCATATAATTTTTTTTTGTTAAATATTTTAATTGTGCCGAAAACATTATTATAATTAGAGAGTGGAAGAATAAAATGACTCGTAGTTATAGATATGAGGCAAAAATTAAAATTATACCTAGACAATTAAGTGAAAATTGACAACTTGTGTCAATCAATATATATAGGATGTAATTTATGAAGTTGTAGTACAATATCATGAAAACCATTGTTTCATCTTAATGAAAGGATGAATTCATTATTGTCATTTAAAACATATAACTGGGTGGATACTACGTAAGCAAGGAAAAATGCTCATTGGTGTTTTCTTGTTTTCGATGTTATATAATTGTAATAAAACCATGAAGATCTGCTAAATTTGTACATGGGTTATTGCGTGGATGGTAATTTTATTTAATTGATTGGCATTTTCTTATGTTCACTAGCAAAAAATAGGATATAATCTTATTGTCATCGCAAGACTATAGATATGTCATCACATCTAAAGATGCCATTTTGGTCATATGTCCACAAACATTGATAAAGTCATACATGGGTTGTGTAGACATTAATTTTATTTACCCTTTCTTAGCTACTACGTAGATATTTGGAAGCACTTTTATGCATTGTCAAGTGCTTAAACCATCTTTATTCTTCTCACAAAATCCTAGTTTGGATGTGTATTCTTCTGGTAACCATTGCATGAGACACGGGGTGTTTGTAAATGATTGTGGTTTGGGCAGTTTCTATAAGTTTTACATGTTGTGTGTCCTAAAATTACAAGTGATTTGAAACAGTAGAGATGTCAACAATAAAAATAACTCAAGTGTCACAATCAAATAAGCACAACAAATGTTCATTGGGTTCAAGAATGTATTTAATTATGTAGCATTATAGGTATGATAAATACTTTTTGTGCAAATTGACAATCCAGCATTCAAGCATTGAGCAAGCAATGTTATTGAAAACCTTCACGTTAGTATATACGATAATTTTTGCTTTAATTAGAGCATCTCCCATCCTCACTATAATACCACAGGGTTGTGATAGTTGAAGGTATTTGGTAATAAATCCATCACAAAGGTATAAACCCATACAAGGGATAAATTTGTCATCGCATGAAATATATCACGTTCCCGTCATATTTAAACCTTTTGAACTAGCACAATCAAACTTATAAACAAGCAAGTTTTAACTGATTTTTTATAATATCCCTCTTGGGATAATTAATACATGTATTTTTTGGAAAGAAATTACAAAATGATGCAAACCATACACTTGCAATATGCAGAATTTGAGAACACCACATATAAAATTCATTCACTAAGTGAATTCACTTGAAGAAATACACAGAACACTGAGAATATATATATATATATATATATATATATATATATATATATATATATATATATATATATATGAGATACTACATATCAATTACTTATATAATAAGCTCCTTTGTAGCACTAAATGTACTTTCTGAATGAAACTACCACAAGCAAGTCAGGGAGGATCTTACACCATCAAAACTAGCAAACCTTAGAGGGTTTTTGTCATCAAATATTTCTTCACTCCAAGGGTTTTTATCCTTAGGAGAGGCTTAATCTGAACAAAGTTCAAACTTAAAAATGGAGGGTGGGGGTGATTACAATCTTCAACATTCATACATTACAAAGGAGAGGCCCCTCCTTATATAGAAAATAGAGAGGAAAGAGAGAAGTAGGAAACTTTATGGAGAAGGAAGAATGGTGCCCCACTCCAAGTGGGATCACTATTGATCCATAGTGCCTTATTTTTCACTTGTGTCGATGGTCAAAAGGAAGGGTATCCAAGGAGACAAGATTATCCACCTCTTTTGTCTTTATCTGCTACCTCCATAAAGACAAAAAAGGTTTCTAAGCTCCATTTGACAAGCTTCCAAATGGCATCTCACTCACACATGTGAAGGGGAATCAATAATAACAACCCTTGATCATCTTCCTCCTATGTGCACACATGATTCTAGACATCCTTTGTCTTCTCCCACACTCCAACACATGCATCTTCCTAAGGGGGGTGCCCCAACTATTCATCCTTATCTTTTACCACCCAAGACAAAGTCATGTGACTCATAAAAGACAAATAAACTTGTCTTTTTAGTGCCCCACTCCTTCACATGCACTAGATTGCATGGGAGATCCTCTATGTGCCATGCCACATCATCCATAGCCACCTCATTTACTACATCATCGGTTGCACCACCTACCACATCACCACTAATAGTGATAGTGAATAGTAACTTGTGAATAGTGACTCATACTCAATTATTCCCTTATAACACCTGACTTCACCTACGAGAATAAAATAGGATAACAGTCTCATGCAATTGCCTCAAAGGAGAAATGGGGACATTACAGTCCTCCTTTCCCAAATATTTCTCATCCTCAAGCAATATGTATTCACTTCTTGGTTCCAAATGCCAGGATCCCAAACCAACTAAGGGAATTTGTAGTTCTAAATCCTTGAACCTTTTTGAGATAGAGTTGCCCCACCAGGGTTTTGCTACGCTACTCTAGTAAAATCTGGAAAGTGGGTGCTGAATTTCTTGTTTAAAAATTATGGAATTTTTGATTTTGTACCCAAACCATAATTAACATGGTTGTAGAACTCATCCTCTATAGTTGAAAGCATGTGCCATCCTTTTGCAACACCTCTTCTAAGGTCACAAATTAGAAGATGTTCAAATTCTTGACCAGGATTGCTCTTTAATCCACCTAAAATAATGCAAATATAATCATATGGTGGTTGATCTCTACCTAGATAAAAACAATTATTCTCGATGATCTACATTTTTAGGTTCGTGTGGCACGAAAAATTCCACACTTGGCTGCCCCAAGATGCTTGATTTTTTTTCCTTGATGTCTTCTACTTGCATTTCTTCTAAAACTTGAGCAAAATATTCAAGGTGACGTTACTCTCCACACGACAACTCCACAACACTCATGGTTGGTGGCTCATTGTGTGCATTTGCATGTACCACCTCCAGGTCTAATGATTCTACCATGGAGACTTGCTCTTCTACTTGGTTGCTCTCTTCACTTATCTGTAAATCTTCCTTTTGTGGCACAAACTCGATCATTAAAAGATTAGAAGATTGATGGGTGTTCCTTAAATACGAACATCTTCTTCAACTTCTTCTTAGATGGTGGATACCTCTGCACTTGCCCACAAACCTTTTGTTACCATCTATTGAGCCAGTTGTTGATTAGATTGAGACATCTATTGAAGTATCATATCAAAGAGTTGATGTTGTCATTAGAAATATTCATTGATTCATTGCATCATGTTATTGTTCCATCTTTGCATCAACACCTCTTCTTTCATGGGCAAACATTTGGGTAACCATCGCCATTCTATGTTCACAGTATTGATAACATGCAGCTAAAAAATATGATCTCAACTATGCCCAATAGCTTGGCAAGATCACCAACTCTGATACCACTATAATATCCCTCTTGGTATAATTAATGCAATTTTATGTATTTTTGGAAAGAACTTACAAAATGATGCAAACCATACACTTTCAATATGCAAAATTTGATAACACCACATATAAAATTAATTCACTAACTGAATTCACTTGAAAAAATACATAGAACACTAAGAATATGTGTGCGTGTATGTGTGTGTGTCAACTACTTACATAATAAGTCCCTTTGCAACACCAAATATAGTTTTTACATGAAACTACCACAATCCAACTAGGGAGGATCTTGCACCACTGAAACCATCAAACCTTAGAGGGTTTTCATCCTCAAATATTTCTTCACTCCAAAGGTTTTCATCCTTAGGAGAGGCTTAAGATGAACTAGGTTCAAACTTATAAATGGGAGGGGTATAATTTTCAACATTCATACATTACAAATGAGAGACCCCTCCTTATATAGAAAATAAAGAGGAAAGAGAGAGAAGTAGTAAACTTCATGGAGAAGGAAGAATGGTGCCCCACTCCAAGTGGGATCACTATTGATCCATAATGCCTTTTTTTGTCACTTGTGTCAATGGTCAAAAATAAAAGGAATCAAAGGAGACAAGATTATCCACCTCTTTTTTCTTTGTATTATACCTTTATATGCTTCCAAGTTCCACTTGCATATGCTTCTAAATGACACCTCACTCACACATGTGAAGGGGAATCATCAACATTAACCCTTTGTCATCTTCCTCCCATGTGCACACATACTTTCAAACCTCCTTTGTCTTCTCACATACTCCAAAACATGCATCTTCCCAAGGGGGTGCCCTAATTATTCACCCTTATCTTGTACCACTCAAGCCAAAGTCATGTGACTCATAAAAGACAAATAAACTTGTCTTTTAGTGCCCCACTCCTTCACATGCACTAAATTACATGGGGGATCCTCCATGAGCCATGCCACATCATCCACAACCACCTCATCTTTTTCATCGTCAACTACATCACCTGCCACATCACTATGAATAGTGATATTGAATAATAACACATGAATAGTGCCTATGTGAATAATGACTCGACCTCAACTATTCCCTTATAACACCAAATTAGCCTATGAGAATAAAATAGGCTAACAGTCTCCTACAATTGCCTCAAAGGAAAAACGGGGACATTACTTTTTTTCTATGTTATTTTTACATTTTTTTGAAATGTTACGTGCATAAATACAACCCTTTGCATTATATTACAAACATTGATGTTTTAATTTTCTTTAATAAAAAAAAGGCTAATAAGATAAAATGCTCTTGACATTTTATTATTTTTAATGCCATATAGTGGTGATAAAGCTACGAGGATGTGACAAAGTTATACATGGATTATTGTGCAAACATTAATTTTATTTACCCTTCCATAATTGTTGCACATATATTTGGAAGTGATTATATGCATTGTCAAGTGGTTAGATGTGTATTTTTTTGGTATGCCATTGCATGAGACATAAACAGTGGTTTCTTTAAGCTTTTCACACTTTATGTCCTGAAACTCTAGAAGAGGGTTTGTACTGATTGTTTAGTAGTCAAGTTAGGCCATTAACATCACTATTTAATTTGAAAATTGTTTACATATTTCTTAGATTTTTTCTTCATTCTCTTTGAAATGTTGTGTGCATAAGTAAATAGTGATAATGTACAAAAATATTAACAAGTTGAATTAAATTTTTAGGGTTTATGGAGCGTAAGCCCTAGGTTGTTAAAAGATTTAAGTAAAATAAATCAAGGTATAAAATATGCAGTAAATACAACCACTAACTTGTGAAAGAACCGAGATAAACTAATATTTTTAATAATAACAATGAATGAGATAAATGAATACTTAGTTGGAAACTAACTGAGATGAAGGATCTAGAGGCTAAAAATTGGTACAGGAGCTGGTTTGAGTATCACAAACAAGATCTAGGTGTCAAAAAACCTCTTGGATTATGGAACCCTACCCTAAACAATAGCATTGTGGCACTAGTGTCCACTTATAATACTGGTGTCCTCTGTGCAGGAACTATTTTAAGCTTATAAGAGCACCTATGTTTGAGTCTACCAAGCTTGTTCCTGTGCAAACAAACCCTAATTCACTATTTGTGACCTATTATGAGTGATTATGTATGAAGACGTCCATGTGATTAGGGTATTTGACTTGGCATGAGTAATAAACATGTGGTGTTAGTTAGGTAGGCTGGACATCCTCAACAACCTGATGTGATTAGACTTACCTATATACCAATAGTCTGAGGGATCAAGCATGATGTAGTTCTCCCCACCCAAGTAGTGGTGCAAGTGTAAATAAAACTAGTATGAATGTTAGTTTGAGTGCTTTGAGTGATGCTTGAGACTAAAAATTTCTAATTATTCTGAGCTTAAGAAGGTTGTAGATGACTGCATGCAAAAGTAGGGTAGAATAGGGATTTATAACCTTAATTGTGCATAACTTATTATAAGCTTGTTTGTGTGTTTGTGCATCTGATTTCCATATAGTAGATAAAGGGATAAAATTCAAGTATATATATTGATCTGGTGCTTTTTCATGATTTAAAATAGGTCTAGGTCAACCCTAGGTGCTTTAGGAATTAAAATATATTCGTTAGAGTCAAAAGAGGGAAAAGGACAATAATGCCCAAATAGGACAATAGCATTGTGGTGTTATTGTCCACTTATGGTGCTAGTGTCTAATAGTAAAACTTGAGGCACTAGGGGGTTAGATGCCTAAGGAAGGGTCTGAGACTAATTTTGAGATGTTTAGGGATGTGTGTGTCCTATATGAAAGTTGGATAAGTGTCTAAATAGGCCCTAAGATAGGTTTAGGGCTAAGCTAGGAATGGGTGGTCTTAAATAACACTCTTAGCATTCATGTGTCATTTTTAGATGATTAACCGTGCCAATATGCATACCTAGACTTACTTGTAAGGCCAAGTCTATGAACTTGGATCTGAGTATGTGAAGCATTTTCTATTATGTGTCCTACAAATGAAATGTGCATAGATCAATCCTTAAGACATATTAAAAAAAATAAAAACCTAAGTAAAGAGATAAAGCATTAGAACCTATCAATTTCTTGAGAAATCACTTCAATTGTCTCTTGAGCATGAACATGCATCTAAACTAGGGTTTTGACCATTTCTTAGCTCACCCACCTACATAAGGTTCCATACCCTCAAATTTGACATGGAGCATGATTAAGTGGTCCCTAAAGTGAATCAAACATTTATGTAAGTTTTCACACATGTGAGCATTGATTATAGTCATATCTCAATTTATAGGCCTAAAGACCTAATTGATGGCTAATTAGAGAGAGAAACAAGTGGAGTAAGTGTACTTGCACTTAGTGTTTAGTCATTAAAATTTGTAAATAGTAGGGGGAGAATACTTGGTACTCAAATATATGCTAAGTTTTCCAAGAGCATCTATAGAATGTTCTACATAAGGAGCTTTTTATGTTTTGAGGTCTATAGGGAATTGAAGACAAGTATGGGCTTAGGTGTGAAATGAAGTATTAGAAAGTGTTTGATGCATCTAAGAGGGTTGATACAGGTTTGTCTAGGTAGAGATAGGTCTCACATGGAGAGAGGTTGCATTCACGAATATGGAATCAATATTTGAGACATTCGAGCAAAATAGATGTAGTGATACTAATGAGTTTCAAGACACCTAAAGAGGTATGATCATCTTTGCAACATTAGTATAAGAAGACTCCCAAACAAATGGAAAGTGTCAAAGAGCAGAGCAAAGGTCAATTCAAGGTGAGTTGATGACTAAGGAATTTTTCTTGTCACTTTCCAAGCCAAAAAGAGGGTAGTTTGAAGAAGAAGACAAATGTGTCAGTGAAATAGAGAAACCCCTACACCATTTGGGAAGGAAAAATCATAAAGAAAGAAACACATATCCTTATAGATCTTACAAGACTATTTTATAACTTCCTTCTTGATTGTAATTCTTTCCACGAGTGTTTGAAACTTTTTCAATGACCCTCTCCTACACCACTTCTCTCTCTCTCCTTCTCTCATTCTCTATATATGTGGACTTGTTTGGCTTTGTAAAGATCTTGCACCTAAGTATAGTGAAGCCTTGCTCATTTATATACCTTTGATCAATGAAATACTATTGGTTTTACCTCTTTTTATGACTATACTTACTGTGTGTGCATGGATAGTTGATCTTGTCAAGTTATTTTCTTGGTCTTCTTTGGCATGTTGTCCTATTCTAACACCTATATACAGTTTGAAAGCTTATTTTATAGGTCATGTGAAGAGTGAAAGTGCAGTGCAATGGATGAGTGAGTTTGTGTATTCACTAATGTCCTTATAGACCTCTTGATTAGTCCTCCTATCCCTAACACTTGTCATAACCTTCACATTAAAATGTTGATGTGAGAGATTAAGATTAGGAGTAGTGTATGTTAAGGTTAGTTTCATGGTATACATGTGCACATACAACCAGTTGGTAGTGATCAATTCATTTGGTGTATCATACCCTTAGTTAGTTTGTTTTTATGTTATTCTTTTGCCTTTTACTTTCCAAGTTAGCAGTGGAGCCTAATTGATACATCAAAGGGAGCTAGCCCTATAATGTAGATGTTTAGTCCATTTAGAGTTCAACCATAACCTAAGACTAATCCTATTGCATAGCTCAATTTGAGAGGGATTGAATTACCCTTTTAAGGATGCAAATTTGAGATATAACACCTCTATTTCTAAAGATAAGGCTATACTTCCTCCTAAGTTGTTACATGAGTATATCCCTAAATATATGGAGGTATATTATCTTTGGCACCAATGTAGTACCCATCGTACCAATCATTATTGCATTTTCTAATAATAGCTTCATGATCACCTTATGATGATTCTTGCACCTATTAGTCATCTTTTCACATGTCACCCATGTAAAAAGTCTCATCCTTATTCACTTGTGGATTTTTCTTCACCTATGGTTCCTTCTCCACTAGTGATGTTACCTTCTTATCCTACAACTACCATTCTTATTCTAGCATCTATTCCCCTCCTTGAGTATTTTATGCATGAGAGCTCTTATGAGCATGATCCTTCAGCTACGCCTACATTTTTAGTCGAGGAGATTCAAAGAGAGGTCTTTGCACAACTTTTTGTGAGGATAGACGAGACTCTAGATGCCATTAGGATCCAATTTCATAGCGATATTTTATATGTCATGGATACCATTTGTGGACAAATTTATCAGTATTTTTGAACTCAACATGGTGTTACTTCACTTTGTTTTTCATTATGATTTTGGATTGGACTTGTGATCCACTTTTATATATATTATATCATTTAATATGTGTTAAACCCGATTTCACATGGATCTTTATATTATGCATTATGTGTTGTATATGGTTTCATTTACTTTTCTCTTTTCTTACAGCTTCTTTTCTTTTTTTCCATGATTTTACACTTATATTTATGAGTTCATTTCTTTCATGAATGTCTTTGTCTTTTATAATTATTGTTTGCTACCTTATCTCAATAACTCGGATAATTATTATTATGACTTGGTTATACAAACCTTATTCCCGTTAGTATTTTTTATTTACCATGTGATCAGTTAGCAAACATGATATCTCATTGTAATATTATTTTAATGATCTACTTTGCATTTCCCTTTACTCCTTTCTCTCCTTTTGCATACTAAGCATACATAAAGTTGAAACTTGAGATTACATATTGGTTCATAGGTAAGCCTAAGTGTTTAGTTAGTCATATCTTTGGATACTTAGCTTCATTTAACCAAAGTCTAAAGCTCATTCGTGTGTATCAATTTTATCCCTCATATTGGTTATCGCAAATCCATATGGGAAAGGAATCATAAAAGCCATAAAATTATAAAAATCAAATCATTTAAACAAAAGGCAACATATAAATTTCAAAAGTCAAATCACACCAAAAGATACAATTCATAACACATCTCATTTTTCTAATCGAAGATCAAACTCCACAATTGACCTCATGATAGATTCAAGGTCCATTGAGGTGTGGTAGGCCAGTAGATTAGGAAAGGAGAATTAAACAAACTTTTAGTGCTACCTACTTTCTCACACAAGTACCCAATCTTCGTAGTAGATTGACGATTCTGTAAGAGGTCTTGAAGAACATGAGTCATGTTATGGGAAGGTAGGTTCATTCTAATTTTCTTGTTCATATAACAAACATGAGTCAATCTTAGTGTTTCACCTATTTGCCTATACATCTTTGCACTTATTGTGAGCAAGTTTCCTTTGTATTTTGATGGTCATTGGACTCTTAGTGTCTCTCTTTTGTACCTAGTATGCCTCATGTTTCCTAAGGTCTTATCACAAACACCTATGTCATGCCTTTTATATTCCCTCTTCCATTTACAACATTCCTAATATTTCCCCTTGAGAAATATTATTTTGTTAACTAATCATTCCCCTCAGGGTTTCCCTTTGTGAGTTGAAGTATAAGACCATGGATAGGACCAGGCCCTCCTCACAAATTACCACATTACAAACATATTTTTAAAATCATTCCCACAATTATTACCACCTCATTGGTGTTCCCTTTGTGAGTTGCATTGTAATACCATAGATAAGACCAGGGCCTCCTCACCAAATTTTCCAATACCTAGTTTTTACTATAACCAAGTCACATTGAAATTACATACGTTAAATTTGAGATAAGTAGTGTTCGATTATGAGTTACACATCATTGACATGCTTCTCATCTCAATTTAGTATGTTTCATGCTTACTTCATAAGGCTTTCACTTTTATCTTCTTATTTTTTGATTGCATGTATGTTTATAACTATTTTCTTAAATCTTTCATACTTCCCAACTTGAATTAGTGTGATCAATTCAGTTTCATTTTACATTTTGTCTCTCTTTTTATAATTTCCAATGTGATTTAGTATGACTAATTGACTCGATTATTTTGTTTTTATACCATTGGTCTTTTATGAGCCTTCCATTTTATTACAATATTTTTATACTTCCTAATGTGATATAGTGTGATTTTTATTTGTTTTAATTTGATCCAAATCTTTTACATGGTTTAAAAATATTTATTTATTTTTGCCACATTTGTTTATTATATTTAGTCATATTTTGTTGTTACACATTTTTCATCCTAATATAGTGTGTATTACATTTGTTTTGATTAGTTATACTTTTACAAATTATTTTGTATTTTTCTTTTTAACCATGCATATGTATCATGTGATGATAGAAAAGAAACATACATCAAATATTTTCCATAACATATACAACAAAATCTAAATACATGAGCTAAAAAGAAAATATATTCATGCATCCATATCTAAATCCAAGTACAACTCATGAAATCAATATAACTATCAACATCTCTCTCTCTCTCTCTCTATATATATATATATATATATATATATGTATATGTATATGTATATGTATATGTATATGTATATGTATATGTATATGTATATGTATATGTATATATAGACATATACATACATATACATATGTATGTATATACATATACATATATATGTATATACATATATGTATATATATACATATGTATATGTGTGTGTGTGTGTGTGTGTGTGTGTGTGTGTGTATATATATATATATATATATATATACATGTGTGTGTGTGTGTGTGTGTGTGTGTGTGTGTCATTTTTTTATACAATACAAAGTAAAAAATATAATATCTTCATCTCTAAGGTTAGGCTCCATCATGTCTATCGTGTGGCCTAGCCATGTTGTCCATCGATGCCTACTACTATCTCTTTTGAATAGTGCCCTATAAAGAAGCAGTTTGAGATCTTAAACTAACAACCTATCCCTATAGATTGGCCACCTAGAACTATACCTAATTTAGTTGGGTGGTGGTTGTTATGTCTCTCTCCTATGCTAGGGCCTGTCAGGATTGTGCCTCTCCTCCTCTAAGCCCTATTGGTGGTTGTAGTTCATTACCACGTGCCTATAGCTGCCTTAAAACCTCTTCCACTAGTCTAAAACAACCCACTTAGGCTAGGGTTGATAGAACCTCAAGAACATCCAAAGTAGTAGGGTCATATGGTACCAACACCCCATCCAAAATGTCATGGTGCATAGTCATAACCAGGGCTCCCCATCTGATCTCCTCCATCATAGGATTTGCAAAATCAAAACCAGATAAACATAAGATCGTATTTATATCTCTCTCAAATCATTTATCTACCATAATCATAATACAACTAGTGTCATATATCAAAAAATTAAATCACATTAAAAATATTTCTCATTAGTGCTAGTGTCGCCAATCATGGTTTCCCTGTCTACTCGCCTTCTAAAAACCTCCTTTGTCAATCACCTCTATACAAGTACAAGCCAAAAAGTCATCACTCAAGCCCACCATGGTCCTCTCCTCAAGGGTGCCTCTATAGACCAACTATGTCCTAGAGCGGCTAATAGATCCCTTTATGCAATAACTAGTGTTTGTATCTCCTCACGTCGATAGTGTTTTCATCTTCGATGAGGATGCGGTAGTCACTATTGCATCTGTTGTGGTGCATTTTATTCTCCAACATCCATATCCATTACATCTCCTCTTACTAGTTCTACTATTGTGCTCGACCAACTCATGGTATATCATGATGAGCCCTGATCACTAGTATCTCCATAAGTACCCCTCTACCTCCTCTCCCTCTCGGCTCTCTAGCATGTCGTGCCCAATAAGCAGTCACTACTAAAGAAGCCATTGGATGGGGTGTATCAATTGTCCTATCATGCATGCCATTAGATGTAGCTCCACCCATGAAGTGTAGTGGCATGTGATCTGCACCCGTGCTAACCCTGTCATAATGGTAGACCATTAGATTCTATCTTTCATTTATATATTTGTTTCTATTAGCTCTTTTCTGAACCATTAGATGTTCTATAATACTGACATTATAGAAAATATTTTCACATATGACATGCACATTTTGTAAATTATTTGATTTTTTCTCTTTTTTTATAATTTTTATAGGTTCACCTAATGTTCCTTGCAATGGACACCTTCACATTTCTTTCATTTTTTTCTTTCTCTACAACACTAAGGTAAATAAAGCTATGTTTTTTCAATTATGTCATTTTCTTTATCTTACTTGCTTCTTAATACAATTTATTTAGCTTCAACATTATATGTGATCCAGACAATACTTTAAGGAATGATTCAAGCAACACTTCAGGTGACAACTCAGGCGACGATCCTACCCTAATTGGTGACAAAACTTTCGGGAGCCATAACTTTTACACCATAGCTCCATTTGACTCCCCGTTTGAACCATTGGAAAGCTAAGAATGAGGGAAACACCATGAGATGGCACAAATCTTTGCTCATTAGATTTTAACCTTTTAAAACTAAATGGAAGTTCCCTAAATTTCAATTTTAGTAGTACAATCTAAAAATAGTAAGTTTCTAAAAATAGTAATTTCTCAAATTCTATATTGTTGTAATTCATGAAAGTCAAACCATTTCATCTCCCTCAAAATTGGTGACCTTCCACATCCTCCTCTTGCCTTCAAAAATAGGTATAAATAGATATTTAGCCTAAAAAGGAAAATATACATCTCTTCTCAGAGATTTGAGCAATAAAAAATCTCTTCTTAGAGATAACATTATTATTTGTGTGTTCTTGAAATATTCTTCAACCAAGAATTTCAAGTTTTGGATCAATATGTTACTATGTTTCTTTCTTGAAGTATTATCTTGTGTTGCACCTACGTGACACATGATGACTTTTGAGTGGTGCATATGTATACACATAATATTTTTAAAGTTTATTAATTATTGATGCTTTATCTCTTACAGGAACCCATCGAGTCTTAATCTCTATGAGTGTATGTCTTAAAGGGTGCACTAAAAAATGGATGGGTAGACCATAGTGCTTCGCAATATTTTTGTCCCCTATATTATCATTTGCTATCTATAGAACGTTTTCTTATGTACTTCCATAATCCTTGCCTCCTCACTTGCACACTCATCCAGACATTTCACTACCTTCATTAGTACCTACCTAAGCCTAAAACCCTTTTTGATAGTTTACACTACATTGTTAGCTTAGGTCGACCCTGTATCTTAATTGTTAAAAGTATGTTATGGGTCTAGGTCAGCTCTAGCCTACCTAGACTAAGATCTAATTTATTTTTATCAATTAATGATATAGATTCAATTGGGATGACCATGTTAGCCAAACTTTCAAAAAAGTTCAGGGTTAGATTCAACTATATATACACATCTATTTCCATCATTTTGAAAGTTAAGAGAAGAAGAATATTATATTACACATCTTTTTATCCATAATTCTACTTGAGGAGCATTACTTAGGGTTTCAATACTTCTTTAAAGATATAGATCTTCTCTTGTGGAGAAGTCTTTTAGATGCATAGAAAAGTTGTATAGCCTAGAGCCAACTTATCTTTATTATCTTTACATACTACAACAACCTCTTGTGAAACACCTTGACCAAAGGAGAGATTGAGACGTGACAAGTTCATCTTTAAAGGTAAGTATTCCTAACTTTGGTCCTCTTTTGTAAGAGTAGATAGATTTGAATTTTTACTTATCTCCCATGCATTAGGATTTTATATACATTGGCTTGAGTATATATTTTTTATGCATATTTAATTTTTATGTTTATTACCTCCACTTTGTGCCACAAGCTTTGGTGAGAACTAGATTATATTTTACTTTAATTATCATTTAACTTAGTGAATATGAAAACATAAGATCTATCCAAGATTATTGTATGATGTTGCTTGATTAAAGGCTTTAAAACCATCTCTCATGATGTTATTGTGGTAAGGGATCCCTTAGTTAGGTCTAATAAATTCATCTTGATTGTGACCTTGAATATCTAATGTATCAATAATCAGAAGTGTACGTAAGATTTATCTTATCTGATCTAAGATCGATTAATAGATCAATTACATTTTCTTTTATATACATAATCCAAGTAATGCAAATGATGTGAAAAGCATGCTTCTAGGCACCCCCTGTACCCCAGAAGAGAAACAATATTTTGCATTGGCTATCAAATAATTCAGAGATGTTATTATATGGATATATGAAGATCTCAAGGTCTTCAACACTTCTATCTTGAAACACACTATCCCCTTAAAACCTAGAGTCAAGCCCTTTAAGCATAGACAAAGGCATGTCAATCCACTGTTAGAGCCATTGATTTTCAAAGAAGTGTAAAAAATATGTGGAACAAAGATCATCTTCCTGATGAGACACTCTACATAGGTTGCTAACTTGGTATCGATGAGCAAGAAGAATGAGGAGATTAGGTTGTGTGTGGATTTATGTAATTTATATAGGAAATATAAAAAAGATAACCATCCCTTATTCTAATTATAGATGAAGTTCTAAAAATCATGAATGGAGCATAAATGATGTCTTTCTTGGATGGATATTTCATGTATAACCAAGTAGTAGTTAACTATGAGGACCAAATCAAAATATTATTTACAACCAAGTGGGGTATATTCACATACAAGAGAATGCTTTTTGGCTTGATTAACAATGGTGCTACCTTTCAAAGTGTGATGGACATTGCATTCAAAGACCTAATGGGCAAGTGCATAATTGTCTACATGGATGATCTGATAGTCTTCTCCAAGAGAAAAGTAGACCATGTAAAAGACTTGAGAAATGTGGTACAATGGTGTAAAGACCACAGGATCTCCCTGAACCCAAAGAAATGTATATTCAAATGCACCGAGTGAAAGCTATGAGACATGTCATTTCAGGATGGGGTATATCAAGAGAACTCAAGAGAGTAGAAGCCATTATGAAGATTCCATTGCTCATCACAAAGATAGAACTGAAGTTATTTTTTGGCAAGATTAAACTCATAGAAAAGTTTATCTCTGGATTGGTAGAGATAATTAAACCTTTGAATAGCATGCTCAATAAGGATACTATAATTAAATGGACAAAAGAAGCACATGTTGCTTTCACTCAAATAAAAGAGGTCATTTTGCACAAACCAGTATTGATCAAACTTGATTACACTTATCCTTCTATATTTACTCCTTCACTTCACAACATTCAATTATTGTTATTTTGACACAATGAAAAGGGGTTTGAGATGAGTGACCTATTTCATTTATGAGCTCCACTTTGAGAAATGTGTAATTGAGATCACTATGATGGATAAGCATGTCTTTGCACTAATCAAGACTATCACTAAATTATGGCATTATATACAATGCAATAAAACCTTTGTTGTCATGCCTAACCTAATGGTAAAATCTGTGTTGATACAAAATAAGCTAAGTGAATGAAGAGGCAAATGGATGACCATCCTTCAAGAGTTTGACCTTGAACTTTAATTAATGATAATTGTGAGAGTACAGGGGTTGAGCAGAATGATGGTTGAATTAGATCTATAAATCACTTGCCAACACTACACCATTAAAGACATTACCAATGATGATTGGTATAAGGAAGTGGTTCACTACTTGATAAATAATGAGTGTTCCAAATATTTGATTTCTACACAAAAGAGCAATTCACATGAAAAGTAGCCACTTTATGATCAAATCAATGGTACTTTATAGGTAGAACCATGAGAGCATCTATTTTAGGTGTCTTAATAAGGAGGAAGTAGCTGATGTGCTTAACAACTTCCATGGAAAGCATGGGACTGGGCATGGATTAGTGAGTTTCACTACCCACCTATATTGAGAGATGGGTACTACTAGTTTTGAAAAAATAACTTTATTTGGGTCCTTCCTATGGTTTTGTTAGTATTACTCTTTATTTAGGATAATTTATTTATTCTATGTTTTTTTTATGTATGAAATTTTTATTTATATGAATTATAAATTCAAATAAATCCAAATTCTATGAAGTGTCACTCACCTCTTTGTTCTCCTTTAGATTTTTGGAGTTAATCTTACAAGTAACTTCATCCCCTACTTGGCACACACTTCTCTCCACTTTCTAAGGGAATAGATCATAAGTGGCACACACAAAGGAGGCTTGTAAAGTAATCAGAAGATTTCTTGTAACTCTCATTATTTTTTCTAGTTCTATAAAAGAGTTTTCCTTTCTTCATTTTCTCATTAGAAAACACGGATCTCTCTCTCTTCTCAAATTATTTTTGCTTCTAAAGTTATAATTCTGGAGATCTTTGGTGATGAACCTTTTTATAGGATCACGTGGATTTTTCTTCGATACATTTGATTTCGTACTTTAAAAATATTTATATCAACATTATGGTTTGATCTGTTCAAGGTGATGTTATTATTTTACATTCATTTACTCATTTATTTCAACCTTTAAATCGATCTTTGGCAACATTTATAATATGGTATCAAAACCATGGTTTGGTTAATGTTTAGATCTTTTGAGCATGTGCAAATTTGAAGGTGAAAGATGAGTATTTTTCATTCAATATTTTTATTTTTTTTGTTATTTAAATCTATTTAACTAATTTTAATATTTGTGAGCTTAATATTTGGTTGAAATTTTTTCGCCTCTTAATAAACCCATCTTGCAGGCTATTCATAAATTTTTTTTTGAGTTTTTTTATAAAAAATTTAGTCATTTTTGCTTTAAAACCCATTAAAAAAGAGGTCATATCTTTTTATTGGCATTTTTTTTCTATAACATTTTTCAGTTTTATTTAACTATCATTTAAGAACATGCTGTTAAAATTTTAGAAAAACTCAGATCATGGGTTTTTATAAATAACTAAAAACGCCCCTTCTAATTTTAAAAAAATGTGATTGAATTTTTTTTTTTAAATTTAAATTTTTTCTTTTTTTATCTTTTACATTTGCATGACAAGTGAATTTTCATTCAATCAAAAATGAATCTTTTATATTTTAAATTAGAATCCTTGGTTCCCTCTTTCCCACATGGCAAATATCTTTCAAATCGAATAATTTTTCAATTTCTTTTTAGTTATGAATTAAAACTCATATAATTCAAAAGAGGTGAATATTTTATTCAACAATAAAGAATTTTTATTCCTACATGAAATTAACTCATTTTATTATGTGCATGTTAAAAAAATAATCTTCTTTTTTGGTTTAAATTTTTAATCAACTAAAAGTAAATATTTTAAATATACAAATCAAAAAGATTTTTATTGGTGAATTTTTTAAGCATTGTATTTCACTCTCAATTTATAAAGCTTCTCACTTAAATTTTGGAATTTAAAATTTTTTCTTAGCATTTTTTAATGTAAGAAAAGTTAAAAACTTTAAGTTTTTTTAAATTAAAAAATCAAATATATATTTCAAAAGCTACTTGATGTTTTGGTGTAGATTTATTTTTATAAATTGATTGATCTCAGTTTTGTGTTAAGTAAATTAATTTAGCTCACAATTTTATTATTCACATTCTTTTATCATGAATATTTTTCATCTTTGAAAATTTAATTAAAATGGATATTTTAAAATGCTCTTTAGATAAATCTTGATATTTCTATCAAGTGATTTTTTTTAATGATCGTAAACTTTGTATATATTGTTTTCATGGCTCCTAAAATGACCACTTTGTTTATTTTTTTTTAAAACTATACAAACTATTAAACATGATGAAATCATTAATCTTAAAAAATAAATTGTAAGTCAAAATGAGACTTTACATTCTTTACAAACCTTTTGTTTTTATCAAATACATACAACACAATCTTCTATAATGTGTTAAATACTAAATAACATCTTAGCATCTTTTGCTAATAACAATATATTTAATGATGATAGATCTCCTTGTGTTTATAAACAAACTCAAAACCATGTGAACACTTCTTCTACCAACTCTGACTTAAAAATCATGAACAATATGGGTTATTCAAAGGGTGGGCTTGGTAAATGTAAAACAAAGATTCTTGAACTTATTTTACCTCTTTCTAATATAAAATATAAATGTCTTGATTTTAATAATTCGCCTCTTTCTAATACAAATTCAGAATCTTATTGTCCTCTACAACGAAAGACTTATAACATAACTCATTTTGATTATACTGCTTTTAACACTCATACTTTGGTTAAAACTGTTAAATCTTATGCATATTATAGAAAACATGGGCATCACATAGTTAAATGTTAAAAATTACATCCATATAAATCTTGTAATAAATCCACGCACGATACTTTGCATTATTTGAATTATTATAACTATTAAAATTTTTAGAGACTTTGATATGTCTTCTTATAATAATTCTTCTAATGTTTCGCATAGAAGTTTTTTGTAAGTAACACATCTTTTTTGTTTCTATTTTGATTATCTAACTCTTTTTATGCATTCCTTGTTTTTTACAAAGAAAATATACTTTGAATATCTCAATTCACTTATTTTCATGTAGATATTCACAATTTATAATGAAACTTGACTTTACTCTATTTATCTTTTTTTATATATCTAATTTTATTATATATATATTATTTTTGGTATATTTACTTAACTTAAAAGATTGGTGTTAGGTTAATTATTTTGTAGGTTTGTGGATCATTACTCATTCTCGATGGCCTTTGTTCCATTGTGGATTGATCACATTATCTAAAGAGTATTCTTGGAGCTTAATGGTGATCACATTTTCTTCCTTGCAACTTTAGGTGGCACCTTTCCTTCTTTGTTCTTTAAAATTTTATTTTTTCTTTTGAAAGAAGTTTATTTTAAGGGAGAGTATTAAGTAATTTCAACTCCTTTCTTTGTTTGTAAAAGGTTTTCTCTACTTTTGTAACTCTAAATTAAACTTTAGGAGGAGTGTTGAAGAATTAACCTTATTTGGGTCCTTCTTATAGTTTTATTAGTACTGCCTTTTATTTAGAATAATCTATTTATCATAAGTTTCTTTTATATGTGTAAATTTTTTATTTATACGAATTATAAATTTACATAAATTTTAATTCCATGAGGTGTCACTCACCTCTTTGTTCCCCTTTAAATTTTAAGAGTTACTCTTACAAGTAACTTCTTCTTCCACTTGACACACACTTCCCTCCACTCTCTAAGGGAATAAGCTACAAGTGGTACACACAAAGGAGGCTTGTAAAGTAATCATAAATTTTTTTGTGACTCTCATTATTTTGTTCTTACTATATAAAAGAGCCTTCCTCTCCTCGTTTCTTCACTATAAACCTTGAAGATCTCTCATTTCTTCTCAAATTACTCTTATTTCTAAAGTTGTAATTGAGGAGATTTTTGGTGATAAGTCTTATTATAAGATAGTGTGATTTTTTCTTCAATACATTTTTTTTTAAAATTTAAAAATCTCTATCTTAACATTATGGCTTGACATTTTCAAAGTGATGTTATTCTTTTGCATTTATTTACTCATTTATTTTAACATTTATATCGATCTTTGGCAACATTTCTAATAATTAGCCACACCTATTCAAAGATGCACATGCACATATTTGGAGATGTCATATTTGTCAGGGCATTGTATACAGGGGATGCACTCCAATAATGGCTCTGCTATTAGTAATTGAAGCTCGACCTTTTGAAAATTGGGGACTAGACTTTGTGGGGGCAATCAACATAAATTCATTTATATGCCATAAGTGTATTCACATTGCAACCTACTACTGTACTCATTAGGCTAAGGCTCAACTATTAGAAAACTACACAACTAACATAATCATTCAATTCTTAGAGGAGCATATCATCACAAGGTTTGGTATGACTTATAATTAGATGCGTGATAATGGACATACCCTCTCCTCTTTGAGTTTCTTAGAATGGGCATACGATCATCAAATAACCTTGAAATTCTCTTCTAATTATTATCTATAAGGGAATGGGCTCATTGAATCCATAAATAAGATTTTGTTAAGCATAATTAAAAGGAATTTATAAAATAATCCTAAGAATTGGCATAATAAATTAAAATTTGTGTTATGGGTGGATAAGACCAAAACTAAAGCTAATCTAGGCACTTCTCCCTACCACCTAGTTTATGACAAAGACCTTGTTTTTCCAATCAACCTGAGAACCTGTACCTTATTATTTGTGAAAGATTACATGTAAATAGATGATCAAATAGAGATTCACCTCTTGAATATTATGCACTTAGATGAAAAATTCAACACAACCTTGATTCATTTTAGTAGACATCAAGAGGTTGTTAAACATTGATTTGAAAAATAATCTAAAATAAAATAATTTGGGATCTTTGACCTTGTCTTTATGTGGGAAAAGGCTCATGAATAAAATGGACAACACAAATAATTCAATGAATTATGGTTGGGTCCCTACCAAATCTTTGAAATCTTAGGTGAGAATGATTTTTATCTAAGACATCTTACTAATGAAGATGTTTTGTTGCCCGTCAATGAATAACCTCTCAAGCATTATTTTTAGGCCTGATTAGATTGGAAAACCTTGTAAATAATTTTTATTTTGATTTCTTTGCTTTATTGTTATATTTTTGCATAGGTTCATTGCATTTGATTTATATTTATTTTATTGTTTGTACCCACTTGGTTCAACCTTGTTGTACCTCTTTTTGAGTTGAACCTATTATTTTGACCTGAGGGTTTCCCTGCTCGATTAAGGAATATGAATGGGTATTTTTTGTGAATAACTCATTTTTTAGAGAATTTTAGCTTATATTATAAGAGAAAAAGAAGAAAGAAACTAGATATGGGTATGGTTAAAAAACCTATTTGATTATGCACATGTTGAATCAGATGATTATAGATAGCTCTGAGGAATGACCTATAAATAAGACTACACTAAAGCAAATAGTTGGTTAGATAGATAGTTGGGTGGATTGCCTAGTGCTAGCTATATCTTAAAAGTAAGATCTTCCTCAGGGGTTATCAATCCACATGTTTTAAATAATTAAGTTTAGAAAATAATAGATAATGTACTTACATAAATCATGGAAGATACTGAAATGTAATATAGAAAATACTTGATAAAGAAATAGACTAAAATGACTAATATAGCAATAAATGGATCAATACTAATGTTAAATAGGTCAGATGTGATTCAAAAAGTAGGTTGGGGCTCTATGAATAGACAAAAATAAAGAAAGTTAGATTTGATTGAGGGTAAGTGGGTGAAAATAAATTATTATCTTCTACCACAATTACCGTCGATGGTTGAGGTGACTATCAATGGTTGGACAGACCATCGATGGTTAGGATGATCAACGATAGTTAATGTGCATTAGGTTTGGATGATAAAAAATCATATTTATAGGATGATAGAAGGTAATTCTAGGATATTGATTTATATTGGGCTGATTACCAAAAAAAAATAACGTAATTGATAGATTGAAAACAAATATTTAACTTGTTGGAGGTTGATCTAGTAAGTGATTGAGATGGTTGGATTATTCATGGAGTCTAGCATGATTCTAGTAGAGTAATGGTACTTGGCTATCGACGAAGGGGTGGTGGCAAGTCAACTCTCTATTGTGATGGCTAGATTACTAAATTACTAGAAGAATACCTACAAAAGGAATTCTGGATGTAAAAGTTCTTGATAGTTGCAAATCCCTTTTTACCTCTTGCTCCTCTCTTCTTATATGAATGAAGGAGAGGTGCAACAATATGTTAACAAGAGATCTAAATCATTATTTAATTTTAATTCATGCATGTATTAACTCACACATGAATTAGTCAAGCTAATTATAAAAAAGTAAGTCAGAATGATGGGTTAGTTAAGTTGGTTTAGATGGTAGAACCTGACCATTGGTGGTCAAGGTGATCGTCAATGGTTAGGGTGACCATCAGTAGTCAAGGGTCAACATCAAGTTGAGTTAAATAGGTGCGTTTAGTTAGTAGGTCAATTTGATTCGGGTTAGGTCTGGTTGTTGGTTGAGAAGTTGAGTTGTGACCCACGAAAGTTGTGACATTCAAAACCATCATGTGCAGATTTTTGGTGTCTAGAATTTTATCCTTTTTGTTATGTAGTTTGTATCAATGAGTTGTAAAATAAAAATAGATCGTTGGTCAAAGGTTTTGGTTACCCTAAGCATGGGAGGAGGTGTTCCCCCTCAAAATCAGAGTCGATGAGGTAAAATAGAATTGGGTGTGGGTTTGATAAGTGGTAAAAGTGATTATAAAAGGTGGGTGATACGCTAGGTACTAAAGCACAAACATGCACACATGGTGTGAAAAAAGTGTGATAGCTAAGATCATGCATTGAATAGGTTGTCATAGTTGGTAAAAATTAAGGTCAGTGCTAGAAGGACAAGTGACAAGTGGACCACATGATTGTATTCAGGTATGGTGCATGGGTACACTTGTAAATGCAAATCTCTTAGGCAAGGTTAAGGTTTTTATTGATATCCAAGGCAAGAAGTGATCCCAAAAAAACACAAACTAATTAGGTGAAGTCACAGGTATCCTAGGTAGGAAGTGCTCCCAAGAAGACACAAGTTGGTTGGGTGTGCATAAGGTAATGCAAGTTCAAAAATAGGTCAACATGATAATTGTTATTGTTACAATCAAAAAGATCAAGCAAGATCATCACAAAATGTGCACAAGTTGGGCCAAAATGGACTAATGGCAAGGTGACGAGGTGGTTGTCAAGGTGGGCAAAAAATGCAATCTCTTGGGTGGGTACTTGATGTGGGTTGGAAAAAGAGTTTGGAAATTCAGTTGGTTGAAAAATTCCCAGGAGCCTGACCGTCGATGGTTAGGGGCCTTAAGATCAACTATCGATGGTAACCCTAACCAATGATGGTTAGGGTATAAACCTTAAAAGGTCAAAAATAAAAGTGACTTAATGAGTCATTTTCATTCATTTATACTTTTAACTACTATGACTTGCTTGTTTGACATTTTATGCAAAATGTTTGATGATAACTACTGGTGGGTGGGTTAACTGAGTTAGATTGACTGAGTGGACTAGAGAGGATGCATGGTAGACATGGATGAGGCTGGGCAGCAGGTCCCAGGATTCCTCCTCAATGACGATCGAGGAATGAGGTAGGGGCTGCATTAAATTGGTAGTTTTAGTTATATTTTTGTATATGCATTTGGTACGAAATGTGCTTGGTTGATTATTGTTTGGGAAAGGTAGATTGGGTTTGACCTAGGTAGTAGGATTTTTCTTAGGTTTGGTTAAATTAATGATTGAATTCAAATTTGGAGGGGTAGGGTAAGTTAATTAAGGTGAAGGTAGGCAGTAAGAAAGAAATTGTAGGTAAATTATGTGGGTAGGGTGGTTTTTTAGGTAGCTAAGGTTGAAGCATGTTCCACCGATGGTCATACATAGTTATCATTAGTGGTCACACTAACCATCGATGGTCGATGACCATCATTCAATGGTATCCTGACCATTAGTAGTCAATATAACCATCGATGATTAGGTAGGCTTGGGTTTGAAAAAAAAGCTGATTGTTTTATTTGAAACTTTTGGAGTTTGATTGTGTAAATGTGTTGGTGAGAGAGTGATGTTAGGGTAGTGTTTTAAGGGTGATGATCAAATATTTAATGTTAAGGGTGATGGGTAATAGGTCATGGTTAAAATTTTGGTAAAAAGAAAGGTAGGTTATAGTTTGTAGGTAAAAATAGTAGAGAAAACTACGCTTGTTGGCTGTCCAATATTTGTAGGCACGAGAACAAATTTAGATGTAGGATCAGGTACCTCACATCTCCCCTAAGATTCATCAAGGGATGACTGCAGTGAATTGAGATTACATGGAGGAGGTGGGCCTAGGAGCGATGTTGCACTATTAACACATGCCACAAGATGCAACAATGATCATGTCCCTCATCAAGAGATGGAATCTGACCATGAACACCTTCTTTCTACCCATTGGTGAGATGACGATCTTGCCTGAGGATGTGCATAGGATCACTTAATTACCCATATGGGGTGATCCAATTAATCACATCAAACAGGAGGAAGATATGAGTTCTTAGAGATGCTATATGGAGATGACCATGAGTTTTTCAGATGACACGCTAGAGGATTCAAATACACTCTACTCTATTAGAGGGTGAGGGGTGAGAGGAGACTAGTTATGATGATGATGATAATAGTATCATGATTAATCGTTCCTAATTAAAATAGTGGGAGGTTGTTGTATCTGCTATTGGGGGTACTAGTTGATATGTTGCTAAACTATATAGTGTTTAGTTAGGTGCTCATGTTGCTAGTCTAGATATACAAGGAGCTATGGGGTTTTAAAGCTCATAAGAGATATGGCATCAATGTCAGGTTCATGCTACACTATTAGGCATATGAGCACGTCCAAGTTCTATGACTGATAGAGTTACCATGGGAGGGTTACAACTAGATGGAGTACATAGTCAACTTCATATGGTGGAGAGATGATTTTTCCCTATCTAGACCAGTAGGAAGGGTACATCACATTGATTGGTTCAGGGGTGCCTTGGATGACTTGGTCATAGGTGATGTTATTTGGAGGCCATACATCAAGTTTATAGTATGGGATGGATACAAGAGACACACATTATCTTCACAGAGTTACAGGTGAATCCTCGATAGGTGGAATGGGGAGGCAGAGCTCATCTTATTTGACAGGGTGTGGAGGCAATTTTATTTGGTGTAGGGTATCCTTAACCTATTTCCTAGATATAAGTAGGAGGATGTAGAGATCTTACTACTTAAGCCACAACCAGTCTGGACATTGCTTGATCGAGAGGAGTTGCCAACACGACTAGAGATAGATGATGCAAGTTTTATGGATGGTTACCCTGTATGGTACTAGACTCAATATATGATAATCGATTTTGGGGTTGATGATGGTGGTAAGCAACCAATGGATGTTGACCCAGCTGGTAGAGGTGGCCATAAGGCACAAGTATAAGGGGTTATTACAAGTGCATAGGTAGGAGTGGTACTAGTCACAATATGGGCTCAGGTAGTAGCTTTATAGGGGCAACTAGCTATAGTTATAGGTGAGAGGGACTAGGCTAGAACTACACTAGCTTTGGTTACCCAGGAGAGAGACTCCTTAAGATAAATCAAAGAAGGAACAATAACACCTTCAAGACCACTAAGCACTATCTTTATGGCATGGTATCTAGCCACCATGAAGAAACTACATTACTATGAGGCCATAGTCCTGATATGTTATCTTGATGAGTCCCGATGGGGTGAGTATAGAGCTAGTTTGGCAAGTGGTGATTGTGTGGTGACATTAAGTTAGTGGGTTGATTTTGTAGGTGGATAGGTAGGGACCTTGAGAGGACAAGTACCAAGAGGTAGCAGTACCTCAGGAGACAGTGGTGCCCCAAAAGCATAGTCATATATAGTTATGGGATACTATATTTTCTTGTATATCATTTTGATACTAGCCTGCAAGCCGATGCAGTGAGATGTATATTTTGAGAGAAAGACATGTATCTTATTATATACATTATGGTGTTATGGATGATAGACTCATGATTTATAGATATGATCCTCGTTTATTACGTATCGTTCATGGTTTATGATTTGATGTTTATGTTCATGATGTTGATTATAGTTATGTTGATCATTGATGATGCTATATTGATTATGCTTATGTTATGGATATGGATATTGATGTAGACTCACCTATACAGGCATGTGATGAGATACATTTTGTTTTTTTTATTTATATGATATTGATGTGATAATGATGTTCATGCTAAAATTTAATGAGTATATGTTTCCTTATCTAGATTTAGACATGTGGCAAAAATGATTTTTTGCTTATTTGCTCGTGGATGCTATGATTGTGATATGATGATGGATATGTTGATGATGTGTGATTTTGCTTACGATACATGTTGATATGATGTTATGTGGGTATGATTATGGTTATTTTTCTTAAGATAAAACACAAAAAGTAAGTTGAATAATAACACTAGATGTGAGAAAAAAATATAATCAAGAGACAAAGTGGTTAAGTGAATATATCAACCAGTTATGAGAGTAAATAAGAGGGTATGACATTTATTTTCTTAAGGAACATAAGCCCTTTGAATGCTTCGCATTAGCATTCATTAGTTGGTTAAAAAGGTGTCTGGATAACATTATGTCAAGTGAGCTCAAAATCCCTTGCTTATAGTGTATAAAGGGGAGATGAATGAAAATGAAACCTTCTTGTAAGACTAGCATGCATCTTCTAGATGTTACCAAAGAGTCAGTATAAACAAGTCTATGTCTTAAAAGGCGTAGATTGATCGATACGAGAAGTCTACTCATGAGAGCCGATTACGACTTTTAAAATGATCGCTTGTGAGGGCCAATTGTAGCCTTAAAAATTACTTTGATTTTGATTGATAATGGGTCTCTTACATATTTTGTTGCATGGGAGGGTTGGAGAATATGATTGATGTAGGAAGCTTCAAATAAATTGCTATACTTTGATAGATGTTGTACTCAACTATCCTTCTAGGGAGTGGTTTAAGTTTGCATGCTTTATTTAATGCCTTTTGATAGTTGTCCTTCAAAAGAGTAATCCACCTTAATTGTAGCAATTTTTATATATTTTTGGCAACTGTCCTTCAAGGGAGCAGTCTTTGAATGCTGGGAATGACCCACAATTGTTTTTGGTTATGAATTTGATTTTGATTTTGATTTTTCTTGACATAGACTTGCTTATATAGGCTTAAAGGTTGACCTTTATGAATGTAAAACTAAAAGCACAAGAAGGTTGATTAGGTGTAAAGAGGTTTATGTGACAATGATCATGGGAATCCATTCTATAAAAGGGGAAAAAAGAACCATGAGTATCATGCCATGGGTAGAGCCGTGGTACCCAATGTTCAAGATTAGGCTATGATTGTCTCGAATAATCACATGATCTAGTTTTAATCGGTTATCCCTAAAATAGAGAGATAAATGTTGTTTGAAAGCAAGGGATGAGCTTTAGTTAGAAAAAACGTGTGTTTGATTCCTTTTAACAAAGGAAAGGATGCAGATGTGAAGCATTGAAGGGCTCAGGTTTTGGGTTTCCCTCAAGAAAGGATAACTAGTAAGCTCCTAATCCATAATTATGGGTTATGATATAAGGTCCAAACCAATTGAAAGCAAACTTGCCCCACTTGATTTTCTCCATATTGGTGACATGTTGGTTTTATTTTAGGATGAGGTCTCTGATATTGAATTCTCACTCTCTAAGGTGTTTGTTATAAGCACATTTGATTTGTTCTTAATAGACATGAAGATGGGTGAGGGAAGTTAAATGATGCTCGTCAAGTAGCTTAAGATGGGCTAAATGATGTTGACAATAATTGCCTTCATGAATGAGATCCTATATAGATATGCAAAGTGAAAGAATTTGGACCTTGAGAGGTAAGATGACCTCCACTCCAAACACAAAAGAGAATGGGGTAATACCCGTAGGAGTTTGAATGTTAGTGCGATATGCCCAGAAGGTGAAAGGGATGTGCAAATGCCAATCCCAACTAGATAAATTGACCATTTTAGTGAGCATGTTGTTAAGAGTTTTGTTAGAGGATTTTGCCTATCTATTCGCTTGACGACGATAGTACCAAATGCATCATAAAAACACTAGACTTGTTTATTTTTAAAAGATTTACCATTGTCGATGATGATTCTATGATGAATACCAAAACAACAAATGATGTGCTGACTAATGAAGTCAATAATATTTTTCGCTTTGGTTAAGACTAGAGGAATAACCTATACCCATTTGGTAAAATATTCAATCACAGTGATTATAGAATGATGTTGCTATGAATAATGGGGGTTAATTTCACCAATAAGGTCCATACCCCATTGTGAAAAGGGCCATAAATCAATGGATATATGAAGATTATGGCTAGGTGAGTGATGAAAATTAGCATGTTGTTGACATTTAACACACTTTTTCACATAATCATGACAATCTTGGTTAAGGGTAGGCCTGCAATAGCCAAGGTGAAGGATGTGTTTAGTGACGACTAAGCCACTAAAGTGTCTCCTATAGATCCTATCATGTGTTTGCCTGATAGCATGAGAGGCTTCGTGATTGCATAGGCAACAAAGAGGAGACCATCAAATCCACATTTATAAATAATTCCCCCCATAATGGTATAACATGAGGTACTATAGATAACCACTCTTAGAGCATTCTTGGAAAGACCAAAAGGAATGATGGCAAGGTTAAGATAGTCAAAGGTCTGTTGATACCAAATATCAGGTTGGGTCTCCTCCACATTGAATATGGTGGGAGAGTTGGGTTTGACATAATATGGCTAGGTGAGTCTAAGGACAATGATAAATAGCTTAGAGTTAGAGGGTGTAGATGGTATTTCAGAAGTGATGGAGGCCATGGTGTCAACAAACTTGTTGGTAGATCGCAAGGTGGATTGGATATAATAGTGTTTACATGACACTAAAAGTTCATTAACTAGTTGTTTGTACTATTGTAAAACATCATTCTTACACTAGTAAGAGCCATTGATCTGATTGACCACTGGTTGAGAGTTGCCAAAGATGTTGATCATTTTAACTCCTGAGGCTAATGCAGTTTGAAGGCCTATGATTAGGGCTTTGTACTCATCCATATTGTTAGTGTATTTGAAATCTAGCTTGAAAGATAAAGAAAGATATTCATCATGAATGGGAATAAGGATAATGTTGGCTCCCCCACCAGATTAACATTTTGATATGTCAAATAACATGGTCACTTGATGGGTGAAGTCTGCCTGAGAGAGGGTCACAATGGACTCATCTAGAAACTCGAGAGGAGGTTGGTTGTATACTAATGATGCTTCAACTAATTTGTTGGTAATGACTTTCCCTTTAATTAAATTTTGATAAAGAAACTCAAGGTCAAACTCAGTTAAAAGCATGAGCCACTTGGCCATATGTTGGTTTTGTTATGGCTTGGAGTGCATATACTTGAGTGGGTCGGTATTGGTTACGACATAGGTTGGGTGATTAAGGATGTAGTGGTAGAGTTTGGTGGCTATGAAGATTAAATCTAGGCAAAGTTTTTCATTATGGGTGTACCAAGTCTCATACTTTACAAGCATTCTATTGATGTAGTAGACAACATGCTCTTTATGTTGTTTATCCTGATGAGTAAGCATTACGCCTAGGGAGTGGTTGGTGGTGGAAATATAAAGGTGGGTTTGATCATCCTGGGGGAAGTAAGGACAAGTTGAGAAAAAGGTACTATTTAAGTGAATCAAAGGCCTTTTGACAGTCATTCTTGCACTTAAAAGATACATCCTTATTCAAAAGGTGGTAGAAGGGTTGGCATCAGTCTGAGAGTTGAGAGATAAAGTGACAAATGGATTGGAGCTTCCCCTATAAATTGTAAAGTTGCTTGAGGTGGGTAGGAGGTGGAATGTCAAGGATTGATTTAATTTTGGTTGGATTGACTTTAATTCTCTGAATGGATATGATAAAGCGAGGAGCTTTCTTGACAAGACCCCAAAAATGCACTTTTTAGGGTTAAGGCAGACACAATAATGGATGAGTCACTCAAAGATAATTTTGAGAACAACCAAATGATCCATACAATATTTGGATTTCCCAATAAGGTCATCCATATAGTCTTTGATGATTTTGTGGATAAGGTCATGCAAGATATAGGTTATTGCACATTGGCAGGTTGCACCAACATTATTTAGTCTGAAAGGCATGACCCTATAGCAAAAGGTCCCCCATGGGGTGATAAAGATGGTTTTGTGTTGATCTTAAGGGCATTTATAATTTGATTGTATCCCAAGAATCTATCCATGAGAGATAACATCTCATGACTAGCTATAAGATCAACTAGCTAGTCAATGCTTGGTAGAGGAAAGTCATCTTTTGGGCAAGTAAGGTTGAGGTCATGAAAGTCCACACAAATGCGTAGTCCCCTTGTGGCTTTAGTGATAGGTACAACATTCAAGACCTATTAGGTATAATCAATGTGTTGAATGAAATTCATGGATAAGAGACATTAAAGATCTTCTTTAACAAGAAGGGCTATGTGAGGGTGCATTCATCGAAGTTTCTATTTAACGAGGTTGGCATCATGATTGGTGATGTTGTTGGTGGTGATGGAGGGGTTGATTCCTTGCATATCATTATAAAACCAAGAAAATGTGATGCTATAAACCTATAGGAAGGAGGGGAAGTCCTGAAGTTCCTTAGAATTGAATAATTGGCTAATTTTGATAATGCAGGGGTTCTTTAGAGTGCCCAAGTTGATATCCATGGTGGATTCATTCAACATGGTCAAAGTCTCAAGAAGAAGGATTTAGGGATGGAATAAATTATTGTACCAAGATAGGTGAGAATGAAATCATCACTGAACAATATTAATGGTAGGAGAGTCATCTCTTATCATCTTAGGATGGGTCATAGGGATGGTTATGATTGCCCCATATTTTTAATAAGTCAAGGGTCTGAGGTTGATCATGTTGATGAAAAAATTTAGGGGGGATGATGTCAAAATCCTCTAGTTTTGAGGGTGAAGGGGTCGACGAGGATGGGATCTCATCATCAATGTTGGTGATGGGAGGTGAGTTGGTTTACTGGTTCGAAAGAGAGAAGCACAAGCCATGTTTTTCATGGGGTTTTCAAGTTTGGATTAGAAACAACTCATGTGGCCCCTATTCATATCATCTTAGATCAAAACCCTTCCAATTACACCTATGAAGGTGTGTCTTGGCAAAATAGGGTTTATCGAGATAGGAGAGTTGGAGGTGAATGGTCAGATTGAAAGAGAGGTGACAGAAGTACCAAGGGGTTTGTCCAGTCCCCCATAGATGAAAAGAGTTTGATAGTTTGAAGGTCCAAGCAGAATAATGGCTCTGATATTAGGGTTATAATTAGGTTGGTGGTCAAGTTTGCCATACTTTTGGGGTGTAGATAAAGTGTCAAGGGTGAGGAGGTGATATTCCACAAGTGAAAGGCATTAGAATGTAGATTTTAAGTGGTATGTGGTGGGGATTTAGTTTGAGGGTATTGATGAGCTAGTAGATGCCATGTTGGTCGAATGAGATATGGCTTCATCCTTCATAGTTGAGGGCTTATCTTTGGATGATGAGGGTGTGTTAGATAGGGGTAAGAGGATGTTGTTGGGTCGATAAGTCATGTTGTATGACAAAAAGGGACTTGGGTCAACTTGTATGGTGATAACCTGACCTTCATGCTCAAATTTGATGCAACGATGAAGGGTAGAGGGTACACAACCCATGGAGCAGATCCAAGGTCATCCCAAAAAAACATTATACCAGAATTTGCCTTTCACTACATAGAAGAGCTCTAAGAGTGTGTGATGTCTTAAATGAATATGAAGGACAACAATTTCCAAAGTAATGGCCATGGTGTCATTAAAGGACTGAAGGATGGCTGAGGTTTCAAAAATTGACATTTTTTGGTATTTTGAATTGATCATAAGCATGAGAGGATATGTTATTAATACTAGATCCCCCATCAGTCATAACTTGTTTGATACGGGTTTGGTAGATGTAGGCAATGATGAAAAGAGGGTAATTTGGGTCATCAAGGTGGATAGAAGGTATTTATGAATCCTTGAAGGTGACAAGGTTAAAAATTTGGAGAGTGTTAATAAAGGCTGCAAGATTTTTTGGGTCTTTAGGTTGGACCTCTATTGATTGCAATGCCTCATTAATTACTTAGCGATGATGAATTGAGGTAGAGATCAACTCATAGAGGCTCATCTTTGTCAAAGTTTCATGAAGTTATTTGAGAACCACTCTTCTGATTGATTTGGTGAGGTTGAATTGAGAGGTACTCAAGATAGATACCTTGGGTTTGGCCAAAGGTGAAGGTACTTAAATTTGACTTGGTTGGGAGGTGGAAGATGGGTATGTCCATGGGATGGACACTCTAGCCTTCTCCTTATCCTTCTATTGTGATCTTGTGACCACATGGATGTTAGGGTGTGGAGCTAAAAACTTCACCAAGGAGCATAGTTTATCAGGTTCAGGTCTACACAGACACTGACATCGGTCAAAGGCAGTTGCAGAGGCGCCGACGTCGGCAGAAGGTTGGCCGACGGCGGTCACAGACAAGCAGCAGGAACCGACGTCGGTTACCTGCGTGTCTAGAGAGCTATTTTTGTGGACAGAAGCGAGTGTTTGCATGATAAGTTTGAGTTGTGGACTCAAGCTCGCGTCTCTATTGTTAGCATTACTATTTTTAGAGCCCTTGTTTAAGTGGCTTAACTGCTTGTTGGGTGTACATGCTCAAGTCTCCTAATTCTATATGTAGAATTAGATCTTCCTAGCTTATTGTAGTTATTGTTGTAGAGTGTGAATTATTGTAATTCATTGTGTGAGAAGAACAGTACAAAATTGAATCAATCCAGGCTTGTTGGAGTTGATTGTTCTTGAGAGAGAGAGCTCTTGAGGAATTGAGATCTATTGAGAGATCTATACATCTAGGAGAGGTGTGGGAGAAAGAAGCTTTCTTCATTTTGTATTCCTTTTATAAAGAGTTTGTTAATACAAGTTTTCAGGGTGTTTTCTTGTATCTCTTGTTCTTGTTATTATCATTCTAATTACTTGTTAATCTAGTTTAATTCCACATTTATTGCTGTCATAATTGTAATCTATTGTTGGATTGATCCCCCAACAAGTGGTATCAGAGCCTTGGTTACAGGTTCAGAGCTTGATAATTGGTATCAAAGTTCAGGTTCACTAACAGGTAGTTTAGATCTGTGTAGTGTGTATTGATTACAAGTTCTTACAGGAGTTTCTGCAGGGATTTCTGTTTGAGTGGGAGAAGCAATGGCAGATGAAAGTAAATTGAGAATGGAAAAGTTCAATGGCAAAAATTACCAACACTGGAGAATGCAGATAGAGGATTATCTGTATCAGAAAGATCTCTACTTACCGTTAGGAGGTATTGCAAAGAAACCCAAAGACATGGAGAATGAAGAATGGGAAGTTCTTGACAGAAAGGCTTTGGGGTCTATAAGACTGAGTCTAGCATCCACTGTGATATCTAATTTATCACAGGCAAAGTCTACGGTAGAGTTGATGACTACGTTAGCAAATTTGTATGAAAAACCCTCAGCTTCCAATAAGGTATATCTTATGAAGCAGTTATTTAATTTACATATGAATGAAGGTGGATCTGTTTCTACTCATCTGAATGATTTCAATGGTATTGTGAATCAATTAAGTTCAGTGAATATAGTGTTTGATGAATAGATAAAAGCTCTTTTAATATTATGTTCTTTGCCTGAAAGCTGGCATGGCTTAGTAATGGCAGTAAGTAATACTGCATTTGCATCAAATATTTTGAAAGTAGAGGATGTTGTTAGTGTTATCTTGAATGAGGAAATACGCAGGAAAAGCATAGAAGAGGCATCTGGGAACGCTTTAAGTTTTGAGAGTAGGGGAAGGCAAAAAGAGAAGAGCAAGAAAGGCAGAGCAAGATCCAAGTCAAAGGGAAAAGGCAGATCTAAATCCAGAAATGGCAGGAAGCCATAATGTTGGAATTGTGGAAAGATGGGGCACATAAGCAGAGATTGTTGGTCAAAGCCTAAGGAGGACAATCAACACGAAGGAAAGGAAGAAGCCAAGATTGCAGGTATTGCACAGGATGCTTTAATTTTCTCTCTGCATAATAATATAGAATCTTGGGTATTATATTCTGGTGCATCTTTTCATGCTACTCCTAATAGGGAATATTTCAGTGACTATATCCATGAAGATTTTGGAATAGTGTATCTAGGGGATGATGAGCCCTGTAAAATAATTGGCAAAGGTAAAGTGCAGCTGAAGATGCAGAATAACAACACATGGGTGTTGAGAGATGTGATGCATGTTCCTAGCTTGAAGAGAAATCTGATTTCTGCAGGAAAGTTAGGGGATGAGGGTTGTACAGTAACTCTCACGGCAGAATCTTGGAAGGTGACCAAGGGGGCACTTGTTATGGCCAGAGGTAAGAGAGAAGGTACTCTCTATTTGTGTAATTGTGTTACTAACAAATCTCCTTCTGTATTATCTACTTCAGATGTGGACGCTAAACTGTGGCACTCAAGGCTTGGCCACATGAGTGAGAAGGGGGTGTCAATTCTTAAGTCCAAAGGTATGCTTTCAGATTTAAAAGGCATAGATCTAGAGTTTTGTGAGCACTGTGTATTTGGAAAACAGAAAAGGGTTAGTTTTCTCAAAACTGGGTCTACTAAGAAGAGGCACAAGTTGGAGCTTGTTCACACAGACGTGTGGAGACCGGCTCAGGTTGCTTCCATTGGAGGATCACAGTACTATGTATCTTTCATAGATGATGCCACAAGGAAGGTCTGGATCTATTGTATTAGAAAGAAATCTGATGTATTTGAGACTTTTAAAGTTTGGAAAGCTATGGTTGAGAATGAAACAGGTAAAAGATTAAAGTGCCTGAGATCAGACAACGGTGGTGAGTTCTGCAGTCATAAGTTCAGAGATAATTGTTACATGCATGGAATCCGTAGGCAAAGGATGGTTCTAAGGACACCTCAGCAGAATGGAATTGCTAAAAGGATGAACAGGACAATAATGGAGCGTGCAAGATGTATGAGATTGCATGCTGATTTGCTCTTACAGTTTTGGGCACAAGCTGTTGACACTGCAGTGTACCTGATTAACAGAGGACCCTCTACAGCGCTGGATGGTGGTATTCCAAAAGAGGCATGGATAGGTAAAAAGGTTGATCTCTCATATCTCAAAGTTTTTGGTTGTGAAGCCTTTGTGCATATAGATAAGGAAAATAGAAAGAAGCTTGATGCTAAGTCTATGAGATGCACGTTTATTGGCTATGGCTCAGATAATTTTGGTTACAGATTGTGAAATCTAGAAACTAACAAGGTAATCAAGAGCCGTGATGTTGTTTTTAATGAAAGAGTGATGTATTGTGATCAGCTAAGGAAGTTGAATCAATCTGAGCAGAGCAATGGTGAATTGGATGAGGTGAAAGTCCAAGATGAGCTCACGAGAAAAAGAAATAATCACTTACAAGAAAACACAGAGACCGACGTCGGCAGGTTAAGAACCGACGTCGGCAGGACAGAAATCGGCGTCGGCCATACAGAGACCAATGTCGGTCGTACAGGTACCGACGTCGGTCAGGCAGAACCGACGTCGGCCAGTAACAGGTCTACAGGTGACCGAGGTCGGTCACTATCAGAGAATTTGGGTGGACAACGTGTTGTATACGAGTCTCAAACACCCATCAGGAGGTCAAAAAGGGTGAGTAAACCTCCAATTAGATATTCTCCTTCTTTATATTATTTATTGCTAACTGATGGTGGAGAACCAGAGAGTTTTGAAGAAGCAATATAGGTGGAGTCCAAGAGTGAGTGGGAGCGTGGCATGGTTGAGGAGTTGGAGTCCTTAAGAGAGAACCAAACATGGGATTTGGTTGAATTGCCAGCTGGTAAGAGAACACTTAAGAACAGATGGACCTACAGGTTGAAGGAAGACAAGAATGGACAGATGAGATACAAGGCCAGATTAGTGGTAAAAGGATTTGCACAAAAGCCAGGTATTGACTTTGGTGAGATTTTTTCTCCAGTTGTTAAAATGACTTCAATAAGGGTTGTATTGTCTTTGGTTGCGTTTGAGGATTTGCATCTTGACCAGCTAGATGTTAAGACATCGTTTCTTCATGGAGATTTGGATGAGGAAATTTATATGGAACAGCCAGAAGGATTTGAGGTCAAGGGTAAGGAGAAGTTTGTGTGCAGGTTGAAGAAAAGCTTGTATGGCCTCAAGCAAGCTCCTAGGCAATGGTACTTAAAATTTGACAGGTTTATGACTGAGCATGGCTATAGTAGGTGTCAATCAGACCATTGTGTGTATTTCAAGAGATTTGATAATGGTAGATATATTATTCTATTGTTGTATGTAGATGACATGCTGGTTGCAGGGTCTCACATGCAGGATATCTCAGAGCTTAAGGTGAAATTAGCTCAAACGTTTGCTATGAAGGATTTGGGAGCAGCAAAGAAAATCCTTGGCATGAGCATTAGGAGAGACAGGAAAAATCACAGGTTGATATTGTCTCAAGAAGATTATGTGGACAAGGTGTTGAAATGGTTCAATATGCAGGATGCTAAACCGGTAAGCACACCTTTGGCTGGACATTTTAAGTTAAGTAAAGAACAATGTCCTAATTCATATGAAGAGGTAGAGTACATGAGTAAGGTTCCATATTCTTTCGCAGTAGGGAGTTTGATGTATGCAATGGTGTGTACTAGACCAGATATTGCCCAAGCAGTGGGAGTGGTAAGTAAGTATATGGCCAATCCAGGTAAGGAACATTGAAAAGTAGTTCAGTGGATCCTTAGATATCTGAGAGGAACCAGCAGTAGGCACTTGTGCTATGGAGGTTCAGATACTTCTCTACATGGCTATGTAGATTCAGATATGGCAGGTGATTTGGATGGCAGGAGGAGCACTACAGGTTATGTTTTTACTGTAGGTGGAACAACGGTTAGCTGGATATCTAAGTTGTAGAAGGTTGTTACCTTGTCAACTACAGAAGCAGAGTATATTGCAGCCACAGAAGCTAGCAAGGAGATGATATGGATGACACGGTTCATGGATGAGCTTGGTAGGGAGCATGAGAGTTGCAGATTGTATAGTGACAGTCAGAGTTCAATCCATTTGGCCAAGAATTCGGCCTTTCATTCAAGAACAAAGCACATACAGCTAAGTTATCACTTCATACGATAGGTATTGGAAGATGGTGAGTTGAAGCTGGAGAAGATCCATACAGATAGGAATCCTATTGATATGTTAACCAAGCCAGTTACAAAGGAGAAGTTGAATCTTCATTCAACTTCTGTTGGTCTTCATGATTGAGTTTGAAGATAGGAGGAGCTAGAAGATGTTGCTGTACAGGTACTGGTGCAGCTTTTTATCTCCAAGTGGGAGATTGTTAGGGTGTGGAGCTAAAAACTTCACCAAGGAGCATAGTTTATCAGGTTCGGGTCTACACAGACACCGGCATCGGTCAGGAGCGACCAACGTCGGTCATAGGTAGTTGCAGAGGCACCGACGTCGGCAGAAGGTCGGCTGACGGCGGTCACAGACAAGCAACAGGAACCGCGTCGGTTACCTGCGTGTCCAGAGAGCTATTTTCGTGGACAGAAGCGAGTGTTTGCATGATAAGTTTGAGTTGTGGACTCAAGCTCGCGTCTCTATTGTTAGCATTACTATTTTTAGAGCCCTTGTTTAAGTGGCTTAACTGCTTGTTGGGTGTACATGCTCAAGTCTCCTAATTCTATATGTAGAATTATATCTTCCTAGCTTATTGTAGTTATTGTTGTAGAGTGTGAATTATTGTAATTTATTGTGTGAGAAGAACAGTACAGAATTGAATCAATCCAGGCTTGTTGGAGTTGATTGTTCTTGAGAGAGAGAGCTCTTGAGGAATTGAGATCTATTGAGAGATCTATACATCTAGGAGAGGTGAGGGAGAAAGAAGCTTTCTTCATTTTATATTCCTTTTGTAAAGAGTTTGTTAATATAAGTTTTTAGGGTGTTTTCTTGTATCTCTTGTTCTTGTTATTATCATTCTAATTACTTGTTAATCTGGTTTAATTCCACGTTTATTGCTATCATAATTGTAATCTATTGTTGGATTGATCCCCCAACAATGGATAGTATGGATAGAGGGATGAGTTGGGATAGGAGATTGGTTTGGTTCCCCATCACTATGAGGTGAGGGTGGGGGAGTAGGTAGACGTTGGGTAGTGGTTGTTGTTTTTTGGATTGATAGAGGGCTTGTGTGAGGTTAATCTGTTAATGGATCATCCTCATCATAGAGCTAATGGATTATGGTTTGGAGAGATTTGCAATTCTTCGTGTCAGGGTTGGGTGTTCTATGATAAGTGCATATTTAGCAGTCATTATACCGTATGAGTTTTGGACCTATAAGGTTAAATGGTCTGATAGGAGGTAAGGTCAAGCAAGAAGCTTACAATAACCTTTATAAAATAGTTGAGTAAGACTCAACTAAAGGTGGGAAGGGTTTAAAGGTTTTAGCCTTGGTTGGCGAGATGGAAGTCTTTTTAGAAATAAGCTTGGTGGTAGAGGTCTTGGGTAAGGTGTCATCCTTAATGGGTGATTTCAGTTTAGGTAAGGAAGTTGATAAGTTGGAGGTAGGAGATGCCAAAGTAGCTAGGTTGGTTATTGATGGCTCAGGAAAGATGGGCATGTCAGAAAGAAAGAGTGATGGGGTAACTAAAAGTGGTGGTTGGGTTTTAGTTGAAATAGTTGGCTTCATAATCAAAGTAGAGGGATGAGCCCCTAGGATAGAGGGCAGGGTTGAGGGAGGTGAAAGTTTGGCCTTCTAGCCTTTTGGTGGCTTCGCCCCCTTGGTTGATTTAGTTTGGTGCATGGTTGATGGGTTTGGTGAGGTTAGCTCCAGTTTCAAGGATATATGATTAAGGATCTAGGTAGGGAAGATGCCAAGGTTTTTAGTTGGTTTAGTTGAAGTGATAGAAGATTATTTGGTTATTTGAGATTTGGTTGCTTTGGATGGTTGAAAAATGGCTAGGTTGAAAGAGGTTTTTATTAATTTAGTTGATATGACAGTGGGTTGGATGATAAAAATGGTGGGTTGGTCTATCAATGAGGTGGTTTGAGACTCCTATTTGATGATGTAAAGGAGCCCCAATTGTTACCAAAAGGTGGCTTGATCTATGTTAGGTTTGGAGGCAAACTCTAATAGCTAAACTAGTTTAGAGAATAGTTTATAGACTGGTCTTGTTCCCTAGGCAATGGACTTGAAAGATAAACCCATATGTTGGGAAAGTGAGTGGTCACCTCATCCTTTTCCTCAATAAAAGGATGCAAGGTTTGTATGGGTGGTTCTTCTATGGAAGGTGCAGGTCTAGTGGATTCTTCCTTGGGAATGATCTCCAAAGGGGAGGTGAATAACTCGGTAGTTAGGGGAGGAGGTAAAGTGGTGATGGTTGCTTGCTCAGGTAGATCAGTTGAAGGAGGGGTCAATGAATCCACTACCTCAATAAGTGGATGAGGTGAAAATGTTACTTCTATGGTTTGGGTCTCCAAAAGAAGAGAGGGTAATTCTTCCATGGAAGGTGCAGGTATAGTGACTTCTTCCTTGGGAATGATCTCCAAAGGGGAGGTGAATAGCTCGAGAGTTAAGGGAGGAGGTAAAGTGGTGATGGTTGCTTGCTCGAGTAGATCAGTTGAAGGAGGGGTCGATGACTCCACGACCTCAATTAGTGGATGAGGTGAAAAGGTTACTTCTATGGTTTGGGTCTCCATAGGAAGAGAGGGTAATTCTTCTATCTCAATAAGTAAAGAGGGCAAAGAACATGCAAATTGGGTGGTAGGTTCTTCAACAATGGGCGTGTCAAGAACCATATTAATGGTATGGGCATCATGAGAAGACTCAACTCTATTTCTCTCATTTTTGGTAGGTGCATGATTGGGAGAAGGTTATCTGAAAATGTCAATGGCTTGGTTTGGAGGTGCATTAGGGTTGTCCAATACAAGCTCCCCCTTGTCAGTGAAGGTGTCGATAATGTTTTTGAAGGTATTCTCATAGGTCATTCTTATTATACCAGCCAGGTGTAGGGTGAGAAGAATAAAATTGTTGAGGGGGTTTGATGGGAGGAAGCTATAGTATATTAGCCTTCAATAATTTCTCCAGGACCGAAGGATAAGATTCCCCAAGCAGAGTAAATTGCGTCTGATTATTTTGGATTTGGTTTCTCGTGTTTTTTGTGAGGAGTTAGAAGAGTTTGGTTGATTAAAAGATGGTGAAGGAGTGGTCTTAAGGACAACCACGTTCATATTTCCCTTGATTTTGGTATTGGTATTGATTTGGTTGCTTGGTTTAGAGGAAGAGGTCTCATTATATTTTTAGGTAGAGTTTTTATTTTTCAACTTTAACTTCCCTTCATCGATGGCTCTGTTTTATAGCTTACGTGCCATAATAAAAGCCTTGTCAAAGATTCTGAAGCTTTGAACGCACAATGTAGAAGAGATGTGTTTGGCACATGCCTGAGCAAAAAGTTTTATCACTTCAGGTTGGGGTAAAGAGAAGGAAAGTTGATTGATTAGGCTCCTCTAATGGGCTACAAAATCAACAATAGATTCATCATCGAATTGCTGGATAGACTAAAGGTTAGTGATGGAAACTTTCTTGGAGATGTTTATTAAAAAGTGATCAAAGAAGGCTTGGGATAGATGGGTGAAAGAGAATAGAGAATGTTTGGTTATAAAACTATACGAATCTAGTGTTTGATTGGACAGGGACAGGGGAAGGTACGAAGAAGGATAACATAATTGTAGGTAATCAAATAACATGAATGCCTAAATGCTCTGAGGTCTTATTGGGGGTCCTCCTTACTTTGAAATTTAGAAAACATGGGAAGATCCCACTAAGGAGGATATGGTCTGATAGGGAAAAATAGGTGAATGGGCTCATTACAAATCTAGTCATATGGTAAGATGTTATGAGCACCAGAGATGGATGAATCTAAGGTAGTCATTTTATTCATGAGAATTTTCATTAGATCTATTTGGGGTTGTGCACCTAAAAATTTGTGAGGTGCATATTGTTGTGGTGGTTGGGTAATATATTGATAGTTGGTGGGAGGTTGAAAAGCTGCCACATATTTATATGTGGACACAGGTGGTTGGATGGATGCTATGTAATGATAGGTAGATGTAGGTGGTTAGGTAGTGGGTAGAGGTACATGCCCTTGTGGGTTAGGGATGTAACCCAAGTTGGGTGCGATGGGCACCTATTGAGAGGTTAATATAGTTTGGGTAGGAGTTGTGGTTGGTTTTGTAACTAAAAGAAAGGTGGTGACATTTGTACTGATTGATGGTAAGGTAGAAGGTATAGACACCACAAGATTTTGAAGTGGAGTAGTGAATAATGGATTGGGGGTAGCTGAAGGAAGGTTGACAATGCTAGTAATAGGTGCCCCTAGGGTGAGGGGAGTATAGGTGGTTAATGGTTGGGTTGCTCCTAAGGTAGAGGAGTGGTTAGTGAGGGTGGAAGGTGTAAGGGTGTTAGTTTGTTGGGTAGGTTAGTTTTCCACAGTAGTATCAAAGGGATTATTGGTGGATGAAAATGATTGGGTGGTCAATGGTTGGGTGGTGACCATGGTAATGGAAGGGTTCCACATAAGGTGAGAAGGCATGTCATAAGGTGGGTCCACATGTGGGACCAAATAGGGGTATGGTGAGGCATGGTGTTGAGACAATGTTGAAAGGTTATAGGGTTGTTATCTAAGAAGGTTGCAAAGTCTGTATCTCCTAGGGGAACTACCCAAGGGAAAGAAGGACTTCCCAAAGGGTGTGGAGAGTCTTTTGGTTTAGAGATGTACTCCATGGATGAGGAGGTAGAAGAGGTTGATCAGTTTGGTGATGGGTTTGCTCTGTTAGGTTCTTTCACTGCTGGTGATTTAGGACCATACAAGATAAGGGAGAGAGAATACAAAAACAATCTCACCACTCAAATAGAGAGAAGATAAGAAATGAGCAAGGAAATCAAACACACACTAAAAAGTACATTAACTTCTAAAGTTTTTTTGGGTCTCTCTTTTGGATTATGCTTTAAGCTTTGTAAGAAATTGTGTGACTGAAATTGGCTTGTAAAATAGGTACTAGAAAAAAAGTTTATGGTTGGTTTTAGGTCATGTTTAGGCTCTCAAAAGGATATGTATTGGAAATTAATAAGTGGCTTGCTATTGGGGCCTACCCCCTCACTTCACAAACTGCAACGATAAGGGTGTCAGGTGTTTATCCAATATATACCAATTTCAATAGTTTATACTCAACCAAAGAGCTAAGGTAGTTCTCCCCTTCATAATGACCTCCAAGTAGGATTGATGAGAAATGTTAAGGTAACTGCTAGGCGATGAAATCCCAGTCAGGCCTTATGTCAAGTTGTTTAGATGTTTGATTGATGTAGGTGGTTTAGTTTGTGTGTGTGATACAAGTGATGCTACGATCAAATTACTTTGCTTTGATTTAACCAAGTGAGCTAAAACTTGAAAGCAACTAATGTATGTAGTTTAATTTTAAACCCAAACGAAATTTTAATTTTGTTTATTAGCACAAAGTAGGGAGAAGAACATGTAGATGCAAACAAAACAAACCCAAGTAGAGACTTAAGGGTCCCACTAGGCATGCCATAATGTTCTAGAGAATTTTAGATTATATTCCAATATAGGAAGAAGAAATAAATTAGAAATGGGTATGGTTAAAAAACCTATTTGGTTTTGCATGCATTGAATCAAATGAATGTAGGGAGCTCCTCTTTGGCTTAGGAGGAATGACCTACAAATAAGACAACTCTAAAGCAAATGGTTGGTTAGATAGATAGTTGGGTGGATTACCTAGTGCTAGCTAGATCCTGAAAGCAAGAGCTTCCTTGAGGGCTATCAATGCACACATTTTAAACACTTAAGTTTAGAAAATAATTGATAAAGTAATCGCATAAATCATAGAAGATACTAAAATGTAATACAATAAATGTTTGATAAAGAAATAGACTAAAATGACTAATATAATAATAATCAGATCAATACTAATATTGAATAGGTTGGGTGTGACTCAAAAATTAGGTTAGAGCTATGTGAACAGGTAAAGATAAAGAAAGTTGGATTTAGTTGAGGGTAAGTGAGTGAAAATAGCTTATTGTTATCTTTTATCATAATGACCATTGGCAGTTGGTGTAACCATCAGTAGTTGAGGTGATTGTCAGCAGTTGAGGTAACTGTCAATGGTTGGATAGATCGTAGACAATTAGGATGACCATCGATGACTAATATGCATTGGGTTTGGGTGATAAAAGGTCAGATTGATGAGATCACATAAGGTAATTCTGGGAGATTGGTTTATACTAGGTTGATTGTGAAATGAAAACAAAGTAATTGATAGATTGAAAATAAATACTTAGCTTGTCGAAGGTTGATCTGGTGAATGGTTAAGGTGGTTGGCTTGTTGAGAGAGTCTAGCATGATTTTGACAGAGTAATAGTACTTGGTTATTGGTCAAGGGGTGATGAAAAGTTGGCTCTTTGTCATGATGGCTATATTGTTAGATTGTTGGAAGAACACCTATAAAAGGAACTCTAGATGCAAAAGCTATTGATAGTTGCAGATCTTTTTCTACCTCTTGCTCCTCTCTTCTTATACGAAGGAAGGAGAGGTGCAATAATATGTTAACAAGAGATCTAACTTGTTGTCTAATTTTAATTTGCACATGCATTGGTTCGTACATGAATTAGATAAGCTAATTATAAAAAAACAAGTCAAAATGATAGGTCAGTTAAGTTGGTTTAGATGGTAGAACTTGACCATTGGCAGTTAAGGTGACCATCGATGGTTAGGGTGACCATCAACAGTCAAGGGTCAAGGTCAAGTTGAGTTAAATAAGTGGGTTTAGTTAGTAGGTCAATCTAACTAAGGTTAGGTCTAGTTGTCAATCAAGAGGTTGAGTTGGGGCCTAGGGGAGTTACGACATTTAGAACCGTCGTGTGTAGATTTTTGGTGTCTACTACACCAATGGAATTCCTATATGTTAAATGCTTAAAATAATATTCATATACTTGTATGAACTATTGTGTTTTCTTTGTATGATTAAAATGTTGGATACCAATGATTTATAGAAAAACATATATATTCAGAAAGGCTTCATTTTTTGTTTTAAAGGTATGAAATACACATAAAAAATATAAAACATGATGAAGTTCTAAATTTTTATCTTTACTTTAATTTACTTTGAACTTGTTGACTATCACTCGATCTATGGCTTGGTCCCCAACCCTCTATGGATAAAACAAATTAAAATCTCCTCTTAAGAAGAATCAAGACAAAATGCAAAATCTTTACTTTCTCCTTAAAAGGATGATCTTAGCAGTCTCCACCATAGTATTTACAAACTAATTTACAGTGGATGAAGGCCTTAGGAAGGGCCCATAGGTATCTCTATTGGCGTTATGAATGCTCGACTAGTAGCATAATAATTCCTATGCCATTTCCCCCCTCAGCTAAATTTTAAAATCCTTTTTATTTTTAGTAGTGCCCATTAGTTAGACAAATCTAATTTGTTGTGTGTGCTTGAAAAATAACTAGATTAATCATAAAAACTTACACACTGATGGTCTTTATGTAGAATTGTAGTTTAGTATGTCATGTTTTAGAGTAGCATTTTATGCCTTAATATTTTGGGCTTTACTTTGAAATATGGCTTGCAACAAATATTTATGTTTGAATGAGAACTAGAGATTTTAGATTCTTGAGATACTCAAGAGTATCTCCCAATAGGAGTCACCATTTTTTTTGTTGATTTCACAACATGCCCCATTTATATATCAAATTGGGGACCCTATTTTCTTGTCTAATGTTTATCCCTTAGAGTTTTAGTGGTTTGCCTATTTGAGCCTTCTTTGGTTTTATGTCTGTTATATGATAAGTTTCAGGTGACTGGGTGTTATTCATTTATAATGATTTTTTACATCATAATACTCAGTCCAAGCTTTGTATCTAGAGTTGTTAAGATCAGTTGCCTGAATATGTCTTAGACTCGAGAGTTTCAACCATGTAAAACCATATTTTAGAGGTGCTTTAAAATCCTATTTTAGGGAAAATATGGCAAAGGCTTGTGCAAATTATCTGACTTCTTTAGAATCTTTTTTAGACTTTCTCTTAGAAATCTAACCCATTTTCACTTTAATTCGGTATGAATTGACTAAGTTTTTATGGTCATTTCAATTTTAACATAGTTCATTTCAAAATATTATTCTAAATTCCCAATGATTTCATTGATATAATACATGGGGTATAATTATTAGAGTGTTAATTAGTTGACACTAGCCACCTAAACCCTAATGTAAACCCATAATATATTTTCTTTGACAATCTAGGTCATAGATTCAATAATTACAAGTACAAGGAGTTGCAACGCACAACTAGAGGACATGGAAGAGAAGATCATAACCATGCGAGCAAACCCCCAAAATCTTTTTTTTATTTTAAACACTTTACTAGAGTTGGAAAGTTACACTCTAAATACTTGCCCAAAGCAAAGTGTAAGGTCCTTGAAACCTTATTCGACTATAGCATAACTCCAATTATGCATGTTCAAGTTCATGTTTATGTGGTTAGTCTTTTAAAATGCTAGACATTAATATATGCCCCATTTGATCCCTCTATATTTATTATATTATTATTTTGTTTATTAATTAGACATTATTATTATATTGTGATGCTTAGTTAAATGTAAATCATTTATTTATATTACTTTTTCGTGAACCTGTATTGTCTTACACCTCCTGTGGTTAGATTTAATCATAATATCTACTCATATTATTGTGAATTTTAATTTCCTTGTATTTCCTAAGGTTTATATTATTGCATGCTTCTAGATTTGATTTTTTAGCTCAATTTTATTTTTGATGTGCTAGATCACAAACTAGTTAGGTCATTTCAATTTATGAATATTCTTAAAATACTAGTGTGTTTGTTCATGTTTGATTCTTGACATAAAATTTGAATACATTTGAGATTCTTATTAGAAGAAGTGCTAGAATTAGTCGTAAGAGACTTCATATTATTCAAAAACCTTTGTTAGATCTAAGTTGAGCTTGAAAAATAAAATGGAATCTGAAGGTGTGTCTAATACTTTCAAAATAGAAGATTCTTCAGTAGATGATGTAATGTGAATTAGGTGACTTTTGATGATGATGATTTTGTTTATAAGCAATCTTTGAATATGTAATGCCCATGATTTTAACAAGAAAAAACAAGCCAAAAAAGATTTTTTTAAAAATAAGTCACACATGGTTAACTTAACACAAAATGTCTCGAGGTCAACAATATTCAAGGTCGCAAGTGAACAAAGATAGTAAAGATAACATATACATCATCAAGTGCCTAGTTTGTAAGGTCTAAGGAATTTCACCTAGGCACTTTATCTATTTTTGTACTTATTTTAGAGTTACACGATTTATTTATCATATAAAATGGGATTCAAGTTATAAATTGTAACATTACCTTTTTTGAAACTCACTCTAAAATTACAAAGTCCACATGATAAAACAAAAGAAAGACCTTTTTAACAAATTTAAAGTTAAATTAAGTTTAAATTTATATTTCCATCCAAAGTGTGGAGGATCCAAAATCTAACCATTAATTGAATCAATATCACCTATCCATCTTCTCCAAACCTTAACCTAGGCTTAAGAATCCTTAAGAGATAAACAAAAGGTCTTTCCAAGCTCAAGGGTCCTCAGTTCCAAACAAGGAGATAAGAGATATAGAGAAAGATGAAAAAGGAAAGGCACATTCCATGACCCTATCTCCCAAATCCTCTTTGGTTCATTAAGGATCTTAATAAGCCTTTATGTCTCTAAACACGATCAAGATACTTCCTAGACATTTTCCTTTAATTTTAAGCATTCTTGTCTTTACTTCTCACATATAGTATTATAGACTTCACAAGAGGATATCCAACTCTTGGATTGTATTCAAGTGTTAAATTTATAAATGGGTGTGGTGTCTATGGGAATCTATGGGACTTCAACCCTTTCAACCCCACTTCTTAACTCAATCCCATAAGTCTAAGGAGTGGGTTTAACCTAGTCAGATCCCTAGTTCCTTGTGTCTAAAATTGGGATTGTTACATTTGATTCCTTGCCAAGCAAACTATCTAATTATCCGTAGATATTTATAGTTGAAAATTTTGGATTTGGTTATTTTGAACTAAGATATGAGATATATGTTGTTATGGGATAGTAGGATATTGCTTAGATTACATGTTTGCATTGCTATGAGTTAGTTGTAGTGTATATGTTTACATTACGAACATGTTAGTGTGTTATTTTAGCTATATTTTATGATGTAATTTTATCATGCTATTATGTTCTAACTACATACTTTTTGTGAGGTTGGTGCAAGAAAACTCATCTCAAAGTGTGATAGAGGGAGAACATCATTAGAGAGGGTGATGTAGATGGAGGTGTCAGAGGATGATAGAGAAACTGGCTAGAACCCTGCACACACCACATTAACTAGCACATGTTAGATGTTGACGCAGTGGATTGCACCCAGGGGCAGGATGCCTAGCTCCTTCCCTTCCACACGCAACAATGGAAACTCCCCTCTTGCCTGTGGGACTGGCGAAGCTGGAGGGGAGAGTCTTTAGATAAGGGCTAGCTCCCTCTTATGTATCTTTTAGGCCCTGGTTTCTCCTACTACTAACAAATAAAATGAAAAAGGAGGGGATGAAAAGGGAGAGAGAGATGCTGAAAATAGAACCTAAGCCTAAAAAAAATGAAAAGGTGATACACCAGAAAAGTTGACCCACTCAGCCCGAACATACACTTTTCACCAAGAAGAAATGCCCATACACTTCATCTAAAGGCGGAAGCTCTTCTGCAATAGTGAATCAGGGGTCCGTAGAGATACAAGGAGGAAGGAACTAGCAAAGGTGTTCTGAGACACACTTTGACAGGCTATTCACATGCACCTATATTCTTTTTGTAGACACTTCTGGCAAACCTGCAGATGGAGACTTCACAATGCACTGGACATGCTGTAATTGATCTGTGAAAAGCATGAAAGACAATGACTTAACATAAAAGAAGAAAATAGACATATACTTTAAAGTGCAAGTCCAGATAGAGGTAAAAATGCTAAGTCCTAATTCAAGGTAAAATCTAGCAGTGCTCTGCCTTACAAGCCCGAGAGATTTTTGGGCAGAGTTTTGCCTTAAGGCTAAGAGAGTGGATCTTTTCTCAAATGAGAAGCTTTACAATATATAGAAAGAGGAGAAGAACTTGGCACTTTTTGGAAAAGACTTTTGGCACTCTTTTTGCAAGCTGGCCCATGTGCGCTCTGAGGCTTGGGAAGAGGGAGTCGTTTGATTGTCAGTTCCTGCTTTGACTTTGGCATCCCAACCTTAATGAGGAAGCACAAGTCACACCTTTTCTCTGTGAAGAAACTGCTCTCTTATAGGCATTTGAGCGGCTTGTCTGCTTATAAATGCAAACTAGAGAAAACAAGTCGTGCTGCTTATTGTTTGCACCGTTTGGTGACCATCTGGCAATAACTCACCTCCTCTTTGCCACTTGGACTGCTTTGTCTCTTTTTTCACCTTGTCGTCTCCTGGTTTTGTCTCTTTATACTCTTTTAGCCCTCGGGGGTGATCTTTTGGCAGGTCACTGCGTTCCTTGCGCTCTTTTCATGGTTCACACTCAGGCAATTTAAAGGTAAACAACTATTTCATCATCTTAAACTTGACGTTCACACACCCATCATCATTTGAAAAATAATGGCTAATCTATCTTCTTAAAGTTGATGGCTTCCGAGACGTCACCATCCTTGGCAAATTCCTTCGGGCCCTTTCCCTTTGCCTCGTCCTTTGTTTCAGACTGTCCCAAAGGGGAAGTGTCCCTTCGACTCTAGAGAGATACCCTTCATTTGGCCAGTCGAGAGCCCCTCACAAGGGCACTTGCCCCTTGGCGGCCTCTTGTCTCTTCGGACTTTTCTGCGGGCCTTTTCTGTGGGTTTTTTTCCCACAGACAAAAAGTCTGCAAGAATTGGCCACTTTGATTTCCCTAGGTCCTTTTGAGCTTGCGGCCTTCCTCTGAATTCTTTCTGACTTTTTGTCTGAATGAATTCCTTCGAACAAAAGTCTGAAATAATTCAAAGCCTTCTGCAAGGGCTTTTGGATTCATAACTACCCTCTGCAAGGGCACTTGCCCTTCAGGAGGCTTGAACCTTTCTCATTGAACTGCTCCTTTGAACCAACTGTTGAACCAATCCATTGAACCAATTCAACGGTTCAAACATTTGTTGAACCAAGGCATCGAACCATTTGATTGAACCTGCCAATGAAATTTGCATTGAACTTTAATATTGAACCAAAAATGTTGAACCAACGCATTGAACCAAGCTAATGAACTGATTGAATGAACCGAGTGATTGAACCATCCGATTGAACTGAAGCATTGAACCAAGGTGTTGAACCAAGCTGATGAACCGTTTGATTGAACCAAAGCGACGAACTTTTTCGATTGAACCAAGGCTTTGAACCAAATCAATGAACTTGCCGATTGAACCAAGGCGTTGAACCAAGGTGATGAACTTGCTGATTGAACCAAGGCGTTGAACCGAAGTGTTGAACTAAGGCATTGAACCGGTTTAATGGTTCAACGGTTCAAAGGTGCTAACTCTTGGAAAGATTATGTTGTTGAACCACTCTTCCAACCTTAAGGAAAAGTATCTTTGAACCATTTTAGCTCTCTTTCCTTATGAATTTATTTAGACAAGAGTCTGAAGAAGCTTTGTAAAACCTTGCACTCTCTGAACTGGTTCTTCATTTGCCAAAAGACTACAGTTGCAGAGTTCGTAGAAATTTCTAGACTCGTGCAAAATCAAAAGTATTGGCTCAGAACAGCATAAAAAGGAGGGGGACTAATTTTTGGCCTATTGGGCAAAAAATGGTCAACAAATTGATGACTCCCAGGGGAAGCATGCATGCTATGCTTAGAGACTAGTTGCCTTGTAGTCCATTGGGCACGGAGTCAGAGTACAGCTTTGAAGAAAAGTTAGCAATAGCCCCAAAGATCCAAGAATCAAACATGAAGCTTTTTACCCCAAACATAAGGGAAAGCACACACAAGACTAAAAACACTACTTGTACAAATTGTACTTAGGGAAAGCAGGAAAAGAAACTGAAAATAACTACAATATACAACTAACTAGGTACATCTGCTTCCCTCCTGGATCAAAGGGAAAACTTCTTAAGTCTCCTTCCTGGCAAGGAAACTTATGGTGCCAGACAAGTGGCTGAATGAAATGGAGAGTTGGTGACCCACTCCTCTTGCCTGCCACTTGGCTTGGTGTGTATCCGAGTGGATCAATTTCAAACATGCTTCCAACATATACATACTTTGTTTGTTCTTGGAAATGGAAGGCTGACGGACGAACTCATTTGGAAGAGGAGGCAGTCCTTGAGCTAGAATCGAATGATTCTCTTCTTTTCATTTGGTCAGCACTTCATTTGTATCAGGCATGGCCTAATAGCTCTCTTCGAGGTGTGTAGATGGAGTGTGTTTAGACATGGGATCTGCTATTTGGTCTTAAATGTCCATCACACGTTCGCAGAGGAAACTTGCTCTAGACTCCAACTCTGCAATCTGCCTATCTATATCTTCTTGAAAGAGCCTTTCCTAGACGTCACAATCATCATCAAGAGCAGAAGAAGCCTCATGTTCTTCAAGGGTTAGAGCAAGACCTTTCTCATCCTCTTCCTTTCTACCCCAAGATTCCACTGTTTGCTTCCAACTCATGATCTTGGGATTGGAAACTTGCTCCTGTGAACATGCAACAACTTTATCCTTTTCAAGGTCTTGAACTGGTTCATGATGTTCCTTCTCCTAGCTTGGAATTTGGAGATCATGTTGAAAGACTTGAGGAGGTTGGTGAAGATTTGGGAGGGTCTACTCATGTACAGGAAGAGCTGTCTGAAAAGAGGCGTGCTGAAAAGCTAGGCGTATAGGATTAAAGGCAGGATTGATTGATGCATCGGATGAGTTAGAATGAGCAAGTACCATTTGATAAAAAGGATTTTGCACACAAGAAGGAGTTGTCTCTAGAATAGGAAGGGGCACACAAGGCTCGTCAAAATCAGGTTGGGAAAAGGAAACAGGGGATCCTTTTAAAACCTCATGAGAAAAAGGGGGCAGACCTTGGGCCAAAATCACTTGATTTTTATCTCTCCACTTTACCAACACTTCATCAATATTGAAATCAACTTGAGGATTGGTAGAAGGGGTATCTTTTGGCACAGTCTCCCCTACAAGGTCTGAAAACTCCATCTCTCTTTCTCCAAGCAGTCTCATCTTAGCCTCTAATTCCTCAATTCGCTTAGCCAGATTATCCTCATTTTGTACCTCTTGGAGCTCATAGGAATCATTATAGAGATGGGGAGTGCATGAAGGTTGCCATGAAATGCAAGAAGCTTCCTGAGGAAGGGTGGGAGGGACTTGAAAAGGACTAACCTCATTTTGTACCTCACACTCTTAGATAATGTCTTTCCCCTCCTTGTTGTTCCATGACTCAACCACTTTATTCCAGCTCAAGATATTTGGACTGGGCATCTCCTTTTGGGGCGATGGGGCCACAATGTGAGAGGGTAGTGAGGGTTTAGATTCCACTTCCCTTGCTGTCAAAATTGACTGCTACATCTGAAGATTTGCCAATTTGATTTGTTTATCAAGATTAGCCTTAAACACAAGATTTACTATTTCAGGACTCTCCTCAACATGATTGGGGAAAGGACTTTGGCAGGCTTGACTTGGCTTATAAGCAGGGGTTGTGTATGACTGATATGATACTTGGGGCAGCGAGTATGCAGGTTGATAGACTTGGTAAGGCTGCCTCTCATGAATACTCGGATTTTCTTCCAAAGATGCAATCAAACCACTCACATCCAACATCTCACTTGTAAGCCTGTGCCAATTGGCTCTTTCAATAGGAGCCCATTCACTCTTAACCTGATCTAGTGCATTTCTCACTTGATAGGCGACATGATCAAGGATTTCTTGGCCACATCCCTTTTTGGTGTCGAGCTCTATTACATACTTTTTGTATCCTAGCAGTGCTCGTTTGAAGGTGGAGACGGGTTGATTGGTAAAGAGACTGGGTTGAGTAGGAGAAGTGACACTTGAGAAGACTGGGCATAAGGCTGATATAACTCATGATAGGGCTGGGATCGGTCATATTAGACCTGATAAGGATCAACATAAGGCTGGTAAGGATCATAGCCATGCTGGCCAAGGAAAATAGGGTCCATGGCTCTGAATTGTAGAATTATACATACCAGAATACTATTTTTTGATGGCACCATAAATTGCTTAACCAGTTGATTTAACTTAGAGTCACCATTGGTGTTGATGCAAAAGCCTCCAAAGGCTGGGTAGTTGAAGAACACACCAAAAATTCTTCAAATCTTTGGACCTAACTTGTCCTAGTTGGTCCCATCGGGCGTGCCAAAAATTGTTGACGCAGTGGATTGTACCCGGGGGCAGGACGCCTAGCTCCTGCCCTTCCACACGCAATAATGGAAACTCCCTTCTTGCCTATGGGACCGGCGAAGCTGGAGGGGAGAGTCTCTAGATAAGGGCTAGCTCCCTTTGATGTATCTTTTAGGCCCTGGTTTCTCCTACTGCTAACAAATAAAATGAAAAAGGGGGGATGAAAAGGGAGAGAGAGATGCTGAAAACATAACCTAAGCCTAAAAAAATGAAAAGGTGATACACCAAAAAATTTGACCCACTCAGCCCGAACATACACTTTTCACCAAGAAGAAATGCCCATACACTTCATCTAAAGGGGGAAGCTCTTCTGCAACAGTGAGTCAGGGGTCCGTAGAGATATAAGGAGGAAGGAACTAGCAAAGGTGTTCTGAGACACACTTTGACAGCCTATTCACATGCGCCTATATTCTTTTTGGAGACGCTTCTGGCAGACCTGCAAAAAGGAGACTTTACAATGCACTAGACATGTTGTAATCGATCTGTGAAAAGCATGAAAGACAATGACTTAACACAAAAGAAGAAAATAGACATATACTTTAAAGTGCAAGTCCAGATAGAGGTAAAAATGCTAAGTCCTAATTCAAGGTAAAATCTGGCAGTGCTCTACCTTACAAGCCCGAGAGATTTTTGGGCAGAGTTTTGCCTTAAGGCTAAGAGAGTAGATCTTTTCTCAAATGATAAGCTTTACAATATATAGAAAGAGGAGAAGAACTTGGCGCTTTTTGGGAAAGACTTTTGGCACTCTTTTTGCAAGCTGGCCCATGTGCGCTCTGAGCCTTGGGAAGAGTGAGCTGTTTGATTGTCGGTTCCTACTTTGACTTTGGCATCCCAACCTTAATGAGGAAGCACAAGTCGCACCTTTTCTCTGTGAACAAATTGCTCTCTTCCAGGCATTTGCGTGGCTTGTCTACTTATAAATGCAAACTAGAGAAAATAAGTTGTGCCGCTTACTATTTGTGCCATTTGGTGACCACTGGCAATAACTTGCCTCCTCTTTGCCACTTGGACTGCTTTGTCTCTTTTTGCACCTTGTCTTCTCTTGGTTTTGTCTCTTTCTGCTCTTTCAGCCCTCGAGGGTGATCTTCTAGTGGGTCGCTGCGTTTTTTGGGCTCTTTTCATGGTTGGTGCTCAGGCAATTTAAAGGCAAACGACTATTTCACTGTCTTAAATTTGACATCTACGCACCCGTCGTCATTTGAAAAATAATGACTAATCTATCTTCTTAAATTTGACGGCTTCCAGGACGTCACCGTCCTTGGCAAATTCCTTTGGGCCCTTTCCCTTTGCCTTGTCCTTTGTTTCAGACCCTCCCGAAGGGGAAGTGTCCCTTTGGCTCTGGAGAGATACCCTTCATTTGGCTAGCTGAGAGCCCCCCGCAAGGGCACCTGCCCCTTGGTGGCCTCTTGTCTCTTCGGCCTTTTCTACGGGTTTTTTTCTCGTGGACAAAAAGTCCGCGAGAATTGGCCGCTTTGATTTCCTCGAGTCCTTTTGAGCTTGCGGCCTTCCTCCGAATTCCTTCAGACTTTTTGTCCGAAGGAATTCCTTCGGACAAAAGTCTGAAAGAATTCAAAGCCTTAAGAGTTTTCATGCATTTTTTTGAAATCCTTCGGCTGCCTTCGAAATGCTCCCTGCCCTCCGCAAGGGCTTTTGGACTCAGAACTACCCTCCGCAAGGGCACTTGCCCTTTGAGAGGCTTGAATCTTTCTCGTTGTATTGCGCCTTTAAACCAACCGTTGAACCAATTCATTGAACCGGTTCAACGGTTCAAACATTTGTTGAACCAAGGCATTGAACCGTTTGATTGAACCTACCGATGAACTTTGCGTTGAACTTTAATATTGAACCAAAAACGTTGAACCAATGCATTGAACCAAGCCAATGAACCGACTGAGTGAACCAAAGCATTGAACTGAAGCATTGAACCAATGCGTTGAACCAAGTTGATGAACCATTTGATTGAACCAAAGCGACGAACTTTACCGATTGAACCAAGGCTTTGAACTGAAGCGATGAACTTGTCGATTGAACCAAGGCGATGAACTTTGCAATTGAACCAAGGTGTTGAACCGAAGCGTTGAACCAAGGCATTGAACTGGTTCAATGGTTCAATGGTTCAAAGGTGCTAACTCTTGGAAAGATTATGTCGTTGAACCACTCTTCCAACCTTAAGGAAAAGTATCTTGGAACCATTTTAGCTCTCTTTCCTTATGAATTTCTTCAGACAAAAGTCCGAAGAAGCTTTGTAAAACCTTGCACTCTCTGAATTGGTTCTTCATCTGCCAAAAAACTACACCTGCAGAGTTCGTAGAAATTTCCAGACTCGTGCAAAATCAAAAGTACTGGCTCAGAACAGCATAAAAAGGAGGGGGACCAATTTTTGGCCTCTTGGGAAAAAAATGGTCAACATTAGATTCATAGTAAAATAGTTAGCATAATTTATTTTGATGTCGTTTTCATTAGATAGTCATTTATTCATGGTTTGCTAGCATAGTTAATGGCTTTGTGGAACTCATTTTGCATGATTTGCATAACTAAAATAAATTTGGGTTATTGATTTATGATATTATTGACTTTATTCTGGGTAAGTCATCACAATTATTAAGATATCATTATGAAATTATTTGAAAAGGAATAAAATAGTAATTATATATATTTAGAGGAATATATTATTAGAAAAAGAAAAAATAAAAAATAAAACATTAAAAAAGTGGGCAACTTTGAAAAACACCACATTGATGGAAAGAGAAGGGAAAAGAATACTAAAACAAATATAAAGCAAATCAAGAAATAAAAAATAATGAGAAAAACAAAAATAAATAAATAAATAAAAGAATCTTCAAAAAGAGAAAAGCAATGTTTGATATTCATGCCGGAATGGATTAAAAGAAGGGAGAGAGGGGCGTAAAGAGGAGAGGAAAAATGTGTAGCATAAAGGTGGAACAAGGCCAAAAAGTAGAAGGAACAACAACATAAATTACTAGGGACTTCCATCAAATCATGGGGATCTTTTGACTCCAACCTCTATAGTCATTGGGGAGATCTAGATATTTCTATTGAGTTGTTTGTTGATGAACAACAGTCCTCAGAAGTAGGAAAAAAAACCAAGAAGAAGAGAATCTTGACCAATGTAAACAAGGTTCTCATGAAAAGAGGTACGCCACAAGAACTATTATAAGACTTCATTAAAAATCCACTTATTGACGTATTACGGTAAGTGTACTATTCTAGAACTAATATACGATTTTATAATATAAATTAAGGTGAAGAGGATTATTGTTGTATTAGTTTGTTTAATTTGGTTATAAATAGTTTTAATATACATCACCAATATTTAAGGTTGTTTGTTAAATGTTTATGCTTACTAATATACAGCTTATAAAATTATGCAGTGATTTTACTGTGATTTTTATATATACAATAATTGATATAATTTGAATACAACAAATGATATAATTATTGAGTTAGTTTATATATATTATGCAGCAAATAAAACAATATCCATAGAGTATACAATGATTATTATCAGTGAGTCAGATTATTGCATCTAGGTATAACTAGGTATTAGTTACTTAATGAAAAGTATGCAACTATTTGGGTTAAGCATGTATCGACCTAGTTTAAGCAGGAAATGACCTGGTTTAAGCATATAAAGACTTAGCAATGATTAGTAGCAGTCAATAGATATAAAATGACCCCATGTAGATTTGAGTTATTTTATTAAGACGCCAAATTGTTTTACTAAATTGTTGAGTTTATTATAATTGCTAAGTTTATTTATCGGCTGACTTTATTTATGTTTAAAATGTTGAGTTATATATATATATATATATATATATATATATATATATATATATATATATATATATATATATATATATATAAAATAAATATATTAAATCATTGAGTATTTGGAATAAGGTTAATATGCATCTGGGAATACGGTTTCATGTGTTAAAATTTGGTGTTGATAAAATATTTGGTAACTGACATAGAGATCTTAAGCCTAAATATTGACTGTAATAAACTATCATATGGATTTTGATTCTAAAATATACCTATAGTTATATGGGTAGTGACGCCTTTACACATAAATAGTTTTGAGCGGGTCAATGCCTCTAATCTTGAGTGAGAGTGATTAGTCAATGTAATGAATCCAATTAACCATCCAAATATACCCATACAAGTCCTTCCCTATAATAATAATACTAATAATAATAATAATAAATCTAGTGTATGCTTGTTATAAGTTGGGTCATTTCTCATTTATACCGTAGAGGAGTATATATAAAAAAGGGTATGTGAAACCGTATGATTTTAACCTTAGTGTTTAGTTTTGTTATATGCATTTTTATCCCTTGGAGTATCTCATTATTATGTTTTGGGAGTAGGATACATTTAAACATACCAGATGATTTATATTTTGCCTTTTATGGCATTTTAGGTGCATGATTAGATTCAATCCATGAGTAATGATCAATAAAAAGGTAGTGGTTTTGGCATTCGATGATAGAGAAGGTGCATCTTCAGGTAAACAAAGATTTTGTATTTTTGATAAGAGTGCTTTGAGTTGTTATTTATTAATTCTCACAACCTTTATTGGAAATATACTTGATTTCAAATTGTTTGACAAAGGTCCAAAACCAATTTATAACCCTTTGATGATGCTAAACTGAGATTAATACTTTGATGTTTTACCATTTCTCTATATGGATTATTGGGACCTTGATAAAGCATCCTTTTGAAGCATTGGGTTATTTTATTATGGTCTTGATGAACATTGTGTGGACATGTAGTAAAATAATAACCCTAGTTGTATCTAGGCTCTGTCAATGCATATTAGTACAATCAAAGTGTGTTAATAATGAAACAATTGACACTTTTAAACCATAATTGTATGTATATTATTGAACGTATTTATATTTATAGCCAACATTACTAACTAAATAATCTATGAGTGTTGGGAGAGTATAATATATATGAATTAGTCACGGGAATTAAGAGTTGAGAAACTATGTCAATGAAGTTCTAGGCTCCTAACTTAGTATTTAGAGATAGATGCATACACATAGCTCAACATAGATATTCATTATCTTGGGATAAGCTATGTGATTTAAGATCCTCGATTAGAGTTATAAATGACTATAGGGAGTTCTTGATTAACAAGTATAAATGAACATTAGTATAGTGTTTTCATATCATTTGAGTCCTTGCATATGGTGTATGTAAAAGTACTCGTATATAGGGATTATACCTATAATTAAATATATGGTTGAAATAATTCATAAGGTGTCTGTGGGACAAAAGCTATAACAATGTGAAAACAATCACCTAGAAAAGGAATTAAGTTGTTAAAATGAAAAGATTATGAAATAACTTAGTTATGAGTTATTTAAATTTTGAGAATAGCACGATTGAGTTGTTGAAATATATTTACATACAATAATGAATACTTGTGTGGAGTACATATTGTGAGTATATTATAGACAGGTGTTTAGACATATATAACATACAATAGTGTATCATAATGTGTGCCTATAAGTTGTGTTTCTTTTGAATGCTTGTATGTAGTTTAAACATAGGGTATACCCGAGTGGCATAATTATGTACTTGATTGATTTTTATTGTGGGTCATTTGATTATTGAAATCATAAGTTTGGTTATATGTAATTATGTAGTTATATTCATATACAATGAACTATGATATTATGAGATGTCCTAGAGTACTACAATATAATTGTATGTTATATCAGGATGGTACATACTATAATTGATATATCTAGACTCACACCTATATTTGACTAATTAAATGTATGCGTATTAGTTATTATTATTAATAACATGTTTTGTGATAGTTAGTAGGAATTTATGTATGTGTATACAACCTTTAAGAATGTAATGAATGCTACAATAGAATTTATGTGTTTCGTGGAAACCGTGACTTGCTTTGTTATATCTAATTGTTTAAATAAAAGCCTATGTTTCCATGTATTTAAGACTGCTTTATATGACTAATTGTAGAAATTTAGTAGTTATTTCTTATAATACTAGATTATGGTAACATGGGTTATCATAGGGTGTAATACGTTTAGAAACTAATTGTGGTGATTAAAATGTATAGTTAAATGTGTAATTTATTGGGTGGTATAAACTGTAGTCATTATTTCTAGTATGAGATAAATAATAATGTAAGATTCATTTATACATTTGATGGATTAAATGTATGTTTTGATTACTCCTATGTTTAGAATGTTATGTGATATGATTGATAGTAAGATATAAATTGTATGAATCTTGTGGTTAAATTATGTTTGAACAATCTCACTTTACTGATACTAAGGAGTGAGATGAACTTCACTGGCTTACTAGCATCATAATGCCAAATGAAGGCAATTTGATCAAGTGGTGTCTATGAATTTGATTGATCTATAGATTATTATTATTTATTATTCTTAAAATTTTGACCAAAGTATGTTTAGTGAGACATTCTCATTTACTTAGTATAATTTACATGTTTTTGCGATATCTTATAATAGAATAAATTTTCTATGATACACCACATGTTTAGTTTTAGAAATCATACAACACACGGATACTAGCTTGTCTCTCTATATTCTCACACCATCACTATCTACTCGTTTATGAATGGAGGGCCATTCCTTGATGGGATTAATGTGGGGGATCGTTGGTCCATGGTTGGTATGAAAAAGCACACAGATGATGCTTTACCTTCCCATAATAATACTTACTTAGAGACGACACTTGAGATTGCCACAAATACTGAAGAGTTTGGGGAACTCATGCTCTGGGGAGCCATACATCTTATTTATGTACATTTTATTATATTATATTACTATTAGAAACATTATCATGAAGAGTTTTAATTACCTATTTACTGTGGATTAACAATCGTGGTTGTGTATTATACCAATAGTGGTTGGCTATTTGTAATTACTTTCTATGTTTCTATTATGATATATTTTATATGTTGACAGTGATCAGTGACTACTAGATATCAAGTGCTTATTTACAATTATCACACTTAGATTATGTTGTATGATCACTGCTTATATTCTCGTGGTGTAATCTACTTATAGTATATGTGTTTAATTAAAAAAAAAATGTATTTCTAGTTAGCTCCCAATGGGGTTATTACAAAGATCGAGCTACCTATCTTAGTTCCCATCTTGCCTAACCAAGCTTCACCTAGTTAGCTCAACAATATTTTCCACCTCTCAGAGCTCCCTAATCCTAAGTCCCTTATCACACTTGTCAGGATTGCCCGTAGGTAGTCACTTCTTTGGAATCCTAGGCTCATCGCTGTTTGTCAGCTCCTAGTTAATCATCAACCCTTAGCAATGGTTTTCCATATTGTTAAGCTCCTTTCCACCATCATAAAAATTATAAATCATAGGTTACTTTCAAATTTCATAGACTCCCTATTTACTACTTGGCATCTCATAGAGTTGTTAAGCCATGCTCACCCTTTACTGGGCTCGCAGTTTGAGATTTGAACCAACCTTATTAGCCCACTATTGTGTCGATGAAACTAACATGACCCTACCCCAATTTTTTAACCCACAACTTCAATCTCTTGATCAAACGTAACACTATCAACTTGAATCCTACACTTTCCCACCCTAAGCTCCCCTTAGCTCAATGTTTCCCTTTCCCCTTGCTAGAAAACATCTATATCATTGAAATCTTAAAAACCACCACATAGGCTCTAAGCCTTAGGCTATGAAGCTTTGGTTAAGTTAAACATAGGTAGCATTAAACTGACTAACACTTAGCCTAAATTCCCCTGATCCAGGGCTCCTCAAAACCCACTTCACGAATGAAACTCACCATGCCCTGAGTTTCAACCTGAGGGCCCTGTCATGCACACAACTCTTCAAGGAAATATATTAAGATTTGTTGGTAGCCTTTTCCACCTCAAGGCTTCTAGTTTCTACTCACTTGGGTTTGCTATTTTCTTTACCTCATTGACGAGCTTATTCACCTACCTATCTACCTAGGTTACAAATGCAAGCTTTCATTCTCCCTATTTTATTTACACAATATCTATTTTTAATTAAATATTAAACCTAAAATTGAGCAAGAAATTATAGTAAATTCCTAAATTAGTCCTCTCTACAATAAAAATATCATATTTGAGCTAAAACTAATTCAAGAACTAACAAAACCCACTTAATAATTAAAAGGATGTATACACATTAAACACATTACCATGAAACATTAGAGACATCATTTTATTAATAAAATTATATCTAAACTTAGGTTAAATAATCATACCTAATTAATTTATCTAATTCCCTCTCTAAACCATAATCATTATAAAATCTAGATTTAACCCAATATATGTATCAAGGTTCAATCAAATTTTGAAAAGTATTTCAAATCCACAACAACAACCCCAAATTGACACGTATATAATTTATCAATAATATAGAGTTGGCATTTATGCACAAATAATTTCCTAATAAACATCACTTATCAATAATGTTTGAATGGTGAATAATATCCATAAAGGTATCACATAGGTCTTTAGGTGTCCAACTCATCTAAATCAATAGCACTTCCAAGTATAGAGAAAGGCCAAACATATCCTGTTAGTGTAGCTTTGTATTCCATTAACTTTTTTAGGTGTCACTTAGGTGTGATATTAGGTCATTTAGGAAAATATGGCTAAACTTATTTTTTAATTTTGAGTTACTTTTTGTTTATCTATAAATGTACCTTTCCTAAAGCTATTTGGCTAATGATCATAATACAATATTTGATTGTTGAATATAAGCTTCTTTTTGCTCATGTTTGTTTTCACTTCTACAACAAAGCTTTTATTCATGCATTTTATTGCTATCCAATCTTGTTCCTTAATTATGGCCCACTCTGACATGGTATCAAAGTTGATTCTGGTAGTTTAATGCCATAGATTATGTTGTGAAATCTTAAGTTTTTAGTTTACATGTCACATATTTGGTATTCTTTGAACTTGCATATTATAGATTCTTCATTTTTCAAATTTTACTCTTCTTTTGGGTTCTTTTGTTGATCTAAATTTGGAAAAAAATAAGAAAAATTGTGTTTTTTGTAGGATATCTTTGTTGTTGTTTTTCCATGGAAAATTGACTACGCCATTAGATTCATAAGGTTCCAAAACCTTAGGATCAATTGTAAACATGACCTAGTTTCATGATAATAGATTTTAGTGTTTTTTGGAGGATTTGAAGGTGTTTGCTTATAATTTGTAGAAAATTATATGGTGGAAGATTTGTTATAAAAACCATTTCTATGTTTTTATGGGTTTCTCAAGAAACTTAGTGGGTCTTCATTAGTTTTTGCATTGAAAAATCGGATCTGAATATTTTTGGGAGTTTTCTAGACTTGGTGGAATTTTGCCCCTATTTAAACATCATCAAATCTAGACCCCTGTGTGAACATCCAATTGAATATGAGCCTTGATTGGACATTAGGTAGATCTGAACACCCTATTGTGCATTTGGAATAAATTTAGACTTGTATGCTTGTAGAATTTGAGTTATGAATTCAACATACTATATATAGTAACTTAACCCAAAATCTGTAAAAACATCAAAGGGAGAGAATATAGAAGCAATCATAACTTATATTGCTTGATTATTGAATTACTTGTTGGATTGATTGATAATGGTGGCTTCAAGATTTAAGATGGATGAAAGATAGATTAAAGGCTTCTTGGATGCAAGAATAACGTGGATGCAATGGGAGTATGAAGGATAAGAGAGCTTGGATGTATTCTCATGCAAGTTCAAGTCTTCAAGTTAGTTCAACCATGCTCCATGCTTGGTTATTTATAGGGTGGTGGAGAGGATTAAAAATGAATTTTAAATTCACAAGAAATCTCTAGTTTTAGAGAGTTCTAGAAAATTAGAGAAGGATCTAATTTTTAAATGCTTATAGATTTAATTAAGGGTTAATAGGGATTAGTTTAGTGGTATTAGGGAGGTTTAAGGATCTAGGTGCGTAGGATAAGCTATGGATAGGTTGGCTAGTGGGGTAGGTAGAATATTTTGAATTTTAAATTGGAAAGTAGGGCAAGTGATTAATAAATGAGGTGGGATTAGTGGTTTAATGGGATGCTAGTGGGATAATCATGGGATTAATATAGCATGGAGTATGTAGGAAGGTTAACATGATGTAGGAAATATATAATGGGTAATAGGATTTATTTATTTAATTGGGACCATGGTTACATGATTAATTATGATAAATAGCAGACTTAATAAAATAGTTAGAGTGAACAGATTTAGATGTATATATTTTCCCCCTCTTTGAAAGGGCATTAAGAGTAATGGAGTTTAAAATAAAAACCATTACATGGAAGAGTTAATAAAAATGAGGTTTCATGATGATTCCCTTTTGAGGGGGCATGTGGGGGGGAATGAACCAAATGGCCACTTGAAAAAATATCATGAGGTGCGTATATAATCAAGACAATGAGGGTTTGGGATGCCTCAAATGCTAGTTGAGTTATGAATGATAAGATGCCCTAAGCAGAAATACAAGGGAATGAGGTTGTAGGTGTAATACTAGTCCCAAAGTGGAACACACCATAGTAACAATGATGAGCCTCTTAAGATGAGTCCTAAGATAAGACCAATGCTGAGGAGAGAGGTGAGAAGATTCATCAGATAAGATGAATAATCCTAAGATAAAGGCATATGTTTGGGAAATGGATAGATGAGGATGGATAAGGCCATTAGCTATCAAATTTTCCTAGGCAAGGACACATGTAAGGGAGAGTTGTAGGCTGATAAAAATATATAAGTTATTTGTGATATTAAACGATCGTAGCTCAACATGATTTAATATATACAAATGACCATAAGAGGATGGGGTAGGAATTAGTGGTTGAGCTATCTTTGGGCACTAAAAAGTGGCCAAGTGTTGCTTGCATAGTCTAAAAAGGCCTCAAACCGATGTAGTTTTGACTCAGGATGTTACACGAGTAGGGAGATGGAAGAACATACCCCTAAAAATCATTGAAATGACTTGTGGGATGGATAATAGTTACTATAAATGTGATTAAAGTATGGATAAATGGATATGAAAATTAAAATTACCTATTTAGGTAGAAGGGTAGGGTTAATGTGGATTAAACGGGGTGAAGGGGAAAAAAAATAGGGGTATGGTGATAAAAATAAAAAATTATGGGTAAAAAGAATTCATTTTCACTCCTGGCTATTGAAAAATTGTGCTTCAAAGATAATGACGATGGACCACATTCCATTTTCTTCACACTACAGAGATAGAGTTTGTGAATTCCAAAGCCCTGTGGAGGCTGGACTTGTCGTAAGTGCCCCACCTTAACTTATTCATTTTGCTCATTTATTGCCTTTATTAGGGTATTTATTAGGGGTAAAACTGAATCAAGTAAAATTATAACTGGGGACATTATCCCTAGTTGTAGTTAATTGCCACTAGTGAAATGTAATTTTGTAAAACTACAATAGGTGACTTGTAGTTTTGAAAAACCACAAATGGGGACTGGTAGTTTTACAAAACCATAAATGAGGACTTAAAATTTTGCAAAATTATAAATGGTGACTTAAAATTTTGTAAAATTGTATCAAAGGTGAGGTTATGTAAAGCTTTAAGAAGTGATGAGTGATTTGTGAGATCACAAGTTAGGGTTAAGAGCCAACAACAATTTTCTTAGGGTTAGTGTTAGGGATAGTTGGGTAAGGAGACAAGTAAGCTTAAATGGGTAGGTGGGGTAGGTATAGTATAGGAAAAATTTAGGTAAAGGTATAGGTTTATGGTAATTAGCAGATAATAGGATTTGTGGTGTAGGAGTATTTATGGTAAGATCATATATTTTTTTAGTGTTAGAAATGGTTGGATTGCATTATAGTGAAAAGATGCATTTCACTAGGATAGATCAAGCTCTTATCACCACATTGGTAGAATGATGGCATTTATATATGAGCATCTTCTACTTCATCATAGGAGAGATGACAATGAGGGTAGAGGATGTGTGGTAGATTTTTTAATTACCTATGATAGGAGATGTGATCTATTGGAGGTCATAGTCATTGAGTGAATCTATGTAGTGATTATGTGGACATTTAAAAGTTAGGATCTATGATTCAGGGATTGATTTTGATAGGGCCTTCAGGGATGGGACCATAGATAGATTGACCCTGGTATTCACCTCTCTTATTACAGGCATATTATTTCCAAACAAGAGTGGACAATAGTTTCAATTAGGGTTAGTGGATGTAGTGGCATACATGTTCCAAGATTACAGAGTGTTTGTGTGGGGACCAATTATGTTGGGCCACTTGTATAGGGAATTACATATGGGGGCATATAGGGGGGTAATGAACTTTGAACCCTCCCTATTAATCTAGATTTGGTGATGGGAGCACGTGGTGATCAAGAGGCCTCTACGTACATGAGTAGATCAAGAACCTGATAAAGTGTTATTTGACATGATGCAATGATTATATCATAGAGATATACCAACCTAATATCCTAGATTCACTACAACCTATATAAGATGGTGGTGATAGAGATGACTATAGAGACTTTTAAGGTTGGTGCAGGGGGCTAGGAGGAGAGGGCAAGTGTGGAGGCTCTTGTAGGCTCAAGAATGGTTAAAGAGATGGTGAGCATAGATTTTGATGCCACAGATATGGAGAGATGGTGGGGATGGTTAGGATGATAGGATCAATCAAGCTTTGATGGTGATTGATGGAGGTGATCAGGGGGTGGTTAGGAGTGATCACAAAGTGGTAAGAGGTGATCAAGAGATCAGAGGGATAAGTCTTGATGTTGTTGGGCCTTCTAGACCATCTATTAATGTGGAAATTAAAAAATAGATTGATATCATACAATAGGAGGTGAGGAGAAGGGTGGCTAAGGCATCTAGGATTACTATTGAGAGAGAGAGACAAATATCATCTATAAGTTGTTGATTTTTAGTGGTAGATAGTGTAGCAGGACATATAGATGGGCCCAATATTAGCTCATTTGGCCACCCTATTGGGATAGATCGGGGCCAGAGATGCACATATAGTAGCCTTACATGATTAGATAGCTCAGATTCAAGCCTGATTAAACCAACAAGAGGCTGATTTGTAGGTAGTAGAGTAGACCGGGGATGAGGGGGCTACTCTATTACAAAGATAGGGCTCGGGGGACATGACTCGTTAGATATCACATTTGACTAGAGAGGCCCAATATTAGAGGGGTATTTACAAGGGTGTGGTGCCAATGAATCAACTATCTCCTTCTTATAGGGCTAGCATCTCCTCTCATTCTATGCATCAGTCACCTATGAGACCACTAGGACTACCATGATATGGTCTTATGAGAAATTATTTGTAGATTGGACATGTGTATTTCATTATTCGCACATGGATGCCCATGATGCTCATATTGCATATATATTTTCAAAGGAATCATAAACATTTATGTGATTATGATGGGATTTATTATTTTATATGACATGTTTATATATTTTGTGTATATGATTATGATGTGTTGGTTAGATTAGATATTGGATTTATTGATTACATGAATGAAATGATTAGATGTTGATGTCTTGTGGATGTAATAATTATTAGAATTTACTTACTTGTATGGAAATGATTTATGACTATATGTCTTATGGACATTCTTTAACTTGATGTATATGATGATGTGAATGACTTGGTTTTAGGATAGACGATGTTATGATGTTAAGATTTAATTTTATGTTGTATCAATGGATATAAAGTATATAATGTGATATTATAGTGAAATGGAATGTGTTATAACTTATTATATGTACCAAGATATTAGATAGGTAGTCCCTTAGTGAATATAATTATATGTCTGATAAATAGATTATGGATAAATCCTCCTACACTAAGGAGCTAGATGACTCAGTTAGTAGGTTAAGGAGGCCAAATGGAGCTATACGAGTTTTAGGATATCTTGAAGTCACAAAATGTCACCAATCTATTTATATTGTTGCACTTTAATTAAAAATGTACTTATGACATTTAGATAGTCAAGATCACATTAACTATAGTGCATGGGGACTTTAAGAGGGAACTCTGTTAGTGACATTCCCAATTCATAATGGGTAGTCATTTGTTTCCATCCTCATTCCCAGGGATAAAGAAGATAAAAGCCAAATATTTACAAAAAACTATTGTTAAAAAGATAATTTAACCGAACAAGTAATTACACACTTATCCAAGACAAAATGATTACAATGACAAATAATGACAACTAAACATTAAAAAAAATGCAATAAATATTTACATGGCATAAATATTGACAAGACAACTTAATTTAAAGATTTATATGTGTATAAAAGACTAAAAGGGGTCTATTTACAAAAGTATAACTTAAAAGGATTCTATAAAAGTATTTACAAATTTTTACCTGGGTAAAAATGATTTTTAACTAATCATGTAAGATTTGACTAATATGTACAAAATGTGAAAGAATGATGATTATTTACAAGAGATGTACAAAATGTGAAAGAATGACAATTATTTACAAGATAAGTGATGAAAATATGTTTAAAATACTTTGTTAAACAAAAGCACTCATTATATGGATAAGAGATTGTTTGTTAACAAAGAATTTTACAAAGTGACCTAGAATATTTACCAAGGATTAAAAGGGCACATTTATTTTACAACAATCAAGATAGGATCAAACTAGATATAATTATAATCCTAAGAACTCGATTAAACTTTTCAAGATTCTATTTAAAATTTTACAAAATGTATTATACATCATGGAGGATAAATAATTAATGTCCTTTCTCTAATGATGAAATTAATAAGGATAGGTGGATGTATGCTTAGGCAATGAATAGGGACGAGTAAAGATAGGTGCCATTGAGGCTGATAGGAAGAAGAGTCATATGGGAGAACCAATTTTTTATTTGGATTGGGATATCAGAAGGAAATATTGATTTCATAGTGGATTAGATGTTCCAAATGAATCTTCAATAGTTACCACTTCACACTTTCAACATTAATCTACCCCATACTTGATAATTATACCTCATTAATTTTAAAGCATATATCTTACACCCACCATTGGGATCATGATCATATGGGAGGTGAGCAGACAAGATGAGATGTGCAGAATGATGGGAGATGAGGAAAAATGACATTAGGTAAAGTAATGACAGATATGAGTGCCCTCAAACATGGGTTCTTATAGACATAGGATCAAAAAATTTAGTCCCTCTAGGTATGAAATCATTTAAGATGCATAATATTCATTGGATCATCAAGTTCATCTCCATCTAGATTGGTTAGTTTATATGCCTTGGATTCAAATTTGGCAATAATAATGTAAGGCCCAAGCTAATTTGCTTTAAATTTTATCTTCTTTTTATGTTCAACATTGGTTTTTTTAAAATTTTCCTTAAGGACTAGGTCACCAATTTCAAATTCTTGGGATTAGATTTTTTTATGATATCGGCCTTTGAGCTTATTTTGATATGGCCTAAGGTGATAAAGAACATTCTAACACTTTTCATCCAATCACTTTGGTTCATGTAGCTATTCATTTCTATATTCATTGTCTGTGACTATGACCCATAAGGATATATGCAATGAGGGGAGTTCAACTATGATTGGTAAGATTGTTTTTGTTCCATATACCAAAGAGTATGAAGTGGATCTAGTAGGTGTTCAGATGTTGGTTCTATATGACCAAAGTGCCAAATATAACTATAAGTGCCAATTTCTTCCAACATCATTAATAATCTTTTTGAGAACTTTTATAAGCATTTTGTTTGTTGCTTTCACTTGTCTATTGCCCTAGGGGTAATATGATGTGGACAAATGCTGCTCAATATGATAGTTATTGCATAGGTCTTCCACTTCCTAATTCTTAAAATATTTTCCATTATATGATATTATTTTAAATGGGATTCTAAAATGGCAAATTATTTGATTCAAAATGAATTTATATATCTACAAGCCTATGGTGTATATGAGTGGCATAACTTAACTTGTGTTCATTTAATGAGGTGGGATTAATCTTGCCAATAAGATCTAATCCCCATACTAAAAAAGGCCATGGGATCATTATAGGTTGAATCTCTTGAGCTGGGGCAATTATGAGATTCATATGTTTTTGATTGGCTACACACTTGTGCACATACTAACAAGCATTATGATTCATTATTGGCCAATAATATCATATCCAGAATAACTTTTTAGCTAGGGCCATTCCATAGACATGGCCTTCACAAATACCATCATAGACCTCCTTGATTTCAAGAATAGCCTCTTTTGAGTGTAGGAGTATTAATAGATTCCCATCATAGCCTTGTCGATAGAACATACTGCTGAGGATGTTATAACGAGATGCACATTGGATGAAGGCTTTGCATTGATGACGATTGAGATTTGGTGGAAGGGTATTATCATGGAGGTAGGCATAAATGTCATGGTACCATGGTTGACTGAGATCAAGGATTGCATAGATGTGATAATGAGCCAAAGCTTGATGTGTAGGCAATAATAATTGTTCAACCAAAAAATTGCCTTCAAGGACATTTCTAGAAGATCTATTAGATCTGATAGTGGTCATTGCGTCTACAACTTTGTTACTTCCTCTTGACACTTGATCATAAGTTATAAATTGAAATTTTTGCTTTAACTGATCAACCATTTACTTGTAGTGAAGTAACTTCTCATCCTTGGTTTGGAAATCTTCATTGACCTATTTGATAATCAACTAAGAATCCCCAAGGACCTAAAGATGTTGAATATTCCTCTAGATGGCAAGTTATAACCTGATAATTATTGCCTCATATTCAATGATGTTATTTGTATGTGGGAAAGATATTCAAAAATCTTTAGGGATTAAGTCTCCTTATGGTGTTACCAAAAGGATTCTCACTCCTGAGCTATGAGTCATAAAGGATCCATCAAAATATAATTCCCATATTTGTGATTCTTTAGTTGTTAATATAGACTCATTAGGGAAGGCTATTGCCAATGCTTTTATGTCTGCTATGGGTGTTGTTGCTAGTTGATCTATGATAAATTTCCCCTTGATGGCCTTTTTATTCACATATTAATGTCAAATTTACTTAATAACATAATACATTTAGCCATTCTTATTTTTAGGGCAGACTTAGATAACATGTATTTAAGTGGATCAACTTTTGCAATTAGCTTGACTCGGTATTTAACATACAATGCCTGAGTTTTTGTGATGCAAAGTCCACAATTAATCATGATTTCTCTATAGGGCTATAATTGAGATCATATGAGATGAGTGTTTTGCTTAGGTAATATATAGCTCATTCCTTTCCTTCATTATTATGTTGAGATAAGAGATCCCATATAGCACATGTCATAACATATATATGCAAAAGTAATGGCCTTCCTGATGTTGGTGGTAAGAGAACTGGAGGATTCAATAGATATTGCTTCAGTTTATAAAATGCCTTTTGACATTCTAGATTCCAGTCAAAATCGGCTCCTTTCTTTAAGATATGAGTAAATGGATGGAATTTATCTGCCAATTGAGAAATAAAATGATGAATGGCTTATAATTTTCCTTAAAGACTCCATAGTTACTTCAAGTTTTTAGGTGGAGGCATTTCAATAATGGCTTTTACCTTAGCGGGATATACTTATATGCCTTGTTGAAATACTATAAAACCTAAAAGTTTGCTGGAAGTGACACCAAACACACATTTCTTGGGGTTTAGTCTAACTTTATACTCTTTAAGCCTCTCAAAGATCTGTCTGAGAACCGCTAGATGTTCTGCTCTTATCTTAGACTTTCCTAAGATGTCATCCACATAGTCTTCCACAATATCATGCATCATGTTATTTAAAATGATTGTCATGGCATGTTGGTAGGTGGCTCATGCATTTTTTTGTCCAAAGGGCATCACTTGATACTATAAAGTCCCCCATGGAGTAATGAATGTGGTTTTATGTTGATCTTCTGGAGTGATTTTGATTTGATTATACCCATAAAAGCCATCCATGAGGGAGAGCATTTTGTATCTTATTGTGGATTCCATGATCATATCAATATTTGATAAATAAAAGTCATGTTTTGGACATGCCTTATATCTCATAAGTCAATACAAATAATTATCCGTCCTTGTGGTTTGGCAATGGGGATGATATTAGAGATCCATTCAGAATAATCTATTGGCCGAATGAATCCTATTTCTAAGAACTTTTGTAACTCTTCCTTGACTAATAATTCTACTTTGGGGTGCATATTTTGAAGCTTTTATTTAATTGGTTTAACATTTATATGCACTACTAGATGATTTACCATCAAAGTAGGATCTAATCTAGGCATGTGAGAGTATCTCCATGCGAAAATGTCTATAAACTCTTCAAGAAACTCAACAAGAATTTGACATTCCTTAGAGGTGAGAATTGCCTGTAGTTTGATTATTTTAGTATTTTCTTTAGTTCTAATATTAATTTATGTGACCTCCTAAATCAGGGAAGGTAACTGATCCTTAATATATGTTGGGGGTGGTGATAACTCTTCTCCTGAAGCAAACTCAACTAGCAACTCTGCACCTAGCTCTTGATAAAACTCTTGTTCATCAATGTTTGGATGGATTTCTTGTATATTTGGAGCAAGCTTAGCTTCATCATATTCTTCCTCTTCTACTTGGTTTAACGAGTCATGTTGCTCTCCATAATAGGTAGACTCATTTAAATTGTTAGTGAATCCCATTTTATGATATCTTGACAGCATAAAACTTCAAACTCCCAGGTATTCAATGATAGCTACATCACTTTGAAAAACATCAAAGGATGGCTCTTTCTTCTAATCCCAATCTATTAGTTCAGGGTAGTAGAGGGAGATATTTATAGTGGAAATGGTATTGTCTAAAAATAGGTTTGTGGTGGCCAAGTATTTATAGAGGTTGTAAATGGAACCCGTCTTGACTTCTTCATTAGAGGTTGACTCTTTTGGAATCAAAGAAATGTTTGTGGTGATAGAGTTGAGGTCAATGCCTAGTCGTTTGTACCCTAGGGCAAATCGTCTCAAATGTTCCTGAACACCAATAAGTTCCATCATTTCTTGTCCCTCTCATCCTAATCCTCAATCCTTATAATTCATATTTTGAAGCATTTTATGTAATTGGGGATATTTTTACTTTTGAAAATCTAGGGCCACATCTTCATGAATAATCCAAGAATCATCAAGCTCCTCAAAACATTCTTTTGATAGTAATCCTATGCTAGTGAAGGCAGTCAAACCGAATTGATAGACAATAAGTTTATCTTTCCTTATAGTTAGGGACACAAAGCTATGTGGGGATAGTAAAAGGTCTCCTACACATATTTTTATAATCATATTCCCACACCCTTTGGAGATAATTTTCAGGCGAGTGATTTATGGTGACTTAGATGAGGTGGGTGATATACTATCAGGGTGTACATATTTCATAACTTTTGAATTATAAAATGAACTTTGGATACTTGGACAATAAATATCATAATTTGATTATTCTATTTGATAGCTATGAAAATGTTCAATTTTACCTGGGATGGTGACTTCCATGCATGAATGTGGGAATTTGAGACACTGATGAAGGGTGGAAGGTACTTCTCTTATCTCATGAATCAAAAGGCCTCTCAAAATCATATTATAAGGGAGATATACATCCAATACATGGATTAATGTTTGGTGGACTAAAATCCCCATAGCTATGGAAAGATATATTGTTCCAATGGATAGCCTTTGATTATCATCATAAGATTTTATCATTATTAGAGTAGGCCCTAGTGAATATTATGAATATCCCAACTTATTAAGAAACTCAATATTGCACATATTTAGGGTAGATCCTATATCTATAAAAACCTATGGTATTTTGTGGTTTACAATGGATATTTCAATGAATAAGGGATAATTATGGCAAGGGCCTATTGGTGGCATGTCCTTGGTACTGAAGGCGATTTATTGTGATGGAGATAAGTGACCCACCAAGGCTTGAAATTGGTTCATGTCAGTATCCCTAGGAAATTTTAATTCATTCAAGACTTAATTTAATATCTCCTAATGTATAGAAGTTTTAAGAAGATCCATAAGGGAGATTTGTGTTGGGGTGTTTTTGAGCTGCTAAATAATATCATGTCTTATCAAGATAATCTAAAACTTTCTTAGGGATGATGATTTTTTGAGATGAAGAAGCGGGTGGATCTTTTGAAGGTGCTTGAGGAGCTGTTATTTTTCCATGTCTGGTAGTAACTACACAATCAATAATGGCCCTATTAATTTTAAGGATTGGGGATGGCAGATTTATAGGCTCTTGGGGGGCTTTGATTTTGACGGTTTTAATGTAGTGATATGGGATGGAATGGTAATAATTTTTTTTGGATTTGGAAAGGTAATAATGGTAATAATTTCTTTTGTTTTTAGTCATGCTTTGGTAGAGGCTCTTGATATATCCCCAATTGTTGATTTAGATTGGCTCATGTGATTTTCTCCTTCAACTTCTATATCTCCTTTTTCTATCATGTCTTGGATGAAATGTCTTAATTTCATGAAATTATTAGTATCATGCCCTTTGAAATGATGGTAATGATAAAACTCATATTCATGGTACCATTTAGGGCATGTATTATTGTCATCCAAGGGTCTAGTCTCTGGGAGAGTTATCATATTGGTAGCAATTAACTTTTTTAGATACGTTTCAACAGGCACACCAAGACTAGTAAGATGATGTTTCCTTGCTCTAGGCCTTGGTTTTCCTTTTGGCACAATAATGATGGAGATATTTTTGAATTTTGGTAGTTGGGGAAGATTTTTGTACCATTTGTACATGTTTAAAATCAGTAATACCATCCCTGACTACATTATTGTTCTTATTGAAGACTTTTAGCTTACCCGATAAAACATTATATTGATTTTGAATTTGTTCATTTTGAGTATATAACTTGATAGTACCCCTTTCAATAAGTGCATTTTCTACCTGGATAACCTTTTCTATAATCTCATTAAATGACTTGGCACATTGTAATTTCAATTGATATTTCAATTCTACATTTAGATTATCAATGAAGATCTTAGCCAACTCTTTTTTTGGGATAGTACATTGAAATATACTAGCTAGGCTCCTCCATCATTGTAAAAATGATATGAGACTTTCCCCATTCCTTTATTTGGTGTTGTAGAGGTTAATTATATAAATGCCATGTTCTATATTGAAAGAGAAATGTCTCACAATTGTTTTTTTTAGTTCCTCAAAAGTAGTAATGGACCCCTCAGGTAAATGCATAAACCAATTAAGAGCAGGTCCTGTGAGACTTTTAAGAAAGAGTTAGAGTAGGTAGGCATCATTATATGTAGCTTCATGGCATGATACATATAATTATTAAACATGGTCACGAGGGTCCCCTTTCCCCTTATATTTATCAAATTTTAGAACTTCAAAATGTGTCAGGAAGGGTATCTATAGAATACTCATGTTTAATGGTGATGTGCAAAGTCTTTGTATCTATAGTTCATTACCTGAGAGTCAGGGTATATTTGTTAAAGAGTTTACTTCATCATCTTCCATTTTTGGGCAAAAGAGGGATCCATTAAGGGATTGGAATTATGAGTTTAGATTGATTTTGATTTTATCAAGTCAATATTAGTGTTTCTAGTTATTATTATGGGTGATGAGGGCCTTTAGGTTTAAAAATGGATTTGGGATGAAAGCAAGTTGATTTGTTGAGCTAGCTGGTCTAGGCGATCCTCTGAGGTGTATCTCCTTCTATCTACCTCAATGTGATTATTTTGAGGGGCTTCTTCTTCATCATCGAGTTCTTGTTCATGATCTATGGGCTCAGGGTTCCCCTCTTTTTGATTTGTGACATGTGGGTGAGGAGTGTTGGGTCTAGATAGTCATCAGATGAGATGTTGTAAAAGATTAGGGTTAAATGTAGGGGGAAATTTACCTCCCATTATAATAAATTAGGCAAGGATTTGATCATAGTTTTCATATATATACTAGTAAAATTGGGCTCTAACTTCATCATTATTGAATAAGTCTTTTGTAAGTCTTTTATCTCCTCCATGAGTATGCATGTCACTTTTAATTCACCTAGTGTCCTTAGGACATCATCTTCTTGATTTGATCCTTATCCTAGCCTTAGAAATTGGGTTCAGGTCTTGATTGGCATGGTGGATAAGGTGGGGTGATATGAAGATGATTAGGCATTTTTTTTGATATGAGATGGAAAGAAATGTGATTTTGAGCAATAAACTTGTCTTGGGTTTCAAACTAGAATGGTCAAGATGCTTGAAATGGATGTGATAAGATTTGGATTTTGAGATTAAGGATTATGATGATCAAGTATTACCAATATGACAACCCTATGAATATTTAACCTAGCAAAAAGACTAGATGATGAGATGACTAGACATTTTTATTGACACTAGTGAGATGACAATTGGATAGAGGCTAGTTATGAATAAGTGGGATGATAAGACAATACTGTGCTAGATGAAATACAATAGAGTTATAGACTTTGGTAATATATAATCAATGTAGTATGTCTTGGGATGGATGAAGTGATGAATAGAATGATTTAAATACTTTTAAGAAGGGATAGGTGACCACTTTAGCCTAGTTTCAAGACAAGTATAATACTCAAGATTATGGAGGATGGGATGAAGATGAAAATGATTTAGGTTAATCCTTAAGATGAGAATGTATATTAAGGTTTTTATGGGTTTTTTAAAATAAAGGGATAAGGATGACTCAGGTCACAAATAATGCAGGTCAAGCATAACACACACACAATCACATCAAGCATAAGCCTTAAGGTTTAATAACCTAATGGGTGTGTAACCTGATGACTGGACTGTCTAACTGCTTCATGAGTGAGGCTATAAGTTGGTGACCCATTATGGAATATCCCAAACCCTCTCAACATTATTTGTACTTGATGATAACTTTGGGGGCTGATATTGACCCTTGCAACAAGTCACATGTTACAGTTGAAAGGTCTTATGATAGGTTTAATCAAGGTTTATAGGGGTGTCCCTGATATATGTAAGGTACATGGGGCCCAAATCTGTGTATGGTGTTGTCTAATGTGTGGGTCAAAGAGTTAATTATTTTCCTTCATAGAAGACATGTATGGGGTTAACCACTTGGACTAACAAAAACTATCCCTAATTTTTTTACTCTGCCAAAACATAGAGTGTGGCTGAATGTGCAGAGATGAAATCCATGTCACCAACACCTAAAGACTAGGTAAGTGCATGCGGATGAATTCCATGTCACATTGCACTTTATAAAATCAAAATTTAGGGTAACAAATAATAGATAAAAAATTATTTAATTTTGTGAGACAAAAGCACATGCAATCAAAGAGATATATAATAAATTTAAAATCTAAATTTTAAACAAAGCCCTAATCCTATAAATAAACAAGTTATAAATATAATTTAGGGCCTTCTACTTATGTGTCCTACACAAAAACTATTAGTAGTCTCTAATTAGTTAAAATTACCTTTGGCTCCTACAAAATCATTCCTACACAGTGGCATAGGGTTAGATTTTCAAAATCAATTCCAGAGAGTCAAAATTATGTAATAGGTCAAAACTACAACTGAGCAATCTAAAATTTTGTAGATGGTTAAAAAATAGTAACTGCATGGTTAACAAGCAAGATCGCTTATGGTTAGTCAAAACCGTGACTAGTAATTAAAAATGTGGAATCAAGAAGCAATTTTGTAACTTATAATAACAACAATAAATTCTATAACAAGATACAAAATAAAATGTTCAAAATTCCCAAAAGAGATATTATTTTGTTTAAAGCAAGTTTATATTAGATATTATCAGGTAAATGTATTATAAAACTACCCTAAGTCAAAATTGTAGATTATATTACAAAATCGCTTGTAGAAATCAAGATCACCACTATCGAGAAGTGATTTTTCATGTGAAATATATATATATATATATATAAAATAAATTCTAGAATCACTTGAAAAATGATACTATAATTATTAATGTAAATAAACACTAGGCTATTTTAAAAATGAGAATAACACCTATTAGTGCACTATGGTCAAAATCACTCATATAGCTTCAAAATCGCTTATATGAAGCAAGATCACTTCTGTCAAGAAGTGGTTTTACGTAAGCTAGAATTTAAATGTACATATAAAATGTGTAAGGTTTATTAAGACTATTTATGATACTAACTAAAACCTGATTATTTATAAGAGTCTAAATATCTATAACTAAAGACCAAAAACCAGAATGATAACAATTGTTATTTAACTAGTGTAAAAATTACTTTTGTAACTTTCAAAACTATAAGTAGGATTCAAAATCACTACTATATATAAGCAATATTCCATAATATAGTCAAAAATATTATCTTTGGTGGCAATGACTTTGTCTAGGTAGAATTTCTCCTTCCCTGTAATCATATCACAACCAAATAAAAGCAACAAAATTGTGAGAGATAAAAAATGCATAATTTAGTTAGTGACCTTATGCCTAAATCAAAACTACAATTTGAAAAAGCAAAACAACATGTGGGAATCAGTATTGTAAGGATAAGTGATTTTGTGTAATATAAAAAACCTACTTATTTAAAGGTGACAAATTTTTTATTTTCTCCCTGTAAGACAACAAGATTAGCCTAGGAGTATAAAAATAAACAAGAGATCAAAATGTTTAATGTTAACCTCAATGTAATACTTAAGTCAAAATTGCAACTAGATAAAACTGCAGATGATAGTCAAAACTGTAACTAGCAAGAAATGATTTTAAAAGAAGACATGAAATTGCCAAGGAAGTTAACAATTAATGGTCAAGTTCATGTGGTTAGTCGAAATCAAAGTTGTGACTACAAAATTGCCTATTCAAAATTGGTATTTACAGATCTAAACTGTGATTCACCTAGGACATGAAAATTCTAAGATTTTAGAGCCCAATCTCTTTTTAACGTATCCTACAAGATGATTTAACATGTATTACACACACAAGGGTGAGTTTAAAAGAGGGATCCCAATGTGGTTGCCAATGTATGCTTAAAAAAATTGAGCTATGGATTTAATATACTATATCTAGTAATCTAACCCAAAATCTACAAAAACATAAAAAATAGAGAATATAGAATTAATCATAACTTATAAAAAGGCTCCCACCATCACCTTTTTCTCTTGTCTTCCCTCCAAAATCTTCAAACAATTTCTCCAAACATTATTGAATTATTTAGTGGATTGCTTGATAATGGTGGCTTCGATATTTAAGATGTATTCAAGATAGATCAAAGGATTCTTGGATATAAGGATAATGTGGATGCAATGGGAGCAAGAAGGCTAAGAGAGCTTGGGTATATTCTCATGCAATTTCAAGTCTTCAAGTTAGTTCAACCATGATCCATGCTTGGTTATTTATAGGGTGGTGGGGAGGATTAAAAATGAATTTTAAGTTCACAAGAACTCTCTAGTTTTAGAGAACTATAGAAAATTAGAGAAGGCTTAAGATTTTAGAGGCTTCTATATTTAATTAGGGGTTAATAGGGATTAATTTAGGGGTTTTAGGGAGGTTTAAGGATTTATGTGTGTAGGAGAAACTATGGATAGGTTGGCTAAGGGGGTAGGTAGAATATTTTAAATTTTAAATTGGCAAGTGAGGTAACTGGTTAATAAATGAGGTGGGATTAGTGGTTTAATAGGATGTTAGTGTTAGGATAAATTAAACCCAGGTCTATCACCAAATTGCATACAAGAGAAACTATGAAATGAATTAATCAAACATTCTAAAATAAACATAAACATACACATAACATGAGACATTAGATTTAACGTGGATCACTCAAGATGGGTTACATCCACCAAACTTGTCCAGTATGTTATTTTCAGCATTCAGCAATACAAGGGAGAAATAAAATCCCATAACAAACCTTATTAAACCTATCTACCTTTTTCACCTCCTCTCTATATACAATATTTCATTATTTATCACAATCATACATCTCAGTTATTTATTAATATATATTAGGGAAAAAAAAACACCTAAACATAACCTCTACCATCAGATCTGGAAACCTTTAATCAATGGCCTAAATTGACTACGAAATTACAATTTAACAAGGCAATTTTAACAAAACTTCTCATCGGGGTGCATGACCCCTAGACCCCCCACTGGGGGGTCATGACCCCGTAAGGGGGATACTCCCCTTGAAACCCCCCATGCCACGAGGGATTCAAATAATGGGATCTAAACCTGGTTGAAATAACATCAAAATTTTAACCTCTGATCCTAAAAGACAATCAGGCTCCACACCTAATAGTTAGTGGGATAATCAAGGGATTAATATAACATGACATGTGTAGGAAGGTTAGCATGATGTAATAAATATATAATGGGGAAAGGGGTTTATTTATTTATTTAGGACCATGGTTACATGATTAATTATGATAAATAGTAGACTTAATAGAATAGTTACAGTGAGCATATTTAGATGCATATAAGACCTATCTAGACACTCAGTAGAATCTGACAATTACTCAGATAGTCACAAAACTTGACCCCCATTTAGACACTCATAGAACCCCAACCTTATTTGGACACATACTATAATCTGAGGCTTGCCCAAGTAAATAACAAAAATTGAAGGGTGTTCAAACATCGATTGGAATCCAACCCTTATGCAGGCAACCTTTCATTTCCATCAAGGGAGGGGGAACTCATCTTGGGGCTTAGTCCCTAGCCATATGGGATTTTAGACATTGGTCACAACCAACCCAAAAGGGCTTAAATTTGTTTAAAAGTTTGGTTTAAACTTTTACCCACCCAGAAAATTATGCAAAGAATAGATTTATTTTGTGAGCAAAAACTTCAAATTCACATAATTTTCAACCTACTACTCCTTTTAGACATCATTTTCTTAAAGGGGAAAGTTTTTTAGATCTATAAATATCTATTATATTCTCAAGCCTTATAGATTGAACCTTTATAATTTTAGGGGGTTGCATTTACTTATTTATTTCCCATTAATAGTTCAACATATACCTCTTCTTTGTACAATGAATCAGAATTTAGTTCTACTTTTTACTCAATTCAACTATCCCAAGTGGAAAACCAAACTACAAATATTTTTGAGGAGTAAAGGTTTACACCAAATCATGATGGGTACTAAAACAAAATCAAAACTAGATGCATAGAAGGTGAAGTGGTTTAACAGATGCGATGATGCCTATGGTCTATTATGTCTGTCAATTTCTCTCAACTTGCTCTTTGACATTGAATCTAAAAATACTCCTAATGGCATTTGGACCATACAGGAAAAAATATTTAGGAAGTAAGATGTTATGAGGGGTCATGAGATAGAGAATGAACTCATCAATTTAAGTCCAACTTTCTTTGAAAATATACATAACTTCTTCACCAAATTCAAATCACTCAGGTTATAGTTGAAACTATGCAACATTGACAAAAAGGTTGATCATCTAATTTTTTCAATCCTTGCCAAATTGAGTTCTAACTATATGTCTTCATTTATACCTTCCACTCCACCAAGTGTTCCCTTAGAGCTACATGAACCATGTCATCCTTGGATGATTTTGCTATTGACTTGACTTGAGAGCAAGATACAATTATTTAGATGGGTGCAATGAAGTCCTTTAAATCGCATGCCTTAGTTATGAGTCATGACAAACAAAAGGCTTCCAATAGTAAGGATAATAAATATAGTAAGGACCATCAGTAAATAAAGGGTCATCAAAATGATGCCAAGTCTAAAGCATTAACTGAGTCCTCCTCTTCACGCAGGAAACCCAATAAAGAGAGAATCACATGTGCCTAGTGTAAGAAAACTAGGCATGATGAAACCAAATATACGAGGAAACAGATTGACTAACTGACAAAGATGCTTGATAAAGATAATATCAATGTCCTTGATTCATCCAAATAGATTTCATTAGAACTAAAGTCTTCTAAGGTTAAATATAATAGTAAAGGCAAGGGTAAGGGCAAAGCAATTGTTGTAGTTGCATCCCAACCTTCTACATGGGTGATTGATTTTGGTGCATCACACCACATGGATTCATCATAGGATATTTAATCATCTTTGGAGCCTTGTTCTATGCCTTCCATTTTGTTGGGTGACAACACTCCCATATAATTTAGTGGGAGAGGATTTATTAAAGTGAGTGATTGAACATTTCAGGATCTTTTATATGTACCCTCATTATCTACTAATCTCCTCTATGTTTATTAGATTATTCACATTGGTTCAACCAAGAGAGTTGAGTTCACACCAAAATTATGTTATTATTAGGGAAATATATAGTGATTCCATAGTTAAATTTAGTAAAACAAATCACCAATCATGATTGTATACTTTCTCACATTTTTATCTTGATCAAACCTCTACTGCTTTACTCACTCATACAGGTGCAATGAGTAAATTATGGCATGAGTGATTCAAACATCTTAGTTATCACTACTTGGAACAACCCACATGTAATGGTGTGGTTTTAGGGTTTCCAAATGTTCTTTTTAATGATGGAAATATCTAAGGTTACATACTTGGTAAGCAATTTGAAGAGAAGTATGACAATGACAAATCTATTGTTTGGTTGAACAAGAGAAATATGTGAGGTAAGAAAAGAAGTATAAGTTGTTGATTATATGTCATCTTCATCATAATCACAATAATCATCATTATCACATGGTTCATCAAAATTAGAATTTAAATCATTTGAAGAAGTAAGAGTAGAATAAGTAATATCCACATGCTCATTAAGAGAAAGAGAAGGAGAAGATTTTAACTTTTTACTACTATGTAATGTATCATCATGTGTAAGTGTAATGCAAGGCATTTATTCACTAGTCATTTTTGAAATGCAAGCATTATTATCACTTTCTATTTTGGAATCAAGGGAAAGAGAAGTAACATCCTTGTTTTCTTTTTGCACATTATGACATATGTTAGAAGGGTTAGAATCATGTGCATTATCTATTTATTACAAAGAATCATTGTATTGATCTTGAAATGTGAATGAGGGTGATAAAGTAATTTCATCTACCTTAGTTTGTGCATTGATAAAAGGTGTAACATCATTTGTATTTGCTTTTTGAAATGTAATTGAGAAGGTTAAAGAAGATGCATTGTTACTATCTACATTACTTTAATCATGCAAAAGTAATTTTCATATAGTGCACTTATATTGATTTAATTTAAATCATGAAGTATCAAAAGTAGTTGAAAAGATAGGATCACATTGGAATAAAATACTACTAATAAGAGGTTCTTTTGGCATTATATTGTTAATTTGATTTTTAGGAGTAAGAGGAAAGATAATATGATATATCTAATGTAGCCTCATGTTAATTTGTATTGTCATGCTCATAATAATCCTCATATCCATCATTATAACAATAGTCATCATCATCATTACAAATGAAGTCATTATTATGCTCTAATGTGGAATCTTAAAAATTAGTCCATTCATTATCATAATCGTGAGATAAATTCAATATTGCATCAAGTGGATGAGGGGTAGAAGGGGTTTTAGATGCCATTTTAAACTTGCAAAAGAAGATAGTGTAAATAAGGAATAATAAACACAGAAGAGGTAGAATATAATCTAATATAAGTATGTATGCAATATGTGAATTTGTTGAACAAAGATTATGATAGAAAATAGGATTATTGTTGAAACCCTAATTGCTAATGTTTTGTGTGTATAGGGACCTAGTATGTGGATCTAGGGTTTTGATTTAGGGTTATGTTGTAAATTTTTTAAATTAAATTAAATAAATAAAACCCTAATATAGGATTAATTTAATTAGCTAGGTTAAGCTAAAAAATCAAAAAATTAGATTTTTGTAAATCTAATTTAATGTAACAAATTTAGAGAAGGTAAACCCTAAGGAAAATTTAGGGTTTTGAAGCAATATTCAAAGTAAGTCAAGTTCATCATATGTTTTAACTTTTTAGGGTTTTACTATGTAAATCTTAAACTAGATTAAAGGGTTGCATTTGTTGCTAACCTAGAATAAAATTGGAAATTATTGATTCTATAGAACTTTCAAAAAATAGTAAGCACAAGGAGAAAATGAACTTATCTAGATATGTACAGAGTTTTTTTGTGGATCAAGATATTGGAGACAGTTGAGTAAGCATAGAGGAATCTTTCTTATGTTGACTATTTTTTGAGATCTGGCTTCGAACAATAGCACCCCCTTTAGGATAATAGTGTCGTGTGGTGATAGTGTCCAATTCTGGTGCTAACGTCCCTTTTTTAGTGACTGTTTATAACTTTTAGGGAAGCTGTGGGACTTTTTGGAGGTCTTGGAAGTGATTCTATATCACGTAGGAGCTCATCTATTTCACTATTTTAGCTGATTCTTCTCCAAAACTATAATGAATACCTGTAAACACGAAATAATGAACTAATCAAATGCAAAAAGAAAAAAAAATGGGTTATGGGATGTTATGATTACACAGAGGATAACCCCTATTATATTGGCTACTGCCTATATAACCCCAATGCTAGGGGTCTCAGATCGCATGTAGTTCTCCCTCAAGGAACATGCACCATCAAATTACATGGTATACTAGAATGAATTTCATTTAGGCCCTTCTTTGATCAAGCATGCAAATGTTTAGGTGTGAAAGCTAAGTAGTATGCAAAGTATTTGAGTTGTACTATTAGTTGATTTTTTTGTAAATAAGTGCCAAAATAGTAAGTGCTAGATGTAAAATGACTTGTGAGGCTCTTTATATAAGAGTATCTTTGTGTGGAATATAATACCTTGTTCATTGGATCATAAGTCATGAAAAAGATATAAAAAACATAAGAGAAGGGTCATAAAGGGGTTAGGACTCAAATATGGGCGAAAGGTCCCATTGGACACTGAGGCCACAAGTTGACACTAGCACCATGTGGCACTACTATCCTAAAAGTGGCACTAATGTCTTAATGATTAGAACAAAGTAAAAATTAGGGATGATAGGCTAGGAGACCCTAGGACTGGGAAAAGGTGACCTATGACTATTGGGTGTGTCAAAAATAGGGAAAATAAGACAAAAAAGATCAAAAGACTCAAAATTACCATGCGAATAAGGATTATAAACATCACTAAGATCCTTATGTGAAAGAGTAATAAAAAACATATTAATTTTGGTTTCTTAACCAAATTAGGGTGTTTATAGAAGTATTCATTTGATGTAATTATTTGTGAAGGTTTTCTCAACTTGATATTTACAATGTTTGTGTGAATTGTTCTCTCTTCTACCTATCAATTGGTAGATTTATGAAATTATATAATAACTCACTCAGTCAATTCCTTGCTTATTCATTATCTTCTACATGTGTTTCTAATGGTTCCAAATATTTAGCTTTGAGATGACATTTCTCCAATTATGGTTTAACATTATTTTCCAAATTATTACAATCTGCACAGTAGTGAACTAATTCACTTGGAAAGATAGGAGGATGGGAAGGCATGGAAAGTGATATGTCATCATTGGGGAGGTTGAGGGCAATCCCCATATTTGCAGCTACATATTTCATCCATTTTGGGTGTCTTACTTGTGTTGGCAAGCTTAAACCATCATCAACTATAATAGCTTCTTATGTCTGACTTACATGACTTGGTATGTTATGACCTTATTAAACTTGTGGATGCATTTCTAATTGCATCTATTACATTCTCAAATCCTTTGCCTCTTTCCATGCTTGCTAATTTTGATCACTCCATTCATATTATTGTATTTTTTCAAATTTTCTTTGAATTTGTTAACTTTCTTCCCTTCCATATCAAACCAGCATAAGTATGTTCTCCATAATTGTTTCCTCCTCTTTTTTCTCAATAATGATTTCATCACTAGGGTACATGTCATTGACGAGTGAATCTTAGTTGAGATGCCAAATTTTAGTTCTTTTAAATCTAACTTTAATATTTGATGGAGTCAAATCTCTTTTGGAAGCCTTGTTACTAAGTGTTACTATTTTAGATCTCCTAACTTCTAGGTTATGGTGTTTGGAGATCAATTTACATCTCTCATCTTTAAATTAAGTCTTGAAGGGTGAAAATACACTAACATTTAGTAGTTTCAGGTTGTGGCTAGTGTGGGTAGGTAAATTAATAAGATATATTCCCAATGTTCTTGCTTTTTGGATTGTGCCATAAGCCACGTGGCTACTATGGCTATCAAATATAATGATATGCATGTTTAATGGTAAAACACCACATGGAACTAATCTTATAAAGTTGTGTATCCAATTGAGAAATAATTCCTTAATCATCCATGCGTGTGGTTGGGTTGCCATGTATGCACTAGGAACATAGTTTGTAATGTAATTCACTAATTGGATTTGTGATTTAAAAATATATAAAATTGGTATAATCTACCCTACTACATCAACACAAAAAATGATCGTGATCCACTCTCTACTTATTATAAATATTTGGCGTACACTCTTGTTGCATGTCTTTGTAAGGACCATCATCCCATAATTCTACCAACTTATATGTTAGTTTCATCACAATTTCATATTATATGAGGTCAATATTGATCTAATTTATACATCATGTCTAAATTATCATAAAATGTTGTAACTATGTTTGGCCTGATCAAGACTACTATGTCCAAATCAATGCCTTATACAATCCTTAGAGATGGGTTTGGATGACTCTTTTTGAACCCTACCCACTAAGAACTACCAAGATAACCATCCTTGAATGTATTAGGCCTAATTTGACATATATGTGCCACATGAGCCTTTAGTGATTTCATTTCTAGCCCACAACCCATATTTGCTAAGTCTTTATACCATTGCACGAGTTTGGTATCTTCTTCATTTGTCAGAATGGTTGGGGGTCCCTTGCATTTTTTATTATGAGACCCCATAAAGGTTGTCAATGTACTTGGAGGAATACCCCACTTTCATACAATAATTTTTGTGAGTATCCCATTTTCCTCAACATCTCTTGTTGCTTGTTTCATTTATTCCCTTGTCTAACCTTATCTGAAGGAAACTTTATTTGATGTACCAATATTATTTCCACTGACTTTAACATTATACTCAATGTCTTCTGAAAAATTGGGTTCAAGCTCTTTAAGAGGATTTGACTCAATTTTTTCTAATGGATTTATAACATCATTGTCTTCCTTAGATTCAGGTACATCAATCAATATCAAATCCCTTTTTTTAGGTTCCATCTGTGACTTACGCAATGGCTTGCTCCCTTTCTTCTTTTGTACCATGATGATCTACACAAAATTAAATAATAAACATTCAATATTACTATAACACCTTTGTGCCCATATATTCATCTATTTAAGAGCTTAGACTGAGAAATATATAACTTCTAAAATATAATCAAAAAGTGCATAAAATACAAACTGGCTTAATAAGACTATGTTGTGTATCCACCATCAAGAAATAGTTGAGCATTGAGGAATAAATATTCAACCATGGAAAGGATATTTACATTCTTACAGATACCACAAAGGCATGCTTTCCTTAGAATTTAATTTACATCAAATGCATATGCTTGTGTGTGAAACCAAAATTATTTTATCTATATTTTTTTCACGGATCTCCATTAAATGATTATTGAGAGAGTTTGAGGCTCCAAATCTTGTGCATGAAAAATTTACAACCTACTAAATTTTGTCATCAAGGGCTTCAATTATACTTTACTATAAACATAGTTGTGTAATGATTTAAAAAATCTAAAGACATATCTTTAGACATAATTTGAATGAATGAATGAAATATTTTAATAGGGCTCAAATACTTTGATATTTCCCCTTCCAAGATCTTTACAAAAATCATATTGCTTCAAGGATCACATATATGGAACTTTATTTGCCAATGTAGACCCACTATTACTCAGAAGTTGAGATGAGAAATTAAAAATATGGTGAGAATTCCTTTGGTTAATTGGGAAGAGTTACAATTGGTCAGAGAATTTGCTATCCCACTCCTAGATAACAAAGTCTTATTACATTGGGGGCATTTCTATTATCATTGCCACAACATAGATTTGTCATCACATCAAAAATATGCCATTATGATCATATCTAAATCTTTTGAAGTAGCAAAATCAAAGTTAGAAAGGACTTAATAGTATTAAATTTAAACATTTATTAGGATATGCAATGTGCTAGCGGATTGTACATGTGAAACTATGTGATTAAAACCATTAAGATGTCATCAATAAAATATCACATGTTATAAGCGAATAGGTATGGCATAGTTACAATTAAATATTAGGATTTTAACCAAAAAAAGTTGCCAGCTAGAAAGACTTGTCATCACCTTTCAGTTTTAAAAACTTACCGATGCCACTTCATAAAATATGTTGCTTTCAACATGATAAATTAATATACATTAAATAGAATTTTTCACTAGGTTATTCAATATATTTAATAATGTAGCCTTATTGGTTGGATAAATACAGATCATGGAGATTGGCAATCTAAAATTCAAGCATCAAGCAAGCAGTGTTGTCGAAAACCTCTAAATTAGTATATAAACATTATATATATGTATATGTATATGTATATGTATATGTATATATATATATATATATATATATATATATATATATGTATATGTATATGTATATGTATATGTATATGTATATGTATATGTATATATATATGTATATATATATGCAGTTTCTTCCCACCATTATAATTTCAAGTGATTATCGATACAAACAAGTTATATTAAGGTAATTTGCATCATAGAATTTTTAAATATATTCTACATGATTGTGATAGTCAAAGTTAATAACAATATCTAGGCTTAATTCTTTAGTAATAAACCTGTCACAAAGGTATATTAATTTTTACATACTTTGAGAAGAAAACATTTGTTTATTTATGTTAATAAAATATGAAAAAATTATGATGGTGAGTTTCTTTTGTGAAAACCCGATTTATATGCTTTCATTTGCAGGAAAAAATGTTATTATTTATTGCTTGAATCAACAAATCATGTGACACTGTAAAATATTTAACATTGGGTTGTTATGAAATTTATTATAAGAGAAGGCATACAAAGTAAACTTTAAAATAATTAGTATTTATAATGTATATTGATGATTGACGAGCCTAATAGAACATAAAAAAATTCTCTCGATGTATATAATTTTTGATATTAAAGGGTGATCCTTTCTGCCTGCTTCTTGAATGGGAAAAGTAATGAATCATTCTTTCAATCACAAAAAAATAACAATATCCACACACAAATATATATCTATTTATCTTTATTTATTATTAAAAAAATATCAAAATAAAAGATTCAGTATTTGGTTGTAATGAGATTGATTGTAAGAAGGGGCATATGAAAGAGCCGTTTGTTTCTTTAGAAGTCGACACTTATAATAAAAAAGTTGTATAATAATTTTAAATTTTTGAAATGACACAAAAGCTCAATATTAATTTTTACGCATCTTCATTTGCCCAAATTATCTTCATGATTTTTACTCAAAATAATTTTTAATAACAAAGTGACCTACAATTTTTTATGCTTATGTACTTCTTAAATAACATTTCATACCATTTTTTTGATTGTTATCAACATCTAAATTAAATAAAATTAATGTCCACACAACAACCCATGTATGTTTTTATTGCACTTTTTTTTTTTTTTTTTTTTTCTTTATTACACCTATATGGCATCAAAAATATGAAAATGCCAGCGAGCATTTTCTCTTGCTTACATAATACCCACCCAAACGTACATTTTAAATGATGGGAATGTCATCCTTTTAATGTGGCAACGAATCTATGATTTTGCTTAGGGTGAAATAATTTTTCCATAGTTTGAGAAGCTTATATAAAACCAAAAAAAAATTGTATGCTTCCATTTGCAAGAAAATTATTATTTGTTATTTATTGCTTAAATTTAGAAATCTTACACCACTTTAAAATATCTGATTATGCTTTTTAGTTTTGTTTCCATTTCAATGTAGGTATATATCAAATTATAATAAATATTTCAACATTTTTTAACAACTAATACACCACATTAGATATATATTATTGCACTTTTTTCTTTTAATAGTTAATACGAAAGTTTAGATCTTTAATTATTACAATGATTTCTAAATAATAAAATAATTGTGTATGTTTTCATTTTTTAGGCTTGGTCTAATTGAAGTTGGGCCCAGATTTTTGTTTGATCAATTAGAGACTAGTGATCTTTTGAGGGCTTGCTCACATGATCTGTTATAGCATGTGTTTTAGCATATGTGTTCTTGATTTCTTATATAAAATATATTGACGTGTTTCTAAAATCATATATTAAGTCAAATGTGTATAAAAAAGTAATTGTAAATTAAACATATATAATTAATTATTGACTTTTTGATAAAATGAAATTAATCATGGATAAATTTAAAAAAATAAATTATAAATTATTACAAATTTTAAATAATTTAACATTATGTTTATAACAATTTTTAATATTGTAATACATTAGAATTATTTATATAAAGAACATTAATTAATTTAATTTTATGTTTGTAATAAAATTTAACATCAAAATATATTGGCATTGTTTATATAAAGAGTTTTAATTTGTATAAAAATTATACATCTTTATGATTGATTATATAATTTAGTTTGAAAAAAATATTACTTGCTCTAATTTTATGTAATTATTCCCTAAACTTTATTTTAGAAAACTATTTAACTTGTTTCTAAGTTCATATATTCAGTTAAATGTGTATGGTTTAATTACTTTTAATATCATAATATATTAGAATTAATTATATAAAGAGCTTTAATTTATTTATTTTTATGATTGTAATAAAATTTAATGTTAAAATATATTGTAATTACTTATATAAAGAATTATAATTTATAATATTTTTATGCATATTTACGATAAGCTATATAATTTATTTTGAAAAGTTGATAGCTTGTTCTAATATGATGCAATTTTTCCCTAAAATTTATTATAAAAAACTATTTAACATATTTCTAAGATCATATATTAAGTTAAATATGTATGGTTTAGTAAAACATACCTGTTGTAAACTTAAAATTAAATTATTTTTAAAAAATTAAACATATATAATTAATTATTGACTTCTTGATAAAATAAATTGAATTGTGAATAAATTAAAAAAATAAGCTAGAAGTAATAGAATTATAGTTGTAATCAATGCATGTTATAAATGTGTGAGAACATGGAGGAGATGAAAACTCTGAGCACAAGTAGGGTTTGAAGGTTTTTTCAAGATTTATAGATATCTAGCTTAGAGGGATTGCTAGGGAACTTGGTAATTTGATTATCTACATGATATATCTATCAGAGGTGATTTTTGCCCCCCTCCTCCCTCTCGCCACCCACCTGCACCTCCCGACCCCTCCCCCCCTCCCCAAACTATCCTTTAGAGAAATGGTCACTGGAACTACATCTTCAGTCTCTGAGATAAAGACTAATGCTCTGATGAGGGTAACTTGTAAAAATAAGATCAAAATTTTGAGCTTTGGAGCCACAAAAACATGCATGCATGTTGAAGATGAAAACTTGATTGTCATGTTGGGTCCTATGGAAATCAAAAATAATATAGCAAGATTGCATGGTATGAGCCTAATTTACAAATTTGTGGGTGCTCATCTAACCCTGGAAGATTTGCATGCATGGACCAAAAAGATTAGATGGAGAGTAAGAATTAAGGACCTATGCCAAAGGGTATTTCATAGGAATGTTCGCCAACAAATCTGACAAAGATAAAGTGTTCAGAGGAAGACCATATTTATTCAAGAATGCAGGGCTCTTCGTGAAGCACTAGCACATACCATTCAAACTGTCAGAGGAGCTCCCTACCATGGCACCATTCTAGAACTAACTGTATACCTTTTTAAAATAATTCTAGTCCAAATATGTTTTTAAAACCATAACCAATACTATTGGTAAAACTTTATAAATATATAAACCATATCATTGAAAATGTTTGTCTAGTTATGCTAGAATATGTGTTGATTTAGACCTCACACAACCCCTTCCCAAGAATGTCACTTTGGAAGTAAGAGATATGGAATGGGTCAAAGACACTGATTATGAGAGTATCCCATTTCATTGCAAAAGTTATCACGGATATAGACACCTCATTAGAGAGTGTCCAACGTTACAAAAACAATGTCTTAGAAAAAGCTTCACAAGCCATCGAAAAAGACTTTGAAGGGTTAATCAAACCAAAAAAAACACACTATAAAAAATAAGAGCAACATGGTTTATAAAATGTCTCAAAAGACACCAAAAAAGGCATGAAACATAAGTTCGCCTCAATAGATGGAATAAAATGCATCCTAGATGTATACATCCAATTCCTAACACTATTTGTGTTAAAATTGTCAATCTTACTCGAATTGCACTCAAATGCATAATTTAGATCAAAATCACTTAAACATGCTAAATGGTTTGAGATTGTCGTATACAAGTGCCAATTTAGGCTAATGTATCCCTAAATAAGGCAATGTATATTATGTGATTCCTAACTTTTCTTAAAACATTTTGAGTCAAAATGATGATTTCATATTTTGGTGCTCTAGATCACTCTTTTCTTCTAATTCATATGCACACATCACGTGCTTATGTTATTTTGTGTTGGCAACATCTTAAATGGGATCATAGTATATATACATCTAACATTATATAATTAATTATTTTTAGATAGATATGAAGCTTTTGATCGGAGCAACAACTGGTTATAATTCAACAGCCATAATTGGCCAATATCAGCAATATGGCCACAATTGGTAAATACCAATAATATCACCACAACTAGTGAATACCAATAATACCATGCAATACCACCATAACCGATGGATAACAATAATACCACACAATATTACCATAACCGGTGAAGACCAATAATACTACCATAACTAGCCAATACCTACAATACCACCTCAACCAGTCAATACCAATAATACCACATAATACTGTCACAACTGATGAATACCAACAATACTGCAATAACTGGTGAATACCATTGAAATGACCACAACCAGACTAATACTAATGATCGGCTACAACCAACCTCCAATACCTCTGAGATTTGAACCTAGGTGGTCTATGTGACAACCAAGTTGCTTTACCAACACACCCCTATATCATCGATACACTATATAATTAATTATTGACTTCTTAATAAAATAAAATTAATTATGGATAAATTAAAAAAATTAAACTATAAATTATTACAATTATTAATTAATTTAGCATTATGTTTATAGTAACTTTTAATATTGTAATACATTAGAATTATTTATATAAAGAGCATTAATTAATTTAGTTTTATGTTTGTAATAAAATTTAACATCAAAATATATTAGAATTGCTTATATAAAGAACTGTAATTTGTACAAAAATTATACATCTTTACGATTGACTATATAATTTATTTTGAAAAATAGATGACTTTCTCTAATTTTATGTAATTGTTCCTTAAATTTTATTTTAGAAAACTATTTAACTTGTTTCTAAGATCATATATTAAGTTAAATGTGTATGGTTTAATTACTTTTAATATCATAATATATTAAAATTAGTTATACAAAGAGCATTAATTAAATTATTTTTATGCTTGTAATAAAATTTAACATCAAAATATATTGGAACTGCTTATATAAAGAATTATAATTTTTAATATTTTTATACATATTTAGGATAAGCTATATAATTTAGTTTGAAAAGTTGATAACTTGGTCTAATATTATGCAATTGTTCCCTAAAATTAATTTTAAAAAACTATTTAACATGTTTCTAAGATCATATATTAAGTCAAATGTGTATGGTTTAGTAAAACATGCCCGTTGTAAACTTAAAATTAAATTATTCTTAAAAAAATAAATAGATTTAATTAAATATTAACTTCTTGATAAAATAAATTGAATTGTGAATAAATTTAAAAAAAAACTAGGAGTAATAGATTTATAGTTGTAATCACTACATGTGATGGATGTGTGAGAACATGGAGGGGATAAAAACTCTAAGTGCAAGCAGGGTTTGAAGGTTTTTTCAAGATTTACAGATATCTAGCTGAGAAGGATTGCTAAAGTACCTAGTAGTTTGATTATCTACATGATATATCTATCTGGGGTGATTTATCCCCGCCCCTACAAACTATCCTTTAGAGAAATGGTCGCTGGAGCTACATCTTCAGTCTCTGAGATAAAGATTAATGTTCTGATAAGGGTAACTAGTAAACCTAAGATCAAAATTTTGAGATTTCGAGCCAAAAAAACATGCATGCAAGTTGCAGATGAAAACTTGATTGTCATGTTGGATCCTATGGAAATCAGAAAGAATATAACAAGATTGCATGGTAGGAGCCTAATTTACAAATTTATGGGTACTCATCTAACCCTGGAAGATCTGCATGTATGGACCAAAAAAAATGGAAGATGAATGGAGAGCAAGAATTGAGGACCTGTGCCAAAGGGTATTTCATAGGCGTGTTCAACAACAAATCTGATAAAGATAAAGTGTTCAGAGGAGGACCATATTTATTCAAGAATGTAGAGCTTTTCATGAAGCACTGGCCCATAGCATTCAAAGTATCATAGGAGCTCCTACCATGGCACCAGTCTGGATCCAAATGTATGCCCTTTTGAAATAATTCTAATCCAAATATGTTTTTAAAACCATAGCCAATACTATTGGTAAACTTTTAAACATATATAAACCATATCATGGAAAAAGACTGTCTAGTTATGCTAGAATATGTGTTGAGTTAGACCTCACACAATCCCTTCCCAAGAATGTCACTTTGAAAGCAAGAGATATGGAATGGGTCCAAGACACTGATTATGAGAGTATCCCATTTCATTGCAAAAGTTATCATGAATATAGACACCTCATTAGAGAGTATCCAACATTACAAAAACAATGTCCTGGAAAAAGCTTTAGAAGCCATTGAAAAAGACTCTAAAGGGTTTATCAAATCAAAAAGGAAACACACTATAAAAAATAAGAACAACATAGTTAAAGAATATGTCTCAAAAGACACTAATAAAGGCACATAAGATAAGTTCACCTCAATAAATGGAATAGAATGCATCCCAGATGTAGACATCCAATTCTTAACACTATTTATGTTCAAATTGTCAATCTTACTTGAATTGCACTCAAATACACAATTTAGGCCAAAATAACTTAAACTTACTAAATGGTTTGAGTTTGCCATATACAAGTGTTGATTTAGGCTAGTGTATCCCTGAATGGGGAAATGCATTTTATGTAATTCCTAAATTTTCTTAAAACATTAAGTCAAAATGATGATTTGGCATTTTGGTGTTGTGGATCACTCTTTTCTTCTAATTCGTATGCACACGTCACGTGTCTGTGTTATTTTATGTCGGTAACATCCTAAATAGGATCATAGTCTATATACATCTAACATTGTATAATTAATTATTGACTTCTTGATAAAATGAAATTAATTATGGATAATTTTTTTTTTTTTTTAAAACTATAAATTATTACAATTATTAATTAAATTAGCATTATAATTATAACTTTTAATATTGTAATACACTAGAATTATTTATATAGAGAGTAGTAATTAATTTAGTTTTATGTTTGTAATAAAATTTAACATCAAAATATATTGGAATGGCTTATATAAAGAGCTTTAATTTGTACAAAAAAATATACATCTTTACGATTGACTATATAATTTATTTTGAAAAAAAGATGACTTGCTCTAATTTTATGCAATTGTTCCCTAAACTTTATTTTAGAAAACTATTTAACTTGTTTCTAAGATCATATATTAAGTTATATGTGAATGGATTAATTAATTTTAATATCATAATATATTAGATTTAGTTATATAAAGAGCATTAATTTATTTATTTGTATGCTTGTAATAAAATTTAACATCAAAATATATTGGAATTGCTTATATAAAAAATTATAATTTATAATATTTTAAAGCATATTTATGATAAGCTATATAATTTATTTTGAAAAGTTGATAACTTGTTCTAATATTATGCAATTGTTCCCTAAAATTATTTTAAAAAACTATTTGACATATTTCTAAGATCATATATTAATTTAAATGTGTACGGTTTAGTAAAACATGCTGGTAATAAACTTAAAATTAAACTATTTTTAAAAAATTAAACATATATAATTAATTATTGACTTCTTGAGAAAATAAATTGAATTATGAATAAATTTAAAAAATAAACTAGAAGTAATAGTATTATAGTTGTAATCACTACATGTGATGGTTGTGTGAGAACATGGAGGGGATGAAAACTCTGAATGCAAGCATGGTTTGAAGGTTTTTTCAAGATTTACAGATATCTAGCGTAGAGGGATTGCTAAGGAACCTGGTAGTTTGATTATCTACATGAGGTATCTATCTGGGGGGATTTCTCCTCCCCCACAAATTATCCTTCAGAGAAATGGTCACTAGAGCTACATCTTCAGTCTTTGAGATAAAGATTAATGCGTTGATGAGGGTGGCTGGTAAAAATAAGATCAAAATTTTGAGCTTTTGTAGCCACAAAAACATGCATGCAAGTTGCAGATGAAAACTTGATTGTCATGTTGGATCCTATGGAAATTGGAAACAATATAACAAGATTGCATGGTAGGAGCCTAATTTACAAATTTATGGGTACTCATCTGACCTTGGAAGATCTGCATGCATGGACCAAAAAAATTAGAAGATGAATGGAGAGCAAAAACTGAGGCCCTATGCAAAAGGGTATTTCATAGGAGTGTTCACCAACAAATTTGATAGAGATAAAGCATTTAGAGGAGGACCATATCTATTCAAGAATGCAAAGTTCTTCATGAAGCACTGGGCCATAGTATTCAAACTATCAGAGGAGCTCCTACCATGGCGCCAGTCTAGATCCAAATGTATGCCCTTCCGAAATAATTCTAGTCTAAATATGTTTTTAAAACCATAGCCAATACTATTGGTAAACTTTTAAACACATATAAACTATATCATGGAAAAAGACTATCTAGTTATGTTAGAATATGTGTTGAGTTAGACCTCACACAACCCCTTCCATTTCAAGACACTGATTATGAGAGTATCCCATTCCATTTCAAAAGTTATCATGAATATAGACACCTCATTAGATAGTGTCCAACACTATAAAAACATTGTCCTGGAAAAAGTTTTAGAAGCTACCGGAAAAGACTCCAAAGGGTTTATCAAATTGAAAAAGAAACACACTATAAAAAACAAGAGCAACATGGTTAAAAAATATGTCTCAAAAGACATCAAAAAAGCCATGGAAGATAAGTTCACCTCAATATATGTAATAGAATGCATCCCAGATGTAGACATCTGATTCCTAACACTATTTGTGTTGAAATTGTCAATCTTACTTGAATTGCACTCAAATGCACAATTTAGGCCAAAATAACTTAAACGTGTTAAATGGTTCAAGCTTGTCATATACAAGTGTTGATTTAAGCTAATGTATCCCTAAATGGGTGCCTATGTTATTTTGTGTTGGCAACATCTTAAATGGGATAACCATCCTTACACATATAACATCACCTTCCAATTCCTTCTAAATCAAATTATGACCCAGTGATATGAATTTTTGACCATTTTGATTAATTATGCACCAATTTCTAAAGAATTGCACTAAAATTGATTAATCTTACTTAGTAAAATTAAACAAATTTATGAGCTTAAGTAAGAATTACATGGAGAAAATTGAATATTTATTTATTAGAAATTGATTCTAAATATCTAAATCACGTAATGACATGATCAATGGGGTGGCATCCATAAGCCATAAATGCAACAAATATCAGGTTTATGGGCACCCATGCCTCATTAATGCCTCTTCCTCCCAAATATTTATAAAAATATTTTGGATTTATTAAGAAATATTAAATTAATTCATAGCCATACATCTTCATCTTGATATGGATGGTCATGGTTGATCCTAATCCATTTAAAAAATCAATAAATAAAAAGCCTCTCACTCACATTTTCAAGCTTAATTTGTGTAAACTTATAATGCAATAATATCTTCACAAGTCATTTGTGTAGTTTGATAAATGATTTATTTGGAATAGGATAGCTTCATTTGATAGGCATATATTGATTTCATATATTTAACCTAGATTATGCATGGTGATCTTGAGATGATGGAGGATCTTGGCACCCATTGTTGACAAAGATAAGAACACCAAATCAAGTGAAAAAACATGCTTGGAATTGATTTTAGATGGTGGAATGATCTTAGAAAGGTAATAGGTTTATGTGATTTATTTTAATTGCTTCTTATTGTCATTTATAAACCACATTGAATAGGTTGTCCTAGATTGTTTGTTCTTTATGCATTCTTTGTGCTTTTCATGACTAATTTTGAACTAATCCTCTTTATAATCCATTTCTACATTTTGGCACTATTGGTGGGACCATAACATCCATTCAAGTAAGGAAGACATCTTGAAAATCTCATATTTCCATTAAAGTAATTAAAAATTCCTTTAAAAATAATTTTTAGGCTTATTTTCTAGTGTTTGTAATATTTTTATGCATACATATGTTACACAATGACCAAAGTTGGTTCTAGATGACTGATCTTGGTCAAGGCCAACCAACATCGGTTGGGTTACAAGTGAAAATATGGCTAAAATGCTATTTTTTTAATATTTATTCAAGTTTGTTTTTGTCAAAGTTGGATTTATAAGTCTCTGATCCGAACATTTTCTTGGTTTAGAATTTTACTTTTGGATATTTTATCCTAACAATTGAGCTAGCAAGTATTTTTTAGCATAACATTTTTGTCTTAAAGTTCACATATGATCATTATCGATCAGTTTCAACTGGCCACAGTTAAGATACAATTGACATTAGTCTTATAGCTACCAACATTGCTTATAGCAACTGACATCGGTCAGTAGTGACCAATGTCGGTCTCTATATTTTTAAAAAAACACAAACCCTAGAGCAACAAATCCAAAGTTGCTTGTTTCATTTTCAAATATGCTTAAAAGCTAAACAAGACTCTCTAATTTTTCTTATAGGACCTATGAGGAAAAGTGTTTATTTAAGCATAATTAAGTCTTTTTTAACATTTTCTTTGGTGTTTAAAAAGAATTAAGAACCTTCCCTTTGGTGTTTAAAAGGAAAATTGGATGGTGTATTTGAATGTTTTATGGATGTTTTTCAATTTTTTTGCAAACTAAGGCCAAGGGGCCAAGAAATTCACTTCAAATTTCAATTTGGTGTTACAAAACTCCATTTTAACTTAAATTATGAATTTTTTTAAGTTATTTTATGTAATTCATGTATCAATTGTTAGATTGTTTGAGCAAAAGGAACTGCACATATATGCTCTCCCCCATCCCCTACATGGAACTCACATGACCAAAAACACCTTTTCATTACAATTGTGCCTTTGTCCAACATATAAAAAGGAAGTTATTTAGGCTCTCCCAAAAACCAATATGGTTTGGGTCATATAAAAACAACCCTAAAGCATTTTTACTTAAATTTTTTTTCATGTAATTTATCTTATGAGGGGGATGCCATTACTTCCCATGGGTTCTATAAGAAAGTATTGACCTGGGGATTCATCTCTCGTTAGTGTTTTAACCTCACTCCATGATGGGGTATATAAATTAAGGTACACATACTGGTAGATCTAGGGGTTGGATGACTAACCTCTCCTTTATTAACAAAAACTCAAGTTAGATCTAGTCAATTAAGGGATTTCACTAAGCAGGCTATGGATGGAATGTCATGCAAAAGGAAGAGATCTTTGAATGATAATTTTATCAATATGAACTTAATTGATGTGTTGTATCTCTTGTGTTAGCCACACATGGGACCATTTAGACAGTTGTAAATTGTAGGTTTTAGAAAGCCCCACTTGATGCAAATTATTATTGATGTAGGGTGTGCCCAAAGGTCCATGTCACCGTATTATCACTTAGAATAAGGGGGGTGTAAGATACCCTACTATATAATGCATTTTTATTTTGGATGAACACTTATTTTCCTTCCAATTGTACATATATAGATGGATTTCAACAATACAAAGCAATCCTTATCAATTTAGGGCTTAGAATGATTACTTAGTTGCATTTTTATTTTGGTCTTAGATTACTTGGTCTTGATTGAAGTCAAAACTTGCTTATAAATAAACATCACAACCAACACATTATCCACAATTTCTTGAACAAGGAGGTGTTACACTGTCCAAGTGAAAATCAATCTTTTCCTTTCTCAATTTTGTCATCTTAAACATTGTGTCATATCATCTAATTGGTGTAATTATGCTGCCCATTTAAGTCTAAACCAATGCCCAAATTATCTTTAAGTCCTTCATTGATAGTCCAAATTTGAAATTTCACCTTTATAAATTCATAAGGTTGTCATGTTGATTGGGTTTGCCATTTGTACTTTACTTGAGGTAACTTGGGTTAAATTTTCTATTTGGATTGAAGGCCATTTATAGACTCATCATCCATTTTTATCATTGGTGAACTTAGGTCATCTTGTACAATGCTTACACTCTAATTTATAGAATAACATTTTATACTACCATTCCTATTATCATGTGGCGGCGTTGTGTTGCCCATTTGGTTATAGTTTTATACTTAGGATTTCTTGCATGTTTCCACATCTTGAGTTTCTTGGTTTGTATTATCTCCTTCCTAATCCAAAGGTATTTCTTCTAGTTTCCTAATAGCAACTCATCAAAGTTGAACTAGTTTTTATGGTATTGACGTATGTCAAAAGTCTATGTTTTAGTGTATTAGTTACACTCTAGGCTTTTTGACTTATCATACCCTTTTCCAATTCATATGATTTCAATATACTCAAGGTTGAGTAAATTTGTGAACATTATTTTTCTAATTATGTGTGGTAATATGCCACCCTCCCTATTATAGTCTCTTTGGTTGCCTAGTCACCTTGTTTAGAAAAGATCAAAATGCATTACCTTGTTAAAATGTTTATAAAATATTTTCCAAATATTGCCAAATGTAGAGAACAAATATTTTAGACATGACTCAAAGGTTCATTCGTAGTGGGGTCTCTTATATCCCTAGCTATGAGGAAGAGCATTATTATTATGGTTAAGACAATTATGTGGTCTTTGAAGACATTCCCATAGTTATAGGATCTGAGGAAGACTTTTTAAAATACCAATGCCAATAGGACAAAGATGAAGCCCTCCTAAGGTTTATAGAATCTGGTGCTAGACTACTCTCACATTTTCTTATGGAACAATTACATACCTTAGTTAGATAAGGAGAATAACAATGATAACAAGTTTTTGTAAACATTGCACAAACAAACATACCTTCTTATTCTAACAAGGCCAAGTAAATAGTTATAGATTCAAAACTAAAGGATCAAGATCTTGTTAACAAGATTAAGAAAATAAGTCAACGATATGTAGACCAACTTATCATAGATTTGACAGACTCTTTAGTATCTACGTCAATCCATAATGATGCTTCAAAGGAACAAGGAAATATGGTTGAACCAATGCAAAATATAGCTGAGTACACAACGATGATAGATCAAGATGCCTCAATAAAACAACCCAAATCCTAAGAGGTTCTAAAACATGCTCCACTAGACATGGAATACACATTTTTCAATCATCAAAAACCTCTTATTCCTTTGCAAAATCAATGACCTAAACATTTAATACGTATTGAAGAAATAATACAAAACACTTTGGTTGGTTCATCTCAACCAACACCTACAATGGTGAATAGACAAAGAACTCCCCAAAAGTAATAGATCACATATAATTTGGGGTGGCAAATTCCAAAGAATCAACCACTTACCTAATCGATTCAAGGAGCAAACTAAAACCAAGTCAAAGATCAGAGGGTTTACATCCCTACCAAATCCATGCAACAATAGGGGCACATTCCACCCCAACAACAATAACAGGGGCACATTCTACCACAGCAGCAGCAACAGTGGCACATTCCACCCCAACAAAATTATGTTTCACCCATGAATGCACCAAACATGCAAAACTGAAACACCATGAAAGAGATTGTGACACATTTGGAGATTGAAAACATGATCAAAAAATACAAATTCGATGAGATATGCCCATATCCATTTGATTTATCTATTTTCCAAGTCCCCTTTTTGCCTCATTTTGAGGCACCTAAATTGAATAAATGCAAAGGAAAGGGTGACCTTTGTGAACATATCCATGGATTTTTTGTATTATGCCAAGAGGCGGCTTACAGTAGCATGTTCTTACTTTGATTATTTCCATGAAGTTTAGTGGGACAATATTTATATTGGCTACTTAAGTTACCCAAGGGATCAATTATGGATTGGAATAACTTATATGAAAAGTTCATCAACCATTTCTCATACAAAATTGAGCATGTATTTAATGTTATTGACTTGTGCAAAGCCAAACAACGTGATGGAGAGAATTAGTGGTTCTCTTTCAACATAATTTGTTAGACAAATAGTTGGTAGACATATTTGCATAGAACCTACACCCTAAGGTGGCACATAATCTATGGCTTGCTTGTGTAAACACTTTCAAAGAAATTATAGACAAGGATGTCCAGATTGAGAAGGCTCTTATTTCCAAGGGCCTTCTTAATATTTTCATGTAGGGTCAAATGTTAAATTAGACCCTATCTTCTAGTCAAACAGTTGTGCAAGATAAACCTAAGGGCTTTAACAAGAACAAGAACATGGTTGGAAATGGTGTGACTGAGTTAAGACATGTATAAATGGTTTAGGCCCCATCGGCCCCAAACATACAATTAGCTCTACCCAATCCACCACCTAATTTATAAAGACAACTTCCAAGGAGGACATTTCATAATCAATATATAGTCTTCAACAAATTATGGGAATCAGTTGAGATAGTATTTCAAAATCTCGTAGTAGCTAACCTGATTGTATGGCTAGTACCAAGGCCATTTCCTCAAGATCAACCAAAGTTGGATTAGTATAGGGATAATGAATGGTGCAATTTCCATCATGTTCTTGGACACAGTGCGTATTAGTGCATCTAATCACATCACCTTATTGAATATTTAATTGAGAGTGGTGAAGTTAATATCAAATTGGCCCCATAAGGCACTAATCAGGATATGGGAATTGATCAAGATCCATTTCCTCACCACAATCGATCACCACCAAGGAATAATCAACAAAACTAAAGACATAATCGGTGGTAGAATCAGAACCAAAATTAGGGTTAAAATCATAATTAGAATGATCATAATCAAGATCATAATGCCCATACTAACAGCTTAGGTTATAATAACATGCCTTACGACTATAACAACACCATGGGGTGCAATTTTGTGTGCCATATTACCATTATTACTATCAAATCTCATAAACTATCTCATACTCCTCATAATATGGGACCCAATATTATATGGCCAACACCCTCTCCCTCTAGTAATATTATGACAAGTTTATGTAATTTTGTTGTGACTCCATTTGTATGGGTTAATATTTATGAATCACACCCTTCTTCTAATTACAATGTCTCCTCATCGGATTGAAATTACAACAATGCAACTAGACGCTTGTGAGTCACCCTCTAAGGCCCTTCACCTTTATCTTCTTAATTATATTGGCTCCTTACCACCTCTAGGTTACATAGTCGTAACTAGATGCTCACGAGTTATTCTCCAAGGAACCTTGCCCTCTTCTTCCACATAACCCAATGTGAACATTATGCCTTCAGTTCCTAAGCCTAATATTGTGCCAGCTAAATCCAAGCCATCTCATCCCAATGTTGACAAACCTTATAGTCTATCAAACCAGGTAAGCAAAAACCCTACGTAGATTTCCATTTTGGATCTCTTATATACATATTAAGTCCCTAGAATTATTATGAACACCCTTTTACAAGAATCAACTATTCCCAAATATATAAATCTTGAACAGTTCCAAACACTAGTTGGACACTTGTCTTCATGTCATCAGCTTACATTTGATCAAAAAGACATGTCCACCCTAGGTTTGAGCCATAATAACCCATTGTATATTAAGGTAATTATTGAAAACCATAAGATCAAGTGGGTTCTTATAGAAAATGTTTTGGGGTTGAACATAGTATCACTCAAATTGGTACAGAGATTGGGCTACACTACAAAGGACATCTAGCAATAGATGATCATAATAAAGGCTTATGATAATACCAAATATGAGTCTGATGGTACTATTTGGTTGTCAATAATTGTTGGGTCTATTTCCCACCACACAACTTCATATTATGAACATTTAACTTCCTTATAACATACTTCTTGGTCATCCTTGGATCTATGAAGTACAGGCCATTCCATCCACCTTATATCAGTGCCTTAAGTTTCCCCATAATGGGATTGAGGTTACTATTCTCACTGATCAATAACCTAATTAGTACTAAAAACATCTTTAGGTTGTGTTAGCTATTTTGGCCCACATATGAAGCTTTTGCATGGTTTAATGAAGAAGTAGGTCTAAGGCTCAAAAAGGGGTCTAAGATTGACAAGTAAAAAAGAATCATGTGTTTTTCAACATTTGGAACATGGTCTAAAGTTGCAGAGTGCCTATAACGTGTTAAGAGTGCTTGGAATAACTCAGGAAACTCTTGGTATTCATCTAGTTCTTTATTGTTTTTACTTAGGCATCTTGGGTCTAATGGTAGAAAGTACAAGTGGGAGATTTATTGAGGCCAAATCTTGCATGTGTGGATGAGTCAATGAGAATTGGTCATATGGGTTTGTTCACTTTTGTGTCAAGATCATATGTTCTAAATCTTAGGTCCTTTGCCCAAGCATATCAAAAGTTATAGATATTCAAAGTTGGCATCTTAGCCACATTCCACTATTTTTCCTTACTATCCAATTTTCAAGAGAGCTCAAATAAAATTGAGTGAGCACTTTCATAGAGATATATCTTGCATGTGTGGCATTTGCAAAGGAAGGTGACCACATGGGTTTGTTCAGCTTGGTCCTAGGTTTCTATGCACCAAGTATGAGGTCCTTCATCGAAGCACAAACAAATTTATCCATGTGCAAAGATGGGCTTTTAGGCATTTTTTCAAAGTTCCACATACTTAGTCATTTGAGCTCGATTGTCACTAGGACGTCATGCAGAAGCAGTTATGGACCAACCATCTTGAAATTTGAATATCTTCACTTTAAAAAAATTTGGGATCATCGAATCAAATGGGTTTGTCTTTTTTCACCTTAAAAACATCTTCTAGAAGTCTGTTGCCACCATGATTCTCGTGCTTCAAGATCCAAACCTTCAAAGTTAATCAAAATGAACCTACAACATGGGATGCTCATGTGAACATCAAGTTAAAGCTCGAGCAAAATTCTACCAGTGATTAAATTTGACATTCTATGGGACATCAATCACGTTCTATGAAGTGATAAATGGTGATCATGTGAACGTCAAATTTAAAGACAGAGAAAGATAATCCTTTTGAGCTTAAATTTGATAGTCACGTGAACATCATTAATGGTCATGCGAACATCAAATGACTTCCCTCAGACTATTAATTTTAAGTTCATGAAGTAGTTATTGGGTTTCAAATAATGGGTCGCAAGTAGATCTAAGGGCTCACATTAAATTGTGCCAATGATCTGATGAAGCATAAGAATTAACAGGAAAGTGGGACCAGGGAGATCTATGATATGCGTGAACTTGTATATCTTGATTGCATAGTGAACATGAGTCAAACTATTTAGTGAATCCAAAGAGATAATGAGTCAAGGACAAGTGTCAAAAGCATGTGGGTCCTGGTAGAATATTGATGGCTCACAAGCATCCATACACAAGCAAATTAATAGCATGAGATGAGTCAAATAGTCAGAGCTTGAGGGGTTGACACATGGCATAAGCACGTGGAATTAGTAGACTGATAGTAGGATTTTAAAGATTAACAGAAGATTGACACATGGCATAACCAAACACAGAGTTGATAATTCAAAATTAGATCCAAGGGCTCATGTTCATTCATACTTGACAAATCTAATAGAGTGATCCAAGTCAAATTATCAATTATCTAAGTCAAATTACTGACAACCAATAAATGAAAAACCAAGGTGGGATACCTTTTCAACTAGGGTCGATGGATCAACTTGACTCAGGAAAAGCAAGAAATATGACCCAAGTTGGCAGCATGAATGGAGTCAAGATTGAACATGTTTCAATTTGAGCTAGGAACAGATATTTTGGGATCAAACGGTGCCATTGAGAACCTAAAGAGTAAGACACGTAGAACTTAATGGTCATCACCAAAGCCAGTCACAAGAAAATGACCTTTTTTCCCACTTGGACATACATCAATGAAATAATTGAGAATAATATCACATCAAGACAAAGTGAAAGTGACTCAATTCTGTCATTACAGCTACCATAAAGCATCACAGAGAAGATATCGTAATGATGCAACAGACTGGGGTGACCTGGATCAATCAAATGGTCTGAATGAGTGTATTGGTAAAGGTAGTTGTAACCACTTTTCAAATAGATTCAAACTATTTTGACTCCCTCTTTTAGTTCTAAAATCCCCTTTCTCTTGGTTCCCTTCTACTATAACTATAGCCTTTGAGCTATTATTTTGGTTCCCTCAAGCTGGTACGACTAGACTTTTATAGAATTGTCTTTGACACCTCTTGAAGTAGTAAATAGAGTATTTTACAGTCATTTGCTAATCTATATTTAGTGTTATATGTTTTTTTAATGTGTGAATGTGAATGTCATCTTCCTTTTGCATGCCCAAACTCATCCTAAGTGTTAAATGGTTTTTTTGCAAGTCTTATAGTGTGTCTTAGCATTAATCTTTTAAAGATATAGTGGACAGTTGAATTTAAAGTGTCTTTATCCAGACCTTATTTTCATTACTCCTTATTCTGAGTCTATCAAACAGACCTCTATACAAAATATTGTTGTATATAAATTATAGTAACATTGCATTAGCTTTTGTCATGGTCCATTAGTGTGTTAGGAAGTCCAAGCTTAAGAGCTGTTAAATTCTTGGTGCATCACCATAGCTTAGAGTAGGTTACCATTTTATTCACTTCTTCCACTTTTTCACTCCAACCAATCTTAGATTTATAAGTAAAGGTCTAAATCATAGAATCTAAGGAGCTATCCTCATAAAAAATCCTAGAGGTCTGGTCTAAATATAGGTAACCCACAGCCTTAGACCATTCCCATGTTTGTCCAAGTTTGATAGAAGGAATTGAACATTCCTCCTTTCAAAAAAGGTGCAACTTATCACATTATAATAAGTTGAGTATTGCAATCATAATTATTGTCCTAGTTCTAAATTCGTTGCAAAGAAGAATAAGGAAGTAGTTTCATAACCACCTCCATCCAATTATATAAACCCTAGTGACCTTGTGTCCACTTTGGCTGATCCATTTCTTATAACTCTTGAAAAATAAGTTTTTATTGAAGATGGACTTGGGAAATACTTATAGATTCAAAACCAAAAGATCAAAATCTTGTTAACAAGATTAAGAAAATAAGTCAACACTATACAGACCAACTTATCACAAACTTGAAAAACTCTTTAGTAGCTATGTCAATCCACAATGATGCTACAAAGAAATAAGGAAATATGGTTGAACCAATACAAAATCTAGTTGATAACACAATGATGATAGATCAATATGTCTCAATAGAACAACCCAAATCTAAAGAGGTTCTACAACATGTTTCACTAGACACAGATAACACATTTTTCAATCAACAATAACCTTGTGTTCTTTTACAAAATAGGTTGTTATTGAAGATGTGGGCATTTCTACATACTATCTAAAGGATGCCTTCCATGTTGAAACATTTCCAAAGCCTCTAAAAACATTTGGTAAACCCAAAACAATCCAAGATCCCAAACAAACCCACCTTGATCTAGAAACCGAAGAAAGAATAGTGGAAACCACTTGCGGTATTTGTACCACCTACTTTGCCAAAGAAGGATCAAAAGGATTTTATAGAAGGAGACTAGTTATATTCTTAAGGCCTTACAAATTTATTTCAAAATCCAAAATATCCCATCCCTAATCAGATTATGGATCATCTTGATTATACAGGAAGCATTTTTGGCCTATGAACACAAGGAATCCTAGAACCTTTATCAATTGGAGTACCCAATCTAAATCATGGTCTCAGATTTATACCTCCTGGTGTGACCTCATGACTTTCGATATTCATTCTTCCAAATCAACTAGTAACAAGGCTCCTGGCAGTGATGTAGCATCCTATTATAGCCTTTTCAATGAGATCATTGACTTAAATTTATTTGACTAAAATGCTATCATGACCATCACACCTATTTATCCTATTGGAGCTTCCCATCCTGAAGCAATAACCCATTCCAATATTATATCTTCCCTTACTTAAATGAAGCCTCATTGTTCCCTATGCCTTCATCATCCTGAGCTCATTGATTGGGACCAACAAAATTCAATCATACATCTTGATGAGTTTCAAAATGAAGAATCAATTGTGAAATACATGGGCCTATGAGATGGATTGCCCATTGGTAATCACAAACAAAGATTTGATTTTTTATTAGATCCTTTTGCCTACTTTGGAGAGAAAACAAAGTTTATTGGCCACAATAAAGATAAAACATCAAGATATTCAGGTGAAAACCTCTTTGAGGTTCTCGTTGATCAGTGAAAAAGTAAAGAAAAAGATAAGCCCTTGAGTGGAACCCCTATTTTAGGCACTCTCAGGTGGGAAAATTTCCTCATCCCATAAGGATGCATAAGGTCCATCAAGTCGCAGGTCCATATCCAATACAAGCATCTTTGTAGAACAACAATAGCTATTTGAGTGTCTCACTCTTGAGTTTCTAGAGGTTTTTGCTACTTGGCCATTACCTGAGGTGGAAAATTTAGATTCATCACATTATCTAGAGCCCTAGGAGGAAAATCAAGAATCTAAAGCTGAAGAAGATGATCACGATCATATCTTGCCTACTATTATTGAAGATGGATCCACAGTTCTTGTTATGAACAAGTTGAAGTAAACCTAGGAACATATGATGATCCCAAAATTGTTTATCTTGGAGTTTCCCTTACTGAAGTAGAGCGTTAACATATTATATCCATTTTGATGGATTTTAGAGATATTTTTGTATGGGCATACTTAGATATACCAGGCTTAGACCCACAGTTGGTAGTACATCACCTTGTTGTTCATCTAGATGCCAAACTAGTTAAACATAAATTGAGAAAGATGCATTCATGCATCACCCTCTTGGACCGCTGGACTATTTTGAATGGATATCTAACATAGTTACAGTCAACAAGAAGCCACAGGGCATACATATTCGTACAAATTTTAGGGATATCAAGAAAGCATTCCCTAAAGATGATTTTCCTTTACCCAACATCGACATGATCATCAAATCTACTACTAGGTATGAGATGTTGTCCCTCATGGATGGATTTTTTGGATACAATCAGAGAAAGATAGCCTAAGAAGATCAACACAAGACTGCATTCACCACTCTGTGGGGAAAATTTTGTTACCATGTCATGCCATTTGGCTTGAAGAACATTAGAGCCACATATCAATGTGCCATTATTGTAAACTTCCATGATATGATGCATAATATTATTGAGGACTATGTTGATGAAATACTAGCAAAATCAAGAACATGTGTTGGACATCTTGATGTTCTATGAAGAATATTTGAGAGGCTTCATGAATATAAAGTCTACCTGAATCCTAAGAAGTTTGTCTTTGGAGTCACTTCAGGGAAATTGATAAGTTTCATTATATCACAAAGAGGGATCAATGTCAACCCTACTAAGGTCAAGGTTATTATTGAAATGCCTCCACCTTTGAATCTTAAACAACTTTGAAGCCTACAAGGAAAGATTTAGTCAATCCATAGGTTCATTTCTCAATTGGTAGATAAGTACCACCCATTTAACCATATTTTGAAGAAAGGGGTAATGTTTCAATGAGATGAAGACTATCAATTAGCATTTACAAAGCTTAAAACATATTTGACCAACCAACCAATTTTGAGACTGCCAACACCTGAACAACCACTACTTCTTTACATATCAACAACTAAGCATGCACTAGGGGTACTTTTGATCCAACATTATGATCAAGGTAAAGAACATGCAGTCTATTATTTAATCTACACATTGGTGGCTTATGAACATAATTATATGCCTATTGAGAAAGCATGTTTAGCTATGGTGTTTGCTTCCCAAAAGTTGTGACATTATATGTTAAACAATAAAACTATTATCATCACCAAGGTGGATCCTCTCAAGTTTTTATTATTCAAGGTAGCTCTCATAGGATGTATGGCTAAGTGGGTCATCCTCTTGAGTGAATTTGATGTTGAGTATCAAAATCATAAAGCCATCAAGGGGTAGGTTATTACTGATTAACTTGTAGAGGCCCATATTATAGACATTCAACCACTCATATTCGACTTTTCAGATGATTCTATCATGACAGTGGAAGAAGTGCAACATGAACATGAGCAATGGAAGATTTATTTTGGTGGTTCCTTCACTTCTCATGGATCTGGATCTGAAATATTTTTAATTACACCATAAGGGTATTTGATTCCCAAATCCTTTCACATTAATTTTCATTGTACCAACAATATGGCCAAGTATGAGGCACTTATTATCGGACTGTATCTTACCATTCAGTGGGGTATTCAACACTTGATGGTTTATGGTGATTCCTAATTAATCATCAATCAAAACATTTATCAGTATCAAACTAGAGATGATAAGCTTGTTATTTACAAGCAAATTATTGATAATCTCAAGGTTCATTTTAAATATTTGTAGTTTGAACAAGTACCAAGGGCCAATAACAGACTTGTTGATGCAATGACAATAATTGGGTCAATGATATAGATTAATGGTGAAGCTAAAGAGTATCAGTTTCTAATTGAGAATATTCTATAGCCTACACATATTATGCTAGATTCATAAAGTATATGCATCATTATTGGTCCCAATCCCCCACCTGAACTGGCTTGGTATCAAGCCTTTTATAGTTACTTCCATGATCACATTTTTCCACCTAATCTATCCAATAACAAATAGAATTATCCCATCATTGTCTATCCCATTATACCCTCCTTAGAAACATGCTTTATCTCAAAGGCTATGATGGAATGTTACTTCATTGTTTATCTTTAGGATAATCCAAGCTAGCGCTGAAGGAGGTTCATGAAGGAATGTGTGGGGCCCATACCAATATTGTAGTCTTAGTTTAAAAACTCTTCAAAAAAAGATATTATTGGCCAAAGATGGAGATATATGCTTGAAATTATTTGAGGCAGTGTGTTACTTATCAACAACATAGAAATTTGATACACACACCTTCCTTACCATTACAACTAATCACAACACCATGGTCACTGTCTACTTGGGGCCTCAATCTCATCAAAAAAATAAACCCAACATCTTCGGACGGCCATAAACACATTTTAACTATTATTGGGTACTTTACTAAGTGGATTGAGGTAGTTCCTCTCACTTATATCACCAGGAAGTAGTTTGCCAAATTCATTCATTACCATATCATCTGTCGATATGGCATCCCAACATGCATTATATCTGATAATGGTGGATCCTTTATAAATAGAGATGTAAAAGACCTTTATGCAAAATTCAAGATCAATCACAAAAAATCCATTCCATGTAACCCATAAGGCAATGGACAAGCTAAGGCATCAAACAAAACCATTGTAGCAATTTTGAAGAAGATTGTCAATAACATTGGTCATAATTAGCACTTGTAAATCTTTCCTACCCTTTGGGCTAATCAAACCAGTCGTCAAACAAATACAAGAGCCACTCCATACTCCCTTGGTTATGGCATAGAAGCTATTATCCTAATTTGGATCAAGTTGCCTTCATTACAAGTTTCTTTGGAGCATATTGAAGATGATGAAGAATATAGTCTCAAGGTTGCAAGAACTAGAACTTCTTGATGGTAAGCATTTGGCTACCATATAAAAATTGAAAGCTTATCAGAATAGATTATGGAGAATATAAAACAAGCGTAATATCTTTTGGGAGTTTGATATTGGTGATTTGGTCTTGAAAGAGAACCAGAAGAACATAAACACTCAATGCAATAAAAAATGTAAGTTATAACCTAATTGGTTGGGATCATATGTCATCACAATAAACTATGGATCAAGGGCATATCAACTGGATAAACCAAATGGTGAATAACTTTTAGATCCCATGAACATCATGAAATTAAAGAGTTTATATGTGTGAATAGCTTAAAACAATTGTCTACAATACCCGTTACTTGGGATCAAATTATGCTAAAGTATTTTATCCTACCTTTTATATCCTAGACCATCCTCTCAAGGACCATATTCTTTTGACTCGAACTGGACAATTCATTTGAAAACTTTATTACTTTCATGACTCTAGATATTGAAGGCTTTTGGAATGTTAGTACTCTAAATGAATTTTATCCCATCCTGGATTGTTCTCTTTGAAAACCATATTCAATCTATACCATCCTTTAGACCCCATTCATTCTAGACCATTCTCTTTGAGAACCATGTTCTTTGTTATGTCTTGGTATTGTTATAAATCAAACACTTTTATCCTTTAACCAATTATGATCTTGATTATGACTCATAGGTATTATGGACATTTTTTATGCCAGTTCTGTAAAGCAGATCAGCATAGATAATATTTTGTAGCTTCTTTTACAGGTGAGTGAACATAAATTCATCTTCAAATCAAGATCTTTGCCTACTGGATGGTTCTTAAGATTTTATCTACTGATGAACACTATTTTATTATCTTTTTATTGCTTAGTAAGCATTCTTATCTTATCAAGATCCTCGCTCTCACTAATTTATGAGCATGTGTTGTTATAACTGGGCTAGTTATTTATTAGAACTTCTAACTCTTGGATGAACATCTCCTTGATTAGTTGGTTTCACTTGTACATATTTTATCCCAAAAACACCTAAAATATTATAAAATGATCCATAAAAGAAAAAAAACATTATCTCAGGCTTTTATACATTCTGATCCTCACACTCTTGCTACGTTTCAAGTATTACCGTCACACTTTTACCATTTTGCAGGTAATCTTGTCTCACTAGCTTTTTGTTTTACAAGATCATTATCCTTATCTCAATGGTTTTATTTTCTTCCCTTTTCTTCTAAAACATTAATCATGTTGTTTGGTTATCACCTTTTTCTTATAGCCCACTTCCTGGGAGAACTAAATTTGGCTTGAAGTTCAGGTTAGAACATGCATCCATGAAACTATGTAGGCAACATCCACTTGTCTTGTACATTTGGAGTCAGCTCGGCCAACCTCTTCCTTTTATTTTCTTCCCCCATTTATTTTGCATTGTTTCCCTATTATTTGGAAGCAACTTTGTGTCCTTATTATTGCTATGTTGTTGTATAAAGTAACACCTCTATTACACATACCTGAACAATTATTTTTAAATTGTACTAACTTGGTTTTTGTTTGTGTGTGTCTATTTGAGTTTTCTTGGTGTTTTGATATTTTTTCTTGGTGTTTTATTGTGATTTATTGTCAATATTTTTATTACTTCTTATCTCTCCTTGGTCTTTTCTTTTCCTATTTGGTCTTGTTTCTTTGTTTTCTTTTTTCCATGTGCATCTTGATGATCCACATTGATCTAGATTATTTATATCTTTATCTAATTTTATTAAGTTGTTCTTGTTTTGTTTTTAAACATTCTTGTTCCTACTTAGATATGGATTCCTCGTATCTTGATTTTAAGTTGGGTTCATTTATGTTTCACTTTTTTCTTTATCTTTGTTTTTTGTTTAAACGTAAATAGTTGTAACTCTAATTTTGGTCATTTTTTTTACCATTGTCCTTAGTTATAGGTATTCACATTTAAACTGGCTCCACGTAATTAAAATACCATGTCCTCATAAGTTCTTCATACTTGTGATGCTTACTTTATTTTGCTATATCAATCACTTTATGATTGGATTTAAGTCTAAACATCAATAAACCTTCGATGAATAACTCTCAAGATTACCATACATAAATTAGGCTAAACAGGTTTATCACTCTGACTCAATGCTTTGACATGCATCTCTTTGCATACATCATGAGTCTAATCAAATAATTCATCATTTTTCATCATACCTCATTCCATTCTCTCCTGCTTCTCAGTGAACTATATTGGCTTGAGGTTCATTTGGACTATGTAGGCAACACTTGGATTCTCGATGTATCCCAGGTCAGCTCAGCCACCTTTATTTTTATTTTCATCTCTTTCATCACCTTATGCATTCTGGTATGCTAAATTTTTATGGTTTTTACGGCCATTATACCATCACATTTATGTTTGCACTTGATCATCTTTAATCTATGTAATAGGCTATATCTTTAAGCTATTGCTTGCCAATTTTTCCATACTGGGGTACAACATTTTAACCTACCATAAAAATCAAATCAACCTTATAGGGGAAAACCATTATTTATCAGTGATCAAATTTGACCCTAATGGGGTAAAATTGCTTATCATGATCATATTTGTCAATAGATCACATTATTATTTCTTATATATTTAGAGATGTCATTATTCTATTCTTCTAATTCAAAGATTTCCATACTTTTTCTCATAATGGCAATGTTTTAGTGTGCAATTTATCTTAGGATTGAGCAGTTTTGAAGCGCACATCTTGCATCCTAAGTTTGGGTGTGTTCAAAGTATGTCACTTCTATTTTTGAATTGCATATTTTTCATTCCCCCCATCCTTGGGGCCCATTATATTCTAATTATATTTTGATCATTGATGGAATCAATGTGTGCAAGCATTAGTTCATTTGAATTTAATCTTTTCCATGGGTTAATCTCACTTTCTCCCTTTTTGAGAGCCCATCCTTTTCTTTTATCCTCGTATGTCCTCTCAAGGGGGCATCATGGGTCATGTCCAATTTCTTATTGAAAACTATTTTCTTTGAAAATACGTTACTTCATCTGAATGTCTTGCTACACCTTCTCAAATAGGGGCAAAATGTAGACATCCAATTCCTAACACTATTTGTGTTGAAATTGTTAATCTTACTCAAATTGTACTTAAATGCATAATGTAGGCCAAAATCACTTAAATGCAGTAAATGGTTCGAGCTTTTCATAAACAAGCACTGATTTAGGATAATGTATCCCTACATGGGGCAATGTATTTTATGTGATTCCTAAATTTTATTGAAACATTTTGAGTCAAAATAATGATTTCACATTTTGGTGATCTAGATCACTCTTTTCTTCTAATTCATATGCACATGTCATGTGCCTGTGTTATTTTGTGTCGGTAACATCCTAAATGGGATCACAAACCATATGCATCTAACATCACCTTATAATTCCTCCTAAGTCAAATTATGACCCAGTAATATGACTTTCTGACCATTTTGATTAATTGTGCACTAATTTCCAAAGAATTGCACTAAAATTGAGTAATCTTAGGAAATTAAACCAAATTATGGGATTAAGTAAAATTTCCATGGATAAAAATGAATTATTCTTTATTGGAAATTATTTATGAATATCTACATCACCTAATGACATGATCAATAGGGTGGCATTCATAAGCCATAATTGCAACAAATATCAGGTTTATGGGCACCCTCGCCTCATTAATGCCCCTTCCTCCCAAATCATTATGAAGATATTTATGGATTTATTATGCAATATTAGATTAAATCATGGCCACACATCTCAATCTTGATATGAATAGTCCTAGTTGATCCTGACCCATTTGAAAAATCTATAAATAGAAGGGCATAAAACATCATTTTAAAGCTTAAATTGTGCAAACCTATAATGCAGAATTCTCTCCACAAGTCATTTGTGTAGTTTGATAAATGATTTATTTGAAATAGGATAGCTTCATTTGATAGGCATAGATTTGATTTTTTATCTTTAGCCTAGATTATGCACGGTGATCTTGAGATGATGGAGAATCTTGGCATACATTGTTGACAAAAAAAAGAACACCAAATCAAGGGACAAAACATGTTTAGAGCCACTTTTGTATGGTGGAATCATTTGGGAAGGTAATATGCATTTGTGCCTTCTTTTAAATGCTTCTTAATGTCATTTACAAACCTTGTTGAATAAGTTGGCTTAGATTATTAGTTCTTATGCATTCTTTTGTGGTTTTCATGACTAATGTTTGAACTAATCCTCTTTGTAATCCAACACTACATCAGAAACCCAAACACAAGGGAAGAAGAATAGAAACGAAATGGAGGATATCATGATAGACTATAGTTTCAAAGAGGACACAGAAAATCTACTAAAAGAGTCTAACATAGGAAATGAAAGAAAGCAAAAGAAAAACAATGAACGAAAAAAAAGGACAAAAGAGAAAAATGCATGGGATCTTCAAAAGCATAATCAAAATTAGACAAGCATGGATGACGATAATGAGACAAGTTTAGAGATAGAGGAGGAAATTATGGGAGTGGTTTAAAACCCAAATCTCAACTCCAAGGAAAACTTTGAAAATAGAAGGAGAGGAGACCAAGTAAGAAGGAAAAAAGATAATAAGAAGCTATGAAAGCCATAAGAGTTGGGACCCAAAAATAAGTAGACACTTTCTTGGTGAGCACCAAGCAGATTAATCCCACATGTTGAATATTATCTCTTGGAACATTAGGTGTTTCAATTCCTCTTCTAAATGGATAACGTTGAAATAGCTAATTATTCAATATAATCCAGAGATAGTGTTGCTACAGGATATAAAATTAGAAAACTTGTCAGATCATAATGAGAGTCTTTTAAGGAAATTTAAAAGAGAAATGGTGGGGTGTGATGCCTTGAGTACTGTAGGGGGCCTATCTTTCCTTTAGGAACCAAATTTGGTCAGTCTTGAAACCATTCAAATACATAATCAATACCTCATTTGTAAGGTGGAATCTCGAAGGTCAGGATTCAACTTCTACCTTGTTAATATTTATGGAGTCCAAAAAAAGGAGAGCCTAATAGCATATTGAATATATAATCAAAAAAGGTGAAAAATATTTCTAGATCATAGGGGGATTTCAATACTATAATTTTATTCCTTAAAAAAGAAAGGAGTTTTTAGAGATAAAGACAATATTTTAAAAGTTTTATGGAAAGATCGGATCTATGGGATCTAAAACCAAGAAAAGATGGTTCGCTTGGAGATATAAAAGATCAGGTAGAGAACTCATCCTCAATATATTGGATGGGTTATTAGTCTTCAAAAATTGGTTAGAACATAAGAAGATCTTGGATACATAAGTGCTTAAAACCTCAAGCTCATATCACTAGCTAATTTCCCTTCACTTCCTACAATATTAAAAACTAATTAGAATTCCCTTTAGGTTTGAAAAGATGTGGCTGGAGCACCCAAAATTGGATGACTTCATCTCCAGGCTATGGAAAGCCCTAAATAATAAATATAGGACCAAAATGTTCATTTTCTTCTAGAAAATGAAAGGCTTTAATAGCTCCCTAAAGAATTAGAATCATCTCATCTTCAAAAATATATTTTAGAATAAAGAAGACTTAATTAAGAGAAGTAGTGAGATTCAGGGGTTAAGAATGATAGCCCACAACTCCATTCACCTACTTGAGTAAGAGGAAGAGGTCACTAAGAATATGGAAGAAGTCATTAATAAGGAGAAAATCTACTAGAAGTAGAAGTCTACCATAAAATGGCTGGAGGAAGGAGATAGGAATACCAAGTTATTTCATTTGTCATGTAGGATCAAAAGATAAAAGAACTTTATCCAAAAGCTTGAAACCCTAGAAGGGGACATCATAGAGGAATTGAATCAAATTAAAGATTACATGGTGAGATACTGGGAAAACATGTTGAAGCAAGATAATGTGGAGAATTATAAAGAGCAAGAATCCATTGAAAGTCAAATCCCTTATTTAGTCTCTCAACTGGATAATAGAATCCTGGTGAAATACATATCTTTAAAAGAAGTTAAGAAAGTGGTCTTTGAAATGGCTAGAGATTGCTCCCTTGGCCCAGACAGATTTTTAGCATTTTTCTATCAGCACTTCTGGGATCTCAAAGGAGAAAATATTTGAGAAGTGGTTTAGGAATCAAAGGACTCCTAACAAATGTTGAGTGTAATCAACTCCACTTTTCTCATTCTTATCCCTAAGAAATTTTATAGTAAGACATCAAAATATTTTTGACTGATGTCCCTTTGTAACATGATCTATAAAATCATATCCAAGGTTATTGCTAATATACTTCAACACATTCTACTTAAATTAGTCTTGGAGAAACAAGGAAGCCTTATCAAAGGTAGACAAATTATAGATGATATTGTCACATCTCATGAGATCACACACTCTCTTAATGATAGTAAGAAAATAGGTATGTTGATAAAATTAGACATTTCCAAGGCATTTGATAAGGTCAATAGGACTTTCTTCAATAGGATCCTCTAGAAATTTGGTTTCAATGAGGAATGGAGAAACTAGATACAGAGTTGTTACTCTTCACCCAAATTCTAAATGATGATAAATGGCTTTATGAAAGGGTATTTCCATTCCTCTAGGTGTCTCAGGTAAGGTTATTTGTTCATTCTCATGTTGGAAGCCCTTGGAAGAAGCATAGGATCTATAAAAGAAAAAGAAAAAATAAAAGGGATCCAAGTCTCCACATGTGGATCTGCCCATACACATCTACAATTGTCGATGATACAATGATGTTTACTCTCCCAAGACTACAAGAGATTAAAATAATAAGGGATATGTTTGTCATCTATGAAAAATCTTCATGATAGTCAATTAATAGAAGTAAGTCAAAAATTTATTTCGTTAACATTTCACCTAAACTTCAATTTGTCTTCTATAGAGTTCTAGGTTTTGAGAAGGCCCTTATCCCTAACAAATACTTAGGATTTCCTCTTTTTAAATGGAAGGGGGAGAAAATCATTTGTAACACAATCATTGAGAAAATGAAGAACAAGTTAAGCAATTAGAAAGGCAAATATCTGACGTATGCAGGAAGAATTATTCTCATCATGATAGTCCTTTAGGCTATAGTCACACATTGGTCCTCTCTTCTAAAAAATCCTACTAGAACTCTTTATAAGATGAATAGAATTCTAAAGAACTTTTCTGACAAGGAATAAAGGACAAGGCCAAACTTCTTCTCTTGGCCTAGGAAAATATTTGTAAACCACTATCTGGAGGGGGTGCAGAAATAGAAACATGACTAAGGCTAACTTGGCTCTCCTAGCTAAGTTAGTGTGGAGATTGGGACTAGGCCCTCTGAAGGTTGGTGTGAGTTTTAAGAGCAAATTATTTGGATGAAAATATCTAGATAGAATATTTAAAGCTAAGGAACTCTCCACTAGATCTGCCATCTGGAAAAACCTAAGAGAGGCTAGAAAGTTCTTATTAAAAGGTCTCTTCAGATAGGTCAATAATGGAGAAACCACTAGCTTTTAGAAATATATTTGGATATCACAAAACCCCCAAAAAATGGAACCAACCTTCGAGTGTATCAAATAAGATAACACTAGGTAATGGGGGTTTAAAGTGAAGGATTACTAGGTTAAAATCATGGAATTGGGATACAAGATCCTAAACTAGAAGACTTTCCAAAATCCTAATGGTACCTAGAATGAACCTCAAAAGAAACTAAATGGTATCCTCCAAGGTTTTAGGATTCTAAAAAGATATTTGATAAACTATATTAGAAAAGGATTAGGGACCTACTCAGTGAAGGAAGGTTTTGCTATACAGATGGCAGATAATCCTAGGAACCCTGATAAATCCATTTAGAATAGCATATGGAGCTCAAAAACACGGCTGAAGGTGAAATCCTTCCTATCTTTGGCTACATATAGAAATATCTTAACAAGAAAAAATATAAAAAATAAAGGTTTCCAAGGCCCATCAAGATGTGTCTTATGTTATAACAATGAAGAGACTATAAAGTACCTCCTATTACACTATAGGTATACCTTGGATCTTTAGAATATTTTCCTTAAAAAGTATAATCTAAGATGGACCCTAAATGACAATCACCTGAAAGATTATCAAAGCATCAAAATATTGAAAATTCTGAAAGACATCTGGGACGTGAGGCTAAGTATCTCAACCTAGAAGCTTTGGATCGAAAAAAATATGAGAATTTTTGAAAACAAGGCTAGGCATAAGTCTCAAGATAGAGTTTGGGTGGAAATTAAAGCCACCATTAATCATCTAATTGCCTCTAATAAATAACAAAATAATAAGGAAGCTAACCCAGAGGAAATAAGGATACTACAAAATTGGGCCAAGATCAGAAGAACATATGACACCATGAAGTTGAGCAAGAAATAGAGAAACTAAATTATAATAAATAACATGAAATGGCTCCCTCCAGAATAGGTTTGGTTCAAATTTAATTTTATGGTGCATCAAAAAGTATTCATGGTAATTCAGGAGTCGGGGTCATTATTAGAGATCATAAAGGCCAAGTCATTGCTTTTGAGGTGGTTTCTATTAGAATCAACATGAATAATGTCACTGAGTTTAATGCCCTCATCCTAGTGATGAGGTTGGATTTGAAGGAGAACATTAATAAAACTGAAATAGAGTGTGATTCACTTATTATCATTAAAGTGATCAAACATAACACAAGTTTAAACTGGAGGATGAAAATAATAATAAAAGAAGTAAAGCTAATCTGGAACCATTTTGAGCAAGTAAAAGTGTGACACAGCATATGAGAATGAAACAAAGATGCAGATTGGCTAGAAAATTATGGTCTCTAATCCAAATCCAGGAATAATAAAGGAAATATGAAAAACATCTCTGAAACCTAGGAGATGGAGAGATTAAAGGAAATCATTTTTAAGGAATTTTTAAAATAATGAGAACTCAGAGTGGTTCAAGTCCAAAAAAGGAGGGTGACTCTAAGAGGGAAAGGAATATTGTTAATCTAGAAAATAGTAAGGAAAATAGTGGGATTGCATGAAACATGCATGCAAGTCCATATTAGAAAGTGTGCCTAAAGGATAGACTTGCATGCAAATTCCTTGAACTTGCTAAAATAATACTTGTTCTTTTTAGAAAGTTTGTTTAGGCTAGATTCTCAAAGAGGAATTTAATAAGTTAGCTTTTTTACTAAATCTAACTTCTTGTTGTATTTGTAAGTTGCCTTATTGGTACTTTTGATATCCATAGAATTTTTAATTATCAAAAATAAAACTACAAATTATTATAATTATTAATTAATATAGTATTATATTTACAATAAATTTTAATGTCATAATATATTGAAAATTCTTATATAAATAACATTAATTAATTTAATTTTATGTTTGTAATAAATGTTAACATTAAATACATTAGAATTGTTTATATAAATAACTATAATTTATAATATTTATATATATATGTACGATAAATTATATAATTTATTTTGAAAAGTTGATGTTTTTATTTTTTAATCAATCATAACTAAATTTATGTATCGTATGCAATTTTCATTATACTCATATTTTTATTTTTGTATTACATATTTTCTCCCTCATATAAATTTTAACAGCATGGCAACTAGGAGTCATAAAAATGTAATTATACCAAATAAGACTCTGACATGGTCTTTGAATGTTAAACAAATACAATGTGAAGAAAATTTCAATAGAAAATAACTTTTCATTCATGTTATCCATCATAGAATTCACCACCTTTATTTCATTGATATAAAACAAAAATTAATAGAACATTTTTCATTTATAGACCGTCGTACAATTTTCATTACACAGTTTAAAACCAATAAAATGTACTCTAGAGGCATTGGTATCATATATGAAAATGTTGAGCATGCCTTAAAATATAAACCTACCCATATGCTAATCCAAAATGGAATCCATGTTCCCAATCCCAAGTCCTAATTGCATTGTCCAAATAGAGCAATTTTGTTTTGAATTGTTAAACAATTTAAACTAGCTTGATTTTATTTTAAAGTTTATATGTCAACAAAAATGTAACTTATCACATATATGTATTGAACTTTGTTCTTTTGTATTGAAAATAACCCTTTTATAGATTTATTTCATATAGGTTTTACATTGTATATGGTATGGATAAGAAAAATACATATAATATTGTAATAAATACTAAAAATTGGAAACTGTTACAAGGTTGTTTGTTATTATCATTCTCTTTGTATAATTTTATTTATATTTATAGATTTATATTAAACTTCATTTATTTATATACTAATATTTGCTTTTGAATTTTATTTTGTTTTATATTTATATTTTACAATTGTGCAACACCAAAAAACAATGTATCTATGACCTAGAATTCATATTATAGTGTTTTTGTTTTTGGATATCTAGAAAAATTGAAATGTTGCATTTCATATACTGTCTTTAAACATTTGATAAGATATAGATACTAGAAGCTAAAATACACTTCCACATTTAATTTTCATGCATTATTTTGTCTTGCTTGCACTTAATAAAAACTCACACTCATTGTTATTTTTATGATATTTGGTTTTATAAGAAGGTATCTGCATTGATTAAAATTTATTTCACCTTTTCACCTATAAACTAACTTTAGACTTCATATAAAATGCACAACCGTGGAAAATAAATTGTTATTAACAAAGTATTACGAATGGCATCTGAAGGAGAATGCATGTAATACCACATACTACAGTTACAAATTTAAATCCTTACAAATATAAATAGACTACAGAGGGTAGATTTATTAAAGAGAGAATTCTATATACTTACACAAATGCTAGTGGTACAAAGCAAGTTTTTAGTTGCAACATCATCGACAATCAAGGATATGACATCATAGTGGCTTCTTTCAGCCAAGTGGAAAATATATTCTTAAATCCAATTCAAACTAGAAAAATATACTCAATTTCTAATGGTAATTTGAAATATGCAAACAAAAAATATAGCCACTCAAAAATTCCATGGAAGATCATCCTTGAAAATAAAATACACTTCTACATTTAATTTTCATGCATTATTTTGTCTTGCTTGCACTTAATAAAAACTCACACTCATTACTATTTTTATGATATTTGGTTTTATAAGAAGGTATCCGCATTGATTAAAATTTATTTCACCTTTTCACCTATAAACTAACTTTAGACTTCATAAATATAGCCACTCAAAAATTCCATTGAAGATCATCCTTGAAAATAAAATACACTTCCACATTTAATTTTCATGCATTATTTTGTCTTGCTTGCACTTAACAAAAACTCACACTCATTATTATTTTTATGATATTTTGTTTTATAAGAAGGTATCCGCATTGATTAAAATTTATTTCACCTTTTCACCTATAAACTAACTTTAGACTTCATAATAAATGAAAAGCCGTGGAAAATAAATTGTTATTAACAAAGTATTAAGAATGGCATCTGAAGGAGAATGCATGTAATACCACATACTATAGTTAGAAATTTAAATCCTTACAAATATAAATAGACTACAGAGGGTAGATTTATTAAAAAGAGAATTCTACATACTTACACAAATGCTAGTGATACAAAGCAGGGTTTTAGTTTCAACATCATCGACAATCAAGGATATGACATCATAGTGGCTTCTTTCAGCCAAATGGAAAATATATTCTTAAATCAAATTCAAACTAGAAAAATATACTCAATTTCTAATGGTACTTTGAAATATGCAAACAAAAAATATAGACACTCAAAAATTCCATGGAAGATCATCCTTGACATGACATCCTCTGTTAAACATTATTTTGAAGAAAATCTTAGTATTCTGCTATACCAATTCAACTTTAAAATAATTAAGGATATCAAAAATGCAACTAAAAACACAAAGATTGACATTATTGGTGTTGTTTTATTTATTACTATTGCTTCTATTTTCATAAGGTCATATGGAAATTCATATATGAAAAGAACATTAATATTACAAGATAATTCTAAATATATTATTAAAGTATCCATTTGGGAATAAAATTGTGATGAAAAAGGAAAACTTTTAGCTGATTTGTATGATTCTGAGATACTACCTATTTCAATTCTTACTGTGGTAGGAGATTTGAGCTATTTGATTAAACTATGTAATTTAATCACTCAAACATCAAACTACTAGGTAAAGTCTAGAGCCCTTAGAACTAAATACAACTAATTGAATAAACTATTCAATTCTACACTTAAATCCCAAAGCTAAATGCTCCAAACCATGATTAAATGGATGTATAATCAAGAGGATGAGATTGATTACCTTAGACTCAAAAATTAGACATTATGATGGCATGATTATGGATTTTGATGATTGATTGAATTAGCATGGATTCTTCATGAGCTTGGTAGATTGCTAATTAGACATGGATTCCTCACTTGATTTCTTGTCGATAATATGGATATGAAGGATTTGTGGATTCATAAGTCACCTCCCATGGAAGGATGAGGTTGTTTAAATAGAATTTGGAGGGAGAGATCAATGGATGAGATTTGAAATTTGGATGTGGGAGATCAAAGGTTGAGGATTAAAAGGAATTTAAAATTCCTTAGAAGCCTCTAGATTTGGAGGCTTCTAGAGAGGATGGATAAAAATAGAGAGGATTATAGAATCCTCCAATTCTAGAATCTTATTAAGAATTAATTAGGCTTAGGGATGGATTAGATAGGGATTATGTAGGTGATTAGGGACTAGGGGTGTAGGATAGCCTAGGCATAGGCTAGTAGGTGGGTCATTGGGAATTTAAAATTCCTAAATAATAAGTAAGTGGGGATTAAGATGGGATAAAGAAATGATTAGGAGAATTAATGAAGAAGTGGGATAGGACTAAGGTTAGTGGATAAGAAATATTGAAGGGGATATTAGTTAAATTACTAGAAAAGGGTGCTATTAAGATGGAATTAATGGGATAAATTAGAATAAATGAGATAGACAGAATTAGTGTCGACTAATAGTAATATTAGTGACAATAATGTAGGTGAGTGAATTTAGGTGCATAAATTTTATCCCTCTTTGAAAGGTCATTATGAGTGGATGAAGTGGAAGGATTAATCGTCTTTCAAAGAAAAATAATGTCATGGATTAATGTCAGTAAATGATGTTAGTGGATATGATGCCCCCTTGAGGGGACATATGGGGAAGAATGAGATGGATGGCTACTCAAAAGAAGAAAGGAGGGGTGGGATAAGAGGTGTGAGATAGATGATGAATATGATGAAGTCAACTTGAAAATGAGTTATAAATTAATGATTCCCCTAGCAAAGACACATGCACAAGGAGTAGAGATGACAGATGTCATGGTTGTTGACACATCCCAATGGGGAATCAACTGTAAGATGATGATGCTAAGACTAAAAGGTTGAAAGATTTAAATATATCCCAAGTAAAGATGCATGTAAGGGAGATATATTAACTAGGATAAGATGATGATTTGATAAGACTGATGATGGGTGTAGCTCAAGGCTGAAGTCGAATGATATGACAATTGAGATAAAAAAGAATTAAATCAATGAGCCAAAATGTGATTATAACAATGATGTACCTAACAAGTTTACATTCAAGGGAGAGATATATGATAAATTAACCAATCAATGATTGATGGAAGAAAAGATAGAGGTTATGATTTGTTGTGCCCAATTGACAGGTATGGGCGATTAATGAATAGATTAGGGAGATGGTTGTGAGGATAGTGATTGATCAATAGATTGAGTGATGAATGATTGATATTATAGATCAAAAATGGGACTGATGCAATATTAGGGGATGGTGGTTGAGCTATCTTTGGGCACAAAAAATTGGTCAAGTGTTGCCTATATAGTCGAGAAAGACCTTAGGCTAATGTAGTTCTGACTCGGGGATAGAAAACAATTGATGTAGTAGAAGATGATGATGATGATTAGTGATTAGAGGATGATGTTTGTGATTAAAGGATATGAATCAAATGATTATATGAGGATACAAGATTATATGTTATTTGGATGAGTCGAGAGGATTGGATTAGTGATGGGAAATAAGGATGATTAGATAAACGATGAGGGTGTAGAAGGTCAAGCGATCATAGTTATCATAAGGCTCGTCATAGTCTAATAAATCCAATAAATATAGCACTTGATAGTATGCCCCATGATATAAGTATGGCCAAGAGGTCTTTACACCAAATTATGTGGGCAAAATGTGAACTCTACATCATCAAAGGTACTTATAAGCTTTATCATAGCTTTAGTGTCCTCATAACATCCTCGTTCATTGCCCAATAGATAAAAAGAGACACAATGATAATAATCATAAGACAAACAATATATATACATGATAAAAGACATATAAACAAATAAAACAATAGAGAAGTAACACACATAAGGATATTCATACAATGTCATAATGTCTTGTCTAATGATGGGATGAGTGATTGGGTTGGATTAGCATGATCATGATGGGATTGTGGATGTAAGTAGACCTGGATTTGGATAGGATGACTAATGATGATGATGAGGATTGGGAATGTATTTAGATAATTATAGATTTTGGACTTGGATTAGACTTAGATAAGGATAATAAGTTGGACAAGGTATGGATGTGGAATAGAATGGGAATGTGGAATAGACTAATGACAATGATATGAATTTGGGGACCTGGACTAGGGTTAGGATAAGGAGGATTCATATTTAGGATGACGAGGTGTGATGAGGGATTATGAGGTTTTGGATACTAGTTTAACTAAGAAATCAAATCTAAAAGTGGTCAAAGAAGGATTATTAAGATGACTAAGGGTTACCAAAAGATAAAACCCTACAAGAGTCCAATCTAACAAGAAGATTAGGAGATGATGGGATCAAATACCTTTCATACTAATAAAATAGTGATTGGATGGGTGCAAGGTATGAATAAGCAATGATAGAGAAGTGATAGGTGCTAAACTAAATTCTTTGACAAAGTTTGGTCAAAAAGGATGATGATGAAGATATGGGGGGATGGATGACCACTAAGATTTGGTTCCAAGACTAAATGTTGTATTCAAAGGTGACAAATGTAGAAAATATAAGATGGATATTCAAATTTGGGTTGGGATGGATGGTATGGAGATGGTTGTGGTTAGAGGATTGGGCATAAGACAAGATACCATGTACTATTTTTGGCTTTTTCAAATTTTATGCTTTTTAGGTTTTTTAACAAATTTTAATTTTTTGGACTTTTTGGAATATGTATATACACTATATAAATGGTTTTAATATCAAATGGAATACCAATCCTAATAACTAGGATAAATACATATGGATGAAATGATGGATGGGATAACAAAAGGATGAGGGTGATGTCAAAAATGGGATGGGGACCAAGGAAGAATGGACTATGGATTTCTAATAACCACATCGTGAAAGAAATAGATGGTTAGTTACTTGAGTGTCCTATTGGATGATAGGCCAAGATGATTCTAGAACATTTCTCAAAACACCTTCCACTTCTTTGTGAAGGTAAAGGCAGGAAGGAATGTGATATGTTAGGAGATAATGGGTTGGACTAAGGGATAAGGGTGATATAGACAAGGTTGACAAGGGATGAGACCAATATGGATGGATTAATAAAGGATATGGATGGATTTTTCCCCCAAGTATTAAGGTATAATGTGGATAATATATTATTTTACCTTGACATTGGAAATTAGTTTTCATCGTGGTATTGGACGAATGAATTTTTTTTTTAATTTGAATTTTGGGCATCTTGATTTTTTGGATGTGGGTATGAGATGCAAGATGAGGATGTTCTAAGATATTTAGTCAACACATATTTAGTATATTTATGATGCTAGGACCATGCGATTAATTCTAGGTTCTTGGATGTCTTTGTGGCCTTTATTGATTCTTGACTTAACATCCTCCTGATGTTTTAACTAGGCATCTATGTAACCCTTACGAGGTATAATGTTTCCCATGGATTTGAGATATGATGTTGATGGGATTATGTCAAAACTATTATGATGGGATATAGGATATAAATGAGGGATATTATCATGATGGATCATATGATAGGATGGGGAATGGAAAGGAGGTTTGAAAGTTACATACACCATTAGATATGGTAGAGGGAATTATCTAGATTGATGTCATTAGATTAAGGGATCCAAGACCTTTTGATTTTTTTCTTTGTTGATCCAAATATTAAGTGGATGGTCAACCATATGATTATTGCTTTGGACATTCATTTCATTTTTTGATTGGGTTTGACTTTGAATACCCCTTAGTGTTAGGTTATGGGCTTCACCAAGGGAGATGTATAGATGATTTTGATTTTGACTTTGGCATTTCCCTAGTCCTTGATTTTAGGCTTCACTAGGAGAAGATATTTTTTATTAGGTTGATTATTTGACTTTGCTTGTCCTTTACTAATGGGATCAAAAATGATTTGATCATGATTTAATGAATTTTGAAATATGGTTTTGTACCTTTATATTTGTGGCATAGATGCAAGTTCTGATTTGTTCCCTTCATGGAATGGGATATAGGGATTATAGAGGCAAGGTGGATGATTAATGTTGTGTGAGGGATTAAGGGGATAATGGGTAGCATAGTCCTCATAAAGGTCACTAGGAGCCCTAACATCAATGCTAGAGAGGGTGTCTTCAAGAATATCAAAAGGATCACTAAGATAAGTTATAAGGCACACATCCGATCTAGGATCAAATCCACTCTAAAAATATTTGACAGACAGCCTGTAAAAACTTAGTTTTAACTTCATCATCTTGATTGGGATCAAAATATATGTGTAGTCACTAGTTGTCATGCAAATTAAGGGATGATGTTTCTGATAATGAATCTGATTTAGATGTTGGTGTTGAATATGATCCTGATTTAGATAAAACTAGTATCGACTTTGATAGCATTATGTTGCTAGTAGAAGAGTGATGGTCTGTAATTGAACTCTAGGGTATTATATGTGATGTGTGAGAGGGAGATGATGGAAGAACAATAGACTGAGCAAAGATAGGCCCATAAAAGGAATTATGGGCTATACAAGGGCTAAGTGTATGATAAATGGACTTGTGTTTGATAGAGGATTGGTCAATGATAGGGGGATTATGGAAGAGGGGTAGGATGTCTTGACCTTGGCTTGGAGAGGGAAGGGCTTGATCATGAGTAAGATCTTGGCATTCCTCTTGGTGTTCACCCAGGGATGAAGATTCATTTGATTCATCCTCTATTACTATGTCACCATGATCGATGAGGTCTTGGACATAGTCTTGGAAATCATGACATTGATTATTGATATGTCCCCAAGTTTGGTGATAAACACAATATTGATTAGTGGTATATCCAAATGGCTTAGGTTTGATGGGATCAAAATGTCATATGGGTGGATAAACCATCATGTTAGTGTAAATTAGTTGTTATAAAAAGGCTACCAAGGACATAAGAAGGGGAGTATAAGTACCCTCTTCACATTGTGACTTAGACGTGGAAGCATTGGACTTTAGATCAGATGGTTGGTGATGTGATTGGGTGGATGGACTGGTAGTAGATGAGGTATCCACGATTGGATTCCCTTTGTTAGTATAAGAAGGGGTAGATGATTGACTATAATGAGTAGATGGAGGGTTTGACTGTGTATGAGTATGGTGTACTGGTAAAGTGAATTGGTGGGGGTCAAGACCTTTAAGAAATTGGACACCCAACTCACGGAGCCACAAGAAGATTGCCCATGGTTTTTCATTGATATATTTATTAAACAATAAAATTTATGAATTGGGAAGGCCATGACTGAGATGAAGTCAACTAGAAGGTAGATTAGAATGGGATGGGGATGAGGGTCAATATGGGACTTGATTGGTTGGATCATTGGATGTGAGAGTGTTGGAATGGGATGGTGGTGTCATATTACTAGGGGATGATGAATTTGACAAGCTTGGATTTTCTTTGCTAGTAAGATGAGGGATTGGTGATGGATTAGGATTGGATAGTGGATAAGTATGAAGTAGAGATAATGGGTTTGGGTAGGGCTAGTGGATGGTGGAATGGAATGGGATGAGGATAGGGGTTGATGATGGACTTGTTTAGGAGTTTATGTTAGGCTTATGGGGTCAAAATAATCAAGAAAGTGAGCACCTATCTTTCATAGTTGTAAGAGGAATTCATCTTTATTCTCTCTGATGTATTGATTGATTAGGGTGATGACATCAAGGAATGTTGATATTGATTTTCAAGAGCCAAGGGTTGGAGATTGCCATGGACCCAAAATTTTGACATGGTTATTTCTTTATCATGAATTTTTGATGATGGATTAAAGGATTAGTTTGACACAGAGACTCCATAAGCTTCCTAGATTGCTCCTTATGTAGACATGAAGGTTTTATGGATTTATGAGATTAGCTCCCATCGAGGGATGAGGTTGTTTAAATAGATTTTGGAGGAAGAGATCAATGGATGAGATTTGAATTTTGGATTAGGGAGATCAAGGGTTGAGGATTAAAATGAATTTAAAATTCCTTGGAAGCCTCTAGATTTGGAGGCTTCTAGAGAGAAGGGGTAACAATAGAGAGGATTCTAGAATCCTCTTAGGGATTAATTAGGTTTAGGGATGGATTAGATAGGGATTATGTAAGTGATTAGGGACTAGGGGTGTAGGATAGCCTAGGCATAGGCTAGTAGTTGGGCCATTGGGAATTTAAAATTCTCAAATAATAGGTAAGTGGGGATTAAGATGGGATAAAGAAATGATTAGGAAAATTAATGAAGAAGTGGGATAAGACTAAGGTTAATGGAGGAAGAAATATTGAGGGAGATATTAGGTACATGATTAGAAAGGGGTGATATTAGGATGGAATTAACGAGATAAATTAGAATAAATGAGATAAATAGAATTAGTGTCAACTAATAGTAATATTAGTGATAATAATGTAGGCAAGCAAATTTAGATGCATACACTTACAATTAAAAAAGGTAAAATTTAAACATATAATGGAAAAACAATAAGGACCAGCTTAGATATACAATTATTCATCAATCCAGATATACCTAGGGCACATGAGATGAGGAAATGCTATGAATAAAAGGGTGCAAACCTGCCAATGTCATCACTGAGTAAAAGTATTACTGAACATAAAACAATTTTAGACATCCAAAAAATTAGGGGTTCTAAAGAAATCAATTTCATTTAAATTGGAAGCAACAGTTATACACATTAAATTGACAATTTTTTGTTTTCCTACTTGCATTGCTCTACTTAATAATATATAATGTAAAAAAAAATGATACATCTTGGCATTGTCAGAAATGTAACATTGATGTATAAGATTACGAATATAAATACACATTAAATTTCATATTAGAAGACATCATAGGTACAATATGGACCACAACATTTAATGATGTTGCTACTACAATTATGGTTGTCACAACATAAGATCTATAAAATGTATCATCATCTCCTTATGAGGTTTGGAAAATAGTCAAAAAAGTTCTCACAAATATCAATTCACCATGGCAATAAAATTGGAGACATACAATGATAAAGAATAGATGCATTGTACCTTATTGAATGCAATTCGAGATGAATCCACATCACAAAATTTATATTTAATTGATGCCTTTGATGTGATATAGTGCATATGTATTTATATATTCAAACTACTCAAATTTTGCATGTATCTACATATATGCAATTTGTGAATAACAAAATAGTTTTTTGTTTTTACTGTGTTTTCATTGAGCACTTTCAAAATCCCACAAACTAAATTGCCTGTCGTCTTACAATTACACTGGTAGTGGTATTCACCTATAGCCACAACTTCTTTGTCTTGATATCTATATAAATATTAGCATTTTTATCTATTGGTTACTTTTAAATAGTTACATCTCTACATAATATATTATTTTTACATGTTAAAAAAATAGACTCTACATAGCTTTTGTGACAAATGCCAACATTTAATTATCCTATGATGATCTTACTTTATATGTTTTAATCCTTTAAATTAAAATTCATGAAATGTTTCTAATTTAAATTATACTCGTGTATCTGCTTTATAATGTGTGTTTACATACATGGATTTTTTAAAGTAATCAAATAATTTTGCTATATTATGTTTTTATAAAATGTTTTAATTAGCTATACATTCACATTTACACTCATAATGTTGTTCACCTTTAGTTGCTAAGTTATCATGTTTATGTGCATATAAATAACTTACATCTTATCTACTTCACACATATAGTATGTGGATTTTACTTTTACATTCGTTGTATAATTGTAATATTAGTCCTCGCTTGTAATTAATTTTTTACATTATAGTTTTTTATATTAAAAATATTCGACTCTAAAAAAATTTAAAATTCACTTAGCATTTAATTTTTCCTTCATGGTAATTGCAAACATCCATGGAGAATGAGCTAACAAATAAAATAAAACATTTGACTTATGAACGACAAAAGAATGAAATAAATTATAGGCGATGGCTTAGTTACCATACAGAAAAAAAAACTATAGACCCCACACTTTGTGATCTCTCTATTGAACAACCTCACAAGAAATTATGTGGAAGGATAGATTTACTTTCTTCTATACATGCATGTTTCATCTGTAAGCAACTTTATCTAGGTATTAAGACAAGGATTTTTCATAGTGAACATGTTTCTTATCAATATATTGTAGAAAAACAATAATCATTTATCAACTTTTAATAATAAGGACCTAGGTATATAGCCTAAAGTTATATATAAACTCACTCAAGTTGAGGAAATGCTTTTTGCACGAGTTAATCCAATCTTACAAGTAATCCATGTACGCGGTGGATAATACAAATGCAATAGTCACACTATTAGTTGTCCTCAAGATAACTTTTTTATTATTAAGTTTATCCCGCGTTGACCCAAAGATCTTGACATTTTGGTGATTAAAAAAATTGGCTTAGAAAATAAATCATACAATTATTTTATAAGTAGAACACGTGTCATGCAGGGATTAAAATACAAAATGGAGAAAGACCCCTATTATAGAGATGTTCAACTTGATCATCAAGCAGTTTTTGTAATCCTATCTAAACTTATCGATGTATCATTTGCCCTTTATTATATTAATGTAGTCATGGGAGACATGCAAATCAATAATATAGACTTCAATGAGGACATCTATACATCTATGAATCCAAAAAATTATCAAACTTCATATTTTGTAGCATATCTTCCAAATGCATGAAGAGAGGTAAACTAAATAAGAGATTACGTAAATGATGCCAATAGTAGTCTACCATCTGTAATGAATTATCTAGATGTTAATAGGCCACCTATCAATGTATACAACATAGAGGGCTTGTTTTCTATGGCATTTGCTTCTCTTTTCCCAACATGAGTTGCCATGTATCAACATCCTCATATTAGGAAAGTCTAATTGCATGAATATGGTATGCACTTACTTTGATACAAGGACAACTGGTTTGGAAACCTTCCATATTTATGCTACTTATTTTTAAACCTAATCATGTGCCATCGAAGGGAAAGAACATCAGTAGTATTTTCAAAAAAAACATTGAGGATAATTTGCCAATAACTATTTCAGACTTGCAGCAACATCTAACACAACTACTTGATGCAACTATTATGGATTAACTAATGCATTTTGGATCAACACTTATAGATACATGATCATTTTGGTCCAAGTGCATAAATGAACTAATATATATAATCACACAATTGGGATCCACAACATTGTTCTTTATCTTGATCGTAATAGACACCAAGTGGCCAGATCTACTTAAAGTCATGTCAGGCACCCCTCTAGGTCTCACAAATAATGGTAATCACTCAAGACCCCAAAATCTTATTGCAAATATGCATCTTTCATCTTCATACATGGATAATATATGTAAAATCTTCTATGAAGAAATACTAGATAAACATCTCCATAGCAAGGATTATTGGTACATGGATTAATATTTAACTTATATTTGATTACTCTAATTGTAATAAAAACTTATAAACTCATATTTAGTAATTTATATTTTTACAATCAGGCATGAATGGCAACACAGAGTATATGCACACATCCCTAGATTTTTACAGTTAGAAAATGCACCCAACATGGATCCATTGAATTGGGAATACCCTTCTCAAGTGGATTTTACAAGGTTATTGTTTGATTTCCATGTGACAACATGGAATCCATGCAAGAATGACAAAATCCATAATAGAATACATTGTTGCAGTCTAGATGATCTATGCTTGTTCGCCATGGAAGAAATTTTTGGTGCTAAGGCTCAAAAATATTATGAGGATCTTGTATATCGGGTTCAATGTCACACTAAATGGAATGAATCAACATGTTTTCAAAAAATGGGTGTTGCTCTACAATGCAAATATAAATTAATCTGGCCATTAAAAGTGATTTCAAGCATGTTTATCACAAATAAAGGCCACAAGACATACCTTCCATCACATAATAATGAAAGTGTTAACATCCAAAATGCAAGCATGCTTTCAATGTGGTGCTTAAATGTTGATTTCTAACCTTTTTGTCTCTTGCCACACTATTCTCAAATATATAATAAAGTATGCTACTAAATTTGAAAACAAATCTAAAAGCTGCCATCATATGTTAACTAGAATATCAGCTATAGTTGTAGTTGAATGCCAAATAATGATTTCATGCAATAAATCCTCACATAAACCATTTCCAACCATGACATAGGTGCATAGGAGACATGCCACATGCTACAAGAGCTACCTCTAATGGTTTTTAGCAGAACATTTGTTACCTTGTTTGTTAGCAAAACAAGTCTTAAAATGTGTTTCTAAATGCACATATGAGGGAGGAAATTACATATTTCATTGATGCATATATAAATCACCATTATTTTCTAGATAGATTGCCACTCATTGAGGCCACCTAAACATGGTCTTTTAACAAAAATAGAAAATTCAATAACTTGAAATATAGATCAATTCAAGCAACATGTGAATTTTTCTATTTTTCAGAGCTCCTATTGTACACAACCATTATGTAACATTGCAATAGACATTAGTTTAACTATGCATGACATTATTGCACATTGGGAACAATTCAAGGATTTTTATGTTCCATGGCATATTGAGCAGATCTTTTTAGAAAAACCCAATAATGTTAATTCAAGCAATGATGCTAGCAACACTTAATAACATGTACAGGTGAAACTGGAAATGCATGAGTGGGAAATGTTGTCTCGCATACACCCATTGGGTGACAATAACATAAATAACATTGACATGCTGGGGATATGTGACTTCAACACTCACCATAACTAAAATCATTATGAGGTGTTGCTCAACCTAAACACAATAACACCACAATTTATAGATTCTCATCTCACAATCAACCAAAATACATATGCAGAGGGCACAAGTGAACCAATACCATTTGAACTATCAGGTAACCAAAAATTAGCCTTTAACATTATTTTATATCATGCTCAAAGAAACACATAATATCCACCACTCAAAATGATTATACAAGGAATAACATGCACATGTAAATCCTACTTGATTAGCTACAACAAATATATCATAGATGTAATTGTAGGGAGAACCAAATCTCCTCTTCTTCTTGCTCTAATTGGTGTAGCAACATTTAACATAAATGCATCAAAAATACATTCAAACCTTCAAAATCCTATCCATGAAATGAAGGCACTTAAAAGACAAGCATTGATAATTTTCCAATCAAAAATGAAACACATTGAATATGTACTCATTGATGAAATGAGCTTCATAGGCCCAAAGATGCTTAGCAATATAGATAGTTGATTTCATGAGGCATTTTATCAACATGGTAACAAAGATTTTAGAGGTTTATCAATTATACTTGGTGACCTTGGATAGCTTCTCCTTGTAAATGGTATACTAATGTATGCATGAAAGTCATTTGGCCACACCCTTTGGTAGGTATTCAATACAATAGTAACATTACACACAAATTTTCACCAACAGGGATGCATACAAAATCAATTACTATTTATAAATTTAATGAACAACATCAGAAATGCAAATACAAAAAAATAAGACTATAATATGCTCATGTCAATAACATTGTCCTTCATGCATCTATAAGAATAGGAATATTTTAAAGTGTCAAAACATTTGTATATAAAAAATAAATTGGAAATAATGCATAACAACCAAATGCTAAAATACCAAATGCTAAAATCATTAAACATTCCAATAGCAATATGTAAAGCAGAACAGATTAAACAATAGATTATACTAGATAATGACACTCAGCTCAAGTAAATTTTGCTTCTAAGTAAAGGACAAAATATTATCTTAGCATCCAATCTATGGGTGAAAGCAATGTTGGTTAATGGAGCCATTGAATAAATATTTCACATTGTCTACCACATAGATTCTTATCCACCTTCCATACCCATGTATGTGGTTGTTGGCTTCAACAAATATTATGGTCTCCCATGGGACATTTTAAATCCAACACATGTTCCAATTCCTCCTATTACATAGGTTAATCGCCACCAAATTCCCATTAAAATGGCATGGGATCTAACCATACAAAAAACACATGGGATGACTCTCCATAAAGCAACAATAGATACTGAAAACATTGACCATCAATGGTTAACCTTCATTATCATTTCAAGAGTACGCACCCTATCTAATATTTATATCAACCCCTCATTTTTATTTGATCACAATGCTATAATGAAGGATAATGTATATGCTAATCTATGAAGAGTAGAGGAAGCAAAAATCAGTGTAAGTCCTCTTCCTATTCATTTGCAGTAACTATAGTATTTATTGATAAACATAAAAAAATACATTTCCAAAGCGTTTGTTTTGCTCTTTCCTACTCCTTAACTGCTTGGCATATATATATATATATATATATATATATATATATATATATATATATATATATATATATATATATATATATATATATATATATATATATATATCCCTCCTAATGTTCCTTGCACCATTGGGGAACCTACTAGTAAGTATTGGTAGGAATCTCAGAATACAATATATATTTGATAAAGCATCTTTGGTCTTTATTTGTGTTTTCTAGAATCTACAATCCCCATACCACAATAAAGGTAGCCCATAGCCTAGAGAGCTTTGTAATAGAGGTTGTGGATTATTGAATAAGGGAGACATTTGTAGCTGTGTAATCCAAATGATAATCACACCTACATCACAATAAGGCAACCCATTATATTGGTATCAAACTCTACGTAAACAAAATGGCATCCATAGGGTTTACATATGGTAAAATGATGGCCATTGTTGGGTACTGAAACATATCACTATGTAGAGTAAAATAGCCCTAAATGTTTGCTTTTAAGGTTTCATATATTATATTATGTTAAGTAAAAAATGTTATAAAGACTTTTTAAATTATGAATATATTTTCCACCCAACTATGAATGGGGTTTTTAATGTCAAGTATCGGTACTCCAAGGGTCAATTTCATGTCATATGTTTAAAAATTGTATATAATGACCTCTTGTGATAATATTGATTTGATCATAAAATGTATAATGAATCAGACATATGTATGACATAAGCCGAAACCCATATGAGCTTAGGTTCAAGTATCATACAAAGTGTAGTTGAATATGAATAGATACCCCTTATATGAGGTTTCTTAGCCTAAGGTATCTTGAGCTTTATAGTGTATTCCCTAGAGAATGTGAGCTCTTACCAATTTATCAATTAAAAAATCACCATTTTGACACGGTAGATCAATCCACTAGAATAAAGATTGAATTTAAGAGGATTCTTAAAATCCCTGAACACATTGTCCCTAAGTCCCACCATCAAACCACATACACTATGCTTCTATACAAATTTCTTCATGAAAAAAAAAGAGATAAAATATCAAATTCAAGAAAATGGGTTTGGTTTTATAAGTCTTCTTGCTTAATGGTAATATCAATGTGGGTTTTCCTAAAAAATAAGCACATGACATATGTCTGGTAACATCATCAAATATTTGAAAGAAAAATAAAAACAATTCATATATTTCAAGATTATATTTTCAAGGTGGGTTTCATGTTTAGTCAAAACTATGAAAGCACGCTAGTGTATGTTTCTTTGTATCATAAAAACATAGTCAACTCGTATATTTCAAGTTTGAATTTTGAAGGTGGGTTCAATGCTTTCTCAAATATTTTGAATGTGTGTTTTACTATGTGATCATGATCTGCAAGCATTTTATGCCATTACTATAGAGTTTTTTTTAATATAAGATTTTCATATTTTGATTGAAAATATATTGATGGAGGAAGTGAAATTGAAATTTATAATCAAAGTTTAAATTACCTATTGCATAGAATTTTATATCCACTAACATAAAAACTCGACTCTTCATCTAGATTTTTATATGCTTTTATTTATAACATATTTATGTGGTTGTTCCTAGAAGGACTATTATGCCCTTATCCTATGGCATGTCAAGGGATATGTGTGGCCAACTTGTGGCATACATAACTCATTTATATTCTCGTCACATTTATCTTGTTTTTATTATGTTGGCCTATGGAATAACCATGGCTAAGTAGACTATATATAGGAGGTAGTAGTTAGTCTTTGAGGATCATATTGCAATTTTTCTTCTTATTGTATTGTTATGGAGGTTACCGCCTCAAAGTGGCTCAGTCATAATATTCAAGTTTTCTGCTCTTTTTCAGATTTTTGTTGTGACTTTATTTATTATGTTCTTAATTTTATGATATATTATTATATTATTAAGAATCATCTAAGTAATTTCATTAAAAGTGGTATCATATCTTTGATTTGGAAAAGTTTTTGTGGCATGACTTTTTTAGATCTAGCATCCCGAGCACTAGAAGGTTGAAAAAACATAACTTGTGATCCAGGAAGAATTAATTTTTTTGTCATCATACTTGTGTTTGTGATTTCTTTTAGAAATAAAAAGATTGTAAAAAAAGTCTAAATTTTTTTAACCTCATGCAAATTAGCAGTCATTGAATTTGTCTTTGCGAGACAATCATAGTGGTATATTCTACTAATACATTTTTGGGGGATGAAAATATTCACCCTCATACACATTAGTAGTCATTGGATTCATCTTGACAAGGTGATCACAATGGTATCATCTACCAATACACTTTTTTTAGGGCAACAACCCTCCTACGGTTTGTGCATGGTTGTGCCTAACACTCATAGACATAGAAAATGGAAAGAAATGCCTAAAACTCCTCACCAGAATGACATAGAGTCCATAACTTTAGATCTAAGTATTTCAATGGTTGTTCAACACCTTCAATCATAATTACATGGCATGGTGCACAAAGATGATCTCCATGCAGTTAAAGGGGAAGTCATGGGGATGAGAGGGGAGATGAATGGCTTAAGGGATTAGTTGAAATAACTAACTAGGCAATTAGCCAACCTTGTAGCTCAGCCTTTGCAAAATAACTCTCTACCACTCCAATTTTGGTCTTCCAATCCAAATAATTTTAGCACTAATCTGGGCTTGGAGTCGATATTGCCAAAAGTGGACTTGTGCAGTTTGATGGTAAGGATCCGCTCACATGGCTTGTTCAAATTGAAATTTTATTTGATCTGCATCAGACTCCCTATTTGTAAAAGGTGGTCATGGCCTATTTGTATCTGGAACCTAAGTAATTTATTTGGTATTGTTGATTGTGTGATCAAAATAAAAAGAAGAGTGTCCTAATTTCATGGTGGGTAATTTATAAGGAGTTGCATCTCCACTTTCATAAAAATGTCTTTAAAAAATACTTTAGCGAACTATCCAATCTATGCCAAACTAAGACTGTAAATAATTACATTCATCAATTTCAGAATCTCTCCTTACATGTGGCAAGTATTAATGAGTAAAATTGGACTAACCTATTTTTGGGTGGCCTCAAAGATAACATCTAATTATAATTTTACATATTTGATCCAAGTAATATATTTAAAGCCATAACAAGGGCACATATGGCTAAGGAAACATAGCTGATCAAATGAAGACATTTCACTAATGTCTATGAACACACTTTTTAAGCACCATTTTTTTCGCAACCTACAAGATTGACCCCTCAACAAATTGATGGAAAGTGTGCAAAAGGTATATGTTTTGGATGTGATAGTAAATGGATCAAATGACATTGATGTGATGAAAAGAAGTTATTTTACATTGAAGGTGCCAATGAGGAGGAAGTATATGATGAGGCTTCAAGTGCAAGTTTGGAAGAACCCAAGGATGCATATGAAGATTCTCAACCTATTATTTCTTGTCATCGATTTTTAGGGATTAGTACTCCTCAAAATGTCAAGGTGGTGGGTTCCTAAGAAAACAAAAGGTGACTGTGTTGGTTGACTCTAGGATTACACATAACTTCATCAACAATAAGCTAGCTACTCATTTGAACTGTTTCATTTACCCAGCTCCAAAATTTCAAGTCATTATTATAAATGGTGGTACCATCAATTATTCAAAAAAATGTTATAACATTAATCTTGTTATGGGTGACTACTTGTTAGACTCCCCTATGTTTGTTATTCCCATGGGAGCAGTTGACATTATTTTAGGAGTACAATGACTCACCACTTTGGGCACTATTGATATGAATTTCTAAGAACTATTCATGAGGTTCCATTCAAAAGGCAGGACCTTTAAACTATGTGGATTATGAGTTAAATTTTTATAATTGGCTAGTTCCCATCAAATGATGAAGATTCTTATAAAAGGTGTTGAGGGATTTGTGGCATGCCTGTTTTCTATAAAAGTTCAACCAACCAAGGATTCTACACATCTTGATTTGCAAAGGGTGTTGGATAACCATTTTGTTGTTTTTACGGACGTGCCAAAAGGACTTCCTCCAAGCCATGTGCATTATCATGACATCACGCTCATTCTAAGAATTACACCACCCAACATTAGACACTACAAGTATCCCTATGCTCAGAGAGTGAAATTGAAAATATGGTATAGGATATATTGGAAGCAGGAATCATCTGACACATTCAAAGTGAATATTTCTCCCCTATAATCATGGTGCAGAAGAAGGATGACACTTGGAAGATGTGCCCAGACTATAGAGAAATCAATAAGTACACCATCAAAGATACATTTTCTATTCCAGTAATTAATGATTTGCCAGATGAATTGTATGGTGTTTTTTATTTTACCAAGTTAGATATTCATTCAAGTATCGTTATATTCAAATCTGTGATGAAAACATACCTAAAATATCTTTCAAAACTCATGAAGGCCATTATGAATTTATGGTCATGCATTTTGGCCTCACAAATACACCATCTACATTTCAGAGTTTGATGAATATTATTTTTAGGCCATTTTTTAGAAAGTTTGTATTGGTATTTTTTTATGATATCCTCATCTACAACAAAAATTGGGAAGACCATCTGAAGCATGTGAAACATTTAATTTTAGTTATGGAACAACATCAACTTTATGCCAAACCTTCCAAATGTGCTTTTGGTGTCCAATAGGTTGATTACTTGGGTCATATTATTTTACATGGAGGAGTGAAATTTGATCCTAAAAAAATCCAAGCACTGATGGAGTGGCAAGTTCCTAAGACCCTCAAGAATCTCTGAGGATTTATGGGGCTAACTAGTTACTATCATAGATTTGTCAAAAATTTATGGTAGAATTGAAGCCCCACTCACCTCTTTGTTGAAGAAAGACTCATTTCAGTGGATTGATTTAGGTACCAAGGCATTTGAATAGTTGAAAATGGCTATGTGTACAATTCCAATTTTGGCTACTCCTGAGTTATTAAAAAACTTTTGTTTGTGGAGTGTGTTACATCAAGATATGGCATGGGAGTTGTACTCATGCAAGAAGGCAGAACAGTAGTATTTTAAAATCACTAATTAAAGGGAAAGAATAGGCTAAAATTAATTTATGAGAAAGAGATGATGGTTATTCTGAATTCAGTCAAGCCATGGAGACCTTATCTGATGGGTCTTCACTTTTAGGTAAAGACTAAACATGATAGCCTCAAATATTTTTTGTAATAACAATTGTCATCTGAAGAACAATAAAAATGGATAACTAAAATGTTAGGCTATGATTTTGAAATAGTGTATATGAAAGAAAAAGAGAATGTGGTGGCAGATGCCCTCTTTTGATGGGATGAATTAGTTGAGGCATTTTTATGTGCCATGACCATGTGGCAGGCAGATTGGCTAGAGGAAATAAGATCAGAATGGGAGAATGATAATGCTACCAAGGATTTGATTCAAAATTTTCAAGAAGGTTCCAATGAATATTAAAAAATTACATGAAAGGGAAAGCATTATGGTAAAAATATATATTATACCTTTATGAGCATTTTCTCCTCAAACATAAAATTCTTCAAGAACTTCATGACTCTCCACTCAGAAATCACTCCAAATTTTTGAAAACATATCATTGAATCAAACAATATTTATTTTGGGAAGGACTCATGGGGGATGCCCAAAAATATGTTGTAGAATACATGATATGTCAACAAAACAAAGGGAAAACCATTAAGACACTAGGGTCTTTTGCAGCGTTTAGCCATCCCTAGTCAGCATTGGGAAGAGGTTTTCATGGATTTCATTATTGGGTTACCGTGGTCTTTGGATAAAAATGTTATAATGGTAATTATGCATCAAGTCACCACATATGTTCATTTTTTTCCCTATCACAACCTTTATTTCCAATACAGTAGCTTATACTTTTCTAATTATCGTCTAAAAATTTCTTGGTACTCCAAGGATCATTGCAAGTGATCGAAATGCCATATTAACTAGTAATTTTTGGACTAAATTATTTACATGTTTGGGTACCTAGTTGGCTCATATTTCATCCTATCATCTTCAATCTGATGGACAAACAAAGGTACTCAACAAATGTCTAGAAGGGTATCTCCATTGTTTTATTTTTGATAAATGATAAAAATAGGTTTACTAGCTGCTACTTACCAAATGGTGGTATAATACTTTTGTTCACAGTTCATCTAAATTGTCTCCTTTTGTGGCCTTATATTAATATCACCCCCCATACATCACTTCAACCTTGAAGGTCCATCCCAAGGTTTGAGTTGTTGAGAAACACATTCACCATCAACAAGAGGTCCTCAAAAAATTTAGCCATGGCTCAGAATTGCATGAAGCAACAAGCAAATCAACACCATAGTGAGCAGTATTTAGACATAGGTGATTGGGTATTTTTGTGATTACAGTTATATAAGTAGATGTCTTTGAAGTAGTATAAAAATGATAACAAGTTGTTCCCTAAGTATTATGGCCTTTATAAGATCTTGCAGAAAATTGGTAGTGTGGCTTACAAGTTAGAATTCATCCATTCCATTCGCATACATCCAATATTCCATGTATCTTGCTTGAAGAATGTGGTTAACAAATATTTTTTACTCAGACTGAGTTACCTGGATTAGATGAGGACGGTCGGGTTATTTTGGAGGCTGAAGCGATCCTTCAAACATGCACTAAGCAACAACATATTAGAGAAATTTAGGAGTATCTGATCAAATGGAAGAATCTACATTATGAAGATACAACATGGGAAGATGAAATTTTCCTACAGAAACACCCAGGTTTGAGTTAACATCGAGGAAAACATTATTTTGAAGGGGAGGGGCATGCTACAACCTTATCCTATGGCATGTCTAGGGATATGTGTGGCCGATTTGTGACATAAATACCTTTTTTATATTCTTGTCACATTGATGTATGTTCTTATTAGGTCGGCCTATGGAATAACCATGATAAGTAGACTATATATAGGAGGTAGTAGTTAGTCTTTGAAAATCATACTGTGAATTATGTTCTTATTGCATTGTTGTGGAAGTTTTCCTCTCAAAGTGGCTCAGTCATAATACTCAAGTATTCTGCTCTTTCGCCAATTATTGTTGTGGATCTGCTTATTCTATTTTTAATTATGTGATATATTATTCTATTATTGTGAATCATTTAAGGTTGGGTTATTCTAGAGCTTGAAGCGATCCTTCAAACACGCACTAAGCAACTACAAACTAGAACACTTTAGGAGTATTTGATCAAATGGAAGAATCTACATTGTGAAGATTCAACATGAGAGGGTGAAGTTTTGTAACAACATCTGGTGTTGAGTCAAAGTTGAAGACAACATTATTTTGAAGGGAAGAGGCATGCTACGCCCTTATCCTCTAGCATGTCTAGGGATATGTGTGGCTAACTTGTGACATACATACTTCATTTATATTCTTGTCACATTTCTCCATATTTTTAGGTCAGCCTATGGAATAACCATGGCTAAGTAGACTATATATAAGGGGTAGTAGTTAGTCTTTGAGGATCATATTATGAATTATGTTCTTATTGCATTGTTATGGAGGTTGCCCCCTCAAAGTGGCTTAGTCATAATACTCAAGTATTATGCTCTAATAATGGAATTCATTATGAGGACATAGATCTTGTTAATACACGATGTTTCAGATAAATTTAATCATTCAAATATTGCTTTCATGGATTCACATGTAACCAACAACATGTTGAAGAGGAACTAAAGTAATTCAAGATTTGAATTCAAAGGGATTTATAAATAATGGTTATGCTTTTAATCATTATTTTTTATGGCATTAAATTACACACAACATTATCTACACAAAACAGATTTGCACATGCTATAAATGTCTTCAAAATTTACTTCAAATATTTCAATTTTTGCAATTTAATTAGGATTGATTCATTTATCTGCCAATTGTAGTGTTGAAAATTTTTGGAGCCTTTGTCAATCCTCCCAACAAGAAACTTTAATTAATTTAGTAGTTTGAATCTCTAGTCTATACAGTGGTTGAAGATAACCAAATGGTTGAATATCTAGTTTATAGGTATTGAATCTCACCATCAGACATCCTCATGCTTGCAATTCATAAAATTTTATGAAATTCAAATTCAAATTTTAGTTGATTTTCTTGGATTTGGAGGGATTACTAAAAAATTTGAGAGATTTTTCAAACTGTGTTTCAATTCTATATTTCTTGAAAATTGGTGACAATTTTTTTTTGCAAGTATCAGGGTTAATGGAGTTGAAGGTGCAATAGTTGTGCATAAATGGTTGAATATATAATCTGTAGGTATTGAATGCTACCATCGGATATTCTCATGCCTCAATTTATAAAATTTTATGAAATTTAAATTCAAATTTTAGTTTTTTTTTTGGAATTTGAGGGATTATTAAAATTTTGAAGAGATTTTTCAAATTGTACTTCAATTTTATATTTCTTGAGAAACGCCAACACTTAATATTTATTTTATAGGTACTAGGTTTAACAGAGTTGAAGGTGTTATAGTTGTGCATATATGCCCTTGTAAATGAAGTTGGTGGAGTTAGATCTTGAAATCAAATCATTAGATTTTAAATTCAATAGAATTAAAACTCTGAATATTATGTTTTAAAAGTAAGAGATAAGTAGTCATTTACATTTACTATTAATGTGATGGTTATATGTACAAATCAATAATTTATCAATAAATGTTGACACTTACTTTTTGCTCACTCCCCTGGTGGAACAAAGGTTAAAGAGGGAAACACAAATTCAAATTAAAATCATTGGTCTATGCTCAATGTAACGGTTGCCTCATAGAAGGACTTCAATCCCCTCTATCTGACTCTGATTTCACTAAGTCTATAGAGGAGAATGATTGTTACAATCAGTTCTTGGCTTCACCCTCTAAGCATTCTGTGTAAGATCCTTCCCCCTGGAATTTGAATGTGTCTTATGGTGTACAGTTGGATAGCATTTTTGGTCTACACAGGGGCTTTTTATCTCAATCTAATGGTTTCATCGACACCCTAGTGGATATTCTTGATATAAGGGATGTACGACTTTGACATCCCTCAGTTACGTTCACAAGCTATCAAGCGATTCAATTGCTTTCTTTGTTTAGTGATTTGAGTGAGCGCAAGTCTAAACTAAGCAAAGTGTTGGAAAGCAAAGTCATGGTTGCCTTGGTCCAAGTTAAGAGTGGGCAGTGGGCGTCTGCCTGTACTGGGTTTGTACAGGGGTGTCATAGACAATTCTATTGGTTTAGGTTTCATGAAGCGGGGACTGGGTTGTCCTAGGCAGAGAGTAGCCAAACCTTGGGAGGGGATTGTTTGTTGTAACCATTTGAGTAGTCGCCGAACATTATCGGTTGTGCCTGACTCGGTGGTGTGTGTGTCTGGTTTGTTGGCTTGTTTATTGTACTTTGGACCGGATTGTCCTAAAGAGTAAATAAAATACATGTTTTTCCTAATTGTTCTTGTGCTGTGTGAATGCTCTTGTGGTTAGAGTCGTTTCCTATTCTTTGCAAGTGTTATGTTATAAGCTTCTGCATTTAATCTGTTGAGTTACAAAAGCATACCATCATCTTGTGTGTGTGTGTGTGTTTTGTGCAGGTAAACCTGAAGGCATAGTCTGTAGTTCTCACCAAGTTCTATCACAATGAAGGATTTGGGTGAAAGCAAGCGGTGCCGCACAGTTCCCAACTGAGGCGCGTTGGCCCCGTGATAGTTGGTATCAGAGCAAAAGTTTTGTGTCTTGTTTGGGTTGTGTTTGCCTAGTTTATAGTCTTGTGTGTTGAGTCTAAGTCAGTATGATAGGTGAACAGTCTGAAGTTTTGTTGGAGTCTACAACTGGTAGAGGCAGGGTTAAAAAATAAAGGTGAAGGTGGTGGTGATCGACATAAGAGCAAGGGAAGGTCTGATGTGGATAAGAACTTTGTTGAGCAAGTGAAAGCCCAATTCCATGACTGGGATGTTGTAGTGGGCACGAGGTTTATCAAACTCGAGGAGAAAGTAGAGACCATGGATCAGACCATCAAGATATTGACATAAAGGTTGGAGGATAGTGGTGCGTCTCATGCTAAGTTACAGGATGAGGTGACTATGTGTCAAGCGATGATACTGAGTCTTACGAGAGCACTTGGGTCCAGTTCAACAACTATTTTGAAACTCCCCAAGTTGAAAGAACCCGAATGTTACGATGGTGCGCGAGATGACCATCTTTTGGAGAATTTCTTCAAGGACATGGAGGAGTACCTGACAGGGTTGGGAGGACTATCAGACGCACATGAGGTGCATGCTATGATAAGGTATCTAATGAGTACGATGAAGGTTTGGTTTAGAACCTTAGCGAATGACATCGCATCAGGGGGTTCCATGAAGAGGTTACACTCCTGGGTGGATCTAAAGAAATCCCTTGGGGATCAGTTTCAACTAGGTAATACAACATGATTGGTTAGGATCAAGTTGTGTTAACTGAAGCAAATGAGGAAGATGAGGGAGTACATCAAGTTTTTCCAGAGCCTAATGTTAGAGATAAAGGATATGTCTGAAGCAGATAGGTTGTTTCAGTTTATGAATGGTCTTCAATCATGGGCTAAGGTTGATCTCCGTCATCATGAAGTGTCAGAATTCAATGAAGCAATTGCCATAGCAGATCAACTCTTCGATTTTAAGGAAGAGTCCTCATCCAAGAACACCCAGAGCTCTAACACTTCAAAGGGAAAGAGTGTTGAGAAGAGTTTGAGTAGTTTTTTGAGGAACCCAGGGGGCAACCAAGGAGGGAAGACTACTCAACAATCGTTAGTGGGGTCTCAGAAGTCCAGTAGCACATCCAAAGGTGACGGGAAGAAGTCACAAGGTGGAGAATCAGGTGGTAAAGCTCGGTTGAAGTGTTGGACGTGTAGTGGGGATCATTACAATCGAGATTATCCAGAATGGCAGAGGGTGTCAGCGGTTCAAACGACGTAGCCAGATGAACAAGGTGAGCAAATGATGTGCATGCTCATGGGGTTCAATGCTATGGAAAAGCTTGGGTCCAAAACAACGAGTGGAGAAAGTAACCTGCATGGGTTGAATTTTGTGGAAGTGATAGTTAAGGGAAAGATCATCACGACACTCCTGGACACGGGTGTGACCCACAACTACATTGCAATCTAGAAAGCCAAAGAGTTGGGCTTCCAGTCCTCCAAAGGTACCAGGCGGTTTAAGGCAGTGAATTCTTCAGCTCAATCTATTCTCGATTCTGCATGGGGTGTGGACGTCAAACTCAGGGAGTGGAAGGGAAAGTTGGATCTGTCCATGATCAATATGGATGATTTTGACTTAATACTGGGACAAGAGTTTATTTGAAAGGGTAAAGTGGCAATTTTTCCCCATCTTGAGACTTTATTTATGTTGGATCTGACGTAGACGTGCATGGTGAAGACAGTGCAGAGGAGACAGACGGGAAAGACGCAACTGTGTTCGACGATGAGTATGCAGAAGGCTACACAGAACAAGGTGGAGCCCATGTTTTTGACAGTGCTTGCTGGTGGTTGGGATGATGAAGAGGGGCAACAAGTCCCTATTCCAGCAAAAGTGAAGAAAGTTATTCATGAGTACCAATATTGTATGTCTAGCTAGTTACCACCTTATTTGCCACATAGAAGAGCCATTGACCATCATATTGAGTTGGTTTCGGGTGGAAGTCCTCCAAGAAGGGCTTCGTATAGGTTATCTGGGCCGGAGATGGTTGAGTTGAAAACGCAGTTGGAAGAGTTGTTGACTGTGGGTTATATTCATCTGTCGTGCTCCCCATATGGAGCACCAGTACTATTTCAGAGGAAGGTTGATGGGTCACTTAGGCTTTGTGTGGATTATAGAGCCTTGAACAAGTTAACCATCAAGAATAGGTATCCTCTACCCCTAATTGAGGATTGTTTCGATCGCCTATCCGAGGTGAAAGTCTTCACAAAGTTGTACTTGAGGTCGGGTTACTATCAAGTCATAATTGCTCTAGGAGATGAAGAAAAGATGACAATTGTCCCCAGATATGGATCGTACGATTTTCTTATGATATCCTTTGGGTTGTGCAACGCACCAGCTACGTTTTGCACGCTAATGAATAATGTGTTCAGGTGCCTTTTAGACAGTTGTGTGGTCGTCTACCTTGATGACATCTTGGTGTTTTTCAAGAACCAGGAAGAACACAGGGCACATCTTGCGGAGGTTTTTAAGCTATTGAGAGAGCATGATTTGTTTGTGAAGAAGGAAAAGTGTTCCTTTGCCCAAGAAGAAGTTCACTTCCTTGGACATGTGATTGGGGAAGGCAAGATTAGGGCAGACCCAATGAAACCTGAAGCAATCAAGGATTGGGAGCCGCCCAGAGATGTACATGGAGTGTGTCAGTTTTTGGGTTTGGTGAACTACTACAGAAGGTTTGTCAATCAGTATTTGAAGCTTGCAAGTCCGTTGACTGAGTTGTTGAAGAAGGAAGTGAAGTGGGTGTGGTCCATAAAGTGTCAGGAGGCATTTGAGCTTTTGAAGAAGAAGATGACTATGTCACCTATTCTATCCTTGGTAGACTTCAGTAAACTTTTTGAGGTGCATACAGATGCATCTGATTTTGCCGTTGGTGGGGTGTTGATCCAAGATAAACATTCGATTGCATTTGAGTCAAGGAAACTCAAGGATGCAGAAAGGAGATTTGGTTCATGAGAAAGAGATGACGGCTGTGGTAGATTGTTTGAGAAGGTGGAGGCACTACTTGTTGGATTCACACTTCATCATCAAGACAGACAATGTGTCAAATTCTTTCTTTCTAACTCAAAGCAAGTTAACACCAAAGCAAGCAAGATGACATGACTTTCTTGCTGAGTTTGATATCGAAATCGTGCATACTATGAGCAAAGATAATGTGGTCACAGATGCACTCAGTAGAAAGCAGCAGTTGGCAGTCATTGCAATAGCATCAGCTAGTCCAGTTTTTACTCAAGGAGAGAGTAAGGTAGAAATGATAGGGGAATTGATGGAGAAGATTCAGGAAGGTTTGGTTCATGATCCTCAAGCTGTGGCATTGGTAGAGACCGTGGAGGGATAGACTTAGTTGGGCGGGAAAAATAGGTTCAACATTTCAGATGGGATGTTGTGGTTTGCCGAGAGTCGGGTTTATGTTTCGAAGTGGGGGAGCTTGCGCAAAGATTTGATAAAGGAGTGTCACGATTCTTTGTGGGCAGACCACCCTAGGCAGAAACGCACTATGGCTCTTTTGGAAAGGGGCTTCTTCTTGTCGAAGATGAGCAAAGATGTGGACGAGTTTGTTCGTTCTTGTTTGATATATCAGCGAGACAACCTTGAGCATCGGTTGTCGAGAGGGCTTCTCCAACCATTGTTTGTTCCCGTAAGGCCTTGGGCGAGCGTGAGTATGGATTTTATCACCGGCTTGCCGAGTGTAAATGGAAATTATAGCATCATGGTGATTGTTGATAGATTTTCCAAGTATGCCACCATTATTGCATTTAAGCAACCTTGTGGTGCAGAGGAGTTTGCAGGGTATTTCTTTCAGAATGTGGTGAAGTATTGGGGTATTCCCTTAAGCATCATCTCGAATAGAGATGCTCATTTTACAAGTAACTTTTGGCAAGAGTTGTTTCGGTTGGTGGGAACAAAGCTTTTGTTGTCCACGAGATATCATCCAAAAACTGATGGCCAGATAGAGCGGATCAATGCAGTGTTAGAGTCTTACTTGCAACATTTTGTGCGGAGTGACCAGACAAATTGGCCAGATCTATTGGACATAGCGCAATTTTCTTACAACAACGAAAAGAGTGAGTCAAGCAAGTACTTGCCATTTGAACTCACGACGGGCCAACAACCTTTGTTGCCTCACACGGTGATTGCTGGATACTTTGAAAGGTGTCTATTAGCTACGAAATACTTGAAGGATTGGCAAGAGCGGGTTGATCTTGCGAGGTTGCATTTGTTGAAAGTGGGAGACCATATGAAAAAGTATGTAGATCAATCTAGACAATCTGCTGAGTTATTTGTGGGCAGTAAGGTTATGTTGATGATGGAGCCGAAAGTGTTCAAAGCTCATCCCGAAATAACGAAGTCCTTAGTCCGCAAGTATGATGGGCCATATGAGATTGTGGCTCGGGTGGGCAAGGTTGCTTACAAACTTATGTTACCAAAACACATGAAAGTGCATCCAGTCTTTCATGTGAGCCAGTTGAAGCCTTTTGTTGTGGATGGTGTTGAGCCAAATCGGAGTTAACCTAATCATCCTCCTGCGAACGTGATGGATAAGTCGGATCGGTAGTTGGAACAAATACTTGAGGTCAAGCCATTGGGTTTTGGTCACGGAAAGAAAAGGGATTTCCTTGTGCGTTGGGTTGCTGGTACTTCAGCAAGCTGGGAAAGGGAAGAGTCCCTTTGGAACTACAAGGATAAGGTCAGGGTGTTCCTAGCCAGGGACAGGCCTTGGTCCCTTGACTCAAGCTTGAGTCTAAAGAGTGGGACCTCCTCTAAGCTACATATGGTGGAGTCTTCGGCGCCGAGGACGTCGCCAACTTTAAGTGGGGGAGTCTATAAGAGATGTACGACTTCGACATCCCTCAATTACGTTCACAAGCTATTAAGCAATTTGGTTGCCTTCTTTGTTTAGTGATTTGAGTGAGCGCAACTCTGAACTAAGCAAAGTGTTGGAAAGCGAAGTCACAGTTACCTTGGTCCAAGTTAAGAGTGGGCAGTGGGCGTCTACCTGTACTGGGTTTGTACAGGGGTGTCATAGACAATTCTGTTGGTTTAGGTTTCATGAAGCAGGGACTAGGTTGTCCTATGCAGAGAGTAGCCAAACCTTGGGAGGGGATTGTCTGTTATAACCATTTGAGTAGTCATCGAGCATTATTGGTTGTGCCCAACTCGGTGGTGTGTGTGTCTGGGTTGTTACCCTGTTTATTGTACTTTGGACCGGATTGCCCTGAAGAGTAAATAAAATATACGTTTCTCCCAATTGTTCTTGCATTGTGTGAATGCTCTTGTGGTTAGAGTAATTCCATGTTCTTTGCAAATGTTATGTTATAAACTTCCACATTTAATCCATTGAGTTACAAAAGTATACCATCATCTTGTGTGTGTGTGTTTTGTGCAATGAAACACTGAAAACATACTCTGTAGTTCTCACCAAATTTTATCACAACAAAAAATTTGGGTGAAAACAAGCGATGCCACACGGTTCCCAACTTAACGAGCTGGGCCCGTGACACTTGACATGTGCAATTTAGCGACGATCCCAATCCCCTGTCCTCAGCTCCGCCAAAATGGAGAGGCATGTCAGCCTTAATGGAATAATATATTGTTGTGCTCAGAACAGTGCCAGCCGCCGGTCACATACCGAGCAATGAGCATAGCCGGCGGCCGCCGATAGATACTTTTAGTTTTTCACGGGCTACAATCAGAAGAGTCTTGAGTTCTGGAAATTAACGGTCGGTAGCTTTTTTTTTGGGGGGGTTTTGTGAGAGAGTTTTAGACCGTATCAACAAATCCAACAGGCCTTTTAATGTTTACAGCTTAAAAATTAAATTCCAAGCCTGTGCACTCGGGCAGGGTTTTGCAGTGTAATGCGGCAGAATTTTTAGTCTTTAAATATGTAAAGTCATTTTCCAGCTTGTATTCGTCCGTGTCCATAGCAGTAGCCAAAGGGTGCGTACTGCGTACTGAAGAATTTAAATGCCTTTGTCTAAATATAAGCAGTACTAACATTGGGTAAGATTTCAGATCAAATTTGAGGGTCATTGTCAAGTTAGAAAAAGATGGGAAAAGGACCTCATGCTTCTCATACGACCCAATGGGCATGGGGTGATTGGACATGTTTATTAAAATATTAATTTTGAAATAATAAAGTCGTATTAACGGACGTTCAGCTTGTATTTAATAATAGCTTTTATGAATCAATTAAAACGTGTCACATAGGTTGTCTCATATTGAAACACCATTCACATATTTTAAATTTAAATTATATTGTAGAAAATCAGTACAAGATATATTTTTCTTTTCAATTAAATACATAGATTAAAGACATGTTAATTGACAATTTTTTTAATAGAACATTGACATATGGTATGCTGCATTTATTAAACTTTAAATATTGGATGCATGAAAGGGGTGAAAATTGATAGGTTATACCTTTATTTTCGGTTTTACATTGTACATGATAGAAAAAAAATTCAATAAATTATAAATAGTTACATGTTTAAAAATTAATAGATAGTATATTTTCAAGTCCATGTTCATTTAAATATATAAAAATATAACGACTACTAATATTTATGAGAAGGGAAACACTTGTAATATGAAAATTTGTTTGATTTATTTTACAATTAACAAGTCCATAAAACTGGTAGCTTGCGATCAACAAAAATCTCATTGATAGGGAAGGTTAATTTGAAATTTTAAGACCATTATTTGTCCACGTTCTACATAAAACAACAGCGTTGGATTGGATAAATGTTTCATCTTTATAAAGTTTATTTCCCATCTTCGGAAATTCACTGACACATTTATGTGGATCAATGCGATGTAGGTACGCAGATGCCTATTTTGAACCGGCCCAACTAAATAGATCCATGTCAGTTAACGCGAAAATATTTTTGTTATCAAATTCTTCACGTGAATGTCACGCATTCCCATCCCGTCTATTAATTTTAATTTCCTTAGACATGAGGACTCTATGGTTAATCCTTCTTAGCAGGGCGAGATGAAAATATTAACCAACATATATATACGCATGCTTTTTAACTTCCATTTTAAAAGTTAATGATTAAATTATTTAGAGAAATAGATAAGAACTATTAAAAATATTAATGAACATATGCACATGATATTATTTGTAATTCATAAGTAATATGTTATATTTTTCAATTAATATCAACTTAATCTGTTTAATTATGAATAAACATTTTTTATTGGAGCTATAAATCGGTTTTGGGGTATAAAAGAATTGAAGAAGAATCGGAACATCTTCCAACGAAAAAGAGAGTCGAGGATTTTAAGTTTAAAAGATTCTTTCGAGAAGAGAATCGGAACATCCCCCAACCAAAAAGAGAGTAAAAGTACTAGACTCACGCTGAAGGCACCCATCTTCTTGCGCCTTAAGGAATAGAAGCTTAACGAATCTTGAGTAGTAGATCAAAGAGGGAGTAGACGTAGAAGGACGTTGAGACTTACAAGTCTCCACACTCATGATATGGATAACCAATGATTTTGCAATCAATGAACACCCCTCTGTGATTAAACACACTATCCAAAGAAGCAATAGGTAGAGACGCCACCACATCAACATAGGATTGGGAATGGGTGGGAGGAAGTGCAAGGGGCTTACTACAGGGGTCATCGTTGGCTTAACTCTCATTTCATAGCCTTGAGTTGAAATTTCAACATTATTGCAACTAACAACATGCTCAACTACAGAAACTCCACCCTGGGTACCTTCAAGGACAATGTCCTTGCACCTATTTTGGAGTAAAAAAACTTTCCATAGGCCAGAGACTGCTTCCAACGATGAACAAGTAGCGACTGTCGAATTGGGCAGTGGCTGCACTAGTTATGAAGGGGAGAACATGTGTTCCTCAACATGCCCGATGGAAGCATCCTCCTCCTCATACGCTTTGAATTCAGGGTCAGTTAAGGGAAAAGGAAAGACAAAACCCCCCACTAGATGTCTGTTGCAATTATAGCAAGGAAGAGATTTTAATTTAAATTTAGGTTTCCCTCTCAAACCCTTGTTCCAAGGGAGAACAAAACGCATAAGAAAGACCATCCCACAAATTATGACAATAGTTTCATTGTTCTTCACCTACTTTATTTATTATGTAGGTTTGAATTTTCTAATTGGTCAGGGTAAAATTTAAAACTTAATTTTTAAGATTATAATATTATAAACATTTAATAATGAATAAATTTATTTTAAAATAATTCATGTTTAAAAAAGATATTTGAAAACTTGCACACTATAAACATTATATTAAACTCATATTTTACTAATTATTCATTTTATTATTGATAAAGTGAAGAAATAATACAACTCACATTTTAGATCCAAATTAATGATATTAATTATTAAAAAATGACAATAGTAATATAGTGTGGATCGATTATGATTTAAAAAATAAATGTTAAAATGTTATGAGAGGAAAATCAAAGTTTAAAATTTTAAAATTTGTCTCGCTCTTGTTTTAATAGTTGATTACAGAGGTTTGTAGGGTTGGAAGCTTTTGGATTTGATTCAAGGTTTGAGGAGGATTTGGAGGATGTTGATATGGCAGATTGTCAGTCCTCAGAACTGGAGGAGGTAGTCATTACAAGGGAGTCTAAATCAAATGTTGACAGTGGCAAAGTGGTGCTTGCAGTTTATAAACCCCCTTCAGAGAGTAGATCTGGATTGCAACTGGGTTTTTTCAACTTAGTCAAGCCCAAGGCTACTGATCTGTTGGCATATATGGGAGTTTTTAGAGGGGTTGCTAGCAGCTTAAAAGTGGTGTGGGACCAAAAGGTAAACAACATGGCTACTTTTATGTTAATGATGGGGTTATTATGCCCATTGTTTCTAATGGTAGGGCAAAAGCAATCATTTTGTCTTGTCCACAGTGTTGTGGCTTCATTGCTTCCCTTTTTGCAAGTTTAGAAACTAAGACACTAAAGACAATATGGATTTTTTTATGACTATAAGAATGTGAGGAATTTGTTCTATGTATGTGGAGTCTTTTACAAATCCTTGATTTATTTAGGGACTAATGGGACCACTCCATCTTTGGTGGTTGTGGATACTTGGGTTTGGGATCCTCCCACCTTTGTTATGCCCTCTTCCCCTCTTTCCTTCTTGTTTGAGGATTCATTGTGTCTTTCTTTGTGAAGATTTCAGAGTCGGAGTTCTCAAACCTAGTTATACAGGAAACCGAGTTGGATATTGGCACCATATTATTCTTTGTAAAATATGTGGGCTCTCCTCTTTTGGTTTCAGATATTGCCAACAAGGCCTTGATGGTTTGGGGTTCCATTGCTATTCCTTCCTTCTCAATGCTAAATCTTGGTTTTTTCCAAGTTATTTTCCAAGGTTCCTCTAACCAGGTATTTGTTTAGTCTTTGGGTCCTTGGTTCTTTGATAATTTAAGGATATTTTTGGTACCTAGTTGGCCTTCTTTGACCCAGCTAAGGCAAAAATCTCAAATGCTTCTATTTAGATCAAATTAATCAACCTGTTGCCTATCTTAAGAAAATAGGAACACATCAAACTACTAATCAATCATGTGGGTTCTTTCATGAAACTTGATGAAAGTAATTTTAGAAATGTATACACACTATTTTCAAACTTTATCATTTACTAACAACTCTCTTGCAGGACCTTGTCGAGTTTCAATCTCTTTGAGTGCACACCTTAAAGGGTACACTGAGAAACGCATAGACAGACCATTGGTGCTTCATAAGATTATTGTTTAATCATATAATTCCTACCATTACTTAAACTTCCCTGGAATGTTTATCCATATGATGTCCCCCTAAAATCCCAAAACCCTAAAATATGTCTAAGTTTGAAATATTGAAATCCTAAAATATATCTAAGTATGAAATCCAATAGGACCCTCCAAAACCTATAATTCACATTATAGTTCCTAGAGGTCTGAAGCAACTCTCAAACACACACACACACACATACACACACGTATACATATATAACTTAAAGTATAAGAAGCTATATGGCCATACTTAAATGTCAACTTATAAGTTAAATGTTAATTTTATATATATATATATATATATATATATATATATATATATATATATATATATATATATATTAGCACCTTTCATACATTGATCCCCTAAGTAATCTCCATCCTCCATAGCCCCAAACTAGGTCAGCCACTTTTCCTACTAGGTCAACATAGTCGACCCATTTGTAAAATTTACGACACACATTAAGTAACTAGGCCAACCTAGTTCGACATTGATCGATAACTTTTCAAAATTAGGTCATGGGGACCAAACTTATTAGTTAAAATTTTGGAAAGGTAGGACCTATCCATTGCTGTAAATACAACCTTCATTTAAATCCAAATAGAGAGGAACATTCTTTGTTGTGTTATTACAACTCACAATTATACTACATCTACATTTGAAGGAGCCATTGCTTATGGTTTGCCTTGGAGGGAAGATAGTTTGTCTTGTGGAAGTCTTGGATGAAAAGTAGAAGTCTTTTAGCTTAGAGTTGATTTCTATAGTGTGATCATTACAAAGCCATAGCAATCTCTTGCAAAGCACTACTGGCTAAGGGGGAGATTGAGACTCGACAGGTTCGCTCAAAGGTAAGTATCTCTAACTTTTGTTTTTTCATTTGATAGATAGATATTGCATAAAGTAATATATTTGAGTGTATAACTCCTAGTTTAGATTACCTCTACACTTAAACTTAGTGTAGTTATAGGGTTTTCTAGGCTTTCCATCTTCCACCTTAGGTGATTTAAGCCTCTATTTTCCTACCATGATCCCTTGTTTGTTTTATTTGTTTTAAACCATCCCCCTTTATGTTATAAGATTTCATAACACTAGATTAGATTTCATTTTATACATTCAAAAACATAGCTAAGGTTATTGCATGATATTATTTGTCTATAAGCTTTGGAACCCTCTCCTTTAGTGTTGTGTGATAAGTGCTCTCTTAGTTAGGTTTAACATAACCAATTTGGTCATGCTCTTGATATACAAAGTATTACAATAGATGTTAGTTGTTTCCCTTATCTGATCTTGGATTTATTAAATAAGATACATTATAGATCTATCATATTTTGTCGCATACATTCTAGTGAACCCGACGTGAATCTAAGCCTTACATTTCATTTTTTTCATTTACAGTCAATTAGGTCGTGTTGGTTGACCTAGTTTTACTTTTTGTTTGTAGATTTTGGATTTACAATCAACTAGGTCACACTGGTTGACCCAATTTTATTCTCTATCTGTAAATTTTTTGCTATAGTCAAATAAGTCATGTTCGGTGACACATATCATTTTTTGCATATTTCAATTTTTAGTCTCAGTGAACTAGGTCATGTCAGTTGACCCAATTCATTTCTTACAAATTTTAGTTTTCAATCTCAACAAACTACGTCAACCTAGTTGACCTAGTTATATTAATAAGTTTCCTTCTAACCAGCTTAGTACTTCAATTTTGCCAATTATCTCAATTTTTTATTTATAATTTTTAGTAAGATTACTTAGTTCTATAGATTTATATTATGTACATACTAGTTTCTCCATTCTATTAAAATTGAATCACACAGTACTAAGTTGACCTAGAGGACTTAGTTTTGTGTTTCATTCTCCTACCAAAAAACTAAGTTGATATGTCCGACCTAATTTGATTTTACTTATTTTTGCAATAGTTCAGTAGGTGGCCAACATGGTTCAATAGGTTGCCAACCTAGTTTAGTAGGTGGTCAACATAACTCAATAACATAATAATTTAATAATTATCTCATTGTTTCAGCTTCCAATCAATCAAGAACACTGCATAATCAATGATTTAGATCAGAATCTCACTTATATTATCACTTCAGATGAAATTATTTAATTCCTTCATGTGTTCTTAATCTCAAACCAAATACTACATCATGCGATCTAAATTTTGCATCCTCAAGACAAACACAATGTAATACAGTTCAAGTTACTCACCCTAATCCTCCTTTTGATACCAATATTGGGAATTATTCTCCACCCAAAAATCCTACTCCTCCCATTGATACTGCTCAACTCTTTGATCAAATACTTAAAGAAATGACCAATATGCAACTCATTTATAGAAATCAAATGATGTAAATGCAATATCATATATTAAAAATGGCTAGTCAACCACCTCAAGTCATCATGTCTCAACCAAATCATAATTTTGTCCCTCCTCCTCTCAGAGATGCAAATGGGCATATCATCTCTCAACCTCTCATGCATAACAAAATACTTCAACATCTTCAAAATGAACTTTTAACTCCATTCATTGTATTCATAGATATTGGAAACATTTCTCCAAACTATTACATATAATGGAAATAAGGACCCCACTATATTTTCTAAATCTTTTAGTGATCTCTTTAAGGAATGGGTCTAATCTAACACCTTTGCTACTACTAAATTTCTTGTCAAAACATCCATGGGAGATGATTTATAATGGTATAATAAAATCCCTCAACATTCCATCTTACAACTAGAGGATTTAGTCAATGCTCTAGTTAAATAATTTCAACACAATGATCTTCCTAAAAATAGCCTCAAGCACTTCATCAATGCTATGCAACTACCTAACGAATCTGTTCACCCTTTCATCAAATGATGGAAGTATATAGCTCAAAAATCAAACCATAACACGAGTGATGATAATATTTAAAAACTATTTGTTATTTCTCTTAAATCTTCTCTTGAATATAAAGTTAGGATGTTTCCCCTAAAACTTTAGAAGAAGCCTTAGACCAAGCAAAAATGCAAGATTTTTTTATGAGTCAATTTGAATCACCTCAAGCAAATACTAAGGAATATTTTCAACCATTTTCTCATAACATTGATTCATTTAAACATCCCCAACCTCAAAAGGAAGCATCTAATTCAACCAATTTTAAGCCAACCCACCCTCCCTTGAGTCTAGAAGAACTTAAAAAGAAATTGCCACATTTAAACCCATGAGCTTTTATCCTTCCAAACCTCCAAAGTAGTACAATCCTAATAAGTTTTGTTTGTGGCATGCTACAATAGGTGATTATCATGAGATTTGTTGTGATATTCACCCATTCCTTATTACCTTCTTGTTTGGTCCATATTTCAATCTTGATACTCTTACACAACAACATTATCAAGACTATCTTAAAGCCTCACAATCCCAATCTAAATAATCACAATCACATCAACATCACTTACCTAATGATCAACAACAATTGCCCCATAACTAGACACCTCATCAACTAATGTTATCCAAACCACAGTTGATTCTTCTTCCTGTAACAATACGTAAATGATAGCTAACATGAATAATTTCAAATTGGTGGTTGTGTTCATCAAACCTCAAACTCTCGGGTCACATGAACCCAAGGAGCACCTAGTTCAAATGCATACTCCAAAGCACGTCATAAATAGTTCTCTTTTAAATTATATACCTATTCAGACCGCTCTTACACATCCTATGTTAATTTCAACACCCTCAAAATCCATCATATCAACACATTTACATAAATCTACTTCGGCCAACCCAATGCAGTTCATTCAAACAATTTTGCTTTACCTCATTCCACATCACATGTTGGGGCATTTTGCACTACCCATCCACATGTCACCTCAAAATTTGGGGCATCTTGTGAGCCCATCTCTACATAAAATTAGCCCTTGGGGCTTCATATAATGCCCGCTCAACTTCTACATTGCATAATAACAAACAAATTAAACTTCAAGAAACCTTGAGACACATAGACTTGTATTCACATGCTCATCTTTCATATAGACGTTAGCGTAGGTCATCATTGGCTCAAATCTCATTTCATAGCCCTGAGTTGAAATTTCAACATTGTTGTAACCAACAACATGCTAAACTGTAGAAACTCCACCCTGGGTACCTTTAAAGACAACCTCCTTGCATTTATTTTGGATAAAAAAACTTTCCATAGGCTAGAGACCCCTTCCAACGATGAACAAGCAACTATTGCTAAACTGGGTAACGGTTGCACCAGTTATGAGGGGGAGAACATGTTTTCCTCAACACGCCTGATGGAAGCATCCTCCTCCTCATACGCTTTGAATTTAGGGTCAGTCAAGGGAAAAGGAGAGATGGAACCCCCCAATAGATGCCTATTGTGTTTAGAGCAAGGAAGATACTTAAATTTAATATCACGTTTCCCTCTTAAACCCTTATTCCAAGGGTTAATAAAATGCATAGGAAAGTCCATCCCATAAATTACGATGATAGTTTCATTGTTCTTCACCTACTCTATTTATTATGCAGGTTTGAATTTTCTAATTGGTCAGGGTAAATTAAAACTTAATTTTAAAAATTATAATATTATAAACATTTAATAATGAATAAATTTATTTAAAATCATTCATGTTTAAAAAAGATATTTGAAAACTTGCACAATATAAACATTACATTAAACTCGTATTTTGCTAATTATTCACTATATTATTGATAGAGTGAAGAAATAATACAACTCACATTTTAGATCCAATTTAATGATATTAATTATTAAAAAAAGACAATAATAATATAGTTTGGATTGAAAATGATTAAAATATAAATGTTAAAATGTTATGAGAGGAAAATCAAAGTTTAAAATTAAAAATTTGTCTCGTTCTTGTTTTAATAGTTGATTACAGAGGTTTGCAGGGTTTGAAGCTTTTGGATTTGATTCAAGGTTTGAGGAGGATTTGGAGGATGTCGATGTGGCAGATTGTCAATCCTTAAAATTGGAGGATTGCGAGGGAGTCTAGATCAAATGTTGATAGTAGCAAAGTGGCGTTTATAGCTCATAAGCCCCCTTCAAAGAGTAGATCTGGATTGCAACTGAGTTTTCTCAACCTGGTCAAGCCCAAGGTTACTTATTTATTGGCATATATGGGAGTTTCTATAGGGTTTATTAGCAGCTCTGAGAGTGGTGTGGGACCAAAAGGTAAACAACATGGCTCCTTGTATGTTAATGATGGGATTGTTCCACCCATTATTTTTAGTGGTAGGGCAAAGTGATCATTTTATCTTGTCCACAGTCCTGTGGCTCCCCTACTTCCCTTTATGCAAGTTTAGAAGCTAAGACACTCAATAAGATATGGATTTTTTTATGACTATAAGAATGCAGGGAATCTGTTCCATGTATGTGGAGTCTTTTACAAATCCCTAATTTATTCAAAGACTAATGGGACCACTCCATCTTTGGTGGTTGTGGATGCTTGGGTTTGGGATCCTCTCACCTTTGCTCTACCCTCTTCCCCTCTTTCCTTCTTGTTTGGGGATGTCATTGTGTCTTTCTTTATGGAGATTTGAGAGTTGGAGTTCTCAGACCCAATTATATAGGAAATGGAGTTAGCTATTGGCACAATATTCTTGTTTGTAAAATATGTGGGCTCTCCTCTTTTGCTTTTAGGTATTGCTAACAAGGACTTTATGGTTTGGAGGTCCATTGTTATTCCTTCCTTCTTAATGCTCAATCTTGGTTTTTTCCAAGTTGTTTTCCAAGGTTCTTATGACATGGTATTTGTTTAGTCTTTGGGTCCTTGGTTCTTTGATAATTTAAGGATATTTTTGGTACCTAGTTGCCCTTCTTTGACCAAGCTAACGTCGAAATATTGAATGCTCCTCTTTGGATCAAATTATTCAACATGTCACCTATCTTAAGAAAAGAGGAACACATCAAATTACTAATCAATCATGTGGGTTCTTTCATGAAACTTGAAGAAAGTAATTTGAAAAATGTATACACACTATTTTTAAACTTTATCATTTATTGACACTTTCTCTTTTGTAGGACCTTATCGAGTTTCAATCTCCTTGAGTGCACACCTCGAAGGGTGCATCGAGAAAGGGGTGGGTAGACCATTGGTGCTTCATAAGATTGTTATTCAATCATATAATTTCTACTATTACTTCAACTTCCTTAGAGTGTTTATCCATTTACCTCCTATGATGTCTCCTTGAAATCTTGAAACCCTGAAATATGTCTAAGTTTGAAATACTGAAATCCTAAAATATGGCTAAATCTAAAATCCAATAGGACCCTCCAAAACCTATAATTCACATTATAGTTCATAGACATCTGAAACAACTCTCAAACACACACACACACACACACACACACACACACACACACACACACACACACACACACACACACACACACACACACACACACACACACACACACACACCTTAAAGTATAAGAAGCTATATGGCCATACTTAAATGTGAACTTATAAGTTAAATGTTTATTTTATATATATGCTACATGTTTCAGCACCTTTCATACCTTAATCCCCTAAGAAATCTGCCTTCTCAATAGTCCCTAACTAGGTCGGCCACTTTTCCTACTAGGTTAGCATGGTTGACCTAGTTGAAAATTTTATGACACATATTACATAGCTAGGTCAACCTAGTTTGAGGCTGAATGATAACTTTTCAAAACTAGGTTGTGGTGACCAAACATGTTAGATAAAAATTTGGAAGGGTAGGACCTATCCATTTCTATAAATACAACCTTCGTTTCAATACAATAGAGAGGAACATTCTTTGTTGCATTATTACAACTCATAATTCTACTACATCTACATTTGAAGGAGCCATTGCTTAGGGTTTGTCTTGGAAGGAAGATAACTTATCTTGTGGGAAGTCTTGGATGCAAAGTAGGAGTCTTTTAATCTAGAGTTGATTTCTATAGTGTGATCATTACAAAGTCATAACAATTTCTTACAAAGCAGCATTGGCCAAGGGTGAGATTGAGAGTTGACAGGTTCGCTCAAAGGTAAGTATCTCTAACTTTTGTTATTTCATTTGATAGATAGATATTGCATAAAGTAATAGGTTTGAGTGTATAAATCATTGTTTAGATTACCTCTACACTTAAACTTAGTGTAGCTATAGGGTTTTCTAGGCTTGCCATCTTCCACCTTAAGTGATATAGGCCACCATTTTCATACCATGATATATTGTTTGATTTGTTTATTTTCAACCATCCCCATTTGTGTTATAATCTTTGATAACATGAGATTAGATTTCATTTTATACATTACAAAACCAAGCTAGGGTTATTATTGCCTATAGGCTTTGGAACCCTCCCCTTTAGTGTTGTGTGATAAGTGCTCTCTTAGTTAGGTTTAACATACCCAATTTGTTAATGCTCTTGATATACAAAGTATTACAATAGATGTTAGTTGTTTGCCTTATCTGATCTTAGATTTATTAAGTAAGATACATGGTATATATATCTTAATTTTTCGCATACATTCTAGTGAACCTAACATGAATCTAACCCTTAAATTTCATTTTTTCCATTTACAATCAACTAGGTCGCATTGGTTGACCTAGTTTTATTCTTTGTTTGAAGATTTTAGATTTACAATCAATTAGGTCGCACTAGTCGACCTAATTTTATTCTCTATTTGTAGATTTTTGTCTATCATCAAATAGGTCATGCTGGGTGACATAGATCATTTTTTTCATATTTCAGTTTTTAGTCTCAATGAACTAGGTCATGTTGGTCGACCCAATTCATTTCTGACAAATTTTGATTTTCAATCTCAACAAACTAAGTCAACCTGGTTGACCTAGTTATATTAATAAGGTTCCTTTTAACCAGCTTAGTACTTCAATTTTGTCAATTATCTCAATTTTTTATTTTTGTTTAAAAAAAATTACTCAGTTCAATAGATTTCTATTATGTACTTACCAGATTCTCCATTCTATTAAAATTGCATCACACAGTCAACTAAGTCAACCTAGATGACTTATTTTTGTGTTTGCTTTCGTTGCCTAAAAACTAAGTCAATATGTCTGACCTAATTTGATTTTAATTATTTTTGAAATAATTCATTAGGTGGCCAACATGGTTCAATAGGTTGCCAATGTAGTTTATTAGGTGGTCAACATAACTCAATAATAGAATAATTTCATAATTATCTCTTTGTTTTAGCTTCCAATCAATCAAGAACACTACGGAATCAATTATTTAGATCAGAATCTTATTTATATTATCACTTCAGATGAAATTATTTAATTCCTTCCTCCATGTGTTCTTAATCCCAAACCAAATACTACATCATGCGACCTAAATTTTGTACCCTCAAGGCAAACACAATGTAATATAGTTTAAGTTACTCACCCTAGTCCTTTTCATACCAATGTTGGGAATTATTATCCACCCAACAATCCTACTCCTCCCATTGATACTACTCAACTCCTTGATCAAATACTTCAATAAATTACCAATATAAAAATCACTCATATAAATCAATTGATGCAAATGCAATATCATTTATTACAAATAGCTAGTCAACCACCTCAAATCATCATGACTCAACCAAATTATAATTTTTTCCCTCCTCTCAGAGATGCCAATGGGCATATAATCCCTCAACATCTCATGCATAACAAAATGCATTAACATCTCCAAAATGAACCTTTAACTCCATTCATCATATTCATAGATATTAGAAATATATCTCCAACTATTACATATAATGGAACTAAGGACCCCAGTATATTTTTTAAATTTTTTGGTAATCTCTATAAGGAATTGGTCTAAACTAACACTTTTGCTACTACTAAAATTTGTGTCAAAACATTCACGGGAGATGATTTATAACGGTATATTAAACTCCCTCAGCATTCCATCTTATAACTAGAGGATTTAGTCAATGCTCTAGTTAAAAAATTTCAACACAATGATCTTCCTAAAAATAGCCTCAAACACTTCATCAATGTTATGCAGCTACCTAACGAATTTGTTCACCCTTTCATCAAATGATGGAAGTATATAGCTCACAAATCAGACCATAACATGAGTGATGGTAATATTTTAAAACTATTTGTTATTTCTCTTAAATCTCCTCTTTAATATAAAGTTTGGATGTTTTCCCTTAAAAGTTTAGAAAAAGCCTTAGACCAAGAAAAAATGCAAGACTTTCTTATGAGTCAATTTGAATCACCTCAAACAACTACTAAGGAATATTTCCAATCGTTTTCTCATAAAATTGATTCATCTAAGCATCCCCAATCTCCAAAGGGAGCATCCAATTCAACCAATTTTAACCCAAACCACGCTCCCTTGAGTCTAGAAGAACTTGAAAAGAAATTGCCACCCTCTAAACCCATGAGAGTACTATCCTAATAAGTTTTGTTCATGACATGCTATAATAAGTCATTCTCATGAGATTTGTCATGATCTTCACACATTCCTTCTTACCTTCTTATTTGGTCCACATTTCAATCTTGATACTCTTTCATAATAACATTATCAGGACTATCTTAAAGCCTCAAAAGACCAATCTAAATAATCACAATCACATCAACATCACTTACCTAACGATCAACAATAATTTCCCCATACCTAGACACCTCATCAACTAATTTTTTCCAAACCACAGTGATTCTTCTTCCTATAATAATACGTAAAGGATAGCTAACATGAACAATTTCAAATGGGTGGTTGTGTTCGTCAAACCTCAACCTCTCAGGTCACATGAGCCCAAGGAGCACCTAGTTCAAATGCCTACTCCAAAACACATCATTAATAGTTATTCTGTAAATTATATACCTCTTCAAACTTCTCCAACACATCCTAAATTAATTTCAACACCCCCAAAATCCATCATATGAACACATTTACATGTCTTAAACTACATCGTCCAACTCAATGTAGTTCATTCTAATAGTTTTGCTTCACCACATTCCATATCACATGTTAGGGCATCTTGGACTACCTATCCACATGTCACTTTAAACTTTTGGGAATCTTGCGATGCCCATATCTACATAAAATTACCCCTTGTGGGGGCATCTTATAATGCCCTCTCTTCTTCTACATTGCATAATAACAAACAAATTCAACTTCAAGAAAACTTTTAAGACACATAGACTTGTATTCATCTTTGATATAGACATTAGCTTAGGTTTTTTTTGTCATTTTTCATCTCATGTTTCTTTGTCTTATGCATTTTATTTCATTTAGTTTCATTTTATTGACACCATTGTTTCCTTTTTCGTTCTTTGGTTTTATATCATATTACATTCGACATTTGTTTCCCTTGTGATTATTAGGTATCACCTTTGGGTTTTTATTTTATCTTCATTTTATCAAATTTATGTCATTATTTCCCTTAGTATTTTTATGATTCTTTGGTCCTTATTTTCTTTCCCCCTATTTTGGGATGACTACTACTTTCAATTGGTGCTTGTGCTAGATCTTTTGTAGGTTAGTATGGATTCCCTAAGTGACATGACTATCATAGTATAGCCCTATCTCTTTTAGAGTATTATTTTCTTTCCTTATGATCAACTATGAGCATATTCATCATCGTATCACTCTTTACATGGATATATATCTCATGATCCCCATCTTTCCCTTATTTCCTTTCATTTGAGGCACACATAGGTCGGTTTAGAGATTTCACACTTACTTGTGGGCGAGTCTGGGAATATTTAGACACCATGGTTTTTATGCCCTTTTCTCTAGTGACTATTTGTAAGCTCACTTGTGTTCATCACTTATTTAACTCATGATTGGTTCCCTGAATCCATATGAAGGAGAAATAGAAATAGCCAAAAGAGTTAAAATCCAAATCATTAAAGAAACAAAATACAATGATTAAAAGGCAATTATAACAAAAGTCAACATCACATAAAAAGACGTGATTCTTCTTCAACACATCTCCTATCTTAGTCGAAACTCAAACTCTACAGTTGGCCTCATGATAGAGCTGAGGTCCATTGGTGTGTGGTAGATAGGTAAACTAGGGAGGAAGTCTCATTATATCATATACTTATAGTGCCATCTACTTTCTCACACAAGTACCCAATCTTCGTAGTAGATCTACGACTCTGTAAGGGGTCATGAGGAGTGGGGAGCACATTATGAGAAGGTAGGTCGATTTTAACTTTCATGAATATAGCCTTCATGGGATAATCTATATACTTCACTTATTAACCCAAGCTTTATGTTCATTAGTCAGAGTGTTTGAAATCCTTGATGTCAATAGTTCTTAGCCTTGCTTAGTTGTCTAGTGTCTCTCATTCCTGCTAACAATGTTCACATCACCCATGTGGCACCTCAAATTCCTTATTTGCATCATATTTAATTGATATTCCACTTGATGGGTATTACTTTTAGCTGATCACATTTTTCTTCTTACACCTTTTGGATTCTAGTTTGTGAGTTGCATTATAATACTTTGGATAGAACCATGTTTTTCTCACAAACATCTCTTCACATTTACTTACCACACCATCTCATTATCATACTAGTCATGTAATTAGGTGGTTGTGTTTTCTTACATCCTATCTTATAACAAGCACTAAGTTTCAGTCATCGTTATTTAGATATTTGACTTTTCATTTATCCATCATGTTCTTATTTTATTTTTGTGGACTTCACTTATCTTACATCAGACATATGAAATGCTTACATGTTTTTATTTATGTTTGACTTGACATTCTTGTCTTACATTTTCATTTTCAATCATTTATGTTTTCTTTGTGTTTGATTTGACATGCTTATTTGACATCAGGTTACATTTCATTTACTTATATATCTTTCTTTGAATTTTCCTCGTATTGATATTTAATTTTCTTATAATGTTTTACATGTTCTTATTGACGCAGTGGATTGCACCCGAGGCAAGGAGGTTGAGCTCCTGCCTTCCACACGCAACAATGAAAACTCCCCTCTCGCCTGTGGGACTAGTGAAGTAGGAGGGGAGAGTCTCTAGATAAGGGCTAGCTCCCTTTGATGCATCTGATTTGTTACAGTAAGTGATAACACACACACACACACACACACACACACACACACACACATAAAATGGGGGGGATGAAAAGGGAGAAAGATTGTAGGAAAACAAATCTACTTTAAAGGAGGTGATGCACCAAAATGATCTGACCTTCTCACACTCACACTTAAAATCAGGCAAACACATACATACACTTCAAATTGGCAAAAGGACCAGGCTGCAAGAAACTTGGTAGGGAGGCTTTTAATGAAAAATACAGAAAACAAAGATTCACCAAAGGTGTTGTGGAAAGGCACACTGTATAGTAATTTCTCCTATTTCTGCACTTCTAAATATAGCTCTCCTTGTCAGCTGCAGAAATGGCACCTTATAGACACTAGGTATGTTGGTGTTGAACCTGTGGAAGCATCATGAAGCAATGACTAAACACAAACTAACACTCGGACATACACAGAGATAGCTAGTCAGGATAGAGGTAAAAAATGCGTTTTATTGATTTAGGTGAAAATTTGCTAGGGCTACGCCTTACAAATGTGGAAGATGATTTCTCAAATGACAAGTCTCCAATATATAGAGGAAGAAAAGAGGCCTTTTGGCACCCTTTTTACAAGTGACCCATAGTAGGCACTGTGTCAACCACTGAAATAACTTCTTGAATCGACACCTTCTTACGTCACTTGGATTGCTTCGTCTACTTCTGCGTGATGGCCATTTTGCTGTTAGGATTTAAATTTATGAGCCGTGTCATTTTCTTGCTCTGCAGTGCATATTGAAGAAAACCAGTCGCGTTAACCACTGTTGTGCCTCTTTGATGATCACATGGTAGGCACTGTGTCAACCACTGAAATAACTTCTTGACACCTTCCTACATCACTTAGATTGTTTTGTCTGCTTTTGTGTGATGGCCATTCCACTGTCAGGATTTGAATTTATGAGCCACACCATCTACCTGCTCTTTGTTCTCTAGGCTCTTTGTCCTTTTCTGCTCCTTCAACCCTCAGGGGCTATCTTCTGGCGAGTCACTGCATTCTTTGGGCTCATTCTATGGTTGGCGCTCGGGCATTAAAAAACCAACAACTTTTTTATTGACTTAAATTTGAAGTTCGCACACCCGTCGCCCTTGGACTCTCCTTCGGCTTCCTGCTTTGCCCCTTTCACTGAGAGCACATCTGCCCTTGACACGTGTCATAATACGCTGCTTGGGCACTTATAAGACATTTTGAAATGTGGACGTTGACACGTGGCAGCTTCTACTGAGCTGATAATGGGACGTGGCAGCATCCACTTACATTAGATGGCCTTTTGAGAATAAGGTGAAAGTTGACACGTGGTCACTTCCATAGAGCCTTTAGCTACCTTAGAGAAACTTTTGAGCCCTTTTTTGGTTCTTAGCAGACGCTGACACTTGGCATGCTTCACATAGCTCCTAGCAACTCATTCGGGCCCACCACAGTCTTCTTTGAAGCCAACAGGAGAAACCCACGGATGTTGCCACTTGTCGACTTTCGTTGAGCCCTATAAGGGACACGTGGCACATTTTGTTGCTCCTAAAAAGCATGTTGAAAACCTCCGCAGTTACCACTTGGTGCTTTTCACACTCTGGCTTCCATGGTGTAAATTTGATGCTTTTCAGGATGTCACCGTCCTTGGCAAAGTTCATTGGGCCCTTTTTCCCACGGCTTTTCTACTTTAGGCCCTTTTCTCGCAAACAAAAAGTCCATGAGAATTGGTCGCTTTGACTTTTCCTTTCCCTCATGCTCTTTGAAACTCTTTCTGCCCTCTGCAAGGGCTTTTAGACCCATTGCTCCCCTCTAGTTGTAGGGCACACCCTTGAACCAACCCATTGAACCAAAAATTAGTTCAACGATTCAATGGTTTGAGACTGCGCGCAGAGCCGATTGAACTGTTTGCTTTGAACTTTTTCGATAAACTAAGCGTTGAACTTAGCTGATTGAACCAAAGTCGAAGAACTGTTGATTGAACCAAAGCTTGAAATGAAGCGATGGTTTAATGGTTCGAAGATGCCGACCTTCCTTGTGAATTTCTTCAGACGAAAATTTGAAGGAGCTTTATAAAAACTTGCCCTTTTCGCTTGTTTCTTCAACTATCAAAAGAAAACCTATAGAGTCCATAGAAAACCAAGCTCTGTAGAGTCTGTAGAAATCACCAGATTTATGCAAAATAAAAAATGAATTGGCCTAGAATAGCAGGGGAAGAAGGGGACCAATTTTTGTCCTATTGGGCAAAAAATGCTCAATAAATTGGTGACTCTCAGGGGAAGCATGCCTACTATGCTTAGAAGCTAGTTGCCTTAAAAATCCATTGGGCACGAGGTCAAATTGTAACTTAAAAATCAGTAATAGCTCTGATAAATCTAGAACTAATCACGCAGATTCACCTCAAAGGGAAAAGAAAAAACACACACAAAGCTAAGAAAACTACTAACGTGTGCAGAAAGCACTTAGGGAAAGCAGGAGAAAAAATAAGGGAAAATATATACAAGATGGATAAAAGACTCAGTGGCAGTGCTTCAGATGTATCCCATTAACTGGGATATAGAGTTCTTCACCTTCCAATCTGGAGAGTTGGAATGCATTGTGTTGTTTACACTGAGTGATTATGTACGGGCCACTCCATAGGGCGTCGAACTTTGCATGCTTTTCAGGCTTAGCTCGGTCTTCATCCCATTTTAAGACAATGTCTCCTTCAGAGAAACCTTTTGATGAAGATTTCTTGTCGAAGTGTCTCTTCACTTGCTATTGGCGGCTAGTCATGGAAGCCATAACCTGGTCCCTTGCCTCTTGGAGTTCCATCAGATCGCACAATCTAACCTCCATGCTAGTTCCTTCTTCTAATTATAGCTGGTGAGTGAGATCCAAGGCTGGCAACTCGAGTGAAATGGGGAGCCTAGCTTCCATTTCATAGACGAGTGTGTATGGTGAGTTGCCAATTGCCCTCTTCGAGGTGACCCTATCTACCCACAGGGTTGTTTTCAGCTTGGCATGTGAAGTCCTCTGATTTTCTTCTATGGTCCTCTTGATGATCCTGATCAAGTTCTTATTGGTGGATTCGGCTAGCCCATTCCCCTGTGGGTAATAATTAGATGAAGTGCTGAGATATATACCATATTTCAACACCCATTCACTTGTTTTAGTTCCCAGAAAAGCCAATGCATTCTCTGAGATTATGGTTGCTGGAACCCCAAACCTCGCCACCAAGTCCTCATAAAACTCCAGGACGGCACTTTCATTTGCCTCCTTCAAAGCAACAACGTCCACCCACCTTATGAAATAGTCTGTGGCGGTCAGGACCTACTTGTGTCCAGATTTGGAGGGAGGATTAATCATCCCTATGAAGTCTAGGTCCCACTGCATGAATGCCTGATCCAACTGAATAGGCTGTAGGAGCATGGCAGCCAACCATTGCTTCCCATCAAAAGTGCACATTTTTGGCACTTTCATACCCAGGCATGGGTATCCCTAAAAAGAGTAGGCCAAAAATAGCCAGCTCTCATTATCCTTGTTGTAGTAGCCCTAGGAGTGAAATGACCGCCTGCTGGCCCATCATGGAACTCAGACAGCACCTTGTCAACCTGATTTGAGTCTATGCATCTTAGAAGGACCCCTGAGAAATCCTTCCTAAACAATATTCCATCAACCAAAACATAAGGGAGAGATTGGAGCCTGAAGTACCTTCTTTTGGTCCTATCAATGTTAGGTTGTGGAGCTAAAAGCTTCACTGATGCAAATGAAAGAGGATGCTGAGTTGTAGAGCAACCGACGTCGGTCATATACAATGTGCAGAGCAACTGACATCGGTTAGGGATCAGTTGGTGTCGGTCATCCCAGACAGACAGAGACCGACGTCGGTCACTTGTGCGTTTCAAAACTGTTAGTTACACGAACAGTTAGTTTGTTGAATGACCAGTTTGCATGTAAAAACTAATTTTAGTCTTAGAGTTGTGGTTCTAATTATTATAATTAGAAGTATAATTATTGTTTGCATGGGATCTATATAATAGACTCATAGGCTGTATTTTAAAGTGTGCTAGATAGATAGAGCAAGGTTAGCTCTTTTAGAAGGAAGAGAGCAAGATTGGCCCCTCATAGTGCCATAGTGCCAAGTGTGTATGATCAGGTAGATCTGTGGGAGAGCAAGATCTGGTAGAAGATCTACAAGGTGCTGGTTTGGAGGATCATAAGGACTTGGTGAGGCAAAGACAAGGGTTCTTCATGATAAGTAAGGTCAGTTGATTTGCAAGTGTGTGTGTGTGCAAGATCTAGGTTTGCAGGAGTGCAAAACCAGGTTGATCTGCAGGTGGCAGCAAGATCAGAAAGATCAGCAACACAATAGGTAGCAAGATCAAGTGAGATCTACTTGGAATACGTGGTGTACTCAGACTTGGAGTACGTGGAGTACTTGGTGGATTGACAGTATTGTTACTGACTTGTGGACTAGAAGTATTGTTACTGACTGGTGGAGGTGAACAACAACTCTGTGTTTGAGTTGTTTGTTGTGATCGTAGTTGAGAGAGAGAACTCTTGAGGGAGATTATTGTATGCCTTATAGGTGTGGGAGCCCTAGAGGTGTGGGAAGAAGAGTGTGGCATCTTCTTTATTGTAATTCCTTTTGGAAGAGTATTAATACAATTGGGTATTGTCTCGCAAGTTCTGTGTTGTTTCTGATTTCTAGTTACTTGTTGCTTCTGATTAAATTCCGTGTTTAGTTGCTTATACAAGGTAATCAATTGTGCTCTTAATCTTGACAGTGGAATCAGAGCTGTTTGTCATTCTAGATTTTTGACAAAGTGGTATCAGAGCGAGGTTGCAGGGAGCAGATTTGTGTTTGATTACAAGTCACTCTCAGGGGTTTCTGATTGAGTGGGAGTATAGCAATGGCAGAAGAAAGTAAGCTAAGAATGGAAAAATTCAATGGCACGAATTATCAATTATGGAAGATGCAGATAGAAGATTATTTATATCAGAAAGATTTGTACTTACCGTTGGGTGGGGTTGCAAGAAAGCCCATGGATATGAAAGATGAAGAATGGAATGTTCTTTATCAGAAGGCTCTGGGAACTATAAGGTTGAGCCTGGCATTGTCTGTGATTTCTAACTTATCACAGGCTAAGACAACGATAGAGTTGATGGAATCTTTGGCAAATTTATATGAAAAGCCCTCAGCTTCAAATAAGGTATTTTTTATGAAGCAATTATTTAATTTGCAATTGCAGGAAGGTGGATTGGTACATAGTCATCTTAGTGATTTCCATGGTTTGGTAAACTAGTTAGTTTCAGTCAATATAGCTTTTGATGATGAAATTAAGGCTCTCTTAATCTTATGCTCATTACCTGAAAATTGGGATAGTTTGGTAATGGTAGTTAGTAACACTACTAACTGTTTCAAATATCTTGAAAGTGGATGATGTTGTTAGTGTAATCTTGAATGAAGAAATTCACAGAAAAAACACAGGTGAATCATCAGAGAATGCTTTAAGTGTTAAAAGTAGGGGAAGGCAAAGAGAGAAGATTGAGCAAAGCAAATCAAGGTCAAAGATAGGCAGGAGATCTAGATCCAGACATGGCAGGAAAATCTGTTGGAATTGTGGAAAGAAAGGGCATGTAAAGAAAGATTGTTGGTTGGAAGAAGATCAGCATGAAAAAAATGAAGAAGCAGATGTTACAGATATTGTTGCATAGGATGCTCTTGTATGTTCCTTGGATAAAGTGGAATCTTGGGTGTTAGATTCTGGTGCCTCTTTTCATGCAACCCCAAATAGAGCATCTTTTCATGAATATGTCCAGGGAGACTTTGGAGAGATTTATTTAGGGGATGGTAAGCCTTGTCAAATGATTGGCAAAAGAAAAGTGCAGCTAAAATTACAAATGGGCAACACATGGGTGTTGAAGGAGGTCATGCATGTCCCAGTCCTGAAGTGGAACTTGATTTCTGTTGGAAAGTTGGGTGATGAGGGATGCACAGTAACTCTCACAATAGATTCTTGGAAGGTTTCCAAGGGTGCACTTGTTTTAGCAAAAGGTAAGAAAGTAGGTACTCTTTATCTATCTACTTGTATTACTGATTCTCCTTCTCGTTTATCTACTTTAGATGTAGATGCAGAGATGTGGCTTTGTAGGCTTGGTCACATGAGTAAGAAAGAGATGCATGTTCTTGAGTCAAAAGGTAAGAGTTCAAATTCGAAGAGCATAGATCGAGATTTCTGTAAGCAACATAAGAAAGTGAGGTTTCTTGAAACACATGCTACAAGAAAGGATCGGGTTTATTGCATAAAGAGAAAATCTGATGGTTTTGACAAGAACAAGAAAGCCTTGGTTTTCCAAGAGAAGATGACGAATAGAGATCAGTCACAGGGGTTGAGTAATTATGAGCAGGGCATTTTGGAGAAGGGAATGATTCAAAGTAAGCTTGTGGGTAAAAAGTAATCACTCACAGGAAAACATAGGTACCGACGTCGGTTAGGTGGAATCGACGTCAAACAGGCAAGTACCGACGTCGATCATGTGCAAACTAGAGTCGGTGGTGTCGGGGAGGTGAAAACTGACGTCAGCCAGAAAAGAATCGATGTCAGCAATCAGGACACCAACGTCAGTCAAGTAACCGGCGTCGGCGATCAAGTGGGATCGACATCGGTCGGGTGCAGATCAGGGTCGACCAGAAAATAGATTTTGGGTGGACAACAAGCTGTCAAGGAGTCTCAAATGCCCATGAGGAGGACTAAAAGGGTAAGTAAGCCTCAAATTTGTTATTCCCCTTCTTTAGACTACTTGTTGCTCATTGATGGTCAAGAACCAAGAAGTTTTAAAGAAGCAGAGCAGGTAGAATCCAGGAAATAGTGGGAGCATGGCATGAATGAGGAAGTTGATTCCTTAGATGAGAACCAAATGGGAGATTTGGTAGAGTTGCCAGCCAGAGAGAAAGCACTGAAAGACGAACGGATTTCCAGGTTAAAGAAGAGAGACAATGGACACGTGAGACGGAAGGCCAAGGTATATGGTCTTGAGCAAGCTACAAGACAATGGAGTTTTGACAGGTGTATGACAAAGCATGGCTTTAGTCAAGGTCAATGTAACCATTGTGTTTCCTTTATCAGGTTGGATAATATTAGCTATATTATCTTGTTACTGTATGTAGTGTGTATGCTTGTTGCAGGGTCACACATGCAGGGAGTTGTTGAGCTAAAAGGTAAAGTTAGTTCAGAGGTGTGTCATGAAGAATTTGGAAGCAACGAAATTCTTTGGCATGAGTATTCCTAGAGATAGGGAAGATCATAGGTTGATGTTGTCTCAGGATGATTGTGTGAATAAGGTAGTGGAGAGGTTCAGGATGCAAAACCGGTTAGCACACCTATGTATGGACGGTTAACAGAACAGTGTCCCCAATCACATGATGAGGTTAAGTACATGTGTACTAGACCTGATGTTTCCCAAGCAGTGGGAGTTGTCAGCGAGTTTGTGGTCAATCCAAGAAAGAAGCACTGGAAAGCAGTTCAGTGGATTCTCAGGTATTTGAGAGGGACCAGCAGCAGGTCGACATGCTATGCAGGGTCAAACACTTCTCTACATGGGTATGTAGATTCGGATATGGCAGGTTACTTGGATGATAGGTGTTGCACCACAGGATGTGTGGTGGTTGGTCTTCAAGATTGAATTTGAAGAGAGATACAAGCCATGAAACAAATTAAATTATGTATATGTACAGGTACAAGTGCAGCTGTTTATCTCCAAGTGGAAGATTATTAGGTTGTGGAGCTAAAAGCTTCACTGATGCAAATGGAGGATGCTGAGTTGCAGAGCAATTGATGTCAGTCTGATCAACTGACATCGATCATATACAGTGTGTAGAGCAACTGACATCAGTTAGGGATCGACCGACGTCGGTCATTCCAGACAGATAGGGACTGACGTCGATCGTGTGTGCATTTTAAAACTGTTAATTACATGAGCAGTTAGCTTGTTGAACGGCCAGTTTGCATGTAAAGACTAATTTTAGTCTTAGAGCTGTGAATTTAATTATTGTAATTAGAAGTCTAATTATTGTTTACATGGGATCTATATAATAGACTCATGGGCTGTATTGTAAAGTGTGATAGATAGAGAGAGCAAGGTTAGCTCCTTCAGAGGGAAGAGAGCAAGATTGGCTCTTCATAGTGCCACAGTGCCAAGTGTGTATGATCAAGTAGATCTGCGAGAGAGCAAGATTTGGTAGAAGATCCATAGGGGTGCTAGTTTGGAGAATCATAAGGACTTGGTGAGGCAAGGACAAGGGTTCTTCATGGTAAGTAAGGTTAGTTGATCTGCAGGTGTGTGTGTGTGTGTGTGCACGCGAGATCTAAGTTTGTAGGAGTGCAAAACCAGGTTGATCTGCAGGTGGCAGCAAGATCAGGGAGATCAACAACACAATAAATAGAAAGATCAAATGAGATCTACTTGGAGTATGTGGTGTACTCAGACTTGGAATACGTGGAGTACTTGGTGGACTGGCAGTATTGTTACTGACTGGTGGAGGTGAACAACTCTGTGTTTGAGTTGTTTATTGTGATAGTAGTTGAGAGAGAGAACTCTTGAGGGAGATTATTGTATGCCCTAGAGGTGTGGGAGCCCTAGAGGTGTGGGAAGAAGAGTGTGGCATCATATTTATTGTAATTTCTTTTGGAAGAGTATTAAGGGTATTATCTCTCAAATTCTGTGTTGTTTCTGATTTCTAGTTACTTATTACTTCTGGTTAAATTCCATGTTTAGTTGCTTATACAAGGTAATCAATTGTGCTCCTAATCCTGAGAGTGGAATCAGAGTTGTTTGTTGTTCTAGATTCCTGACAATCAAGACCCTGCAGATACTCACCAGTGAGAAGAAAATGCCTCAGGTCCGATGTCCAATCCTTCATGATAGTTGGCTCTTCTGCCATAGTTACATCATGAATTAGTAAGTTGTCTTCCCTTTTCTGCTTGAAATCTGCAGCAAAGTGTTTGCACAGGGTTCTTCCCCTCACCAGCTTGGCAATCTTGATGTCTACGTCATACTCCATCACCTTGGTGATCCACCCCGCTCTCTTCTCATTTAGGTCTCGATTGGTCAAGAAATTCTTGACGCCAGGATGTGGAACCATGAGGTGAATCTTGCTGTTGGACAACATATGCCTGAATTTCTTCAAGCTCTGCACTACTATCAAGACTTGCTTCTCTACATACGTGTATCTGACTTTGAAATCCTCTAACCCCTAGATAAAAAATGCAAGTGGTTGCTCAAGGTCATCACCATTTGCTTGGGTAAGCATGGCAAAGATTACCTCTTCATTTCTAAAAGTGTAGAGGTTGAAGTCTTTATTGAAGTTGGGGCTGATCAAAGTAGGAGCCCGGGTTATGGCCTGCTTGATGGCTTCAAAGTTGTCTTTCCTTTGTGTTGTCCACTTGAACTCCTCACCCTTCCTCAGCATAGAGGTCAGTGGCTTGACTATCTTTGCAAAATTTGGAATGAATCTCCGAATGAAATTTATCCTGCCAAAGAAGCTCTGCAGGCCTTTCTTATGCTTAAGTAGGGACATCTCCAAGATCGAACGAACTCTCTTGGGGTCAATGGATAAGCCCTCCTTGGACACAATGTGGCCAAGGAGTTTCCCCTCGTGAACAACAAACACGCATTTCTTCAGGTTAAGAGAGATGCCGAACTCCCTATACCTTTCAATAATTTGCCTGAGGTGTTTCATGTGTTAGCTCACTTCCTTGGATAACATTGTTACATCATCAAGGTATACCAGCACATTGTTGTTTATCAAGCCTTGAAAAGCCATGTCCATGGCTCGCTGAAAGGTAGCACCAGCATTAGATAGCCTAAATGACATCTTCTTGTAGGCAAACATTCCCCATTTAGTAGTGAAGGTTGTTTTGTGTTGGTCACAACCTTGCACCAGAATCTGATTATATCCTGAATATCCATCCAGGAGGGAGAAACATTCACTACCTGTTACCTTTTGAAGGATCCGCTCCATGTTTAGGAGGGGATAATGGTCTTTTAAAGAGACTTTATTAAGGTCTCTAAAATTGACACATAGCCTGATCTTCCCATTCTTCTTTCGAACAAGAACAAGATTGGCCAACCAAGAGGAATGTTTGATTGAAAATATAATCCTTGACTCAATAAATTTGGCCAGTTCCTTCTGCATGAGAGGCTCAATCATTGGGTTGATAGGTCTCTGCTTCTGTGTGATTGGCCTAGCACCTTCTTCTAATTCGATGGTGTGTTAGGCGAGTCTTTGGTTGAACCCCTTCAAATCACTATAATCCCAAGCGAAAACATTAGCAAACTCCTGACCCAACAAAATGAAAGTCTGCCTTTCTTGAATCATGCAGACTTTTCCAAGTGCAAGCAGCTTATCCTCGAAGATCTCAACCTTCTCGTAGTTCTCCTCCTTAGTTGTGATGCATGCTTTGTCGCTTCTCAATTGGTCATCTCCATTGAAGATACTCTCAAGAGTGACCAGACCTTTAGGGAGCTTATTGTTCTTCAATTAAACAATCTAGTTACCATATTGCTGTTGCAGCTTTGTCTGGTTCTTTGTTACGAACTTAGCATCTTTTTGCAGGAAGAAAGCTATTTGCTAGTCATTGTTGAAGACATGCCAGTTTGTAATGTTTTCAGGGACAAAGGACCGAACTACCACCTTTAAGTAGCGTGAATCGCAGTCTCGACTTATCTCCCTAGAAACATTGAACTGAGCACCAATTACTGCTAACCTATCCGCTTGTTTGTTTTGCTCTCTGGGATTGGAGGCGATATTAAAAGCGAGGAAATCTTCCACTAAGAAAGAGGCACAATAGTGGTCGACGCGATTAGTTTTCTTCAATATGCATTGTAGAGCAGGAAAACGGCACGGCTCATAAATTCAAATCCTGACAGCAGAATGGCCATCACACAAAAGCAGACGAAGCAATCTAAGTGACGCAAGAAGGGGTCGATTCAAGAAGTTATTTCAGTGGTTGACACAGTGCCTACCATGGGTCACTTGTAAAAAGGGTGCCAAAAGGCCTCTTTTCTTCATCTATATATTAGAGACTTGTCATTTGAGAAATCATCTTCCACATTTGTAAGGCGTAGCCCTTGGAAATTTTCACCTGAATCAATAAAACACATTTTTTACCTCTATCCTGGCTAGATATCTCTGTGTATGTCTGAGTGTTAGTTTGTGTTTAGTCATTGCTTCATGATGCTTCCATAGGTTCAACACCAACATACCTGGTGTCTATAAGGCGCCATTTCTGCAACTGACAAGGAGAACTATATTTGGAAGTGCAGAAATAGGAGAAATTACTATACAATGTGCCTTTCCACAACACCTTTGGTGAATCTCTATTTTCTGTATTTTTCATTAAAAGCCTCCCTGCCAAGTTTCTTGCAGCTTGGTCATTCTGCCAGTTTGGAGTGTATGTATGTGTTTGATTTTAAGTGTGAGTATGAGAAGGTCAGATCATTTTGGTGCATCACCTCCTTTAGAGTAGATTTGTTTTCCTGCAATCTTTCTCCCTTTTCATCCCCCCATTATATATATATATATATATATGTATGTATGTTAGCACTTACTGGAATAAATCAAATGCATCAAAGGGAGCTAGCCCTTACCTAGAGACTCTCCGCTCCTGCTTTGCCAGTCACACAGGCGAGAGGGGAGTTTCTATTGTTGCGTGTGGAAGGTAAGAGCTCAACCTCCTTGCCTCGGGTGCAATCCATTGCATCAACAGTTTTTGGCACGCCCGATGGGACTTAATCTTACACTCAGTAAGGTTTCAGGATTGATGCTAGTACTGTTACATCAAATCAACTATTTTCAACATTTGGCGACTCCACTAGTAAGATCTTCAATTTTCAAACCAATGACCAGTTTTAACTTCCTATGCCTAAAGTCACCACACGGTCTGCTTCCAAGGGTGTTCCATTTGATTTTGTTGAGTTGCCTTTGAACTCAGCAAAAAGACTGAGGTTTGAGAAGACCCGTCTTTATTCAACAAACCACCCTCCCAAATCGGTTGTATGAGACGCATACACAACAGAGCCGTAGTTACATCCCATCCCAGCTATGGCATTGCCCTTTGCATCTTTTAGTGGTTAGAACCCCTTGAATCTCCCACGTTATGACCCAATTTTAGGAGCAGCCCTAAAAAATGTGCCTTCTTTCAATGGAGAGGGTCCCACTATAGTCGTCGAGCGCATTAGGAATATTGCTAACCTCTGTAATATTCACAATGTCACGGAGGAAAATATCGCACTCAGATTACTGGCATTGTCTCTCAAGGGCAAAGCTCTTGACTGGTACGGGACTTTGCCTATAAATTCAATCCATTCTTAGAATGAGTTGGGTACTCAGTTGACAGACTATTTTGGGGAAAAGAGAGACGACCTCTCGCTTGCTAAGCAGTTGACGACCATAAAAAGAGCCCCACATGAATATATGCAGGATTTCAACACGCGATTTCAGAAGACTTGAGATAGACTACCCATTCTGGTAAGACCGACTGCTAGCTATGCTTTCTTGTATTATCTGAGAGCATTGAACAATGATATTACTGTGATGATACAATCCATGGGAGGGCATGCACTGTCGCTGCCTAGGACACAGCCATAGCAGCTAAAAATTGCTTAGTACATGCTGGAAAAATAGCCCCTAGACCCCACATGCCACTTTTCCTATAAATTCTACCTCTAATTCAAGCCATTGCTCCCACATTAGCTCCTCTACCTAACATAGAAAAACCAGTTGCTGCTCCATCTAATGAGCTTCATGAAGTTAAGAGTCTGTTGCAGAGTATGTCAAATGAACTTGTAGTTCTTAAAAGGCAACAAGCTCAAAGCAACAGACCAAATCAGGAATACCAGCATTATGGTCAAGCCCCTAGACCCCCTTTCCAAAACTACAATCAAGGATAGGGTTAGCTTACTCAGACCAGACCATTTCAATGCTACAACCCAGGCCCCCCTTCATCATCTAAAGCCATGGTGCCCATTTAGAACAACCTGGTACAGAAGCAACCAAGTTGTTTGACCATGGGATATGGTCAGGAACAAGCTGTTTATACAAATGAGATGATAGATTATTACCCAAATGCAGATAATCAGGCAGCCGTTCATTCCCAGGTCTTTGAGGCTCTAATGCAACCCAACATGAGTAGCAATCAAGCCCAGCCTGATTCTACCCTCATGAATAATCTGGAATGGGAATTTTATTTAATGAATTATGTGGGCATTGCAAATAATCAGGCTGATTGTGTTGCAACCAACACAAGATTCAAGAGGAGAGCAATGGGAGAAGCCCAGGCCACTACCCAAACGACAACATCACCTTGTCCATCACATTCAAATCAAAAGGTCCCAAACTTTAGACCACCGTTTGTGCCTTCAGCCCCTTAGCCTGCACCTCAAGTTGGAATTAGCCCTAAAGAAAGCTTGAAGGGAGGCAGTCCTCAAGTCAATGTGGTGGACCAGATGAAGAAGTTGCATATGAACACTCCTTATGGGATTCATTGTCTCTACCAAGGCAAAAGGACATGCTACAAAGGGAATTGCATGAGCTGGATTGACAAGCTGTCCCAGTGAGGATTGATAACATCTTGATGATGAATGGACAACCTTCCACCTCATGCCAGGTAAAGAAGGAAGAGAAAAAACCCCCTTTTAATGTGTCCTTGGTCATAGGAGATTTCTTGGTGTACAACTGCATCATTGATAGTGGGGATAATACCTCAGTAATGCCTAAGTGCATAGCTGACAAAATGGGACTGAAATATGAAGAGATGAATAAGGGAGTCTTGCAACTGGATGGGACACCTGCAAAAATAGTTAGGATAATGAAGGGTTTAAGCTTGACATTACATGCTTGCTTGACTTTCTCAGTTCTCCATGATATAGTAGTGGCAGATGTTCCTCCTTATTTTGCAATTTGCTTATCCAGAGACTTCACATCAAGGATAGGTGGCTATCTAACAACAAATTGGTCCTATCTGGTTTTTAGAACCAAGTATGGGACCAAGGTAAAGATTGAATAAGAGCCACTCTACAAGGACCATCTAGAAACCATATTCACTCAAGGCAGTGAACGTCAGCTACACCATTATCGACCAAGAAGAGTCCCACCGGGCGTGCCAAAAATTGTTGACACAATGGATTGCACTCGGGGCAAGGAGGTTGAGCTCTTGCCTTCCACATGCAATAATGGAAACTCTCCTCTCGCCTGTGGGACTGGCGAAGCAGGAGGGGAGAGTCTCTAGGTAAGGGCTAGCTCCCTTTGATGCATCTGATTTGTTTCAGTAAGTGCTAACATATATATATATATATATATATATATATATATATATATATATATATATATATAATGGGGGGGATGAAAAGTGAGAAAGATTGTAGGAAAACAAATCTACTCTAAAGGAGGTGATGCACCAAAATGATCCGACCTTCTCACACTCACTTAAAATCAGACAAACACATACATACACTTCAAACTGGCAGAAGGACCAGGCTGCAAGAAACTTGGCAGGGAGGCTTTTAATGAAAAATACAAAAAATAGAGATTCACCAAAGGTGCTATGGAAAGGCACACTGTATAGTAATTTCTCCTATTTCTCCACTTCCAAATATAGCTCTCCTTGTCAGCTACAAAAATGGCGCCTTATAGACACCAGGTATGTTGGTGTTGAACCTGTGGAAGCATCATGAAGCAATGACTAAACACAAACTAACACTCAGACATACACAGAGATATCTAGCTAGGATAGAGGTTAAAAATGTGTTTTATTGATTCAAGTGAAAATTTGCAGGGCTACGCCTTACAAATGTGGAAGATGATTTCTCAAATGACAAGTCTCCAATATATAGAGGAAGAAAAGAGGCCTTTTGGCACCCTTTTTACAAGTGACCCATGGTAGGCACTGTGTCAACCACTGAAATAACTTCTTGAATCGACACCTTCCTACGTCACTTGGATTGCTTCATCTGCTTCTGCGTGATGGCCATTCTGCTGTCAGGATTTGAATTTATGAGCCATGCCATTTTCCTGCTCTACAGTGCATATTGAAGAAAATGAGTTGCATCGACCACTGTTGTGCCTCTTTGATGACCGCATGGTAGGCACAGTGTCAACCACTCAAATAACTTCTTGACACCTTCCTGCGTCACTTAGATTGCTTCGTCTGCTTCTCTGTGATGGCCATTCCGCTATCAAGATTTGAATTTATGAGCCACACCGTCTGCCTGCTCTTTGTTCTCTGGGCTCTTTGTCCTTTTCTACTCCTTCAGCCCTCAGGGGCGATCTTCTGGCGGGTTGCTGCATTCTTTGGGCTCATTCCATGGTTGGCGCTCGGGCATTAAAAAACCAATGGATTTTTTACTGACTTAAATTTGACGTTCACACACCCATCGCCCTTGGACTCTCCTTCGACTTCCTACTTTGTCCCTTTCACTGAGAGTGCATCCACCCTTGACATGTGTCGTAATCTGTTGCTTGGGCACTTAGAAGACACTTTGAAACATAGATGTTGACATGTGGTGGCTTTCACTGAGCTGATAATGGGACATGGCAGCATTTGCTTACATTAGAGGGCCTTTTGAGAGTTAGGCGAAAGTTGACACGTGGTTGCTTTTACAGAGCCTTTAGCTACCTTAGAGAAAATTTTGGGCCCTTTTCTGGTTCTTAGCAAACACTAACACTTGGCATGCTCTACATAGCTCCTAGCAACTCGTTCGAGCCCACCATAGTGTTCTTTGAAGCCAACAAGAGAAACCCATAGATGTTGCCACCAGTCAACTTTTGCTGAGCCCTACAAGGGACACATGGCATGTTCTGCTGCTCTTAAAAAGCATGTTGAAAACTTCTGTGATTGCCACTCGGTGCTTTTCATGCTCTGGCTTCCCTGGTGTAAATTTGACGCTTTTTGGGACGTCACTGTCCTTGGCAAAGTTCATTGGGCCCTTTTTCCTGCAGCTTTTCTGCTTCGGGCCCTTTTCTCGCAGATAAAAAGTCTGCGGGAATTGGTCACTTTGACTTTTCCTTTCCCTCAAGCTCTTTGAAACTCTTTCTGCCCTCCGCAAGGGCTTCTGGACCCATCACTGCCCTCCGGCTATAGGGCACACCCTTGAACCAAGCCATTGAACCAACCCATTGAACCAAAAATTGGTTCAACGGTTCAATGGTTCGAGACTGCACGTCGAGCTGATTGAATTGTTTGCTTTGAACTTTTTCGATGAACTAAGCACTAAACTTAGCTGATTGAACCAAAGCCGAAGAACTACCGATTGAACCAAAGCTTGAAATGAAGTGATGGTTCAATGGTTCGAAGATGCCGACCTTCCTTGTGAATTTCTTCAGACAAAAATCCAAAGGAACTTTGTAAAAACTTGCCCTTTTTCCCTGTTTCTTCAACTGCCAAAAGAAAACCTGTAGAGTCCATAGAAAACCAAGCTCTGCAAAGTCCGTAGAAATCACCATATTCATGCAAAATAAAAAATGAATTGGACTAGAATAGGAGTGGAAGAAGGGGACCGATTTTTGGCCTGTTCGGCAAAAAATGGTCAACAATTTTTTCACATAATTTAGTATGTTCTACTTTTATTTTTCATCATTTTTCATTGCATGTTTGATAATTTGGTTCTAACCTAGCCTTTGCGATCACGACTTTCTAATTTTCAAAGAAATTTAATCAATGTTAAGAGTTATTCATTACTTCTTTGACTATCCTACATACGCACACATTGCTTTTATTTTTAGCCTTGTATCCCTAGGGTTTCACAAATGCATGCATTGCACCCTCCATGATCGAGATTATGATATTTGCATGTAGTCATTTAACAAAAAGGTAATTCAATGTAATATATCTATATGGTACTTTCAGTTACTTCAACATTTATTTTAGTACTTCATTGGAATTAGCAAAGTTATTGTGTTGATATGTTCTTTCCCAAAGCAACATCCCATGTTACACGATTGTGACACATGATGAGCTTCCAGTGAGGCATATGTATACACGCAATATTTTTAAACTTTATCATTTACTGACAATTTCTCTTGTAGGAACATGTCGAGTTTCAATATTTTTGAGTGCATGCCTTAAAGGGTGCACTGAGAAAGTGTCGAAGATCTTGTCAAAATTAAATCTGAAATAATAACCAATGTACTGAAACTTAAACAATGTAATAATGACAAATGAGCAAGTGGCTATGAGAGAGAAATCAACAAGTGCAAACAAAAGCAAATCCTCCATGAATAGCTCACTAAAGCTAGATGTACAAATAGGTGAGTAAATGTGTAACTCCCCCTAGAATAGTGGAAACCCCCAAAACTCAAAATACTTAGTCAATGACCAATCGGTTAAAAGAGTAACTCCCTCTACTTAAAATGTACAGTCAAGGTAACTCCCTATGACATGCACACCTAAGCAAGCTAATCTCATGTGTAACTCCCCCTATAATAGTGGAAACCCTCAAAACTCAAACTAGTTGGTCAACGGTCAACCAAAAAGAAGTAACTCCCACTACCTAAAATGAAAAGTCAAGGTAACTCTCTATGACATGCACACTTAAGTAAGTTAATCTTACAAGTGTTCATAAAACACAATAAAGTAAAAATAAATACCTACACTAACACCCACTCCCCACTCCTTAGCCGGCCCTCCCCCCCCTCCCATAAGCATAACTTAGGTGGGCAGAGGAAATAGGTCCCGACAACAAGGACTGATGAGGTACCCATGTACAAAGCAACTCTCATAAAGTGGAGAAAAGGAGAAAAATAGCAGGAAAAAACTCTGCCCAAAAGACAGAAAATAAGAAGAGAGAGCTAGAAGCCCCCCTCTGTCCCCACCCCCAAAGATGATGTTGAAGTAGTTTGCACTCCAAGTACAACTCACAAGATGACCAATGTCGATGATGAGATCCTCTGCCTAAAGACTGAAGAAGCTCCATCTGCGTAAAATAATGTTTCTCCCTTTTGCCAAAGGAAAAACATGAATGGTGTATTGGAAGTTTACCCATTCCACAAAGGAGGATGAAGGCAAGAGTATGAAGATATCTAAAAGAGGTCCAAAAATGAGGCATTGCATAGGTCTGGAAAGATCGTGCACAAGAATTTATTATAGTGCCACTGAAGTGAACCTATCATAAGAAGGACATGGAACATTCATAGGAAGAATGTCCATGTGAAGAGGAGAGCTCAACTCAACAACTATTGAAAATGAAGAAGATACTATAGATGAAGCACACAACTCTACAATATGAATATCCACATGAACATATAAGTCATCAAAGCTCTCAATGGGTGTACTCACACTGGAAACAATAGACTCCTTTGAACTCCTAGGGAGACATTAAGTAGTAAAAATAGGATACTCAATCATGATTACAAATAGAACATTAGCATGTGTCATCTAAGTAAAAGTATATGGATGGTTTTCTAACTACTAGTATTAGCAACAAAGCTACAGAGACTTAAGCAGAGTCTTTGCCATGACATTATGTTCATGAAAAAGGAGGAGAACCAATACTCCTAACAATGGTTTTCTCATCCTTTTCCTAAAACACTAAATATAGAGTAATGGACTTGAGAACATAACATATTACCAGTTTGTCTAAATTTAACATTCACAAGTTGCAACGATTGCTTAATTCAGATGACCCATGAAACTAAGCCCTTTCGAGTGCTTGATAGAATAAGAAATACATAATCTTATAGCCAAGCCCTTGTTTTCCTTTCTTAAAACACTAATGTCGCTGTCAATGATAATGGAATTCATTATAAGGACATATATCTTGTTTATACATGATGTTTCAGATAAACTTAATCATTCAAATATTGCTTTCAGGGATTAACATGTAACCACCAACAATATGTTGAAGAGGGACTAAAGTAATTCAAGATTTGAATTCAAAGGGATTTAGAAATAATGGTTATGTTTTTAATCATTATTTTTTGAGGCATTAAATTGCACACAACATTATCCATACAAACCAGATTTGCACATGCTAAAAATGTCTTCAAATTTTACTTCAAATATTTCAAATGTTGCAATTTAATCAGGATTAATTCATTTACCTAGCAATTGTGGCGTTGAAAATTGTTGGAGCCTTTTTTAATCCTCCCATGCAAGAAAACTTTAATTAATTTAGCAGTCTGAATCTCCAGTCTATATTGTGGTTGAAGACAATCAAATGGTTGAATATCTAGTCTATAGGTATTGAATCCCACCATCGGACATCCTCATGCCTCCAATTTATAAAATTTTATGAAATTCAAATTCAAAATTTAGTCAATTTTTATGGATTTGGAGGGATTATTAAAAATTTTGAGAGATTTTTCAAATTGAGTTTCAATTCTATATTTCTTGAAAAATGGTGACATTTTTTTTTGCAGATATCGGGTTTAATGGAGTTGAAGGTGTAATAGTTGTGCATAAATGGTTGAATATCTAATCTGTAGGTATTGAATTCCACCATTGAATATCCTCGTGCCTCCAATTTATAAAATTTTATGAAATTCAAATTCAAATTTTAGTTGATTTTTTTGGAATTGGAGGGATTATTAAAATTTTGGAGAGATTTTTCAAATTGTACTTCAATTTTATATTTCTTAAAAAATGGTGACACTTAATATTTCTTTTGTAGGTACTAGGTTTAATGTAGTTGAAGGTGCTATAGTTGGACATAAATGCCCTTGTAGATGAAGTTGGTGGAGTTAGATCTTAAAATCAAATCATTAGATTTTAAATTCAATAGAATTAAAACTCTGAACATTATATTTTAAAAATGAGAGATAAGTGGTCATATATATATACTATTAATGTGATGGCTATATGTACACATCAATACTTTATCAATAAATGTTGACACTTACTTTTTCGCTCACAACAAAAGTTAAAGAGGGAAACAAAAATTCAAATTGAAATCAATGGCCCACACCCGATGTAACGGTCATATGAGGAAAGAACTCTAATCCCCTCTCTCTTACTCTGATTTCGATATGTTTGTGGAGGAGAACGATTGTTGCAATCGGTTCCTGGCTTCACCCTCCAAGCGTTCTGTGCGAAATCCTTCACCTTGCAGTTTGAAGGTGTCTTTTGGCGTGCAACTGGATAGTGTTTATGGTCTCAATCTAATGGCTTTGTTGGTGCCTTGGTGAACATTCTTGATAGTGTGCAATCTGGTGACAATCCCAATCTCTTGTCCTGGACTCTAGCAAACTGCTTACGCTCTGTCCTAGCGATGATTTCTGATGGTGACTTCCTCTTGCCTTCTACCTTCTAGGCTCCTTCTTACACTGCGGTGGTGGTAGATCCCCCTCTTGGTGTCTTTCTTGAGTTTGAGATATGGGTCTTCGTCGACTACAGGTACGTCAGCAACCCGTTTCATGATTGCACAGATATTTATCGGGCCCTTCTTCCCCTTCCACCTCGTCCTCTCTGGTTATCTCCCATGCCCGTCTTGCCCCCTGATGGGAATCTCCCCCCATTATGCCTCTGTTCCAACTATTGTTCCTCTCCCTTCCCTTTGTCTTGGGGATGCTTCGATTTGCTTCTCCAATGTTGCCCCTGTCTTGACTATCCCAGATTCCTACATTGTAAATTTAGATGTTGATGTGGGCAATAAAGCTATATTTTTCAAATGCGTGGACTCTCACCCCTCTATTGAGGAATTCTCTCTTTAGGCAGAGTCTTATTGGAGGGATTTGGCTACCCCTTCCTTCTCTCGGATTGACTTCGGCTTCTTCTTTGTTCCCTTTCAAAAATCCTCAAACAAAGATTTTATCTATGGTTATTTCGCAACTCGGGGATTTTCTTATGTATGTGGTCATTGTTTTTCAACCTAGTAGACGAGAAGATTTCTTCAATACCCCCTTGGATCAAAGTATACCACTTGCCACCTATACTACGAAAGGAGGGGCTTCTCCTTCAACTGATCAACAAAGTGGGTTCTTTTGTGAAAATCAATGGGAATTCATTGGAAGGTAGATTCGTGAAGGTTTGTGCTCTCATTAACATTTCCAAGTCCTTTTTCATTCGATATTGTTGACTTCTTCCAGGGCCAGGGGGACTCAATATCTCAACTATGAAGGCCTCCTATTTTGTTGTTTTCGATACAATCTCCTTGGCCACAAGGTGACAATGTGTTCTTTAGCAATTCATCCATCACCCTCTGCGTTCTCTCATCAGGGTTGGAGGAAGAACGAGGGTTCTCCATACTGAGATTTGAGGGGGCACAATTAGGAGATTTTTTACCAAGTTTCAACCTATACTCCTTTGCACCCCCTACCTAAGGAGCCCCTTGCTCCTACATCACTTGCTCCCCTTTTGGTCCCTGACCATCCTCCTTCATTGGCCTTGCTTTGTCTGCTCTTGATTCGATTATCGACTCCCCTCTTATGCAGCGTGGTAAACTCAAAGTTGATGTCAGCGCCACTACTAAAAAGAAAGGAAGACGTTTTGAGGCAAAATTGTTAAGCTTGGAGGCGGAAGACTTAGTGCGCAACGCTCTCAATAAATGGTAAAAGACCTCTTAAGGCGTGAGAGAAGACATGCAGTTGAGGACTCTACCCTTGGTTGAGTTTCCCCCATCTGTTCTCTATTACTTTTGTTGTTTGTCATAATCTGGTAGGAGATTTGTTGATTTATATTGTTTTATGTCTTCAATTTAGTAGTAGTTGATCCACTAAAGCATGTTTCATATCTTTGATCTTTAACTAACCTTAATACTTTATAATTATTTCTTATCTTTTATATTTCAATTGTTGTGGACACAACACTCCTTATTATACCCTAGATCCAATTCATTCCTCCAATAAAAAACACTTACCTTATCCAATAAAAAATATTCAAACACATATAACAAATTTATAGCGTTTCAAAATATTTTTTCTCCATCAAACAAACTAATTGTACTCGCCAAAGATCATGACTGACCCTGACCCTGAACCCGTTTAATTGGACTAGTGTAAACCTTTAGAGAAAATGGAGAGGCGTGTCAGCCTTCATGGAATAATATATAGTTGTACTCTCTTCAATCATAAATATAGTTGTCCTCACCAAAGTGCCAGCCCCAGGTCACATACCGAGCAATGAGCATAGCCGGCGGCCGCAGATAAATCCTTTTAGTTTTTCACGGGCTGCAATCAGAAGAGTCTTCAGTTCTGGAAATTGACGGTCGGTAGACTTTTTTAAATTTGAAATTCCAAGCCTGTAGACTCGGCAGGGGGCGGGGGGCAGAATTTTAAGTCTTTAAATATGTAAAGTCATTTTCCCTAGCATTAACAAAAGGGTGCGTACCGAAGAATTTAAATGCCTTTGTCTAAATTATAAGCAGTACTAATGTTGCGTAAGATTTAAGATCAAATTTGAGCCCTTCGTCGCAATGAGGGTCATTGTCATAGTTAGAAAAGTATGGTAAAGGCCCTGATACGTCTAGTACCACCCAATGGGCATGGGGAGATAGGACATGTTTATTAAAATATTAATTTTGAAATAACGTCGATTTAATAGATGTTCAGCTTGTATTTAATAATAGTTTTTATGAATCAATTAAAACGTGTCATATAGATTTTACAATATTGAAATATCATTTATATATTTTATTCTTAAATTATTTTATAATAAATTAGTTCAAAATATATTTTTCTTTCAATTAAGTACCCAAATTAAGAATAGGAACATTTTTCAATAAATCATAAATAATTATATGCTTAAAAATTAGTAGACCATATATTTTTCAATCCTTCCAGCAAGAAAACTTTAATAAATTTAACAATCTGAATCTTAGTCTATACTGTGCTTGAATCTTTAGTCTATACTATGATTGAAGATAATGAAATGGTTGAATATTTATAATCTTACCATAATCCTCATACCTCTAATTTATAAAAATTTATGAAATTTAAATTTAAATTTTAGTTGCTTTTTTTGGATTTAGAAAAATTAATAAAAATTTTGAGAGATTTTTCAAATTATGTTTCAATTTTATATTTCTTAAAAAATAGCGACATTTTTTTTTTTTTTCCAGGTATCGGGTTTAATGGAGTTGAAGGTGCAACAATTATGCATAAATGGTTGAATCTTTAATCTTTAAGGTAATTGAATGCCACCAACAGATATCCTCAATCCTCCATTTTATTAAATTTTTATGAAACTCAAATTCAAAATTTAGTTAATTTTTTTGGGGTTGGAGAGATTTTTCAAATTTTAGTTCAATTTTATATTTCTTGAAAAACGTTGACACTTAATATTTATTTTGTAAGTGCTAGGTTTAATAGAGTCGAAGGTGCTATAGTTGTGCATAAATGCCCTTATAGATGAAGTTGGTGGAGTTAGAACTTGGAATCAAATCATTAGATTTTAAATTCAATAGAATTAAAACTGTGAACATTATGTTTTAAAAGTAAGAGATGAGTGATCATATATATGTACCATCAATGTTATGGTTATATGTATAAATCAATACTTTATCAATGAATGTTGAAACTTATTTTATATGTACTATCAATGTTATGGTTATATGTACAAGGCAACAACATGTTCTTTAGCAGTTCGTCCATCACCCTCTTCTTTCTCTCATCAGGTTTGGAGGAAGAAAGAGTGTTCACCTTGTTGAGATTTAGGTGGCATAATTAGGAGGTGTTTTACTAGGTTTCAAACTCTACTCTTTTGCATCTCTACTTAAGGAGCCCCTTGCTCCTACCTCGCTTGCTCCCCCTTTGGTCCCTGACCATCCTCCTTTGTTGGGCCCCCTTTCATCTGCGCTTGATTCGATTATCGGTTCCCCTCCAATGTAGCGTGGTAAACTCAAAGTTGATGTCGACACCACTGCTAAGAAGAAAGGAAGACATTCTGAGGTAGAATTGTTAAGAATTGAGGTGGAAGACTCCATGCACAATAGCTCTTAATGGATGGTAAAAGACCTTCTCACAAAGCGTGAGTGAAAACAGGACAAGCATGCGGTTGAAGACTCTACCCTTTGTTGAGTTTCCCCCATTTATTCTTTATCACTTTTATTGTCTGTCATAATCTAATAAAAGTTCTATTGATTTATATTATTTTCCTTCTTTAATTTTGCAACAATTGTTCGAGTAAAATGTGTTTCCTATCTTAATCTTTAGCTAACCTTAATACTTTGCGATTGTTTTGTATCTCCTTTGTTGTGGAGAATAGATGCTTTATTGTGCCATCTGATTAAAAAAAAAATTACCCTATCAAGCCAAAAAAATATAAACACATATAACAAAGTTTTAGGGTTTCGAAATATTTTTTCGACATCGGGCAAGCTAATTGTACCGGACCAAAGATCACGACTGACCCTGACCCTGAACCTGAACCTGAACCTGAACCTGAACCTGAACCTTTAAAGAAAATGGAGAGGCGTGTCAGCCGCCGGTCGCATACCTAGCAATAAGCATAACGGGCGGCAGCCGATAAATCATTTTAGAGTTTTTAGAAAATGACGGTAGGTGGCTTTTTTTTTAATGTTTACAGCTTAAAAATTAAATTCCAAGCCTGTAGACTCGGGCAGGGTTTTGCAGTGTACCCAATGGGGCAGAATTTCAAGTCTTCAAAAATGTAAAGTCATTTTACAGCTGCTACTCGTCCGTGTCCATAGCATTAACACGTACGGCGTACTGAAGCATTTAAATGCCCAGCAAATAAGTAGTACTAATATTCGGTAAGATTTAAGATCAAATTTGGCCCCTTTGAGGGTCATTGTCATACTTCTCATACGATCTAATGGGCATGGGGTGATTGGATATGTTTATTAAAATATTAATTTTGAAATAAAGTCGTATTAATGAATATTCAGCCTGTATTTAATAATAGCTTTTATGAATCAATTAAAACGTGTCACATAGGTTGTCTCATATTGAAACACTATTCACATATTTTACATTTAAATTATATTGTAGTAAATCAGTACAAGATATATTTTTCTTTTCAATTAAATATATTGAAGACATGTTAATTGACATTTTTCTATAGATCATTCAAATATGATATGATGCATTTATTAAACTTTAAATATTAGATGTATGAAAGGGGTGAAAATTGATAGGTTATATTTTTTTTTCGGTTTTACATTATATATGAAAGGGAAAATTTTCAATAAATCATAAATAGTTATATGTTTAAAAATTAATATAGAGTATATTTTTGAAGTCCTTGTACATTTAAATACATAAAAATATAATGATTATTAATATTTATGAGAAGGCAAACACTTGTAACATGAAAATTGCTCTGATTTATTTTACAATTGACAATTTTGTAAAAATGGTAGCTCGCGATCAACAAAATTTTAATTGACAGGGAATGTTAATTTGAAATTCTAGACCTCCCCTAAAAGATGCATTACAAAAAGGTGTGGACACAATCATTAAGTAAACAATAGCTCTTCATTCCAATGAGCAAAAATATGTGCTACATATGATGGTTTATAATAAAATAGTCTAAGGCCATTGAAACAATTTAAGTGAAGGTGGAGAAACTTATTTTTGAATTTCAATACTTACATGATTTATTGAATCATTGGGAGAGTACTACCCTACGCTCTTCCTTTTTTTCGTGTGTCCATTAGAATGATTTAAGTGTAAGTAGGTGAAGAAAGTTGCTTTTGAATTTTAAAACTCGTGATTTATTGAATCATTTGGTTGCTCGCTCCTACCCTACCCTTGTATGCTTTTTAACTTCCATTTTAAAAGTTAATTTAATGATTAAATTATCTATAGAAATAGCTAAGAACTTTTAAAAATATTAATGAACATATGCACATGATACTATTTGTAATTAATAATCAATATGTTATATTTTTGAATCAATGTCAATTTAATTTGTTTAATTATGGATTAAAAAAATTTATTAGAGTTATGAATCAGTTTTGGGGTATAAGAGAATTGGAGGAGCATCAGACCATCCTCCAACCAAAAAGAGAGTCAAGAATTTTACATTTAAAGGATTCTTTCGAGAACAAAATCGGAACATCCCCCAACCAAAAAGAGAGAGTGAGAACACAATACTCATGCTGAAGGCCCCCATCTTCTAGCGCCTCAACGAATGGAAGCTTAGGGAATCTGCAGTAGTAGATCAAAGAGGGAGTAGAAGTAGGATGTTGAGACTTACAAGTCCCCACACTCATGATATGGATAACCAACATTTTTGTAGTCAATCAACACCCATCTGTGGTTAGACACACTATCCAAAGAAGTGCTAGGTAGAGACGCCACCACATCAACATAGGATTGGGAGTGGGTGGAAAAAAGTGCAAGGGGCTTACTACAGGGGTTATCGTTGGCTCAACTCTCATTTCACAAGCCTGAGTTGAAATTTCAACATTATTTCAGCCAATAGCGTGCTCAACTATAGAAACTCCACCTTGGGTACCTTCAAAGACAACCTCCTTGCCCCTGTTCTGGAGTAAAAAAACTTTCCATAGACTATAGACCCCTTCCAATGATGAACAAGCAGCTATTGTTGAATCGGGTAGTGGTTACCGTCAAACTGGGTAGTGGTTGCACTAGTTATGAAGGGGAGAACACATGTTCCTCAACACGCCCGATGGAAGCATCCTCTTCCTCATACGCTTTGAATTCAGGATCAGTCAAGGGAGAAGGAGAGACAGAACCCCCCACTATATTCCTGTTGCGATTAAAACAAGGAAGATATTTTAATTTAAATTTAGGTTTCCCTCTCAAACCCTTGTTCAAAGGGGAATAAAACACATAGGAAAGTCCATCCCACGAATTACGATGATAGATTCATTGTTCTTCACCTACTTTATTTATTATGTAAGGTTGAATTTTCTAATTGGTCGAGTTAAATTTAAAATTAATTTTTGAGATTATAATATTATAAACATTTAATAATAAATAAAATTATTTTAAAACAACTCATGTTTTAAAAATATATTTGAAAACTTGGACAATATAAACGTTACATTAAACTCAAATTTTGCTAATTATTCACTTTATTATTGATAGAGTGAAGAAATAATACAACTCACATTTTAGATCCAATTTAATGATATTAATTATTAGAAAAATACAATAATAATATAGTGTAGATCGATTATGATTTAAAAAATAAATGTTCAAATGTTATGAGAGGGAAATAGAAGTTTAAAATTAAAAATTTGTCTCTCTTGTTTTAATAGTTGATTACATAGGTTTGTAGGGTTGGAAGCTTTTGGATTCGATTCAAGGTTTGAGGAGGATTTGGAGGATGTTGATGTGGAAGATTGTCAGTCCTTAAAACTAGAGGACGTAGTCATTGCAAAGGAGTCTAGATCAAATGTTGACAGTGACAAGGTGGTGCTTGTAGTTTATAAGCCCCCTTTAGAGAGTAGATCTGGATTACAACTAGGTTTTCTCAACCTAGTCAAGCCCAAGGCTATTGATATGTTGGCTATATGGGAGTTTCTAGAGGGGTTGTTAGCGGCTCTGAGAGTGGTGTGGGACCAAAAGGTAAACAACATGGCTCCTTGTATGTTAATGATGGGATTATTTTACCCATTGTTTCCAGTGGTAGGGCAAAAGCAATTATTTTGTATTATCCACAGTCTTGTGGCTCCCTTGCTTCCCTCTCTACAAGTTTAGAAGCTAAGATACTCAAGAAGATGTGGATCTTTTTATGAATATAAGAATGTAGGGAATATGTTCCATGTATGTGGAGTCTTTTACAAATCCCTACTTTATTTAGGGACTAATGGGACCACTCCATCTTTGGTGGTTGTTGATGCTTGGGTTTGGGATCCTCCCACCTCTACTTTGCCCTCTTCCCCTCTTTATTTCTTGTTTGGGGATGTCATTGTGTCTTTCTTTGTGGAGATTTCAAAGCCAGAGTTCTCAGACCCAGTTATATAGGAAATGGAGTTGGATATTGGCACCATATTCTTGTTTGTAAAATATGTGGGCTCTCCTCTTTTACTTTCAGATATTGCCAACAAGGTCTTGATGGTTTGGAGTTCCATTGTTATTCCTTCCTTCTCAATGCTCAATCTTAGTTTTTTCTGAGTTGTTTTCCAAGGTTTCTCTGACCAGGGATTTGTTTAGTCTTTGCATCCTTGGTTCTTCGATAATTTAAAGATATTTTTGGTACCTGGTTGCCTTTTTTTGACCCAACTAAGTCAGAAATCTTGAATGTTCCTATTTGGATTAAATTATACAACCTGTCACCTATCTTAAGAAAAGAGGAACACATCAAACTACTAATCAATCATGTGGGTTATTTCATGAAACTTGATGAAAGTAATTTGAGAAATGTATACACACTATTTTTAAACTTTATCATTTACTGACCTTTCTCTCTTGTAGGACCTTGTCGAGTTTCAATCTCTTTGAGTGCACACCTTAAAGGGTGACCGAGAAAGGGGTGGGCAGACAGTTGGTGCTTCATAAGATTGTTGTTCAATCATATAATTCTTACTATTACATTGACTTCCTTAGAGTGTTTATCCATTTACATCCTATGATGTCTCCCTGAAATCCTGAAACCCTAAAATATGTCTAAGTTTGAAATACCAAAAATCCTAAAATATGGCTAAGTGTGAAATCCAATAGGGCCCTCCAAAACCTATAATTCACATTATAGTTCCTAGAGGTTTGAAACAACTCTCAAACATATATATATATATATATATATATATATATATATATATATATATATATATATATATATATATATATATATATATATATATATATATTATATATGACTTAAAGTATAAGAAGCTACATGGTCATACTTAAATGCCACTTATAAGTTAAATGTTTATTTTATATATACACTACATGTTTTAGCACCTTTCATACCCTGATCCCCTAAAACATGTAGTATATTTATAAAATAAACATTTAACTTATAAGTTTGACATTTAGGTATGGGCATATAGCTTCTTATACTTTAAGTCATGTGTGTGTGTGTGTGTGTGTGTGACTTAAATATAAGAAGCTATATGGCCATACTTAAATGTCAACTTATAAGTTAAATGTTTACTTTATATATATACTACATATTTCAGCGCCTTTCATACCTTGATCCCCTAAGCAATCTTCCTTCTCAATAGCCCCTAACTAGGTTGGCTACTTTTCCTATTATGTCAGTGTGGTTGATCCAATTGTAAAATTTATGACACACATTACGTAACTAGGTCGACATAGTTCAAGGTTGAATAATAACTTTTAGAACTAGGTCTTGACGACTAAACTTGTTAGTTAAAAATTTGGAAGGGTAGGACCTATCCATTGTTAAATACAACCTTCATTTCAATCCAATAGAGAAGAACATTCTTTGTTGCATTATGACAATTCACAATTTTACTACATCTACATTTGAAGGAGCCATTGCTTAGGGTTTGTCTTGGAGGTAAGATATTTTGTCTTATGGGAAGTCTTGGATGCAAAGTAGGATTCTTTTAGCCTATAGTTGATTTTTATAGTGTGATCATTACAAACCCATAACAATCTCTTGCAAAGCACCATTGGCTAAGGGGGAGATTGAGACTCGATAGATTCGGTCAAAGCTAAGTATCTCTAACTTTTGTTATTTCATTTAATAGATAGATATTGCACAAAGTAATAGGTTTGAGTGTATAACTCCTAGTTTATATTACCTCTACACTTAAACTTAGTGTAGCTATAGGGTTTTCTAGGCTTACCATCTTCCACCTTAGGTGATCTAGGCCTCCATTTTCCTACCATTATCCACTGTTTGTTTTAAACCATCCCCCTTTGTGTTATAAGCTTTCATAACACTATATTATGTTTCATTTTATACATTTGAAAACCTAGCTAGGGTTTTTTCATGATATTATTAGCCTACATGCTTTGGAACCTTCTCCTTTAGTATTGTGTGATAAGTGCTCTTTTAGTTAAGTTTAATAGAGCCAATTTGGTCATGCTGTTGATATACAAAGTATTACAATAGATGTTAGTTGTTTACCTTATCCAATCTTGGATTTATTAAGTAAGACACATTGTAGATCTATGTTAATTTGTTGCATACATTTTGGTAAACCCAATGTGAATCTAACCTTTACATTTCATTTTTTTCATTTACAGGCAACTAGGTCACATTAGTTGACCTACTTTTATTCTTTGTTTACAGATTTTGGATTTACAATCAACTAGGTCACACTGGTCGACCCAATTTTATTCTCTATTTGTAGATTTTTATCTATAGTCAAATAGGTCATGCTGGGTGACACAGATCATTTTTTGCATATTTCAAATTTTAGTCTCAGCAAACTAGGTCGTGTTGGTTGACCCAATTCATTTTTTACAAATTTTAGTTTTCAATCTCAACAAACTAATTCAACCTGGTTGACCTAGTTATATTAATAAGGTTCCTTTTAACCAACTAAGTACTTCAATTTTGTCAATTATCTCAATTTGATATTTTTGTTTTTTAGTAAAATTACTCGGTTATAGAGATTTTTATTATGTATTTACCAGTTTATCCATTCCATTAAAATTTAATCACACGGTCAACTAAGTCAACCTGGATGACTTAGTTTTGTGTTTGCTTCCACTGCCAAAAAACTAAGTCGATATGTCCGACCTAATTTGATTTTACTTGTTTTTATAACAGTTCAAAAGGTGGCCAACATGGTTCAGTAGGTTGCCAACCTAGTTTAGTAGGTGGTCGACATAACTCAATAACATAATAATTTCATAATTATTTCTTTGTTTTAGCTTCCAATCAATCAAGAACACTGCATAATCAATTATTTAGATTGGAATCCCACTTCTATTATCACTTTAGATGAAATTATTTAATTCCTTCCTTCATGTGTTCTTAATCCCAAACCAAAGACTACACCATGCGACCTAAATTTTGCAGACTCAAGGCAAGCACAATGTAATACAATTCAATTTACTCACCCTAGTCCTCCTATTGATACTAATGTTGGGAATTATTCTCCACCCAACAATCCTACTCCTCCTATTGATACTACTCAACTCCTTGATCAAATACTTCAAGAAATGACTAATATACAAATCACTCATAGAAATCAAATGATGCAAATGCAATATCATATATTAAAAAATGGCTAGTCAACCATCTCAAGTCATCATGACCCAACCAAATCATAATTTTGTCCCTTATCCTCTCAAATATGTCAATGCACATATCATCCCTTAGCCTCTCATGCATAACAAAATGCTTCAACATCTTCAAAATGAACCTTTAACTCCATTCATTGTATTCATAAATATTAGAAACATTTCTCTAACTATTACATATAATGGAACTAAGGACCCCACTATATTTTTCAAATCTTTTGGTAGTCTCTATGAAAAATGGGTCTAAACTAACACTTTTAATACTACTAAACTTCTTGTCAAAACATTCATGTGATATGATTTATAATGGTATAATGATCCCCTCATCACTACATCTTACAACTAGAGGATTTAGTCAATGCTCTAATTAAATAATTTCAACACAATAATTTTCCTAAAAATAGCCTCAAGCACTTGATCAATGCTATGCAACTACCTAACGAATCTGTTCACCCTTTCATAAAATGATGGAAGTATATAGCTCACAAATCAAACCATAACATGAGTGATGATAATATTTTAAAACTATTTGTTATTTCTCTTAAATCTCCTCTTTAATATAAAGTTTGGATGTTTTCCCCTAAAACTTTAGAAGAAGCCTTAGACCAAACAAAAATGCAAGACTTTCTTGTGAGTCAATTTGAATCACCTCAAACAACTACTGAGGAATCTTTCCAATCATTTTCTCATAACATTGATTCATCTAAGCATTCCCAACCTCAAAAGGGATCATCCAATTCAACCAATTTTAATCCAACCCACCCTTCATTGAGTCTATAATAACTTAAAAAGAAATTGCCACCCTCTAAACCCATGAGCTTTGATCCTTCCAAACCTCCAAAATATTACAATCCTAATAAGTTTTGTTTGTGGCATGCTACAAAAGGTCATTCTCATGAGATTTGTCATGATCTTCACCCATTCCTTCTTACCTTCTTGTTTGGTCCACATTTCAATCTTGATAATCTTATACAACAACATTATCAAGACTATTGTTGACGCAGTGATTGCACCCTGGGTAGGACGCCTAGCTCCTGCCCTTCCACACGCAACAATGGAAACTCCCCTCTGGCCTGTGGGAATGGTGAAGCTGGAGGGGAGAGTCTCTAGATAAGGGCTAGCTCCCTCTGATGTATCTTTTAGGCCCTTATTTCTCCTACTGCTAAAAAATAAATGTAAAAAAGGGGGGGATGAAAAGGGGGAGAGAGATGCTGAAAACAGAACCTAAGCCTAAAAATGAAAAGGTGATACACCAAAAAATGTTGACCCACTCAGCCCGAACATACACTTTTCACCAGGAAGAAGTGCCCATACACTTCATCTGACATGGGAAACTCTTCTGTTTCAGTGAGTCAGGGGTCCGCAGAGATACAGTGAGGAAGGAACTACCAAAGGTGTTATGCGACACAATTGGGCAACCTATTCACATGCACCTATATTCTTGCTGTAGACACTTCTAGCAGACCTGCAGAAAAGAGACTTCACAATGCACCAGACATGTTGTAATCGATATGTGAAAAGCATGAAAGACAATGATTTAACACAAAACAAGAACATAGACATATACTTTAAAGTGCAACTCCAGATAGAGGTAAAAATGCTAAGTCCTGATTCAAGGTAAAATCTAGCAGAGCTTTGCCTTACAAGCCCGAGAGATTTTTGGGCAGAGTTTTGCCTTACAGGCTAAGACAGTGGATCCTTCTCAAATGAGAATTTTTACAATATATAGAAAGAGAAAGAGAACATGGCGCTTTCTGGGAAAGACTTTGGCGCTCCTTTTTCAAGTGGCCCATGTGTATTCTGAACCTTGGAAAGAAGAAGCCATTTGATTGTCGATTCCTGCATTGACTTTGGCGTCCCAACATTAATGAGAAAGCACGAGTCGTGCCTTTTCTCTACAAATAAACTTCTCCCTTCAAGGCATTTGCACGGCTTGTCTGCTTATAAATGCAAACTAGAGAAAACAAGTCACGCCGCTTACTATTTGCACCATTTGGTGACCACCTGGCAAGCGCTATTCCAACTGCAGGAATAAATCCCTGAGTTGACACCTTCTTTTGCCACTTGGATGCTTTGTCCATTTCTTGCCTTGTCTCATCCTGGTTTTGTCTCTTTTTGGCTCCTTCAGCCCTCGAGGGCTATCTTCTGGCTGGTCGTTGCATTCCTTAGACTCTTTTGTGGTTGGCACTTAAGCATTTTAAAAACAAATAGATATTTCACTGTCTTAAATTTGATGTTCGCGTACCCATCATCACTTGAAAACCAACGTCTAGTTTGTCGTGCTTGATTTTGACGTCCTCGGGCCCGTCACACCTTGGACTTTCCTTCAGCTTCCTGCTTTAGCCTTTTCTGCGGACTTCCTTCTTTGCACCTTCCCGAAGGGAAGGTGATCCTTCGGCCTTTTCAAAATGTCCTTCAATTTGGCTGAGAGTCCCCTACAAGGGCACCTACCCTTCAGGGTCCTTCGGGTCCTCAGCGGGTTCATCCTTCGGGCTTTTCCTACGGGCCTTTTCTGCGAACAATTTTCCCGCAGACAAAAAGTCCGTGAAAATTGTCTCTACCGCTTTGATTTCTTTCAAGTTTTTTCCCTGGGTCCTTTTGAGCTCACGGCTTCCTTAATTTCTTCAAACTTTTTGTTCAAAAGAATTCCTTCAGACAAAAAGTCTAAAAGAATTCTTTTCTTTCCTTAGTCCTTTTCTGTGCGTTTTGAATTCCTTTAACTGCCTTCAAAGTGCCCTTCGGGTTTATTTAAATCGACCCCTCTGAAGGGTGATTTTATTGATCAAGTGCCCTCTGCAAGGGTACTTGTCCTTCAGGAGGCTCTCTTTTGACTTTTTGCATTGAACCGCTCCTTTGAACCAACCGTTGAACCAATTGATTGAACTGGTTCAATGGTTCAAACGGTTGTTGAACCAAGGCTTTGAATCAAGCATTGAACCAAGCTCGTTGAACCATTTGAATTAAGCTGAACCTTTGAAATTTGTCGATGAACTTTGCTGATGAATCAAGGCATTGAACTGACTAAGTGAATCGAGTGATTGAACCATCTGATTGAACCGAATCATTAAACGAAAACGTTGAACCAATGCATTAAACCAAAGCGTTGAACCAGAGCGTTGAACCAAGGCATTAAACTGAAGTGTTGAACCATTCAATGGTTCAACGATTCAAAGGTGCTAACTCTTGGAAAGATTATGTCATTGAACCACTCTTTCAACCTTAAGAAAAAGTGTCTTTGAACCATTTTAGCTCTCTTTCCTTATGAATTTATTCAGACAAGAGTCCGAATAAGCTCTGTAAAACCTTGCACTCTCTGAACTGGTTCTTCTACTGAAAGACTACACCTGCAGAGTCCGTAGAAAACCTCATTGCTGAGTCTGTAGAAATCCCAGCTCTGCAGAGTCCATAGAAATGGACCTGCAGAGTTCGTAGAAAACCTGCAGAGTCTGTAGAAATTTTCACGACTCGTGCAAAATCAAAAATACTGGCTCAAAACAGCATAAGAAAAGAGGGGGGACCAATTTTTGGCCTATTAGGCTAAAATTGGTCAACAAATTGGTGACTCCCAGGGGAAGCATGCCTGCTATGCTTAGAGACTAGTTGCCTTGAAGTCCATTGGGCACGGAGTCAGAATGCAGCTTTGAGGAAAGGTTAGCAACAACCCCAAAAGATCCAAGAATCAAACATGAACCTTTTTACCCCAGACATAAGGGAAAGCACACACAAGACTAAAAACACTACTTGTGCAAACTACACTTGGGGAAAGCAGGAAAGAAAATTGAAAGCAAACTACTATATACAACTTAACCAAGTACATCTGCTTCCCTCTTGGATCAAAGGGAAAACTTCTTAAGTCCCCTTCCTGGCAAGAAGACTTATGGTGCCAGACAAGTGGCTGAATAAAAAGGAGATTTGGTGACCTGCTCCTCTTGCCTGTCACCTTGATTGGCCTGCATCTGAGTGGATCAAATTCAAACATGCTTCCAACATACACGTATTCTCCTTGTTCTTGGAAGCTTTTTGAATGTTGGCTCTTCATGCTGGTGCATTTCAACAAGAAATCTGTGGCTGTTGGCTCATCACCATAAGCCCTTTGTAGTGCATGGTCCCTCTGCAATGCATCATGGTTTGACTTGTTCCCCTCTGATTCGTTGAACACCCTATCAAACTCATCCTCTGCTTCCTCTTGCCCTTCTTGAAGAAGGGTGACTGTGGTGATGTCTGAAATGGAATCACAAACTGATTGCTCATCCTACAGAACATCACCTCTTTGTTTAAAGCTTTCTTCTTCAAGGCTTTCCTCAAGGTGGACAGACTTCTTCTTTTCCTCCTCAAAGATTAGGGCCTCTAGATGTTCAAAGATATTCTCCTGATCCTCCTCCAACTCTAGCTCCATGGCATGGTCATCTTCCTTATCGAAGCAACAAGGAAGTTCATCAAACAAGGGGGGAGAGAGCTCACCATGCTTATGTTCCTCCTCATACTGCTAGAACATCTGCATGTATGCGTGCCCTGCGTCTTCTGCATCGATGATGATGCCTTCACAAGGAGCATCAATGATGATTTCTTCTTTGTTATCACTCATGACAACCTCTTGAAGAAATGAAAATTGGATCTTTTCTTCCTCACTCGCCTCCTGCAGAATAGGTTCCTCCTTGAGAAGCAGTGAAGTGGAAAAACCATGTGGAAGGGAAGGCAATCCTTGAGCTCGAATCGAATGATTCTCCTCCTTCCATTTGGTTAGCACTTCATCTATATCAGGTGTGGCCTAATAGCTCTCTTGGGGTTGTGTAGATGGGGTGTGTTCAGACATGGAATGTGTCGTTGGGTCTGAACCGTCCATCACACATTGGCTGAGGAATCTCTCTCTAGATTCCAACTCTGTAATTCTTCTGGCTATATCCTCTTGAAAGCACCTTTCCTGGAGGTCACCAGCATCATCATGAGCAAGAGCAACCTCATCTTCTTCAAGGTTTTGAGCAAAACCTTTCTTCTCCTCCTTCCTGCCCCATGATTCTACTGTTTTCTTCCAGTTCAAGATCTCGAAATTAGAATTTTGCTCCTGTGAACAGTCAACAACTTTGTTTTCTCCAAGTTCCTGGGGCTCCTTCACAAGGTCTGAAAGTTCCATCTCTCTTTTTCTAAGTAGTCTCATCTTAGCCTCTAATTCCTCAATTTGCTTAGCTAGATTATCTTGAAAAAGTCTTTTTTGGAGCTCATAAGAATCATCATAGAGATGGGTAAGAGCAGTTTGGAGAGAGATGTGCTGGTTCATGATGTTCCCCCAAAGGAAGATTCACAATCTAAGGAATTTAGAAGGTTCATCTCCATGGGAGGTTTTTCTAGTTCCCTTTGATGCTTGAAGGCTAGGCGCACGGGGTCAAGAGCAGGGTTGATTGATGCATCAAATGAGCTGGAATGAGCAAGTGCTATCTGATAGAAAAGATTTGGTGCACAAGAGGGGGCTTTCTTTAGAATAGGAGGGGGCGCGCAAGGCTGACTGCCTTGCATGAATGGATTCCTCCATTTCGCTACCTCCTCCTCGATGGATTGCAAGGCCTGAGCTTGCTTGAACAAACACTCCTCTTTATACATCAGCTCCTGCTGATATCCATACTGCTCATCCAGTCTGTCGATTTCCATTACCTGCTTCTCAAACTCCAACGCCACTTCCCTTATTGTTGAAGGGCAACTAGGAGGGCTGCTTGAGGGGATTCCCTGAATATCTTGAGCTTGATCATAGTCATATGAAGGAATACAAGGTCCATGATTTTGTGCAAAGGAATTATACATACAAAAATAAGATTTCTTGGTGGCACCTAGACTGCTTGACCAACTGATTCAACTCGGAGTCGCCATTGGTGTTGATGCAAAAGCCTCCAAAGGCTGGTTGGTTGAAGAACACACCAAAAATTCTTCAACTCTTTGGACACAACTTGTCCTAATTGGTACCACCTGGTGTGCCAAAAACTGTTGATGCAATGGATTGCACCCTAGGCAGGATGCCTAGCTCCCGCCCTTCCACACGCAACAATGGAAACTCCCCTCTCGCCTGTGGGACCGACGAAGCTGGAGGGGAGAGTCTCTAGATAAGGGATAGCTCCCTCTGATGTATCTTTTAGGCCCTAATTTCTCCTACTGCTAAAAAATAAATGTAAAAAAGGGGGGGATGAAAAGGGAGAGAGATGCTGAAAATAGAACCTAAGCCTAAAAATGAAAAGGTGATACACCAGAAAATGTTGACCCACTCAGCCCAAACATACACTTTTCACTAGGAAGAAGGGTCCATATACTTCATATGACGTGGGAAATTCTTCTATTTTAGTGAGTCATGGGTCCGTAGAGATATAGGGAGGAAGGATCTACCAAAGGTGCTATGCGACACACTTGGGCAACCTATTCACATGCACCTATATTCCTGCTGTAGACACTTCTGGCAGACCTATAGAAAAGAGACTTCACAATGCACTAGACATGTTGTAATCGATATGTGAAAAGCACGAAATACAATGACTTAACACAAAAGAAGAACATAGACATATACTTTAAAGTGCAACTCCAGATAAAGGTAAAAATGCTAAGCCCTGATTCAAGGTAAAATCTGGCAGAGCTCTGCCTTACAAGCCCGAGAGATTTTTGGGTAGAGTTTGCCTTACAGGGTAAGACACTGGATCCTTCTCAAATGAATTTTTTAAAAATATATAGAAAAGGAAAGAGAACTTGTCACTTTCTGGGAAAGACTTTGGTGCTCTTTTTCCAAGTGGCCCATGTGCATTTCAAACCTTGGGAAGAGGAAGCCATTTGATTATCGGTTCCTGCTTTGACTTTGTCATTCCAACATTAATGAGGAAGCATGAGTCATGCCTTTTCTCTACAAACAAACTTATCCCTTCAAGGCATTTGCATGGCTTGTCTGCTTATAAATGCAAACTAGAGAAAACAAATTGCGTCACTTACTGTTTGCGCTATTTGGTGACCACCTAACAAGCGCTATTCCAACTGTAAGAATAAATCCCTGAGTTGACACCTCCTTTCACCACTTGGATGCTTTGTCCATTTCTTGCCTTGTCTCATCTTGGTTTTGTCTCTTTTTGGCTCCTTCAGCCCTTGGGGGCTATCTTCTAGCTGGTCGCTGCATTCCTTGGACTCTTTTCTGGTTGGCGCTTAAGCATTTCAAAAACAAACGGCTATTTCACCCTCTTAAATTTGACGTTCACACACCTATCATCACTTGAAAACCAACAGCTAGTTTACCATGCTTGATTTTGATGTCCTCGAGCCCGTCACCCCTTGGACTTTCCTTCGGCTTCCTGCTTCGGCCTTTTCTGCAGACTTGCTTCTTTGCACCTTCCCAAAGGGAAGGTGACCCTTCAGCCTTTTGAAAATGTCCTTCAATTTGGCTGAGAGTCCCCCACAAGGGTACTTGCCCTTTAGGGTCCTTTGGCTCCTTGGTGAGTTCATCCTTCTGACTTTTCCTGTGGGCCTTTTTCGCGGACAATTTTCCCGCAAAAAAAAAGTCTGCAAAAATTGTCTCAGCTGCTTTGATTTCTTTCGGGTTTTTTCCCTGGGTCCTTTTAAGCACGCAGCTTCCCGAATTTCTTCAAATTTTTTGTCTGAAGGAATTCCTTCGAACAAAAAGTCTGAAAGAATTCGTTTCTTTCCTTAGTCTTTTTTTGCGCGTTTTGAATTCCTTCGGCTGCCTTCAAATTGCCCTTCGGGTTTAGTGAAATTGATCCCTTCGAAGGGTGCTTTTTTCTGATCAAGTGCCCTCTGTAAGGGCACTTGTCCTTCGGGAAGCTCTCTCTTGACTTTTCGCATTGAATCGCTCCTTTAAACCAATCGTTGAACCAATCGATTGAACCGGTTCAATGGTTCAAACGGTTGTTGAACCGAGCATTGAACCAAGCTCGTTAAACCGTTTTAAATTGAGCTGAGCCTTTGAAATTTGCCGATGAACTTTATTGATGAATCAAGGCGTTGAACTGACTGAGTGAACCTAGTGATTGAACCATCCGATTGAACCGAAGCATTGAACCAAAACATTCAACCAATGCGTTGAACTAAGCCGATGAACAGTTTGATTGAACCAAAGCATTGAACCAAGGCATTGAACCGAAGCATTGAATCAGAGCGTTGAGGCATTGAATTGAAGCGTTGAATCGGTTCAATGGTTCAACGGTTCAAAGGTGATAAATCTTGGAAAGATTATGCCATTGAACCACTCTTCCAACCTTAAAAAAAAGTGTCTTTGAACCATTTTAGTTCTCTTTCCTTATGAATTTCTTCAAACAAGAGTCCAAAGAAGATTTGTAAAACCTTGCACTCTCTGAACTGGTTCTTTTGCTTAAAGACTACACTTGCAGAGTCCGTAGAAAACCTCTGAGTCCGTAGAAATCCCAGCTCTGAAGAGTCTATAGAAATGGACCTGCAGAGTTCGTAGAAACCCTGTAGAGTCTGTAGAAATTTGCAAGACTCATGAAAAATCAAAAATATTGGCTCAAAAAAACATAAGTAAAAAGGTGGGATCGATTTTTGGCCTATTAGGCCAAAATTGGTCAACAACTATCTTAAATCCTCACAAGCCCAATCTAAATAATCACAATCACATCAACATAATTTACCTAATGATCAACAACAATTACCCCATAACTAGACACCTCATCAACAATGCTTTCCAAACCATAGTTGATTCTTCTTTTTGTAATAATACGTAAATGATAGTTAACATGAATAATTTCAAATGGGTGGTTGTGTTCATTAAACCTCAACCTCTCGGGTCACATGAACCCAAGGAGCACCTAGTTCAAATGCCTAATACAAAGCACATCATAAATAGTTCTCTTTTAAATTATATACCTCTTAAGACCTCTTCTACACATCCTATGTTAATTTTAAAATCCTCAAAATCCATCATATCAACACATTTACATGTCTCGAACTACATTGTCCAACCCAATGCAGTTCATTCTAATAGTTGTGCTTCACCTCATTTCATATTACATGTTGGGGAATCTTGCACTACCCATCCACATGTCACTTCAAACTTTGGGGCATCTTGTGATGCCCATATCTACATAAAATTAGCCCTTGGGGCATCCTATAATGCTCACTTTTCTTCTACATTGCATAATAAAAAACAAATTCAACTTCAAGAAACCTTCTGAGACACATAGACTTGTATTCATGTGGTCATATTTGATATAGACGTTAGCTTAGGTTTTTGCTTATCATTTTTTATCTCATGTTTCATTTTATGCATTTTATTTCATTTAGTTTCATTTTACTTACACCATTGTTTCCTTTTCGATTCTTTGGTTTTATATCATATGGCATTCAACATTTATTTCCATTGTGGTTCTTAAGTATCACCTTCGGGTTTTTCATTTATCTTCATTTTATCACATTTATGTCATCCTTTCCCTTAGTATCTTTATGATTCTTTGGTCCTTATTTTCTTTCCCTCTTTTTTGGGATGACTACTACTTTCAATTGGTGATTGTGCTATATCTTTTGCAGGTTAGTATGGATTCCCTAAGTGACATGACTATCATAGCATAGCCTGGTCTCTTTTAGAGTATTATTTTCTTTCTTTATGATAAACTATGAGCATACTCGTCATCGTATCATTTTACTTACACCATTGTTTCCTTTTTGATTCTTTGGTTTTATATCATATTGCATTTGACATTTATTTCCATTGTGGCTCTTAAGTATCACCTTCGGGTTTTTCATTTATCTTCAGTTTATCACATTTATGTCATCCTTTCCCTTAGTATCTTTATGATTCTTTGGTCCTTATTATCTTTCCCCCTTTTATGGGATGACTACTACTTTCAATTGGTGATTGTGCTAGATCTTTTGCAGGTTAGTATGGTTTCCCTAAGTGACATGACTATCATAGCATAGCCTCGTCTCTTTTAGAGTATTATTTTCTTTCCTTATGATCAACTATGAGCATATACGTCATCGTATCACTTTATATATTGACAAATATCTCATGATCCCCATATTTCCCTTATTTCCTTTCATTTGAGGCACACATAGGTCAGTTTTGAGATTTCACACTTACTTGTGGGTAACTCTAGGAATATTTAGACACCATGGATTTTAGGTCCTTTTCTCTAGTGACTAAGTGTAAGTTCACTTGTGTTCATCACTTATTTAACTCATGATTGGTTCCCTGAATCCGTATGTAAGAGAAATAGAAAAATCCAAAAGAGTTAAAATCCAAATCATAAAAGAAACAAAAGACAATGATTAAAAGGCAATTATAAATTATAAATTCAAAATCACACCAAAGGATGCTATTTTTATTTGGCAAATGGAAACTCAATCTCCACAGTTAGTCTCATGATAGGGTTGAGGTCCACTGGTGTGTGGTAGGTAGGTAAACTAGGAAAGGAGGTCTCATTATATCATATACTTATAGTGTCATCTACTTTCTCACACAAGTATCCAATCTTCGTAGTAGATTGACAAATCTATAAGGGGTCATGAGGAGTGGGGAACACATTATGAGACGGTAGGTCCATTTTAATTTTCTTCAATATAGTCTTTATGGGATGATTTATGTACTTCACCTGTTAGCCCAAGCTTTGTGTTCATTAGTCAGAGTGTCTTAAATCCTTAATGTCAATAGTTATTAGACTTGCTCAGTTATTTAGTGTGTCTCATTCTTGCTAACAATGTTCACATCACCCATGTGGCACCTCACATTCCTTATTTGTATAATATTTTTCCGATATTCCCCTTGATGGGTATTACTTTTAGCTGATCACTTCTTTGATCACATTTGTTTTCTTACACTTTTTGGCTTCTAGTTTTTGAGTTGCACTGTAATAATTTGGATAGGACCAGACTTTTCTCACAAACATCCCTTCACATTTACTTACTACACCATCTCAATATCATACTAGTCATGTCATTAGGTGGTTGTCTTTTCTTACATCGTATCTTATAACAAGCACTAAGTTTGACTTGTCATTCTTTAGATCTTTGACTTTTCATTTATCCATTATGTTCTTGTTTTATTTTTGTGGACTTCACTTATCTTACATCAAACATTTGACATGCTTACATGTTTTTCTTTATGTTTGACTTGACATTCTTGTCTAACATTTTCATTTTCAATCATTTATGTTTTCTTTGTGTCTAATTTAACTTCCTTATTTGTCATGAGCTTACATTTCATTTACTTATATATCCTTTTTTTATTTTTCCTCACACTGATATTTAATTTTCGTACAATGTTTACATGTTTTTTCACATAATTTAGTATGTTCTACTTTTATTTTTCATTATTTTTCATTGCATGTTTGGTATGTTGGTTATAACCTAGCTTTTACGATCATGACTTTCTAATTTTCAAAGTAATTTAATCAATTTTAAGAGTTATTCATTACTACTTTGAATATCCTACATACACACATATTGCTTCTATTATTAGCCTTGTATCCCTAGGGTTTTACAAATGCAGGCATTGCACCCTCCATGATCGAGACTATGATACTTGCATGTAGTCATTTAACAAAAAGGTAATTGAATGTAATGTATCTATATGGTACTTTCAGTTACTTCAACATTTATTTATGTACTTCATTTGAATTACCTAAGTTATTGTGTTGATATGTTCTTTCCCGAAGCAACATTCCATGTTACACAATTATGACACATGATGAGCTTCAGGTGAGGCATATGTATACACACAATATTTTTAAATTTTATCATTTACTGACACTTTATCTTGCAAGAACATGTCAAGTTTCAATCTCTCTGAGTGCATGTCTTAAAGGGTGTACCAGAAAAGTGTCTGATATCTTGTCAAGATCGAATTTGAAACAATAACAAATGTACTAAAACTTAAACAATTTAATAATGACAAATGAACATGTAGCTATGAGAGAGAAATCAATGAGTGTAAACAAAATTAAATCCTCCATGAATAGCTTATTAAAGCTAGATGCATAAATAGGCAAGTAAATGTGTAACTCCCCATAGAATAGTGGAAACCCGCAAAACTCAAAATAGTTGGTCAACAATCAACTAGCTAAAGGAGTAACTACCACTACCTAAAATAGAAAGTCAAGGTAACTACCTATGACATGCACACCTAAGCAAGCTGATCCCATATGTAACTCTCCCTAGAATAGTGGGAACCCTCAAAACTCAAAATAGTTACTCAACGATCAATCGGTTAAAGGAATAACTCCCACTACCTAAAATAGACAGTCAAGGTAACTCCCTATGACATGCACACCTAAGCAAGCTAATCTCACAAGTGTAGGAAAAATGAATACCTACACTAACACCCCCCCTCATAAGCATAACTTAGGTGGGTAGAGGAAATAGGTCCTAACAACGAGCCTTGATGAGGTACTCATGTTCAAAGTAACTCTCGTAAAGTGGAGAAAAGAAGAAAACCCGTAGGAAAAAACTCCCCTCCAAAAGAGAGAAAAGAAGAAGAGAGAGCTAGAAGCCCCTCCTCCCCCCAGAAGATGATGTTGAAGTAGTTTGCACTCCAAGTATAGCTCACAAGATGACCAATGTCGATGACGAGATCCTCTTTCTGAAGACTGTAGAATCTCCATCTGCATAAAATAAAGTCTCTCTTTTGCCAAAGGAAGAACATGAATGGTGTATTGGAAGTCTGGCCATTCCACAAAGGAGGATGAAGGCAACAATACAAAGATATCTAAAAAAGATCCAAAAATGAGGCATGACATAGGTCTGAAAAGACCATGCACAAGAATTGAATGTAATGCCACTGAAGTGAACCTATCATAAGAAGGACATGGAACATTCACTAGAAGAATATCCATGTGAAGAGGAGACCTCATCTCAACAACTATCAAAACTGAAGAAGATACTACAGATGAAGCACACAACTCTACAATATGAATATCCAAATGAACATCTAAGTCATCAAAGCTCTCAATGGGTGTACTTACACAAGAAACAATAGACTCCTCTGAACTCACAGGGAGACATTAAGTAGTAAAAAATAGGATAATCAATCATGATTACAAATATAACATTAACATGTGTCATCTAAGTAAAAGTATATGGATGGTATTTTAACTACTAATATTAGCAACAAAGCTATAAATACTTAAGCAAGGTCTTTGCCATGACATTATGTTCATGAAAAAGGAGGAGAACCAACACTCCTAACAATGGTCTTCTCCACCTTTCCCTGAAACACTAAATATATAGTGTTGGACTTGACACCATAACGTATTCCCAGTTTGTCTAAATTTAACATTCACAGGTTGCATCCATTGCTTAATTCAGAGGACCCATGAAACTAAGCCCTTTCGAGTGCTTGATAGAATGAGAAATACAAAATCTTATAGCCAAGCCCTTGTTTTCCTTTCTCTAAACACTGATGGTTTCGATAATAATGGAATTCATAATGAGGACATAGATCTTGTTAATACATTATGTTTCAGATAAAGTTAATCATTCAAATATTACTTTTAGGGATTCACATGTAACCAACAACATGTTGACGAGGGACTGAAGTAATTTAAGATTTGAATTCAAAGGGATTTAGAAATAATGGTTATGCTTATAATCGTTATTTTTTGTGGCATTAAATTACACACAACATTATCCATACAAACCATATTTGCACATGCTAAAAATGTCTTCAAATTTTAATTTGAATACTTCAAATTTTGTAGTTTAATTATGATCAATTCATTTACCTAGTAACTGTGACATCAAAAATTGTTGGAGCCTTTATCTATCCTCCCAACAAGAAAACTTTAATTAATTTAGCACCAGTCTATATTGTGGTTGAAGATAACCAAATGGTTGAGTATCTAGTCTATAGGTATTGAATCCCACCATTAGACATCCTCATGCCTCCAATTTATAAAATTTTATGAAATTCAAATTCAAATTTTAGTTCATTTTTTTTGCACATATTGGGTTTAATGGAGTTGAAGGTGCAATAATTGTGCATAAATGGTTGAATATCTAATATGTAGGTATTGAATTCCACCATTAGATATCTTCACGCCTCCAATTTATAAAATGTTATGAAATTCAAATTCAAATTTTGATTGATTTTGAGAATTGGAGGGATTATTAAAATTTAGGAGAGATTTTTCAAATTGTACTTCAATTCTGTGTTTCTTAAAAATAATGCTAACACTTAGTATTTCGTTTATAAGTACTAGGTTTAATGGAGTTGAAGGTACTATAGTTGTACATAAATGCCCTTATAAATGAAATTAGTGGAATTAGATCTTAGAATCAAATCATTAGATTTTAAATTCAGTAGAATTAAAACTTTGAACATTGTGTTTTAAAAGTAAGAAATAAGTGATCATACATATGTATTATTAATATAATAGTCATATTTACAAATCAATAGTTTATCGATAAATGTTGACACTTACTCTTTTTCACCCACTCACAAATTAAGTTCACTGGCCCATGCACAGTGTAATCATCATCTGACGAAACAACTCTAAAACGCTCTCTCTTACTCTGATTTTGATGTGTCTGTGGAGGAGAACGACTGTTGCAATCAATTCCTGGCTTCGCCCTCCAAGCGTGATGTGCAAGATCCTTCACCCTGCAGTTCAAATGTGTCTTTTGGCGTGCAACCGGATAATGTATATGGTCTGCACAGGGGATTTTTATCTCAATCTAATGGTTTTGTCGGTGCCTTGGTGAACTTTCTTGACAGCGTGCAATCTGGCGATGATCGCAATCTCTTGTCCTCGGCTCTAGCAATTTGCTTACGCTCTATCCTAGCGAGGATTTCTGATGTCGACTCCCTCTTACCTTCAACCTTTTGGGTTCCTTCTTATGCTGCGGTGGTGGCAGATCCCCGTCTTGGTGTCTTTCTTGAGTCTGAGAGATGGGTTTTCACTACAGGTACGTCAGCAACTCGTTCCATGATTGCACGAATAGTTATCGAGACCTTCTTCCCCTTCCACCTCGTCCTCTCTGGTTCATCTCCCCCGATCCGCTCCCCCTCCCTTGCCTGTCTTGCCCCTTGATGGGATCTCCCCCCATTATGCCTCTATTCTGCCTGTTGTTCCTCTTCCTTCCCTTCGTCTTGGGGATGCTTTGATTTGCTTCTCCAATGATGCCCCTATCCTGAATATCCCAGATTCCTACATTGTAAATTTAGATGTTTATGTGGGCAGTAAATCTCCATTTCTCAAATGCGCGGGCTCTCACCCCTCTGTCGAGGAGTTCTCTCTTTGGGCACAGTCTTATTAGAGGGATTTGGCTACCCGTTCCTTCTCTCGGATCGACTTCGGCTTCTTTTTTGTTCTCTTTCAAAAACCCTCGAACAGAGATTTTATCTGGTCTTCTGGGCCGTGGTTCTTCCACAACTCAAGGATTTTCTTATGTCTGTGGTCTCCATTTTTCAGCCTAGCAGATGAGTAGATTTCTTCAACACTCCCTTGGATCAGGGTATACCACTTGCCACCTATACTGCAGAAGGAGGAACTTCTCATTCAACTGGTCAACAAAGTGGGTTATTTTGTGAAAATTGATGCAAATTTGCTGGAAGGTAGATTCGTGAGGGTTTGTGCTCTCGGTGACATTTCCAAGCCCTTTTTCATTTGGTATTGTTGACTTCTTTCAGGGTCAGGTGGACTCAATATCTCAGCTACGAAGGCCTCTTATTTTATTGTTTTCAGTGCAATTTCCTTGCCCACAAGGCAACAACGTGTTCTTTAGCAATTCATCCATCACCTTCTGCGTTCTCTCATCAAGTTTGGGGGAAGAAAGAGGGTTCTCCTTGTCAAGATTTTAGGTGGCACAATTATGAGGTTTTTTAACCAGGGTTTGACGTCTACTCCTTTGCACCTCCTACTTGAGGAGCCCCTTGCTCCTACGTCACTTGCTTCACCTTTGGTCCCTAACCATCCTTCTTCATTGGCCCCCTTCATCTGCTCTTGATATGATTATCGGCTTCCCTCCTATGTAACTTGGGAAACTCAACACTGATGTCAACACCACTACTAAAAAGAAAGGAAGATGTTTTGAGGTAAAATTGTTAAGATTGGACGCAGAAGACTCATTGCGCAATGACTCTCAAGGCATGAGAGAAGACATGCGGTTGAAGACTCTACCCTTGGTTGAGTTTCCCTCGTCTGTTCTCTATTGCTTTTGTTGTTTGTCATAATCTAGTAGGAGATTTATTGATTTGTATTGGTTTTTGTCTTTAGTTTTGTAGTAGTTGATTTGCTGAAGTATGTTTCATGTCTCTGATCTTTAGCTAGCCTTAGTGCTTTATGATTGTTTTGTATCTTTTGTCTCGGTGCTTGTGGGAACTAGGGTCCTTATTATACCCCATATCGACTTCATTCCTCCAATAAAAAACACTTGTCTTATCCAATAAAAAAAATATTCAAACACATATAGCAAATTTTTAACATTTCAAAATATTTTTTCTCCATCAAACAAGCTAATTGTAGTGGACCAAAAATTATGATTGACCCTGACCCTCAACCCGTTTAATTGGACTAATGTAAACCTTTACTAAAAATGGAGAGGCGTGTCAGGGTTCATGGAATAATATAGGGTTGCACTCTCTTCAATCATATATATAGTTGTCCTCATGAAAGTCCCAGCCTGAGGTCACATATTGAGCAATGAGCATAGCTGACGATCGCTATATCATGTCATTGTACATTTCAATAGTGAAAATTTGTTGTTTGGTTGATTAAATGGTTTGTATACATGTTAGTGCTTTTTATGATAATCATAATATGTTAATGAATAATCTGTTTAGTAAGTTATATCAAAAATTATTTGTAGATGTAAAATTATAAATATAATAAAAATAGTTGTAATGTAATTGTTGAGGATGATGGTTGCAATACCACTCATCTAGATAGAATTTTTCACAGATATTTAATATAAAGAGGTTCATGATTGATCTTTAGATGATTTCGTAGAATGAAGTCAATAGTCATGGCAGTGTAATTAAAAGAAATTTTGATTTAGGTGTATGTTTATTAAGATTGTTATGATCAACTATTTAAAAGGGTAAATATGTTGATATCTATGTAATTTAGAGGGTCTAGATAAAAAAAATTATGAGTGATGATAGATAGCCTCAATCTAGATGCACTACTATATCGAGCTCGAAAAGATTTATCTGAAAAAAAACATAAAACTCCAAACTCCAAACTCCAATATATATCTAGAATATCATTTTTTAATTAATTTTTTTTTAATAAAATGAAAAAATCTATACAACACTCAAATAAATATTAAATTTAAAATCAACTTTTTTATTAACATCTCGCACTAATACATTTCAACTCAATAATCACCCATACTTATATTACATTTATCCACTTAACTATTAAAGTAATACTTTTTATTTACTTTTTTAAACATAGAAACATCTGCCTGCAATAAAGTTCTCAAACGACGGAACAGAGATATAAAGCAAGATTAACCAACGCAACAAAGATAGGTATAGAGACAAAGCTATTTCATCCAAAAATATCAACTAAGAAATATAAGATATAAAATATAAGAGATAAATCCTTTTAGTTTATCACGGGCTGCATTCAGAAGAGTCTTGAGTTCTGGACATTGACGGTCGGTAGGCTTTTTTAAATTTGAAAATCGAACCCTGTAGACTCGGGCAAGGGCCGGGGGGCAGCGGGCAGAATTTTAAGTCTTTAAATATGTAAAGTCATTTTCCATAGCATTAACCAAAGGGTGCGTACTCAAGAATTCAAATGCCTTGCCCAACTTATAAGCATTAAGAATTTAAGTTTAAATTTGAGCCCTTCGTGCACTGCAATGAAAAGGATGGGAAAAGGACCTCATACGACACCATGGGCGTCACAGGGCCAGCGCTTTGGTGCTGACTGCTCGTGCGCTATCGCTTGTCTTAATTCGAATCTCTCATTGCGATGGGACTTTACAAGAACTATCGATTACATTTTCAGTGTTTATTTACACAAGTACATTCACAAACACAGTGGACAACAACTTGTATAATAAATGATTGACAGCGGTAAGAAAAACACACACTTGCAAAGATCGGGAAATCGACTCAAACACACATGAGCATTCACACAATGCAAGAAAACTGGGAGTAATGTGTATTTTATTAACTCTTCAGGGCAATCTGGTCCAAAGTACAATAAAGGGGTCAACTGGCCAACATACACAACAACCACTGAGTTGGGCTCAATGGATAATGCTCAAAACCACTCGAATGATTACAATGACCAATTCCCTCCCAAGTTCTGATTAGTCTCTGCCTAGGACAACCTAACCCCTGCTTCACGAAATCTGAGACCAACAGAACTGCTCACAAACACTCGCATGACGCTTGCACGGACACGTGCCCATGGTCCACATAAACTTGGGACTGACACAGACTTGCTTCACAATGATTCACTTTTCACCACTTCGACAGTTTAGACTTGCATTCACTCAAATCATTGTGCAAAGAAAGCTAACCATTCGCTTGATCAAGGAAGACCAGTACGTGAATGTAGATAGGGATGTTGAAGCAACACATCCCTCATAAACTCCCCCACTTAAAAATCGGTGACGTCCTCAATGTTGGCACGACTCCACTGACAGGTATCCATGAGGCAATCTTCTATTTAGACTCAGTGCAGAGCCAAAAGATTAACCCTTCCCTTCTTCAGACCCAATCCAAAGTCAAGAGACCAACATGTCCCCTTTTCAGACCCAAAGCTAAGAGATAAACACATCCCTCACTTTGCAAAGTGGTGAAAAACAAATCATTGTGAAGCAAGTTTGTGTTAGTCCTAAGTTTGTGTGGACTGCGGGGACGTGTTTGTGCAAGCGTCGTGCGGGTTTTTGTGAGTAGTTCTGTTGGTCTCATATTTTGTGAAGCAGGGACTGGGTTGTCCTAGGCAGAGAGTAATCAAAGCTTGGGAGGGAATTGTTCATTGTAATCATTCAAGTGGTTCCGAGCATTATCGACTGAACCCGACTCGATGGTTGTGTATGTTGGCTAGTTCCCTGTTCATTGTACTTTGGACTTGATTGCTCCGAAGAATTAATAAAATACACGTTACTCTTAGTTTTCTTGCTTTGTGTGAATGCTCATGTGTGTTTGAGTTGATTTCTCGATCTCTGCAAGTGTGTTCTTTTCGCTGCTAATCCTATATATACAAGTTGTCCACTGTGTTTGTGGGTGTACTTTTGCAGGTAAACACTAAAGGTGTACTCTGTAGTTCTTGTAGAGTCCCGTCGCAATGAGGGACTCGGGTTAGGACAAGCGGTGCCGCACAGGTGGTCAGCTCCAGAGCGCTGGCCCCGTGACAATGGCCATGGGGTGATTGGATATGTTTATTAAAATATTGATTTTGAAATAAAGTCATATTAATGGATGTTCGGCTTTGTATTTAATAATAGTTTTTATAAATCAATTAAAACGTGTTGTATTAAGTTGTACAATATTAAAACACCATTCACATATTTTATATTTAAATTATTTTGTAATAAATCAATACAAAATATATTTTTCTTTTCAATTAAATACATCAATTAACGCCACGTTAATTGACATTTTTCTATAGAACATTCAAATATCGTATGATGCATTTATTAAACTTTAAATATTAGGTGCATGAAAGGGGTGAAAATTGATAAGGTATACCTTTTTTTTGGTTTTATATCGGATATGACAAGTCAAATTTTCAATAAATCATAAATAGTAATGGGTCTATTTATGATTTATTGAAAAAATTTCAACTAAGGACCCCGCTATATTTTTCAAATTTTTTGGTAATCTCTATAAGGAATGGATCTAAACTAACACTTTTGCTACTACTAAACTTCTTGTCAAAACATTCACGGCAGATGATTTATAATGGTATAATGAACTCCCTCAACATTCCATCTTACAACTAGAGGATTTAGTCAATGCTTTAGTTAAATAATTTCAACACAATGATCTTCCTAAAATTAGCCTCGAGCACTTCATCAATGCTATGCAACTACTTAAAGAATCTGTTCACACTTTCATCAAACGATGGAAGTATATAGCTCACAAATCAGACCATAACACAAGTGATAAAAATATTTTAAAACGAGTTGTTATTACTCTTAAATCTCCTCTTGAGTGTAAAGTTTGGATGTTTTCCCTTAAAACTTTAGGAGAAGCCTTAGACCAAGCAAATATGCAAGACTTTCTTATCAGTCAATTTGAATCACCTCAAGCAACTACTAAGGAATTTTCCCAATCGTTTTCTGATAACATTGATTCATCTAAACATCCCCAACCTCAAAAGGGAGCATTGAATTCAACCAATTTTAAGCCAACCCACCCTCCCTTGAGTCTAGAAGAACTTAAAAAGAAACTACCACCTTTAAACCCATGAGCTTTTATCCTTCCAAATCTCCAAAGTAGTACGATCCTAATAAGTTTTGTTTGTGGCATGCTACAATAGGTCATTCTCGTGAGATTTGTCGTGATCTTCACCCATTCCTTCTTACCTTCTTGTTTGGTCCACATTTCAATCTTGATACTCTTACACAACAACATTATCAAGACTATCTTAAAGACAAGCCCAATCTAAATAATCACAATCACATCAACATCACTTACCTAATGATCAACAACAATTGCCCCATAACTAAGCACCTCATTAACTAATGTTGTCCAAACAAAAGTTGATTCTTCTTCTTGTAACAATACGTAAAGGATAGCTAGCATGAAAATTTTTAAATGGGCGGTTGTGTTCGTCAAACCTCAAATTCTAGGGTCACATGAACCCAAGGAACACTTAGTTCAAATGCATACTCCAAAACACATCATAAATAATTCCCCTTTAAATTATATACCTCTTCAGACCTCTCTTACACATCCTATGTTTATTTCAACACCCTCAAAATCCATCATATCAACACATTTACATCAAACTACATCGGTCAACCCAATGCAGTTCATTCTAATAATTTTGCTTTACCTTATTCCATATCACATTTTGGGGTATCTTGCACTACCCATCCACATGTCACTTCAAAATTTGGGGCATCTTGTGATGCCCATCTCTACATAAAATTACCCCTTAGGGCATCTTATAATGCCCACTCATCTTCTACATTGAATAATAACAAACCAATTCAACTTCAAGAAACCTTCTGAGACACATAGACTTGTATTCACGTGCTCATCTTTGATATAGACTTTAGCTTAGGTTTTTGCTTGTCATTTTTCATCTCATGTCTCTTTGTTTTATGCATTTTATTTCATTTAGTTTCATTTTACTTACACCATTTTTTCTTTTTTGGTTCTTTGGTTTTATATCATATTACATTTGACATTTATTTCCCTTGTGGTTCTTAGGTATCGCTTTTGGTTTTTTTTTTAATCTTCATTTTATCACATTTATGTCATTCATTCCCTTAGTATCTTTTGGTCCTTATTTTCTTTCCCCCTCTTTTGGGATGACTACTACTTTCAATTGGTGCTTGTGTTAGATCTTTTGTAGGTTAGTATGGATTCCCTAAGTGAGATGACTATCATAGCACAACCCCATCTCTTTTAGAGTATTATTTTCTTTCCTTATAATCAACTATGAGCATATTCACCATTGTACCACTCTTTATATGGACATATATCTTATGATCCCCATCTTTTCCTTAGTTCCTTTCATTTGAGGCACACATAGGTCAATTTTGAGATTTCACACTTGTGGGCAAGTCTAGGAATATTTAGACGCCATGGTCTTTAAGTCCTTTTCTCTAGTGACTAAGTGTAAGCTCACTTGTGTTCATCACTTATTTAACTCATGATTGGTTCCCTAAATCCGTATGGAGGAGATTTATAAAAATCCAAAAGAGTTAAAAGCCAAATCATAAAAAAAACAAAAGACAACGATTAAAAGGCAATTATAAATTCAAAAGTCAACATCACACCAAAAGACGTGATTCTTTTTTGGCTCATCTCCTATTTTAGTCGAAACTCAATATCCACAGTTGGCCCAATGATAGAGCCTAGGTCCGTTGGTGTGTGGTACGTAGGTAAACTAGGGAAGGAGGTCTCATTATATCATATACTTATAGTGCCATCAACTTTCTCACACAAGTACCCAATCTTTGTAGTAGATTGTCGACACTGTAAGGGGTCCTGAGGAGTGAGGAACACGTTATGTTAAGAAATTTTCATGAATATAGCCTTCATGGGATGATCTATGTACTTCACTTGTTAGCCCAAGCTTTGTATTCATTAATCAAAGTGTCTTAAATCCTTGATGTCAATAGTTCTTAGTCTTGCTCAGTTGTCTAGTGTGGCTCATTCAAGCTAACAATATTCACATCACCCATGTGGCACCTCACATTCCTTATTTGCATCATATTTTTTCGATATTCCCTTTGATGGGTATTACTTTTAGCTGATCACATCCTTGATCACATTTTTCTTCTTACACCTTTTGGCTTCTAGTTTATGAGTTGCATTGTAATACTTTGGATAGAACCAGGTTTCCCTCACAAACATCCCTTCACATTTACTTACTACACCATCTCATTATCATACTAGTCATGTCATTAGGTGGTTGTGTTTTCTTACATCGTATCTTCTAACAAGCACTAAGTTTGAGTTGTCATTATTTGGATCTTTAAATTTTTATTTATCAATCATGTTCTTGTTTTATTTTTGTGGACTTCACTCATCTTACATAAGACATTTTACATGCTTACATGTTTTTCTTTATGTTTGACTTGACATTCTTGTCTTACATTTTTATTTTCAATCATTTATGTTTTCTTTGTGTTTGATTTGACATGCTTATTTGACATGAGGTTACATTTCATTTACTTATATATCTTTCTTTGATTTTTCCTCACATTGATATTTAATTTTCTTACATTGTTTTACATGTTTTTTTACATAATTTAGTATCTTCTAATTTTATGTTTCATCATTTTTCATTGCATGTTTGGTATTTTGGTTCTAACCTAGCCTTTACGATGACAACTTTTTAATTTTCAAAATAATTTAATCAATTTTAAGACTTATTCATTACTACTTTGACTATCCTATGTATGCACACATTGCTTCTATTTTTAGCCTTGTATCTCTAGGGTTTCACAAATGCAGGAATTGCACCCTCCACGATCGAGACTAATGATATTCTCATGTAGTCATTTAACAAAAAGGTAATTCAATGTAATTTATCTATATGGTACTTTCACTTCAGCATTTATTTTCATACTTCATTGGAATTAGCTAAATTATTATGTTATGTTTTTTTGAAGTAACATACCATGTTACACAATTGTGACACATGATAAACTTCAGGGGAGGCATATGTATACACAATATTTTTAAACATTATTATTTATTGACACTTTCTCTTGTAGGAACATGTCAAGTTTCAATCTCTCTAAGTGCATGCCTTAAAGGGTGCACCGAGAAAGTGTCAGAGATCTTGTCAGGATCAAATCTTAAACAATAACAAATGTACTGAAACTTAAACAATGTAATATCAACAAATGAGCAAGTAACTGTGAGAGAGAAATCGACGAGTGTAAACAAAAACAAATCCTCCATGAATATCTCACTAAATCTAGATGTACAAATAGGTGAGTAAATGTGTAACTCCCCATAGAATAGTGGAAACCCCCAAAACTCAAAATAGTTGGTAAACGATCAACCAGTTAAAGGAGTAACTCTCACTATCTAAAATAGATAGTCAAACTAACTCCCTATGACATGTACACCTAAGCAAGCTAATCTCATATTTAACTCTCCCTAGAATAGTGGGAACCCCTAAGACTCAAAATAGTTGGTCAATGATCAATCGGTTAAAGGAGTAACTCCCACTACCTAAAATAGACAATCAAGGTAACTCCCTATGACATGCACACCTAAGCAAGCTAATCTCACAAGAGTAGGAAAAATAAATACTTGCACTAATACTCTCTATCGCCATCCCCCCTCCCTCTTCCACTTTGCCCGCGCCGTTCGCCCGGCCTTTTCCGCCCCCTCACCTGCCCCGCTTCCCTACCCATAAGCATAGCTTAGGTGGGCAGAGGAAATAGGTCTCGACAATAAGCCCTGATGAGGTACCCATGTACAAAGTAACTCTCATAAAGTGGTGAAAAGAAGAAAACCCGTAGGAAAAAACTCTCTTCCAAAAGAGAGAAAAGAAGAAGAGAGAGCTAGAAGCCCCTCCTCCCCCTCGAAAATGATGCTGAAGCAGTTTGCACTCCAAGTATAGTTCACAAGACGAACAATGTTAATGACGAGATCTTCTTTTTGAAGACTGTAGAATCTCCACATAAAATAATGTTTCTCTCATTTGCCAAAGGAAGAACATGAATGGTGTATTGGAAGTCTGGCCATTCCACAAAGGAGGATGAAGGCAACAATACGAAGATATCTAAAAGAGATCCAAAAATGAGGCATACGTCTGGAAAGATCATGCACAAGAATTGAATGTAATGCCACTGAAGTGAACCTATCATAAGGACATGAAACATTCACTAGAAGAATATCCATGTGAAGAGGAGAGCTCGTGTCAACAACTATCAAAACTGAAGAAGATACTACAGATGAAGCACACAACTGTACAATATGAATATCCACAGGAACATATAAGTCATCAAAGCTCTCAATGGATGTACTCACACTGGAAATAGTAGACTCCTCTGAACTCACAGGGAGACATTAAGTAGTAAAAAATAGGATAATCAATCATGATTACAAATTTAGCTTTAACATGTGTTATCTAAGTAAAAGTATTTGGATGGTCTTCTAACTACTAGTACTAGCAACAAAGCTATAAATACTTAAGCAGGGTCTTTGTCATGACATTATTTTCATGAAAAAGGAGGAGAACCAATACTCCTAACAATGGTCTTCTCCTCCTTTTCCTGAAACACTAAATATACAGTGTTGGACTTCACACCATAACATATTACTAGTTTGTCTAAATTTAACATTCACAGGTTGCATCCATTGCGTAATTCAAATAACCCATGAAACTAATCCCTTTCGAGTGCTTAATAGAATAAGAAATACATAATCTTATAGCAAGCCCTTGTATTCCTTTCTCTAAACACTGATGTTGGTGTCAATAATAATGGAAATCATAATGAGGACATAGATCTTGTTAATACATGTTGTTTCAGATAAAGTTAATCATTCAAATATTGCTTTTAGGGATTCACATGTAACCAACAACATGTTGAGGAGGGACTAAAGTAATTCAAGATTTGAATTCAAAGGGATTTAGAAATAAGGGTTATGCTTTTGATCGTTATTTTTTATGGCATTAAATTACACACAACATTATCCATACAAACCATATTTGCACATGCTAAAAATGTCTTCAAATTTTACTTCAAATATTTCAAGTTTTGTAGTTTAATTAGGATTAATTCATTTACTTAGCAACTATGGCGTTGAAAATTGTTGGAGCCTTTGTCAATCCTCGTAGCAAGAAAACTTTTATTAGTTTAATAGTTTGAATCTCCAGTCTATACTGTGGTTGAAGATAACCAAATGGTTGATTATCTAGTCTATAGGCATTGAATCCCATCATCGGACATCTTCATGCCTCCAATTTATAAAATTTTATGAAATTCAAATTCAAAACTTAGTTGATGTTTTTGGATTTGGAGGTATTATTAAAATTTTTGAGAGATTTTTCAAATTGAGTTTCAATTCTACATTTCTTGAAAAATGGCGACAATTTTTTTTGCAGGTATCGGGTTTAATGGAGTTGAAGGTGCAATAGTTGTGCATAAATGGTTGAATATCTAATCTTGTAGGTATTGAATTCCACCATTGGATATCCTCGTGCCTCCAATTTATAAAATTATATGAAATTCAAATTTTATTTATTTTTTTTGGAATTGGAGGGATTATTGAAAATTTGGAGAGATTTTTCAAATTGTACTTCAATTCTATATTGCTTAAAAAATAATGACGCTTAATATTTATTTTGTAGGTACTAGGTTTAATGGAGTTGAAGGTGTTATAATTGTGCATAAATGCCCTTGTAGACAAAGTTGGTGGAGTTAGATCTTAGAATCAAATCATTAGATTTTAAATTCAATAGAATTAAAACTCCGAACATTATGCTTTAGAAGTGAGAGATAAGTGGTCATATATATGTATTATTAATGTGATGGTTATATGTACAAATCAATACTTTATCAATAAATGTTGACACTTACGTTTTTGCTCCCTCCCCTGGTAGAACAAAGGTCAAAGAGGGAAACAAAAATTCAAATTGAAATCACTGGCCCACGCCCAGTGTATCGATCATTAGATGAAATGACTCTAATCCCCTCTCTCTTACTCTGATTTTGATTTGTTTGTGGAGAAAACCACTATTGCAATCAATTCTTGGCTTCGCCCTCCAAGCGTTCTGTGCAAGATCCTTCGCCCTGCAATTCGAAGGTGTCTTTTGGCGTGCAGTTGGATAGTGTTTATGGTATGTGCAGGGGATTTTACCAGGGTTTGACCTCTACTCCTTTGCACTCCTTCCCTGAGGAGCCCCTTGCTTCTACCTCGCTTGCTCCCCCTTTGGTCCTTGACCATCCTCCTTCGTTGGGCCGCTCTTCGTCTGCTCTTGATTTGATTGTTAGTTCCCCTCCTATGTAGCGTCGTAAACTCAAAGTTGATGTTGGCACCATTGCTAAGAAGAAAGGAACACATTTTGAAACAGAATTGTTAACACTGGAAGCGGAAGACTCGATGCACAATGACTCTTAATAGATGGGAAAAGACCTTCTCTCAAGGCGTGAGAGAAGACAAACCCAAACATGTGGTTGAGGACTCTACCCTTGGTTGAGTTTCCCCCTTCTATTCTCTGTTGCTTTTGTTGTTTGTCATAATCTGGTAGGAGATTTGCTGATTTGTATTGTTTCCCGTATTTAAACCTCTATAGAAGTTGATCGACTGAAGTGTGTTCCTATCTCCAAATCTTTTACTAACCTTAATGCTTTGTAGTTGTTTCACATCTTTTATGTCTCGGTTGTTGTGGGGACTGGACACCTTGTTCTACGTCAAATCTGGTTCACTCTTCCCATTAAAAAAACGTTTACCTAGTCAAATAAAAAAATATTCAAACACGTATCAATTTTTTAACGTTTCAAAATATTTTCACTCTATCCCACAAGCTAATTGCACTAATTGTATTGGACCAAAGATCACGACTGATCCTGATCCTGAACCAGTTTAATTGTACTAGTGTAACCTTTAGAGAAAATGGAGAGGCGTGTCAGCCTTAATGGAATAATATATTGTTGTACTCAGAAAAGTGCCAGCCCCCGGTTACATCATACGTAGCGAGCAATGAGCATAGCCGGCGGCCGCCGATAAATCCTTTTAGTTTTTCAATGAGCATAGTCTTGAGTTCTGGAAATTGACGGCCGGTAGCGCTCTCTTTTTTAATGTGAGAGAGAGAGAATTTTAGACCGTATCAACAAATCCAACAAGCCTTTTAATGCTTACAGCTTAAAAATTAAAACCTCAAAATTTGTTTTCTAATATCCATCTGTGTAATATATATATATGAGAAATTAAACAATGGTAGCTTGGATAAATATTGTGATAAATTTTGTTTTGATGTACACAAAAGAATTAACTCGGGCAGGGGGCAGAATTTTAAGTCTTTAAATATGTAAAGTCATTTTCCAGCTGCTATTCGTCTCTGTCCATAGCATTAATCAAAGGGTGCGTACTGCGTACCGAAGAATTTAAATGCCTTTGTCTAAATTATAAGCAGTACTAATGTTGGGTAAGATTTAAGATCAAATTTGAGCCCTTCGTTGCAATGAGGGTCATTGTCATAGTTAGAAAAGTATGGGAAAGGCCCTGATACGTCTAGTACGACCCAATGGGCATGGGGAGATAGGACATGTTTATTAAAATATTAACTTTGAAATAAAGTCGTATTAATGGATGTTCAGCTTGTATTTAATAATAGCTTTTATGAATCAATTAAATCGTGTTATATAGGTTGTACAATATTGAAACATTGTTCATATGTTTTATACTTAAATTATTTTATATATAAATTAATATAAAATATATTTTAATTAACATTTTTTTTTAATAGAACATTCAAATATCGTAAGATGTATTTATTAAATTTTTAATATTGAATATATGAATGGGATAAAAATTGATATGTTATACCTTTTTTTTTGGTTTTACATTGTATATGATAGGGAAATTTTTCAATAAATCATAAATAGTTACATGTTTTAAAAATTAGTAGATTATATATTTTTCAAGCCCCTGTTTATTTATATATATAGAAATATAATGACTATTAATATTTATGAGAAAGCAAACATTTGCAATATGAAAATTTATCTGATTTATTTTGCAATTGATAAATCCCTAAAAATGGTAGCTTGATATCAACAAAATTTTAATTGATAGGTAAGGCTAATTTGAAATTCTAGACGTCCCCTAGAAGATACATTATAAAAGGGTGTGGACACAATTATTAAGTAAAAAATAGCTCTTTGCTCCAATGAGCAAAAATATGTGCTACTTATGATGGTTTATAATAAAATAGTCTAAGGCCGTTGAAACTCTTTAAGTGAAGGTGGAGAAAGTTGTTTTTTAATTTCAATACTTACATGATTTTTTGAATTGTTGGGAGAGCACTCTTACTCTACACTCTTTTTTTTTTTTCGCGTGTCCATTAGAATGATTGAAGTGTAGGTAGGTGGAGAAAGTTGTTTTTGAATTTCAAAACTCATATGATTTATTGAATCATTCGGGAGCCCATTACTACTCTACGCTCTCCCCTTTGTTCCTTGTGCTTCAATCAAAATAATTTAAGTACATGTGGAGAATTTTTCTTTCGAATTTTAGTATTTACATGATTTATTGAATCATTGGGGAGAGCATTTTTACCCTACACTTTCCATATGATCTTCACGTGCCTATTAAAAAAAAAAGTTCAAAGATAAAATTTCTTTTGAAATTTAATACTTAGATGATTTATTGAATCGTTGGGGAGTGTTTTTTTTTTCTACACTCTCCTCTCGTTCCTCGCATGCCCAATAAAATATATGATTTATTGAATCATTGGGGAGCACTCCCCTCACATACACTCTCCTCCCTTTCCTCACATGTCCATTAAAATAATTTAAGTATAGAAAAATTACTTTTAAATTTCAGTACCCACAAGACTTAATGAATCATTAGAGAATGTATTCCAACCCTACACTCTCCTTCCATTCCTCGTATGCCTTCATCTCTTCATCCTCTCAACAAGAAGGATGGAGAGCCCCACCCTTTTGTGTGGGCCTCTCATATGTCACTTCCTTCTAATTATTGAAACTACAAATTCAAATAAATAAGATGGTTAGGAAGACCCTAATCTCCACCAATAGAGCTCTCTTATTCAATCTTACTAAAAGATGAGAAGGTCCTCCTTCCTTTAAAATATCAATTCATTTAATTTTTTATCACAATTATTTGAGAAAATATTTCTTTTAATAATCTATTGTTATTGGAATTCTTTAAGAATTATTCACCCTAAATGCTTTAAAAAACAATTTATTCTCTTATAATTTTGGTATAAGACTTAATCATCCCATACATTTAACAAAGTAATTCTTTTTAAAAAAAAATCTTTTTCATATCTAATTTCTAAGAATTAGTCCTTATATAACTACAATGTTCCTTCCTTTCCATTTAATTTCAACTCCTCTATATACAACTTTTTCACAATTCTCACTTCCATATATATGAAGATAAAGTCTAAAATATAATGTTGTGATATAAAAAAAACTTTTTACAAATAAATTATATAAACGAGAAAACAACATAATCTCACACGTGATATTTTAGGATTATCACCTGTCCTCCACTTCCATCCATACTGTCGACAAATTGCAATTTAGAACGATGTTCAATTTATCGATACGTTGGCAAAAGCAGGTTGAAAACATTTTGGACGATAATGGCCCCCTCAACCACTCTCCGGAGGCGATGTATATCCAATGTATATCCACTTTGGCTCCCCATGGGCCCCACTCAAAAATTTAAGACCATTATTTGTCCACGTTATACACGGGGTGAAAGCGTAAAGCAGCAAGCATTGGATTGGATAAATGTTTCATCTTTATAAAGTTTATTTCCCATCTTCGACAATTGACCGACACATTTATGTCGGTTAATGCGATGTCAGTATGCAGATGCCTATTTTGAACCGGCCCGACTAAACAGATCCATGTCAGTTAACGTGAAAATATTTTTGTTATCAAATTCTTCACGTGTATGTCACGCATTCCCGTCCCGTCTATTATTTTAATTTTTTCTCTAGAGAGGAGGACTCTGTCGCTAATCCTACATGGCAGGGCGAGATGAATCCACGTTAATAAAATCATACTGATGGTTATCTAAAACCTGAGGTAATAGGGATTCGTGTAGGCGGTAGTGGAATATTATAATGTACTCGCTGTCAGGAAAGAGTCAGTCGCATGCATGCACCCAGCCACTGCCAGCATGGCCGCTATGCCAGTCTGGCTCATAATCGGATTGTCTTGTTTCGAGCACACCTAATGCTACAGGGAATTGATCCGTGACCCGCCTCTTTAAATTGCCATCGATCCCCGCTTTGTGTTTCAGAGCCTGACTTCTGAATAGTCTGCGGTTGGGGGATTATAGCTCTCGGATTCAGAGCAGGGATGGGAGGGCGCAAGTTTGTGTCTGGTAGTGGCAGGGCAATAGCCAAGCTACTGTTCATTGTGTTTTGTATGGTGGAAGTGGTCTCGTCTGTGTTAGTGAAAGAAGAGCCTCTGGTTTTGAAATACCACCATGGTCCGCTGCTCACCGCAAGGCCCACGCTGGATGTGCATCTGATTTGGTACGGGAAGTTCAGTCCCGTTCAGCGATCCGTTGTGGGGGACTTTGTGGAGTCGTTGGGAGGCGTCTTCAGGGGAAGCGCCGGGCAGGCCTCTGTGTCCGCCTGGTGGAAAACAACAGAGGCGTACAAGTCTGCGTCGAATGGCCCCACCGTCCAGACCAAGACAAGGCTCGGGAAGCAGAAGCTCGACGAGGCCTATTCCCTGGGCAAGTCCTTGAAGAGAACGGACATTGCGAGTCTAGTGGAAAGGGCCGTTGTTTCGAGAGCTCTGCCTGTGAATGGCAATGCAGTGTATTTGGTTCTGACGTCCGAGGATGTTGCCGTGGAGAGGTTCTGCATGAGTTCGTGTGGATTCCATGCCAACATATTGAAGGGAAAGAAGGCGCTTCCCTATGCGTGGGTGGGGAACTCGGAGACCCAGTGTCCGGGGCAGTGCGCATGGCCGTTTCACCAACCCCTTTACGGGCCCCAGGCTGCTCCGCTGGTTTCGCCCAACGGTGACGTGGGTATCGACGGGATGATCATCAACATTGCCACGGTGCTCGCTGGAGCCGTGACGAACCCTTTCAATACCGGTTATTTTCAGGGCGACGCCTCTGCACCGTTGGAGGCCGTGTCGGCGTGCCCGGGAATATATGGGAAGGGGGCGTATCCTGGTTTTCCCGGTAACCTGCTGGTGGATAAGACATCCGGGGCAAGCTTCAATGCTCGTGGAATGAACGGCCGCATGTTTCTTCTGCCGGCTATGTGGAATCCGGCGACACGTTCGTGCAAGACGATGGTGTAGATTAAGTATGTGTGTTTGACCTTCGTTCAGACGTTGGAGTGGGTAATTCGCCTGTTCGAATGGTTAAGAAAAGTGATGCCGTTGGTGCCAGCACGGCAGACACTACTTGTACAGAATGAGAGCATGTATAGTGAAGTTTCATAATGATGTTTAATGTTTACCTAGCTACTTTCCTCTCTTCAAACTTACGTGGAGTCGTATGCTTTCTGGAATCTTAGATATTTTTAACTTTAATGATACCGCCAATATATTTCATTATTAATGTTATAATGCCCACCAATTTGTGGGAAAATTGAGACGGGGTTCAATGATATGCTTAAATGGACACCAAATTCAAGCAAGTTGGAAAAAAAAATCTGTATATAACAATTAAATGGAGCTTATACATTACGCAATTTAGAAAAAAAAATCTAACAATTAAATGGGCCTTATACATCAAGATTGAAAATTTCCTTTTTAACGGTTAAGATATCAAATTTAAGGATAACTCTACATCGTTAAGGGTCATGCATTCGAGACGGATAATGTGATCTTTATATCTCCTATTAACATTAAAAAAATATTTTTAATTTTAAATTCTTTTTAATCAATCAAAAGATTATGAAAAGCATGCGTTTTGATTACCATCGTAAAGTTTGTACATTATAAATTTTGCATTAAATTTATGTTGCATTTATTATCTTTATAATATTTTTTTCCGATTTTAATTTAGCAATATAAATTAATTATTATTAATAAATTTATCTAAATAATTTATAAAAAAAATGTCGATGGATATTATTTTCGAGATGTCTACTTTATTTATATTAGAAATCTAATATAAAAGTTTTGAAATAAAAATATAAAATCATAACTTTTAATATTATTTATTATAAAAAGTTGTTTTAAATAAATATTTTAATTTTTTTTCAAATATTTATATTATAAATATTTTCAAACCATTCACTTTTGTAATATTTTTATTAAATATTAATTATCTAATAAAAATTAATTATTAATAATTAAAACTATATTTATTCAATATACAAATGAGCCGACACGATATTTTAAAAATATACAAAACAAACAACTATGATATTGAGGGGGGAAGGAACTAAATATGTAAAATTGAAGGAAAAAGAGGCGAGAAGAAGCCATCAAGGAATAATTTCATAGAAAATCTTTTTGCAGTATATAATCATATCTCATCAGGGAATCTAATTTGGATGTTCGGAAGAGATCAATGGCAAAATATTTTATTGAATATAATCTTAGACTTAAAACAAAGCAACAATTTACCCTTTGTTTTTTTAAATTTTTGTATGTTTTTTTTATTGCTGTTTTTTTAAATTTTTTTATTTGTTATATTTATTGTTTTGATTTCATCTGTATTTAGTTCTTGATTAATTTGATTTGGTATTTATTTATATTTATGTTTTTTAATTTGTTTGTTTTAAAGATTATGTCGATTTTTATCACAAAAATTATTTATATTATGTTGATTGTTATCATTTTTTAATATTAAATTGAATTTAAAATATATATCGATTGTTTTTCTTAATACGATCTCGATATCAGAGTCTTCTCCACCCCCTTCTCTTATTGTAAAATGCCTCTCAATATAAAAATAGATATGAACTTTTAAAATTATTAACAAACATATACACATGCTATTTGACTTGCATTTTAAAAGTTAATTTAATGATATAAATTATCTACATAAATAATAAGAATTTAAAAAATAAATAATGAACATATATACATGATTTTATTTGCAATTTATAATCAACATGTTACATTTTTGAAGTAATGTCAACTTAATTTTTTTAATTATGGGTAAATGCTTTTTATTGAAACTATGAACCGACTTTGGGGTACAAGAGAATTGAAGGATAATCGGAACATCCCCCAATCAAAAAGAGGAAGCGGGAGCTGGAGACTCATGTTGAAAACACCCATCTTCTAATGCCTCAGAAAACAAAAGCTTAGCGAATTTGGAACAACATATCAAAGAGGGAGTAGACATAGAAGGAAGTTGAGACTTACGAGTCCCCACAATCATGATATGGATTACCAACGTTTTTGCAGTCAACAAACACCCATCTACAATTAGACACACTATCTAAAGAAGCGTTAGGTAGAGTCGCCACCACATCAACATATGATGGGGACTGGGTGGGAGGAAGTGCAAGGAGCCTACTATAAAGGGTTGTCGATAGCTCAACTCTCATTTCATAGCCTTGAGTTGAAATTTCAGCGTTGTTGCAGCGAATAGCGTGCTCAACTATGGAAACTCCACCCTAGGTACCTTCAATGACAACCTCCTTGCACTTGTTCTGGAGTATAAGACTTTTCACAAACCAGAAACCCATTCCAGCGATGGACAAGCAGTGATTGTCGAACTAGGCAGCGACTGCACCAATTATGAAGGGGAGAACACGTGTTCCTCAACACACTCGATGGAAGCATCCTCCTCATACGCTTCAAATTTAGGATCGGTGAAGGGAGAAGGAAAGACGAAGCCCCACCCCAGATCCCTGTTGTGATGAGAGCAAGGAAGAGATTTTAATTTAAATTTAGGTTTCGCTCTCAAACCCTTGTTCCAAGAGGGAACAAAACACACAAGAAAGTCCATCTTGCTAATTACGATGATAGTTTCATTGTTCTTCACCTACTTTATTTATTATGCAGGTTTGAATTTTCTAGTTGGTAGAGTTAAATTAAAACTTAATTTTTGAGATTATAATATTATAAACATTTAATAATAAATAAATTTATTTTAAAATAATTCATGTTTAAAAAAGATATTTGAAAATTTGCACAATATAAACATTACATTAAACTCATATTTTGCAAATTATTCATTGATAGAGTGAAGAAATAATATAACTCACATTTTAGAAGATCCAATTTAATGATATTAATTATTAAAAAAAGACTATATTAATATAGTGTGGATCGATTATGATTTAAAAAATAATTGTTAAAATGTTATGAGAGGGAATTCGAAGTTTAAAATTAAAATATTTGTCTTGTTCCTTTTTTAATCGTTGATTACAAAGGTTTGCAGGGTTAGAAGTTTTTGGATTTGATTTAAGGTTTGAGGAGGATTTGGAGGATGTTGATGTGGCAGATTGTCAGTCCCCAGAACTGGAGGAGGTAGTTGTTGCCAGGGTGTCTAGATCAAATGTTGACAGTGGCAAAGCAGCGTTGGTAGTTTTAAAGCCCCCTTGAGAGCGCAGATCTAGAATGCAGCTGGGTTTTCTCACCCTGCTCAAGCCCAAGGCAACTGATCTATTGACATATATGGGAGTTTCTAGAGGGGTTGTTAGTGGCTTTGAGAGTGGTGTGGGACCAAAAGGTAAACAACATGGTTCCTTGTACATTAATTATCGGATCGTTCCACCCATTGTCCCCAGTGGTAGGGCAAAAGTGATCATTTTGTCTTGTTCACAGACCTGTGGCTCCCTTGCTTCCCTTTTTGTAAGTTTAGAAGCTAAGACACTCAAGAAGATATGGACTTTTTTATGACTATAAGAATGTAGGGACTCTGTGATCCACATCCCTTCTCAGGGATACATTGGCCGTCACACCAAAAGCTCCGGAGTGATCTGGGTCCTCTTCCAGATCCCTATATGGCCAGTCATGAAGCACCCAAGGCGATTCCCGATCGGACACATGGCATGCGATGATCACCTCAGCGGGGAGACGTATCCTTGAGAAGGGATGTGGATCATGCCCACCAGCTTATGCGGGTTTCAACCTCGAGACCTAGCTCTAATACCAATAGAGGACTAGCCGTCACACCAAAAGCTCCAGAGTGATCTAGGTCCTCTTCCAGACCCCTATATGCCCAGCCACCGAAGCACCCGAGGTGATTCCCGATCGGACACGTGGCGTGGGATGATCGCCTCAGCGGGGAGACGTATCCCTGAGAAGTGATGTGGATCACTTTGTTCCATGTATGTGGAGTCTTTTGCAAATCCCTAATTTCTTCAGGGTCTAATGGGACCACTCCCTCCTTGGTGGGTGTGGACGTTGGAGTTTGGGCTCCTCCAACCTCTGCTCTACCCTCTTCCTCTCTTTCCTTCTTGTTTGGGGATGTCATTGTGTCTTTCTCTGTGGAGGTTTCAGACCCAGATTCTCAGACCCAGTTATACAGAGAATGGAGTTGGATATTGGTAGCAGATTATTGTTTGTAAAATATGTGGGTTCTCCTCTTTTGCTTTCAGATATTGCCAACAAGGCCTTGACGGTTTGGAGTTCCATTGTTATTCCTTCCTTCTCAATGCTCAATCTTGGTTTTTTCCAAGTTGTTTTCCAAGGTTCTTTTGACCATATATTTGTTTAGTCTTTGGGTCCTTGGCTCTTTGATAATTTAAGGATATTTATGGTCCCTGGTCACCCTTCTTTGACCCAGCTAAGGCAGAGATCTCGAATGCTCCTATTTGGATCAAATTATTCAACTTGCCACCTCTCTTAAGAAAAGAGGAACACATCAAACTACTAATCATTCACGTGGGTTCTTTCATGAAACTCATTGAAAGTAATTTGAGCAATGTATACACACTATTTTTAAACTTTATCATTTACTGACACTTTCTCTCTTGCAGGGCCTTGTCAAGTTTCAATCTTTGTGAGTACACACGTTAAAGGATGCACTGAGAAAGGGGTGGACATACCATTGGTGCTTCATAAGATTATTGTTTAATCATATAATTCTTATTATTACTACATCTTCCTTAGAGTGTTTATCCATTTACATCCTATGATGTCTCCCTGAAATCCCAAAACCCTTAAATATGTCTAAGTTTGAAATACTAAAATCTTGAAATATGGCTAAGTCTAAAAGCCAATAGGACCCTCTAAAACCTATTATTCACATTATAGTTCCTAGAGGTTCGAAACAATGCCCAAACATTATGAAAGTGTGTGTGTGTGTAGCTTAAAGTATAAGAAGCTATATGTCCATACCTAAATGACAACTTATAACTTAAATGTTTATTTTATATATATATACTACATGTTTTATCACCTTTCATGCCTTGATCCCCTAAGCAATCTCCCTTCTCAATATCCCCTAACTAGGTTGACCACTTTTCCTACCAGCTCAGCTTGGTCGACACAATTGTAAAATTTACAGCACATTACGTAACTAGGTCGACCTAGTTTGAGGTTAAACGATAACTTTTCAAAACTAGGTCTTGGTGACTAAACTTGTTAATTAAAAATATGGAAGGGTGGGACCTATGCATTGCTATAAATACAACCTTCACTTCAATCCAATAGAGAGGAACATTCTTTGTTGCATTATTACAAGTCGCAATTCTACTACATCTACATTTGAAAGAGTCAATGCTTAGGGTTTGTCTTAGAGGGAAGATAACTTGTCTTGTGGGAAGTCTTGGATGCAAAGTAGGAGTATTTTAGCCTATAATTGATTTCTATAGTGTGATCATTACAAAGCCATAACAATCTCTTACAAGACAACATTGACCAAGGAGGAGATTGAGACTCGACAAGCTCGCTCAAAGGAAAGTATCTCTAACATTTGTTATTTCATTTGATAGATAGATATTGCACAAAGTAATAATTTTGAATGTATAACTCCTTGTTTAGATTACCTCTACACTTAAACTTAGTGTAGCTATAGGGTTTTCTAGGCTTGCCATCTTTCACCTTAGGTGATCTAGGCCTCCATTTTCCTACCATGATCCCTTGTTTATTTTAAACCATTGCCCTTTGTGTTATAAGCTTTGATAACAATAGATTAGATTTCATTTTATACATTAAAAAACCTAACTAGGGTTATTGCATGCTATTATTTGCCTATAAACTTTGGAACCCTCTTCTTTAGTGTTATGTGATAAGTGCTCCCTTAATTAGGTTTAACAGATCCAATTCAATCATGCTCTCAATATACAAAGTATTGTAATAGATGTTAGTTGATTACCTTACCTGATCTTGCATTTAATAAGTAAGATATGTTGTATATCTATCTTGATTTGTTGCATACATTCTGATGAACCTGATGTGAATCTAACCCTTACATTTCATTTTTTTCATTTACAATCAACTAGATCATGTTGGTCAACCTAGTTTTATTCTTTGTTTATAGATTTTGGATCTACAATCAACTAGGTTGCACTGGTCGACCCAATTTTATTCTCTATCTATAGATTTTTGTCTATAGTTAAATAGGTCATGTTGGGTGACACATCATTTTTTGCAAATTTTAGTTTTTAGTCTCAATAAACTAGGTCACGTTGGTCGACCCAATTCATTTCCTACAATTTTATTTTTTAACTCTCAACAAACTAAGTTACCCTGTCGACCTAATTGTATTAATAAGGTTCCTGCTAACTAGCTCAGTACTTCAATTTTGTCAATTATCTCAGTTTTTTATTTCTATTTTTAGTAAAATTACTTAGTTCTATAGATTTTCATTATGTACCTACTAGTTTCTCAATTCGGGTAAAATTATATCACACAGTGAACTAAGTCGATATGGCTGACCTAGTTTGTTTCTACTTATCTTTGCAATAGTTCAGTAGGTGGTCGACATAGTTCAGTAGGTGGCCAACACAGTTCAGTAGGTTCTTGACCTAGTTTAATAGGTGGTCGACATATCTCAATAACATAATAATTTCATAATTATCTCTTTTTATCAGCTTCCAATCAATCAAGAACGTTGCATAATCAATGATTTAAATCAAAATCTCACTTATATTATCACTTCAGATGAAACTACTTAATTCTTTCCTTCATATGTTCTTAATCCCAGACCAAATACTACATCATGTGACATAAATTTTGCATCCTCAAGGTAAACACAATGTAATACAGTTCAAGTTAGTCACCTTAGTCCTCTTGATTCCAATGTTGGAAATTATTCTCCACCCAATAATCGTACTTCTCCCATTGATACTACTCAACTCCTTGATCAAATACTTCAAGAAATGACCAACATACAAATCACTCATAGTAATCAAATGATGCAAATGCAATATCATATATTACAAATAGTTAGTCAACCACCTCAAGTCATCATGACTCAACGAAATCATAATTTTGTCCCTTCTCCTCTCAGAGATGCCAATGGGCATATCATCCCTCAACCTTCATGCATAGAAAAATGCTTCAACATCTTCAAAATGAACCTTTAGCTTCATTTATTATATTCATAAATATTGAAAACATTTCTCCAACTATTACATATAATGGAGCTAAGGACCCCGCTATATTTTTCAAATATTTTGTTAATCTCTATAAGGAATGGGTCTAAACTAACATTCATGGGAGATAATTTAGAATGGTATATTGAACTCCCTCAACATTCCATCTTACAACTAGAGGATTTAGGCAATGATCTATTTAAATAGTTTCAACATAATGATCTTTCTAAGCCTTAAGCACTTCATTAATGTTATAAAACTACCTAACGAATCTGCTCACCCTTTCATCAAACAATGGAAGTATATAACTCACAAATCAGACTATAACAATAGTGATGACAATATTTTAAAACTATTTATTATTGCTCTCAAATCACATTTTTAATGCAAAGTTCAAGTATTTTCCCCTAAAACTTTAGAAGAAGCCTTAAACCTAGCACAAATGCAAGACTTTCTTATGAGTTAATTAGAATCACCTCAAGCAATTACTAAGGAATCTTTCCAATCATTTTTTCATAACATTGATTCATGTAAGTGTCCCCAACCTCAAAAGTGAGCATTTAATTTAACCAATTTTAACCCAACCCACCTTCCCTTGAGTCTATAAGAACTTAAAAATAAATTGCCACCCTCTAAACCCATGAGCTTTGATCCTACCAAAACTCCAAAATAGTAAAATCCTAATAAGTTTTATTCATGGCATGCTATAATATGCCATTCTCATGAGACTTGTCAGGATCTTCACCGATTCCTTATTACCTTCTTGCTTGGTCCACATTTCAATCTTGATACTCTTACACAACAATATTGTCATGGCTATCTTAAAGCCTCAAAAGCCCAATCTAAATAATGACAATCACATCGACATCACTTACCTGATGATCAACAAAAATTACCCCATAGCTAAACACCTCACTAACTAATGTTATCCAAACCACAATTGATTTTTATTCCTATAACAATATGTAAGGGATAACTAACATGAACAATTTCAAACGGGTGGTTGTGTTCATCAAACCTCAACCTCTCAGGTCACATGAACCCAAGGAACACCTAGTTTAAATGCCTACTCCAAAGTACATCATAAATAGTCTTCTTTTAACTTATAGACGTCTCCTACACATCCTATGTTGATTTCAGCACCCTTAAAATCCATCATATCAACACATTTACATGTCTCAAACTACATCTGCCAACTCAATGTAGTTCATTCTAATAGTTCTGCTTCACCTTTCAATACCACATGTTGGGCATCTTGCGCTGCCCATTAACATGTCACTTCAGATTTTGGGGCATCTTGTGATACCCATCCCTACATAAAATTACGCCTTGGGGCATCCTACGATGCCCACTCTTATTCTACATTGCATAATAGCAAACAAATTCAATTTCAGGAAACCTTCTAAGACACATAAACTTGTATTCACATGTTCATCTTTGATATAGACGTTAGCTTAGGTTTTTTCTTGTCCTTTTTCATCACATGTTTTTTTGTTAGATGCATTTTAGTTACACCATTGTTTCCTTTTTGGGTTTTTGGTTTTATAGGATCTTCTGTTCAACATTTATTTTCCTTGTGGTTCTTAGGTATCACCTTCATGTTTTTCATTAATCTTCATTTTATTACATTTATGTCATTCTTTCCCTTATTATCTTTATGATTCTTTCATCTTTATTTACTTTCCCCCTCTTTTGGCATGACTACTACTTTTAATTGGTGCTTGTGTTATATCTTTTGTAGGTTAGTATGGATTCCCTAAGTGATATGACTATCATAGTATAGGCCAGTCTCTTTTAGAGTATTCTTTTCTTTCCTTATGATCAACTATGAGCATATTCATCATTGTATCACTCATTACATGGATAGATATATCATGATCTCCATCTTTCCCTTATTTTATTTTATTTGAGGCACACATAGCTCAGTTTTGAGATAGCACACTTAATTATGGGCAAGTCTAGGAATCATGAGATACCATGGTATTTAGGTCCTTCTATCTAGTGACTGAGTGTAAGCTCTCTTGTGTTTGTCGGTTATTTAACTCATGATTGGTTCCCTGAATCGGTATGAAGGAGAAATAGAAAAAGCCTAAAGAGTTAAAAGCCAAATAATAAAAGAAACAAAAGACAATGATCAAAAGGTAATTATAAATTCAAAAGTCAAAATCACACCAAAAGACATGAATCTTTTTGGCACATCTCCTATCTTAGTCAAAGCTCAAACTCCACAATTGGCCTCATGATAGAGTTGAGGTCTATTGATATGCAGTAGGTCAATAAATTAAAGAAAAAGCTCTCATTATATCATATACTTTAAGTGCCACCTACTTTTCCACATAAGTACCTAATCTTCGCAGTGGATTGACAACTCTGTAAGGGGTCTTAAGGAGCGAGAAACATGTTATGGTAAGGTAGGTCCATTTAAATTTTCATAAATATAGCCTTCATGGGGCGATCTATGTACTCTGTACTTCACTTGTTATCCTAAGCTTTGTGTTCATTAGTTAGAGTTTTCTAAATCCTTGATGTCAATAGTTCTTAGCCTTGATCAATTGTCTAGTGTGTCTTATTCTTTCTAACAATGTTCACATCACCCATGTGGCACCTCACATTCCTTATTTCCATCATATTTTCTTGATATTCTCATTGATGGGTATTACTTTTAGCTGATCACATTTTATTTCTTCCACCTTTTGGCTATTAGTTTATGAGTTACATTGTAATACTTTAGATAGGACCAACTTTTCCTCACAAACATCCCTTCACATTTACTTACAACACCATCTCATTATCATACTAGTTATGTCATTAGGTAGTTGTGTTTTCTTACATTGTATCTTATAACAAGCACTAAGTTTGAGTCATCATTCTTTATATCTTTGAATTTTCATTTATCCATCATGTTCTTGTTTTATTTTTGTGGACTTCACTTATCTTACATCGAACATTTGACATGCTTACATATTTTTCTTTATGTTTGACTTGACATTCTTGTCTTACATTTTGATTTCTAGTTATTTATGTTTTCTTTGTGTTTGATTTGACATGAGGTTGCATTTCATTTACTTACATATATTTATTTGATTTTTTCTCACATTGATATTTCATTTTCTTATAATGTTTTACATGTTTTTCACATAATTTAGTATGTTCTACTTTTATTTTTCATCATTTTTCATTACATGTTTAGTATTTTGGTTATAACCTAGCCTTTACAATCATGAATTTATAATTTCTAAATAATTTAATCAATTTTTAGAGTTATTCATAACTACTTTGACCATCCTATGTATGCACACATTGCTTCTATTTTTAGACTTGTTTCCCTAGGGTTTCACAAATGTAGGTATTGCACCCTCCATGATCAAGACTATGATATTTGCATGCAGTCATTAAGAAAAAAGTAATTCAATGTATGTATATGGTACTTTCAGTTACTTCAACATTTATTTTTATATTTCATTTGAATTAACTAAGTTATGTTGATATGGTATTTCCTGAAGCAACATACCATGTTAAAAAATTATGACATGTGATGAGCTTTGGGGGAGGCATATGTATACACACAATATTTTTAAACTTGATCATTTACTAACACTTTCTCTTATAGGAACATGTCAAATTTTAATCTCTCTAAGTCCATGTCTTCAAGGGTACATTGGGAAAGTGTGGAGATGTCATCAAGATCAAAATTGGAAAAATATCAAATGTATTGAAACTTGAACAATGCAATAACAACAAATGAACAAGTAACTGAAAGAGTGAAATTGAAGAGTGCAAAAAAAAACAAATCCTCCATGAATATCTCACTAAAAATAGACATACAAATAGGTGATTAAATATGTGACTCTCCCTAGAATAGTGAAAACCCTCAAAACTCAAAATAGTCGGTCAATGGTAAATCGATCAAAGGAGTAACTCCCACTACTTAAAATAGGCAGTCAAGGTAACTTCCTATGACTTGCACACCTGAGCAAGCTAATATCACAAGTGTATAAAAAATATAATAAAAGAAAAATAAATACTTATATTATTAACCCCCATAAGCATAACATAGGTGGGTAGAGAAAATGGGTCCCGACAACAAGGTCTAATGAGGAACCCATGTACAAAGCAACTCTCATAAAGTGGAGAAAAGGAGAAAACCCATAGGAAAAAACTCCCCCAAAAGAGAGAAAATAAGAAGAGAGATATAAAATCCCCCCTGAAGATGATATTGAACCAGTCTACACTCTAAGTATAGCTCAAAGATGACCAATGTCGATGATGAGATCCTTTGCTTAAAGATTGTAGAAGTTGCATCCCCATCAAACAATGTTTCTCCCTTTTATCAAAATAAGATCATGAATGGTGTATTGGAAGTCCGCCCATTCCATAAAAGAGGATGAAGGCAATAGTATGAATATATCTGAAAGAGGTCCAAAAATAAGGCTTGGCATAGGTTTTGAAAGATCGTGCACAAGAATTAAATGTAATGCCACTGAATGAACCTATCAAAAAAACATGGAATATTCACAAGAAGAATTTCCATGTGAAGAGGATTACTTGACTCAACAACTAACAAAATTGAAGAAGATACTACAAATGAATCACACAACTCTATAATATGAATATCTATAGGAACATCTGAGTCATCAAAGCTCTTAATGGGTGTACTCATACTGAAAATAGTAGACTCCTCTGAAGTACAAAACTGTGAAGGCTCTGTAAGAGCAACATGTTGAATGGGGACAAAATTATAATCTATGATGGGACAACTGAGATCGGGAATAATCTCATCGTATAATGGTGGCTCGATAGAAGGAAGAACACAGTCCTCCATGAATATGTCATCATAATAAATAGGAGGAGGAGGGAGTACAATAGTTTATGAAGAGATTATAGGAAGAGGAGGAATGATATAGATCTCAGTAGGATATCCAAAAAGAGACTATATGATGTTCCAAACAGTTCAGGGACACTTTGTATGCTCCACATGGCAACAAAGATCAATGAAAACATGTAAAAATAAGGTACTAAGAACCTTATCACAAGTATTATCCCACTTATTGAAGTGAACAAGATCAATGGGAGTAAGAATTTGTTCATATAGAAATGGAATATGGTTATTGCATGTGAACAAGTGTTCCATATATGCATGTCAAGAATCATAGTAAGTCTTCCCAAAAAACTGCTAGTGTAGAATCAACTCTCCTCATCTGTTGATATCTCTCAAGTGGAGTCAACATGACTGAGAGAAAACACCAAATAAGTGCAGTGAGAAAAAACACTACACAAGTGACAATGCATGCTAATTGAATGGACATTAGGATTAGTTGATAATGCATCCAAGAATACATGAGCAATTAGTGCAAATGACACCAAAGTGGCACACAATTTGTGGAAGTTGAGCATGCACATAAGATAAAAAGTAGGGACCACAATAAAAGCTTTAAAAAAATATATCCCTAGGCAATGCCTAGCTCACTAACTTGTAAGAAAAAACTACAAACAATGGAATTTTAAAACAAGCATTTTTTTTTGCAAATTTGTCACAATATCATAATAAAATTAAACAACATAAAAACCAGACATTTAGTTTACCAGACTTGGCACTCTAATACCATGTCAGAGATCTCACCAAAATCGAAGCTAGAATAATAATAAATGTACTGAAACTTGAACAATGCAATAAGAAAAAATGAGTAAGTAGATACGAGAGAGAAATCGATGAATGAAAACAAAAGCAAGTCCTCCATGAATAGATCACTAAAGCTAGAAGTACAAATAGGTGAGTAAATGTGTAACTCCCCCTAAAATAGTGGGAACCCCCAAAACCCAAAATAATAGGTCAATGGTTATCCAGTTAAAGGAGTAACTCCCATTACCTAAAATAGACAGTCAAGGTAACTCCCTGTGACGTTCACACCTAAGCAAGCTAATCTCAAAAGTGTAAGAAAAACACAATAAAAGAAAAATAAATACATACACTAATAGAAAGATGTGGATAGACCATTGGTGCTTCGTAAGATTGTTTTTAAATCATATCATTCCTACTATTACTCTAGCTCCCTTAAAGTGTCTATCCATTTACCTCTTATGATGTGTCCTTGAAATCTTAAAAACCTGTAATATGGCTGAGTTTAAAATACCAAAGTCCTAAAATATTGCTATGTCTTAAATCCAATAGGACCCTCCAAAACCTATAATTCACATTATAACTCTTAAAGGTCCAAAACCACTCTTAAACATTTTGAAAGTGTGCGTGTGTGTCTATATGTATATATATAACTTAAAGTATAATAAGCTATATGTCATGGATACTTAAATGTCATGGTATAACCTGTAATTGATATTCTTGTTATTTGTGTATTGAATAATACTCTAGAGATTCATTCATACGTTTGATGGATTAAATGTATGCAGTTGTGATTATTTCTATACTTACCATGTATAGGTTTTCTAACGGGAGATAGTTTGTATGAATCTGTGGTTATACTTATGACAACTCAATCTCGCATTACTGATTCTATGTAAGTAATGAGACGGTCTTCACTAATTTAATAACATCACAATGTTAGATGAAGATAATCGATCAAGTGGTGTGTTTGAAAATGACTGATTCTAGAGATCACTAACTATTGAAAACTTTAGCCAAAGTAATGTTAGTTAGACATTATCATTTCATGTGTATAGTTTACATGTTAGAATATGTTTATATATGGTACACTACATGTTTTTAGAAATCATACATCACACAGATAGTAGCTTGTCTCCCTGGATTCCTTCACCATTACTATCTACTCATCCGTGAAGGGAGGACCATTCTCTGATGGGAGATTTTATAGGGGATCGTTGGTCCATGGGTAGTGTGTAAAAGTGTTTGAATGATGCTCTTCCTCCCCATAATAGTACTTACTTAGAGACGACACTTGAGCTTGTCATAGATACTAGAGTTTTGGGAAACTTATGCTCGGTGGAGCCATATATCTTGTATTTGTAATTTGTATAATATTTATTATTGAAAACATTATTATGATGAGGTGTAATTATACACTTTTAATAATTTGATAACATTGGTTGTAGGATTGTACCAGCCATGGCAAGAAGATTGTAAATACTTTTTATATATAGGATGATGTATATCATGTTGATAGTGATCAGTGATGTGTGATGTAATATGCTTCATTTATAGTTATCACACTTAGAGTATTTTATATGATTACTGGTTAGATTCTCGCACCGTGGTGTAATCTAATTATAGTATTTATGTTTTAATAAAAAAAATCATGTATTTTTAGATAGATTCTAGTGGGGATGTTATATGTGGTATCAGATGTGAGGTTCAAACTCTAGGAATGAATGACTCCATTAACGCTTTCATATCTTTTTATTTACTAAAAAAGAGATGGTGAAAACTAGAGTCTCTAGAGAGGGTCCATCAAATGCTAATGATAGTAATCCTCAATTTGATACTAACCGATATGATGCAGAGTAAGAGATAAAGTTGGATCAGATCCTCGCAGTCATGAATGATACTAGAGATTAGATTATAGCCTTGAAGTAGGAAGTTCATGGCCATGGAGAGGAAGAACATCATAAAGAACTTGAGGGGAAACCCATTGAGCAGAAAAATCCTCAAGATACGAGAGCATATATAGTTGTAGAGTTGGCTAGAGACATAAAAAAGGTGAGTCCACCTAAGTTTGATGGAACTGTCCTAGGTGGTAGAGCTAAAGCAAGGTTCATAGAGATGGATAAGTATTTTGAGATTTGAAACTACTCTAAGGTCACCAAAGCATTTATGGAGCATACCGGTTGGTTAGTAAGACAACTACATGGTGGGCCAACAATAAGTTGGAAATGAATTTTAACTCGACCACCACTACTTGAGAGCATTTTATGACATTACTCAGATCAAAGTGGCTTTCACATCTTTATTTTGAATAGAAGCTCACATATTTACAGAATTTAAAATAGGGAGATTTATCAGTGAATGAGTACTGACAGTAGTTCACTAAACTTCTAAAGTATGTACCTTAGTACCAAGCATATGAGAGGTTTAAGATTAGAAATAATATCATGGGATTGAGACCCCAAATCAGTGGTGAGGTAGATGTTTATGGACCTTATACAAGAGACCAGGTCTTTGAGAAGGCAATCAAACAAGAATATAAGCTGAAGACTCTTGCACAAGCCAGGGACAAATGCAAAAAAAGGTTTGGAAGTTCTAAATCAAATTTAAAAAAAAAACCAGAAATCGAGGAGTGAAGACTCCATGAAGCAATTCAAAAGTTGGAATGCCAAATTCAATGATGGATCAGGCAATAAGAAACCAAAAAATGGTTTTAAAGGAGGTTTCAAAGGAAACCAATAGGCTAACAAGAAAGGACCACCTTGAGGTTGTTTTATTTGTAGATATGACCACTATGCCCATGATTGTCTATATTCATAATAGTAATAGAGCTATCAGGTACTTTGTTTAATCATCTAGTTTTTATTCTGATAGATATAAGGGATATAAAATATTTTATAGCTCCTAGAATGCTTAGTAATTTAAAAAAAAAAAATTGGAGTTATGGTAAATGTATGGTTAGTATAGTATGAGAAAGACTCAAAAGTCATCGTGGACAAGTGTTTAGTTGAAGTAGAGATTAGGTTGTCTAAATTCATAACAGTAGTGGATTTGTATGTAGCACCACTAAGATCATATGATGTGATCTTAGGAGTCAACTAGCTTGAAAAACATAAGGCCAATGTTGATTGTTACTTAAATAAGGTTGAGTGTCTAGATGATTTTGGAAATCATATGCAAACTTAGAGCGAGAAAAGAGAGAGGAGACTTCGAAAGATTTCTGTCATGAAACTCAAGAGGGGCTAAGAAAAAGGGTGTCAATAATTTATCATCAAGATAAATGAAATGGAGAAACTTAAGGAACCATCTCTTGAAGATTATCCATTCCTTAAGAATTTCTCATGATGTGTTTCCAAAAGAATTATCTGGATTACCTCCTAAACATGAGTTCAATTTCTCTATCGATATTATACTCAGTTTAAAATCATAGTCTAAGGCACCATATAAGATGACAACCACTACGTTGGTTGAATTGAAGGCTCATCTCCAAGAACTATTGTCAAAAGTGTTGATCAAGCTAAGTGTGTCACCATGGGGTGCACTAGTCATCTTTGTCAAGAAGAAGGATGTAACTCTTTGACTTTGCATTGATTATAGAGTGTTAAACAAAGAAACTATTAAAAATAGGTATCCACTACCTCATATAGATGATCTTTTTGATCAAATGCAGGGAGAAACAATCTTTTCTAAGATTGATCTTAGAGCGAGATACCATCAGTTGAGGATACGAGATGGGGATATTTTGAAGACAACTTTCAAAACTCATTATGGGTATTATGATTTCATCATGTTATCATTTAGATTGACTAATGCATTAGCCACATTCATGAATCTCATGAATAGTGTGTTCAGAGATTATCTAGCTCACTTTATTTTGGTCTTTCTTGATGACATTCTTATATATTCTAAGAATGAAGAGGAGCACCTTCAACATCTAGAACTGGTTCTGTAATGGTTTTAGAAGCACAAGCTATATGACAAGTTTTCTAAGTGCATATTTTTCTAAGAGAGAGTGTAATATCTAGGACATATTATTTATGTAGATGGTATTTTTATACATCTATGTAAGATAAAATACATTATGGAATGGCTGGCACCAAGGAATGTCCATGAGGTAAGAAGTTTCATGGGATTAGCAGGTTATTACAAGATGTTACTTTTGAATTTTTTGAAGATAGCTAATCCAATTACCTCTTTGCAATGAAAGAACCAAAGATTTCTCTGTTCAAAAAAGTGTGAAATAACTTTTTAAGAATTGAAAAAAGTCTTACTTTAGCACCATTGTTAAGAGTTCTTGACCTCAATGGTCAATTTTTAGTGATCACAAATGCCTCAGGAGATAAATTAAGAGGAGTCCTTATGCATGATGATGTAGTGGTGGCTTATGAATCAATGAAATTGAAACCTCATGAGATGAACTATGCCCCTCATGACTTTGAACTTGTAATAATTATGTATGCCTTGCAAGTCTACCAATATTACCTATTGGGAAAACCATTTGAGCTACAGACAAATAACTTGGGACTCAAGTATATTTTCACCCAATCAAATTTGAATTCTCATCAAAGACACTGGCTTGAGTTATTATCTGATTATGATTTCAATATCAACTATATCAAAGGCAAAGAAAATAGAGTATCTTATGCCCTAAGTTGTATAAGGTACATACAAGTCATGGATACTATAAGGAGTACTTTCAAAGATTGAGTGATCAAATTATTGCCAAGAGATGAATTTTATGATCAGGTTAGAAAAATATTATTAGAGAAAGCTTTAAATCCTTGATATAAAGGATTCATTTTTGAGAGTGATGGTCTTTTATGTTTCAATAGAAGGATGTATGTGCTAGATCAAGAGACTCTGTGAAGCACGATGCTAAAAGAATTACACAATGCCCTATATTCAGGTCATCTAGGAGTAACCAAGCTCATGACAGAGTTTAGAACATTGTATTTCCAGAAAGAAATCAAGAAAGATGTAGAATATTATGTGTCATAATATCTGGAATGTTAGCATTTGAAAGTTGAGCATATGCATTTGACTAGGTTATTAAATCCATATGATATACCATAATAGAAGTGGCAGGTGATCAATAGAGACTTTGTTCAAGGTTTATCGATGTCATAAAATATGCATGATATGATCTTGGTAATTGTGGACAAAGTAACCAAGGTGGCTCATTTTATACCAGAGAATTTGACAGATGATGCACCTACTCTTTCAAAAAAATTTATAAAGTGTATAAGTTGCATGTATTTCTAGAGAAGATCATTTTGGATCATGATCTGAAGATGATTTTTACATTTTAGGTAAATTTAAATTCAGCATTGGCTATGCAACTAAATTTTAACACCACATACCATTTAGAGACTGATGGTCAGACTGAGCAAGTTAATCAAGTGTTAGAAGACCTTCTTTGTATGTAATGCATATATTAGCAATACAAGTGGTAAGATTATCTTTCATTGGTTGAGTTTACATAAAATAACTCATACCAATCAGTTTTGAAGATGACACCATTTGAGGTACTAAATGGAAGAAGGTGCAAGACACTAATCAAATTGAAACATGGTGGAGACATGGTAGTCTTTGGATTTGAGATGCTTTTAGAAATGGAAGAACATGTAAAATTAATCAGGCAAATATTGACCAAGGACAATGATAGAAGAGTTATGTTGATCTGAAGAGGATGGATAGAGAGTTTTTTAAAGGAGATAAACTGTTCTTGCAGGTTAATCTGTAGAAGAGCTCGATTAAATTTGTTAAGTCTGCAAAACTATCATCAAAAAATATGAAAACCTTCGAGTTGTCAATTATATAGCATATAGGCTTGCATTGCCACTAGCGCTAGCTCTATTACATAATGTTTTCCATGTTTCTTATCTTAAAAAGTATATAATTGATTCTATGCATGTGTTGGATTAGTTTGCTTTGTAGGTTCTAGATCTTGGGGCAGTCATGGTAGAACTAATCAGAGTAATTGACACTCACAAATTTTATTTTCATAATAGAGATATGTCATAGTGTAAGGTTCAGTGAGACCAATACTTTAAAGATAGTTCTACTTGGGAGGACTATGATGAGTCCTACAGACAATTTCTACATTTATTTTCTTGATTAGATACTATTATATTATGTTATTTTTCTACTGAATATTATTTTTAATTCAAAATTTATGTTTGAATAAGAGTCATCCAGTATGATGAATAGCTTTACAGAGGAGGATGTTACATATCGATTCCTCGCTAAGTAAACTATTTGATTATTAATAGATATTTATAGTTGACTATGTGATTTGAGTTTTTTAACTAAGCTTTGAGATATATGTTGTTATGGGATAATTGAATATTACTTTAGTTGTATTGCTATAAACTAGATGTAGCGCATTTTTACGTTATGATCATGACGATTTATTATTATAGTCATATTTTATCATGTATGAATATCATGATGTTTTAGTCTAACTACCTGCTTGTTGTGAGTTTGATGTAGGAGAACCCATCCCTCAGAGTATGACAGAGGAAGAACATCATTGGAGAGGGTGACGTAGTGGAGATATTGAAAAAAATCAAAGAAATCAGCTAGAATTTTGTACACAACACAATATTTAAGACATGTTAGATGCATAGCTGAAAGGTTTGTGTAGTGTATTTTAATTCCATTGACATATAGATAATAGTTATGCATAGATAGCTTATCATATTAATGTTATGAAGTTAATTTTATGTGCGTTTATGATTGTGGAATTTTTATTAAATTATCGTGGCTAATTTTTGTATTAAGTCATTTATTAATAAGATAATCTCAAATATATAAAAATAAGAAATAAAAAAAATAAAGTCAAAAAAAGAATAAGATGAAATGAAAAAAGGATTAAATATAGAAAAGTAAACAAAAACATAAAAATCTTGACATAAAATAAAATAAAGGAATATGATAGTTTAAAAAAAAATGTCATACTTAAAAAAAGGGGAATAAAAGAGTAAGATGGCACAATAGCTTGGAGAGGAAGTCAGTTTTAAAATAAAAAATCCATTCTCCTTTTTCAGGTAAAGGGAATTTTAAAAAAATAATATATTGACATGAAAAAGGAGGCGTAAGGGGTAGAGAGAGAGAGAGAATTGAAGAAGGAAAAAAAGAAAAGGATATCAAAAAGAAAGGAGAAAGTAGAGCATTTGACCAAGTAGGGGATGCAATTTGATTTCGTATATTTAATGAATGTTATGGTAATAGGTAATATTACAATGAATTAATATAAAGGAAAGGACTATGTAAATACGTGCTTGTAAAATACTGTGTATACATGTGAATCTATAGTAATAACCAACTAAGTAGGAATATAGGCATCAACTTGTATAGTATTATAGTGTCTTGTAAAAGAAAGACAAATACCTACATATAATTTGTAAAACCATATTGAACCAAGTATTAAATACATAAATGAAAATATATGTTGGGTAAAGAAACATACATAAAATTGGATGTGTGAATATGGTGGTTTGCTAAATCCAGTTAGGAACTTAAATCATTCCATACAAAAGCAAAAACATAGTAGTCAATCCTAAATAAATATTTAAATAGGAAGAGGAGTAAGGCATTCCACGTAGAAGTGAATCGATTCATGTAGAAGTGGGGTGAGTTGGTAGTTTATGCAGGAATCCACTGATTAACTTTGATCAACGCTACAAACTATGTTAAAAATAGTGCTTATATATTGATCACTGTATATATTATATATATATATATACAACAAAATCGATGCATGCAAAAATTCTAAAGGGTTCAACTGTATCCAATCTGTATACTAGTAAAAAACTTCTAGTATAATACATAAATAAATACCTCTTCAAAATAATTGTCTTTAGATAAGTATTATGAAATGCTTGAGTAAGTGGTAGATTTGAAAGTGTCCCCGTTTAATAATAGCAAGAGAGCGCGATGGATGAAGGCGAGCAGGAGGGCACGACAGGGAGTAGCTACAGGGAAGCGCTTGGACTGCAGTAGGCATCCCAGGGAGTGCGCAGCAGTGGGAAGGCTTCACTTTTACAAGGTTTAAGTTCTTTTGCTGCTCTTGAGCAACCAAGTATACACACCCCCAAAGTCAACGGCTATCTGAAAAGATGCAAGGAAAGGCCCAAGCTGGCCATACCAATGGAAATGATTACTGAGACATTGAATACTATTCCAATCACTCTCTGTACTACAATTTTTTAGGGCTTAGGACGTCACTATTATTCCTGAAAGCATGGGCTCAGAGGATGTGGGCACCGAAAGGAGACATGGATATTATATTGCTGGCCAATAGCTATTTCATGGTCATTTTTACCTGTATAACAGATTGTCAATGAGTTTTTGCTGGAGGTCCTTACTTCCATAATCAAGTGGGATTGTTTATCAAGCCCTGGCATGCCGATTTCATACCTTTCGAGGAACTACCAAACCGTGTCCCAGTGTGGGAGCGTCTACCCCACTTTTCAGTGGAATGCTGCTGAGAAGACACTCTCCAATTGCTTGCATCTTTGTTGGGAAGGCCAATAGGTTCCTCAATGTCACTCTTGGGAAAAAAAGAAATGACTTGTGCCTGCATTTGTGTTGAAATTGATCTTAGTAAGCCTTTCCCAGATGCTATTGAAATGAGTGCGGGCCCTTTTTCATGGGTACAACAGTTGGATTATGAAACCTTCCCTTTTGACTGTCGTCTATGTCATGCTTATGGGCATTTGCAGTGATGGTGTCCCACCTCAAAATCTACTGCACCTTAGCCAACTCAATCTACTCCCACTCCTTCTAGTACTGACAAGGAAAGGGGTCTGATTCCAGGTGAGATGCCTGAAATTGATGGTTTTATGTCGGTTAAAGGCTGATATGGAAATAGAGGACAAAAATGGTCCTTGAAGGAAAGATAATTAGAAGACTCGCTCAATAGATTTAAAATATTGGATGACCTTAATCAGCAGGAGGTGAATCCCAAGTTGACAATTTTTGACTAGGGGATTGAGGGACCAGCTCAGGTGACCAATGCTTCAGGGGCTTTAACCTAAACACAGGATGCTGGAGATTGTCATATGGATATGGACCAACAACTGATAATTTCGAAAGGAATGACTTCCTCAGTTGCTCCCCTTAAAGAAGACGGAAATATGCTCCTTACCGAGAAAACTGGGGACTCAGGGGCAACAAGAAACAGTAAATCTTTTCCTCATCTTGGACTTTAGCAAAAAGACTTTAAAAAAGGAGGGGGAGAGAAATCCGGCAAGCCTGGCAGAAAAAATGACCAAAAAAATATCAAGCTAATGGGAGAGACTTTGGTGGAGTCGGGGTCAGTAAAGACTTTGGATGCACACTTTTTGAGCTCTCTGAAATGATTATAATATTTTGGAATGTAAGGGGTTTGAACAACAGCCCCAAACAAAATGATGTTCACAACCTAATTAGAAGTCATAGGCCAGATGTCCTTTTCTTGCAGGAGACTAAGCTTTCAGTTGATGACATGTCCAAACTTGCGCCCAAGTTGTGGTGGCAAGGAAAATGTCAATGCATTGGTGGTATTGGATACTCAGGATGACTAGCTTGTTTGTGGAACCCACGAAAGATTAGCCTCATAGGCTGGCTGACTTCTAAGTACTCCATGACTATGATTGCTTCTAGCTTTGAGACGGGGGAAGTCATTCTCTTCTCCAATATCTATGCTCCCAATGATTGGCGGGGTAAAAACTCCTTATGGGGCCACATAAGTTTTGTCCGTAGCTTGGCCCCCTTCCACCCTTAGATAATGGCAGGTGATTTTAACGCTATTCTTGATTTGACTGAAAAGAGTGGTGGCACGTCAAGGCTGGACCCATCTGCTTTGCTAATGTGCAAGTACATTGAATTTTTGAATTTAGTTGATGTCAGGCCCAATAATGGACAGTTTACTTAGAACAACCGCAGGAGTGGAAAACATTGCATTACCGAGAGACTTGACCATTTTCTGGTCTCAGTTTTTTGGGTTGGAGGTATGTGGTCTACGAGGTCTAAAATTTTGGACTGGAGAGGATTGGACCATTGGCCCATCAAGCTTAATAGTGTCTCACAGTATCACCTGCGCTCTCCTTCCTTTAGATTTCAACTCATGTGGCTGCAGGATCAATCTCTACATGAGTGTGTTGCCAATTGGTGGCGTTGGGGTAGGCCTGCCCATGGTACGGTGATGTACATTTTTGCCAAAACACTGCAATATGTGAAGTACAAGCTCAAGCGATGGAATCACCAAAGTTTTGGGAACATTTTTCATGCTAAGGCTGCTGCACAAACCAAGCTTGATGGTATAATGAGAATAATAAGGGAAGAAGGACTGACTGAAGACTTACTGCAAGAAGAAACACAGGGTGTGAAAGACCTAGAGGAATGCGAGCTATGGGAGGAAATTTTTTGGAAGCAGAAAGCTCAGCTCGAATGGCTCCAGGAGGGGGACAAAAATACATCCTTTTTCTTCAATTCGTCCAACGCCAAGAGACATGAAAATTCTATTTCGGCCCTGGTCAATCAAAGAGGTGAGCGGCTTAACTCCTTTCTGATAATTTTAGAGGAGGTAGTGTAGTACTTCTCTACTCTCTTCAGGGAAGATGCTAACGGAGAATCACCAGAAGAAGCTCAGGTTCTCTTCTGCATTCTGTCGTTGGTGACACGTGAAATGAATAAAAATTTAATGAAACCAATCACACTTGGAGAGCTTGAGGAAACCATTGTTCAGATGAAAAAAGGGAAAGCGGATGAACCTGACGGCTTCCCAGCTAAATTCTACCAAGAATTTTGGGATATCATCAAACTTGACCTTTTAGTTGTTGTCCAAGAATCTGAGCGGAATAAGCAAATGCTTAAGGCTACAAGTGCGACCTATGTTTCTCTCATACCCAAATGCGAAGGTGCTGATCGGCTAAGTCGATTTCGCCCTATATCCCTTTGCAATGTGGTTTACAAAATTATATCTAAAATCATTGCAGATAGGTTAAAAAAAGGGCTGAGTGCTATGATCTCAGAAGAGCAGAGTGGTTTTGTGGAAGGCAAGCAAATCCTAGACAGTATTGTTATTGTTGTTGAGTCCATTCAGTCCATGGCCAACTCAAAAGATAAGGCGAAGTTCATTAAATTGGACATGGCCAAAGCCTTTGATAGGGTCAGATGGTCATTCCTGTGAAAGGTTCTTCGTGCTTTTGGCTATGCAAATGAATGGACTCAATGGGTCATGAGCTGCATTTCCTCGGCTTCTTTCTCAGTGCTTATCAATGGAGAACACATAGAGCTTTTTGGTGCTACAAGAGGGCTGTGACAAGGTGATCCTCTGTCTCTGTACCTTTTTCTTCTCCTTGTTGAAGGTTTGGGGTGGTTGATCAGCAGGAACAGAGAGGAAGGACATATCCAAGGATGGCGATGGGGAGGGGAATTATCGACGCAATCACACCTACAATTTGCTGATGACACTGCCTTTATGGGCATGGCCACAATGACTAAAGCTGCTAATTTACGTAGGGTGTTAGATGTTTATCTAATGGCCTCGAGACAAAAGGTCAATGAAGATAAGTCTTCCATCTTCTTCTTCAATACTCAGGGCCCTATTTAGCAGCAGATCGCGAGGACTCTACATTTTCAGAATGGGACTCGCCCCTTGATTTACTTGGGTATCCTTATCTCGACTGGCCGTACATCCAAAGAATCTTGACAGACTATTTTGGAGAAATTTTGCGTGAAAGTGAATCATTAGACACACAAGTGGTTATCCTTTGCGGGCCGGGTTCAACTTATCCAATCTGTGGTGCAGGCTTTACCCATTTATAGGTGTATGCTCCAAGTTGCCCTAATGGGATTCGTTAAGGAGTTTGATTTGGTTACCAGACAATTCTTATGGGCTGGGAGTCTGAACTCCATTAAATGGATCCTTATTAGATGGGAGATTGTCTGCAGCCCCAAACAATATGGCGGGTTCGGTCTGAAGCAAACGGACTTAAATGGTATTGCTTTGGCGTCAAAACTTTATTGGTGATGGTGCGCTGAACAAGACAAAGCTTGGGCCAGAATTCTCTCACAGAAGTACTACTCTGAAACCATTCAGAGGAACATTCCTCGCTATCCGCTTATTGGGAAAGGTTCGGTAATATGGGGTACCCTCAAAAAAGGGGTTGCTCTCATCAAGAATGGCTTATTCTGGATTTATAAACAGGGATCCAAGGCTCTCTTTTGGTCTGACTCTTGGGATGGTTATCCTCCCATCATTTCTCAATTTTCAAATCTATTGAACCTTTTTCAGAGATTCCTTGATGCTGGCTGGTCTCGGGTGAGTGACTTCAAAGTTCACAAAGACAGGTGGAGGTAGCTCACTAAAAAGCTCCTGAAACATGGCCTATTAATGGGACACAGAAAGAGAATGAAGAGCTGTTGAGCATCTTTTCCAGGCGTCGCTGTAGTCCCCTTTAGGAGGAAGATGAACTAGCTTGGTCTCCCAATCCCAAGGGAGCTTACACAGTTTCATCTGGATATTAGTCTTTACTTCTTTAGATATTGGGCAGGGGGAAGTGCATTGGTGGAGACAGGTCTAGAATAATTTCACATGGCCTAAATGCAGTTGTTGTGCTTGGATGCTAGCTTGGAATAGGTGCTTGACCTGGGACAATCTCCAAAAGAGAGGTTTCCAAGGCCCTTTAGTATGTGTTATGTGCGGAGTGGCTGAGGAAGATTCAGCACACCTTTCTTTGCGATGCCCCTTTGCCTTGCAACTCTAGCATTATTGGTGGGATGTTTGGTAGTGCTCATGTCTTCATGCTCAATATGTGGTCAATTTCTAGAATGGATTGGGAGAACCCCCCTCAAGGATGCCCTTCCTAAAGGAAATATGGCTGGGCGGCCCCATTTTTCTGTTTTGGCAGATCTGGCTTGAGAGAAATAGGCAAATTTTTTTGGGGGTGAGGGTCTTGGTGCAGCAAGTATGGCAGAAAGTGGTGGGGATGATCTAAGAAAACATCCAAGCAAAGAGCGCAATCTGCCTTCCTTTGACCAAACAAGACGCTCAGGTGGTGGCACGACTTGAATTCCAGTAGTTAACTAGTAAGTCAGCGTGTGTCAGGAGGAGCAAGCAGGTCAAGGAGCAGATTCTCAGGATTGGTCAGTGGCAACGCCCCCTAGTGGGATTCTCAAGATCAATACGGATGGTTCTTCTAGAGGTAATCTGGGACCTGTAGGTACTGGAGGGATAGAAAAGGATTCTGAAGGTATGGTGATTTTTCTTTTTTTGATTCTTGAGGAGCTGCAAACTATTAACATGATGGAAGGTCAGGCCATTCTTTATGCCCTTGAGAAGGCCCAGGCGTTAGGTTGGCGTAGGATTATCTACGAATCAGACTCTCAAGTCTTGATTAACCTGCTCATTAAGAGGAAAGTGGTGGACGTCAATTGGCAACTATCTTTGATTGTGCAACATATTTTGTGGATTTGCTCACTTATGGATAGCGTTACTTTTGCTCATATTCTGCGAGAATGGAATAGGGCAGCAATTTTTTTGGCTAAATGGGCATCTGACCATTTGGATGGTGGAAACATTGAGTATTGGCGGTCTCTCCCCCCGACGTTGCATTCTGATTTGGAAAGAATTCTGGAGGCTGACAGGGAGGTTCATAATATTGTCTAGTTGGGCATGTGCCTAGTTTTTCAGTTTATGTTGCTTTCTTTTGGGGGTTTTTGCCCCTCATTCTTCTTGTAATGCTCTTTCCTTACTAATATTATTTTTACCCCTTTTTTATTTTTAAAAAAAATGCTTGAGTAAGTCGATCTGCATATATTAATATGGAAGTCAATGAGTAAGTCGATCAGTATATACTAATAAAGAATTCAATATGTAACTTTTAGAAGAATAAAACAATAATGACGATTTGTTTAAATATAAGTGACAGACTGTGTGTGTATAAAGAAACCTGTGTATATGTATTTTATTAACTGTATGTATATATTTGTACATAACTGTAACCAATGAATAACAATATCAATAAGGCGAATCACCATCATATATTCGTAATATTATATTGAGCAGAAAAATATAGATGGTGGTTATGTATATGTGGCAACTTGAAAAGGGAATCTATGTATTGTTTTTTATATATCTTAAACTTAATTTGGGCAATTTAAATATTCCTACGTTACAGATATGAAAGTAATACTTTATTCTTTTATTGATTTAAAATGACTTTTTCTAAGCTACAAGTTGCTGCTAGTTGATGAGTAGAATGCGATTACTACGCATTTATAAATATATTTTTATTAAACGTACTTACATAATAGTTGCATATGAAATAAACTATTAGATAATATAATAAGCATCATATGATTAGATATATGATAAAAAAATATGATTGACATATAATTTAAGTATATATTAGATGAAATATATACGATACAGATTAAAATATCTAAACAAACTATAAAAGTATATTTTCACCACGGGAGGGATTTGTATGATATATCTAATGGCATAACCTATCTATTTTAAATATTCGATACTTGGAAAAAATAAAATAATCTAAGAGTAATGTAACTCTTTATGAGAGGTGTTCATGATGTATGTTATGATTCCTTTAAACTGCTAATGAAGCCATGTATATTACATTTGTTTGAAATTTTTTATATTAACATGAATCGGTAAAAATACCTATGTAGTATGTCAGGATCTTAACAAGAATAATTGATTACTTTTGTGCAATCAACTAAACACGAAATTAAACCATAATAATAAGTAACTAGAAATCAGTATCAGCAAAAAATAAGAGATACAAGAAACAATGAAAACTTGTATTAAACTTTTCCAGAAAGAAATACAATTGAAAAAATCTCTCTTTCTTCTACACCTCTCAGATGTACAGATCTCTTTCCCTCAAGAGTTCTCTCTATCAATTACAAACACAATTTAATCCTTGAATTGTCTATCTTACATGCCTATATTTCAAACTATGAAGATCTATCCCTATTATATAGAATTAGGGATCATGAGTTATGCATTCTCAACCGTCAGATAAACCTCTTAATCAAAGGTTCAAATCAGTCATGTGAAAAATATAAATGCGGACTCAACACTAATAGTTAATCTAATCATGCAAACAATCTGTTCATCCCACGAAAATAGACTTTTAGAACGCACAGATGACCGACATCGATCCCTGTCTGCCTGCATATGACCGACGTCGACAGCCTCCAGTCGATCCCTGACTGACGTCGACGACTGTGTAAATACAACAACCTTGCAATTTGCTCATTGGTGAAGCTTTTAACTCCACAACTCAACAATCTCCCACTTGGAGATAAACAGTTACACCTGTATCTGTACAACAACATCCTCTAGCTTGTCTCCATCTTCAAGCTCAATCTTAAAGACCAACAAAATTTGAATGAAGATTCAACTTCTCCTATGTTACCGACTTTGTTAACATATCAGCAGGGTTCTTATCTGTATGGATCTTTTTCAGCTTCAACTCACCATCCTCCAATACCTGTTTAATGAAGTGGTACCTAAGCTGTATATGTTTGGTTCTTGAATGAAAGGCTGAATTATTTGCCAAATGAATTGCACTTTGACTGTCACTATACAATCTACAACTCTCTTGCTCATTTCCCAACTCTTCCATGAACCGAGTCATCCATATCATCTCCTTGCTAGCCTTTGTGACTGCAATGTATTCTACCTCTGTAGTAGACAAGGCAACAACCTTCTGCAACTTTGAAATCTAGCTAACCACCGTTCCACCAATAGTGAACACATAACCTGTGGTGCTTCTCCTGCTATCCAAGTCACCTGCCATATCTGCATCTACATATCCATGTAGAGAAGTGTTTGACCCTCCATAACATAAATGCCTACTGCTGGTCTCTCTCAGATATCTGAGAATCCACTGAACTGCTTTCCAATGTTTTTTTCCTGGATTGGCCATAAACTTACTGACAACTCCCATTGTTTGGGCAATATCAGGTCTAGTACATACCATTGCATACATTAAGCTCCCAACTGCGAAAGCATATGGAAATATACTCATGTACTCTACCTCATCATGTTAATTAGGACACTATTCTTTGCTCAACTTGAAGTGTCCAGCCATAGGTGTGCTCACCAGTTTTGCATCCTGCATATTGAATCTCTCCAACACCTTGTTCACATAATCCTCTTGAGACAAAATCAACCTGTGATTTTTCCTGTCTCTCTTAATACTCATGCCAAGGATTTTCTTTGCTGCTCCCAAATTCTTCATGGCAAATGTGTGAGCTAATTTTACCTTAAGCTTAGAAATATCTTACATGTGTGAACCTGCAACCAACATATCATCTACATACAACAATGAAATAATATATCTACCATTATCCAATCTTTTAAAATAAACACAATGGTCAGATTGACATCTACTGAAACCATGCTTAGTCATAAACCTGTCAAACCTCAAATACCATTGTTTTGGAGCTTGCTTAAGACCATATAAGCTTTTCTTCAACCTGCACACAAGTTTTTCCTTACCTTTGACCTCAAAACCTTCCGACTGCTCCATATATATTTCTTCATCCAAATCTCCATGAAGAAACATTGTCTTAACATCAAGCTGCTCAAGATGCAAATCTTTAATAGCAACTAAAGATAATACAGTCCGAATAGGAGTCATTTTTACTACAGGAGAGAAAATTTCACCAAAATCAATACCTGGTTTCTGTACAAATCCCTTTACTACCAACCTGGCCTTATGTCTCATTTGTCCATTCTCACTTTCCTTTACCCTGTAAACCCATTTGTTTTTTAGTGTTCTCTTTCCCGCTGGCAACTCAACCAAATCCCATGTTTGGTTCTCTTTCAAAGATTCAATCTCCTCATTCATGCCAAGCTCCCACTATTTATGGGTTTCTACCTGCATTGCTTCATCAAAACTCTCTGGTTCTCCACTATTAGTAAGCAATAAGTAGAATAATGAAAGAGAATATCGAATTAGAGGTTTACTTACCCTTTTTGACCTCCTTATGGGCATTTGAGACTCATTCACTACTTGCTGTCTGCCCAAATTCTCTGTCATTGACCGATCTCAGTCATCTCTAGGTCTGTACCTGACTGAAGTCGATTCTATAAAACTGACGTCGGTTCTACAAGAGCGACGTCGGCTGCTTTCTGATCGATGTCGATCACTGTTTGGCAGACGTTGATTCTTGTATGACCGACGTCGGTGTCTGTGTTTTTTTGAGTGTGAAAATTCTTTTTTGCGAGCTCATTTTGGGTCATCACCTCATCCAATTTAACATTGATCTGCTCAGTATTATTCAACTTCTTGAGCTGATCACTGCACATCACCTTCTCATTGAAAACAACATCACGACTTTTAATTATTTTGTTAGTTCCTAGATTCCATAACCAAAATCTGAAATCTCCAGAGCCATAACCAATAAAAGTGGACCTCATAGATTTAGCATCCAGCTTCTTTCTATTTTCTTTATCAACGTGCACAATAGCTTCAGAACCTAAAACTCTGAGAAATGAAAGATCTACCTTTTTACCTGTCCAAGTCTCTTCTAAAATTCTACCATTCAGAGCAGTAGAGAGCCCTCTGTTAATCAGGTAAACTGTAGTATCTACAGCTTCTACTCAAAATTGTAAGGGCAAATCAGCATGCAACCTCATACTCCGTGCACGCTCCAATATTATTCTATTCATCCTTTCAAAAACTCTATTTTATTAAGGTGTCTTTGGAACCATCCTTTCCCTGTGTATTTTATTCATAAAACAGTACCTATTGAATTTATAGCTGCAGTACTCACCACCATTGTCAGATCTAAGAGACTTCAATGTCAAACTTGTTTCATTCTCAACCAAAGCTTTTCATTTCATAAACGTGTCAAAAACATCAAATTTTTTCTTTATGCAATAGACCCATACCTTTTTTATAGCATCATCAATGAAAGTAACATAATACTGTGATCCTCCAATAGAAGCTACCTGAGCTGGTTCCCACACGTCTGTGTGAACAAGCTCCAACTTGTGCTTCCTCTTTGTTAACGCAGTTTTGAGAAATTTCACTCTCTTCTATTTTTTAAAAATACAATGCTCACAGAAATTTAGATCTATGCTTTTCAAATCTGAAAGCTTACCTTTTGACTTAAGAACTTTCATTCCCTTCTTACTCATGTGGCCAAGCCTACAATGCCACAACTTTGCATCTACATCTGAAGTAGATAAAACAGAAGGAGAATAATCAGTAATATAATTACATAAATAGAGAGTACCTACTCTCTTATCTCTGGCTAATACAAGTGCTCCCTTGGTAACTTTACAAGATTCAGTTGTGAGAGTTACTGTGCAACCCTCATCTCCCAACTTTTTTGCAAAAATCATATTCCTCTTCAGGATGGGTACATGCATGACATCCCTCAACACCCATGTGTTGCCATTCTGTAATTTCAGCTGCACTTTTCCTTTGCCAACAATTTTACAAGGCTCATCATCCCCTAAATAAACTATTCCAAAATCTCTCTGGACATAATCATTGAAATATTTTCTATTTGGGGTTGCATGGAAAGAGGCTCCAGAATCTAAAACCCAGGATTCTATTTTATTATCCAAAAAAAATATGAGAGCATCTTGTGCAACAATACCTGCAACTTTTGCTTCTTCTTTACCTTTATGCTGATTTTCTTCTTTAACTGGCAACCAGCAATCTTTCTTTGCATGCCCTATCTTTCCACAATTTTAGCAGGTTATTTTTTTTTCATTTTTGGATTTGGATCTACCTCTCATCTTTGACTTTTACCTTGATCTCCCTTGCTTGCCCTTCTCTCTTTGCCTTCCCTTGCTTTCAATACTTAAAGCATTCCCTGATGTTTCTCCTGTGCTTTTTCTGCGAGTTTTTTCATTCAAGATTACACTAACAACATCATCTAATTTCAAGATATTTGTAGCAGATGCAGTATTACTAACTGCCATTACTAAACTATGCCAACTTTTTGGTAAAAAGCATAAAATTAATAGAGCCTTAATTTCATCATCAAAAACTATTTTGACTGAATTTAACTAATTTACTATTGCATGGAAATCATTAAGATGATTAGATACAGATCCACCTTCTTGCATTTGCAAATTAAATAATTGCTTCATAAGATATACCTTATTCGAAGATGAGGGCTTTTTATATAAATTTACTAAAGTATCCATTAACTCTACCGTTGTCTTTGCCTGTGACAAGTTGAAAATCACAGAAGATGCCAGGCTCAACTTTATGGATCCCAGAGCCTTTCTATCAAGAACATTTTATTCTTCATCTTGCATATCTGTGGGTTTCCTTGAAACCCCACCCAACGGTAAGTATAGATCTTTTTGATACAGATAATCTTCTATCTGCATCCTCCATAATTGATAATTCTTGCTGTTAAACTTTTCTATTCTTAGTTTACTTTCTTCTGCCATTGCTATACTCTCAATCAAACAGAAACTCCTGTGAGTGACCTGTAATCAACACACACTAAACAGATCTAGAAAATACTTGTTAGTGAACCCAAGCTCTGATACCACTTGTCAGGATCTTAACAAGAACAATTGATTACTTTTGTGCAAGCAACTAAACACGAAATTAAACCACAATAATAAGCAACTACAAATAAGAATCAACAAAGAATAAGAGATACAAGAAATAATGAAAACTTGTATTAAACTCTTCCAGAAGGAAATACAATTAAAGAAATCTCTCTTTCTTCCACACCTCTCAGATGTACAGATCTCTTTCCCTCAAGAGTTCTCTCTATCAATTACAAACACAATTCAATCTTTGAATTGTCTATCTTACATGTCTGTTTTTCAAGCTATGAAGATCTATCCCTATTATATAGAATTAGGGATCATGAGCTATGCATTCTCAACCGTCAGATAAACCTCTTAATCAAAGGTTCAAATCAGTCCTGCCAAAAATAGAAATGCGAAATAACCAATAACAGTTAATCTAATCATGCAAACAATTTGTTCATCCCATGAAAATAGACTTTTGAAACGCACAGGTGACCGATGTCAGTCTCTGTTTACCTGCATATGACCGACGTCAGTCGATCAATAACCGACGTCGACAGCCTCCAGTCGATCCCTGACCGACGTCGATGACTGTGTAAATACAACAACCTTGCAATTTGCTCATTAGTGAAGCTTTAAGCTCCACAACTCAACATAGTAGGTACGGGAGTTTTAAGGTGTGAGTTTATAAATCTAGTGATCATTATAACTAAGCCTAGACTTCGAAAGAATAGGACACCAACTGCTTGTTGTGAACATCATCCCTAAAATATAATATAAGATGTGAAAATAGAACCTCAAAGCAAATATCTCCGAATGTTATTGATTAGTTGTTTAAATTTGAGTAATTGTGAACTATGATATTATGAGGTATCATAGAATCTCTTTATTAGATTACTTATAGTAATTAGAGAATTTCAATTTAGATATATATTATACCCAAATGGTATAAGTTGTAATTGCTATTCTTGTTATTTATGATTTAAATAATACTGTGACGATTGAATCATATGTTTGACGGATTAAATGTATGAAGTTGTGATTATTTCTATACTTAGCATGTATATGTTTGCTAGTAGGAGATATTCTATATGAATTTTATGGTTATATAATTTATGATAACTCACTCTCACATTGTTGATTCTATGTAAGTAGTGAGATAGATTTCACTAATTTACTAATATCACAATGCCAAATAAAGGTAATCTGATCAAATGGTGTGTTTGAAATTGATTGATCCTAGAGATCATTAACTATTGAAAATTTTGACCAAATTAATATTAGTTAGACATTATCATTTCATATGTATTGTTTACATGTTTGTACAATACCATATTAAAATGAACTTCTTTATGGTACACTACATATTTTTAAAAATCATACAACACATGGGTACAAGTTGTCTATCTGGATTCTCTCACCGTTACTACCTACGCATATGTGAAGGGAAGACCATTCCCTGATGAAAGATTGTGCAAGGGATCTTTGGTTCATGGTTAGTGTGGAAAAGCACTCAGATGATGCTCTCCCTCCCAACTACAGTACTTACTTAGAGATGACACTTGATATTGCCATAGATACTAGAGTTTCGATAAACTCATACTCTGTGGAGCCATGTATCTTGTATTTGTAATTTGTAAAATATTTATTATTGAAAATGTTATTCTGATGAGCTGTAATTATTCACTTTTAGTACTTTGACAACAATGGTTGTAGGATCGTACCAACTATGGCTGGAAGATTGTAAATACTTTGTATATTTAGTATCATGTATTTCATGTTGATAGTGATCGGTGATGTATGATGTGGTATGCTATATTTAAAATTATCATAGTTAGAGTATTTTATATGATCACTAGTTTGATTCTCGCACCATGGTGTAATCTAATTATAGTATTTGTGTTTAAAAAATATATATATATCATATATTTCTAAATAGATCCTAGTGGGATGTTACAGTCACATAGTATAAAATTTCTTTGTTAGAGGTAAAATGATCATGTTATATTCAAACAATCATTTAAATATAGTTTGTGAACATTCACTCAGTCATGTGAATTACCTATGTTCCTTTATATACACAATACACTACACTAAACCATATACATGTGTGCAAATTTAGATCAAAATACTCTTAGGCTAGATAAATAGTAAACACAAATATAATTGCAATAATTGAAATGGACAAAGTTAAGGTTTCTAGATAAATACCAAAGTTTATTATATTTATATATTGTTAAGACATTGAAATTAATTGGTAAACTATCTAGAAATTGAAGTGAATAAAACCCAGAAACTATTTTGCATTCTGACAACTTCAAAATTTTGACCAAGGGTAGGGTGGTATGCTCCTAACATTATGTACACTAGTGAAAAATAAATTCAAACTCAATAAATTTAACAAATAAGTTCCTCTACATTTGAGCTTCAAAAATGTCATTTTATTTTTTAGAATTTACTGTATATTTCTCAAAAATCCTTATCCTTTCTTGAAATCGTAATTTGCTCTCAATCTTGCAAAACCTTTAAAAAGTGTAGTTATAAATACCTCTCTTAAACAACACCATGTTTGATTGAAAGTTGACATTTGAGGTTATTCAACAAATAATTACAGTGATGCAAACCTTAACCCTTATGTGTTTTTACTACACGAGCAAAGACAATGATGCAATGTAAAGCCTTATAATAGAAATGTAATGTAATATTTAAACTTCAATTTTCCTTGTCACTAGCTTTGCTATATACTTATGCACTTATGTATATATTGTCATATCAATTCAAATTATAACTCTATTCATGAGCAAAGTGACACACAAAAGAGAAGAAATTTGACTGAATGAAGCACACAAAAAAAAAAAAAAAAAAAAATCCTTAAAAAGAGGGGACCAAAAATACGTGAATATACTATTAATTATTATCAATTATCTAAATATATATCGAAACAAACAAATAATTGTTTGACAAATTTATGTTTTAAGTTGAAAAATAATATTATCAATAATCTAAAATAAATTAAAAAATAAAATTATAAAAAAAACAATAAATCATGATATCCCAAAACATACCCAATAAATAAGTTTAAATAAATATATAAATAAAAAACACACATTTCACTAAAGAATCAACACATAATCAAGTACAAACTAACATCTAATATTAGTTCAAAACTAAAGTTAGTTGTCTACATACACATACATATTACTTCTCCCTTTCTTTGTTTTAAATTTATTTAAAGACACCACTCTATACATTGTCATATTCCCAACTTTTTTTCCAGATAATTTACCTTTTCTCCAGTCACGAGCTATACCTAATCCCCATTTTAAAATGTAATCATATCGAAAAGTAAAGGTGGACATATTCCAAAGGCAGATTAATGATTATGCAAGCATTCTATTAAATATCACTCGAAATTCATTTTTAATTTAGGTCCATAATTTAGATCCATTAAGGCATAGGGATCACATGCATTAGGTACTAGCCATACTCAACCGATAAAATCCTTTAGAATAATAGTGCTACATAAGGTTTAATGCAGTTCCCATCTTATGATATGAAAGATGGTATAGTGAATTTACTTATTACAATATTTTTAGTTTCAAATAAATGTTAAATTTGTACATTATTTTTGTGGTGATCAAATTTTTCGATGTAAAAATAGTTTGAAAACGATTACACAATAATTTTAAATGGTAATACTTATTTTAAAGGTGAAAATTACGCTGAAACGGATATAATATTTTATTTTGTTAAATTAGTTTTTTAAGCCAAGAAGTGTGAAATTTTGGTTAATGTATTATCTATATTTTTAATTAATCTTTGTTAATGTGAAGCATTTTAAGAGTTAGTCATCCTTTGAATTTTAATTGATAGGAGGCAAATGATGGTTAAGGGGAGTCAATGGCATTTGAACCCTGTTAGACAGTAGGTAAAAGTAGTAAACCATATTATGTGGGTTAATGTGTGTTTACAGAATATGTGTATTTGATTAGCCACAAGGATCAAGCATAACATACAAATTTTATAAGCTAGAGAGATCACTCACACAAAATAAATTGAAATAAAATATAAGTATTTGATACGCTGTAAGTTCCAAATTTAAATAAAACATATATATTTGATATACCAAAGATTATTCGATAACTTTGAAGATCAACTCTAAAAAATAAAGATGTTTTCAAAAAAGATTAGATGTATGCTTACTCGTCATTATAATCTATTATATATTTATTTCCGAAATATGAACATAGATACTTATATTCTATGTAACTCAGTGATTCTATGTAATACTTTGACACTCAAAACATAAATAAAAAATAATTAAATTAAATTGAAAAAACACTCTTCTTTCCATTATTATTCATATAAGATCATAGTTTTCACTAATGAATTAGATTTTGATAAAGACACCCACAAAAGATAATAGTTTTTTGATTGGTGATATCCCAGCGTCTTTCTTGGAGGAGATACCAAAGGTAAGAGTTTTCAGATCAGGGGATTCAAGAGATGGAATTGGATATTGGTAGAAGGAGCATGTTTTGTAAGTTTGTTGGTTCTCACCTTTCGATTTCTAATCTTGTCAAATGGGCCAAATCAGTATGGAGTTCCATAGCCACTCTTCTTTTTTTCATGCTCAATCTTTGCTTTTTCAAAGTTGTTTTCAAAAGTGCCTCTAATTGGGGATTGGTTTGGTCTTTGGGTCCTTAGTCTTTTGGCATTCATGGCCTCTTATTTTATCCCAGGAGATTCTGGAGGTAAGAGTTTTTAGATCAGGGGATTCAAGAGATGGAATTGGATATTGGTAGAAGGAAGATGTTTTGTAAGTGTTTTCGGTCTTCCCTTTAGGTTTCTAATCTTGTCAACTGGGCCAAATCGGTATGGAGTTCCATAGTTACTCTTATTTTCTCTATGCTCAATCTTTGTTTTTTCAATGTTGTTTTCGAAAGTGCCTCTAATTAGGGATTGGTTTGGTCTTCAGGGCCTTAGTTTTTTGGCAATCATGGGTTCTTATATATATATATATAGTATTAACTGTATGTATATATCTGTACATCACTGTTACCAATGAACAACAATATCAATAAGGTGAATCACCATCATATATTCGTAATATTATATTACGCAAAAAAATATAGATGGCGGTTATGTATATATGGCAACTTGAAAAGGAAATCGCTGTATTATTTTGTATATATCTTAAACTTAATTTTGGCAATTTAAATATTCATACCTTGTAGATATGAAAGTCATACTTTATTCTTTTATTAATTTAAAATGACTTTTCTGAGCTACAAGTCATTGTTAGTTGATGAGAAGAATGTTATTACTACACATTTATAGATATCTTTTTATTAAATGTAAGAATTACATAATAGTTGCAGATGAAATAAACTATTAGATAATATAAAAAGCATCATATGAATAGATATACGATAAAAAAAAATATGGTTGACATATAATTTAAGTATATATTAGATGAAATATATACGATACATATTAAAATGTCTAAACAAATTATAAGAGTATATTTTAACCATGGGAGGGATTTGTATGATATATCTAATTGTATAACCTATCTCTTTTAAATATTTGATACTTGGCAAACATAAAATAATCTAAGAGTAAATCTAACTCTTCATGAGAGGTGTTCATGATGTATATTATGATTCTTTTAAATTGCTAATGAAGGCATGCATATTACATTTGTTTGAAACTTTTTGTATTAACATGAATCAGTAAAAATACCTATGTAGTAGGGACTGAAGTTCTAAAGTGTGAGTTTATAAATCTAATAATTCTTATAACTAAGTTTAGACTTCGAGAGAATAGGACACCAACTGTTTGTTGTGAACATCGTCCCTAAAATATAATATAAGATGTGAGAATAGAACCTCAAAGCAAATATCTCTTGATGTTGTTGACTGGGTTTTCAAATTTGAGTACTTGTGAACTATGATATTATGGGGTATCATAGATTCTCTTTATTAAAAATTACTTATAGTAATTATAGTATATCAGTTTAGATATATATTATTCTCGGATGGTATAAGTTGTAATTGCTATTCTTGTTATTTATGTATTAAATAATACTGTGAAGATTTATTCATATGTTTGATGGACTAAATATATGTAGTTGTGATTATTTATGTACTTAGCATGTTTATGTTTGTTAGTAGGAGATAGTCTGTATGAATCTGTAGTTATATAATTTATGATAACTCAATCTCGCATTGTTGATTTTGTGTAAGTAGTGAGATGAACTTCACTAACTAACATCACAATGCCAAATGAATGTAAATCAATCAAGTGGTGTGTTTGAAATTGATTGATCCTAAAGATCATTAACTATTAAGTTTTTTGACTAAATTAATGTTAGTTAGACATTGTCATTTCATGTGTATGGTTTACATGTTTGTGTGATATCATGTTAAAATAAATTTCTTTATAGTACACTGCATATTTTTAAAAATCATACAACACATGGGTACCATCTTGTCTCTTTAGATTCTCTCACCGTTATTATCTATTCGTTTGTGAAGGGAGAGCCATTCCTTAATGAGAGACTGTGTAGGGTATCGTTGGTCCGTAGTAGATGTATAAAATGCTCTGATGATGCTCTCCCTCCCAAAAATAGTACTTACTTGGAGATGACACTTGAGATTGTCATAGATACAAGAGTTTAGATAAACTCATGCTCTGTGGAGCCATGTATCTTGTATTTGTAATTTGTATAATATTTATTATTGAAAACATTATTCTGATGAGTTATAATTATTCACTTTTAACACTTTGATAGCAATGTCTACAAGATTGTACCGACCGTGGCTATAATATTGTAGATACCTTCTATATTCAGTATGATGTATTTCATGTTGATAGTGATCAGTGATGTATGATGTAGTATGATTCATTTGCAGTTATTATACTTAGAGTATTTTGTATGATCAATGGTTATATTCTCGCACTATGGGGTAATCTAATTCTAGTATTTGTGTTTTAATAAAAAAATCACGTATTTCTAGATAGATCCTAGTGGGGATGTTACAGTCACAAAGTATAAAATTCCTTTGTTAGAGGTAAAACGATCATGTTATATTCAAACAATCATTTAAACATAGTTTTTGAAAATTCACTCAGTCATGTGAATTACCTACGCTCCTTTATATACACTATACACTACACTAAACCATATACATATGTGCAAATTCAGATCAAAATACTCTTAGCTCGATAAACAGTAAAAACAAATATAATTACATTAAATAAAATGGACAAAGTTAAGGTTTGTAGATAAATACGACAGTTTATTAAATTTGTATATTATTAAGACACTGAAATTAATTGGAAAACTGTAAAGAAATTGAAGTGAATGAAACCCAAAAACTATTTTGCATTTTGACAACTTCAAAATTTTGACCAAGGATAGGGTGGTATGTTTCTAACATTGTGTACACTTGTGAAAAATGAATTCAAGCTCAATAAATTTAACAAATATGTTCCTCTACTTTTGTGCTTCAAAAAAGTCATTTTATTTTTGAGAATTCACTATGTATTTCACAAAAATCCTTCTCCTTTCTTGAAATCGTAATTTTCTCTCAACCTTGCAAAACCTTTAAAAAGTGTACTTATGAATACCTCTCTTAAACAACACCATGTCTGATCGAAAGTTGATACTCGAGGTTATTCAACAAACAAGTATAGTAAACCCTAACCATTATGTGTTTTCACTACACGAGTAAAGACAATGATGTAATATGAAACCTTATAATAAAAATGTAATGTAATCCTTAAACTTTATTTTTCCTTGTCAATAACTTGGCTATATACTTATGCACTTATGCATATATTGTCATATCAATTCAAATTACAACTCTATTCATGAACAAAGCAACACACAAAAGAGAAAAAAGTTAACTAAATAAAACACACACAAAATAAATTAAAAAAAGGACAAAAACAACCCTTGAAAAAAGGGGACCAAATGTACATGAATATGCCATTAATTATTATTAATTATCTAAAAATATATCGAAACAAACAAATAATTGTTTGACAAGTTTATGTTTTAAATTGAAAAATAATATTATCAAAAATCTAAAATAAAATTATAAAAAAAAACACTAAACCATGATATTCCAAAACATACCCAATAAATAAGTTTAAATAAATATATAAATAAAAAACACATGTCACTAAAGAATCAACACATAAACAAGCACAAACTAACAACTAATATTAGTTCAAAACTAAAGCTAGTTGTCTACATACACATATATATTACTTCTCCCTTTCTTTGTTTTAAATTTATTTAAAGACACCACTCTATACATTGTCATATTCCCAACTTTTTTTTCCAAATAATTACCTTTTATCCACTCACGAGCTATACCTAATCCCCATTTTAAAATGTAATCATAATGTAATTATATAGAAAAGTAAAGGTGGACATATTCCAAAGAGAGATTAATGATTATGTAAGCATTCGATTAAATATCACTCGAAATTCATTTTTCATTTAGGGTAACATAATTTAGCTCCTCATACCAAAAATATTGCGCTCACTCTATACAATATTAATGCATAGGCATCACATGCATTAGGTACTAGCCATACTATGAACGGATAAAATCCTTTAGAATAATAGTGCTACATAAGGTTTAATGGAGTTCCCATCTTATAATATGAAAGATGGTATAGTGAATTTATTTATTATAATATTTTTAGTCTCAAATAAATGTTTTATCTGTACATTATTTTTGTGATGATCAAATTTTCTGATGTAAAAATAGTTTGAAAATGACAACACAATAATTTTAAATGATAAAACTTACTTCAAAGATAAAAGCATATGTAATATTTTATTTTGTTAAAGAAGTTTTTAAAGCTAAAAAGAGTGAAATTTTGGTTAATGTATTGTCTTTATTTTTAATTAATCTTTGTTAATGTGAAGCATTTTAAGAGTTAGTTATACTTTGAATTTTAATTGATAATAAGCAAATAATGGGTAAGAGGGGTCAATGGCATTTGAATCCTGTAGACAGTAGGAAGATGGTAGGTAAAAGTAGTAAACCACATTATATGAGGGTTAATGCGTGTTTAAAAAATATGCATATTTGATTAGCCACAAGGATCAAGCATAACATACAAATTTGATAAGTTAGAGAAAATACTCACACAAAATAAATTAAAATAAAATATAAGTATTTGATACGCTCTAAGTTGCAAATTTAAATAAAACATAATAGTTTTATGATTGGTGATGTTCCAGTGTTCTTTTTGGAGGAGATTTTGGAGGTAAGAGTTTTCAAATCAGGGGATTCAAGAGATGGAATTGGATATTGGTAGAAGGAGCATGTTTTGTAAGCGCGTTGGGTCTCCCCTTTTGATTTCTAATCTTGTCAAATGGGCCAAATCGGTATGGAGGTCCATAGCTATTCTTTATTTTCTCCATAATCTTTATTTTTTCAAAGTTGTTTTCAAAAGTGCCTCTAATTGGGGATTGGTTTGGTCTTTAAGCCTTAGTTTTTTGGAAATCATGGGCTCTTATTTTGTCCCTGGTCACCTTTCTTCGACTCAAATAAAAAAGAGGTTTCAATTACTCCCCTCTGGATTAGAGTTTATAATCTCCCTCCCATCTTGAGGAAGGAGCACATTAAAATGTTGATCAACTACGTGGGTTCTTTTGTGAAACTAGATGAAAGCTCTATGGGTAGAAGATTTGTGAGAGCTTGTGTTGTGGATTTTTCCAAAACTCTCCATATGATTAAGTTGTGCTCAGCACGTGGTTCGTGGCCTCAATTCCTCACTTTTGAAGGTTTTAATTTCCATTGATTTCATTATAATCTCATTGGGCATCAGGGGGATGGATGTTCCACTAAGGTCCTTCAACATTTTTCTTCTCGCTCAAGGTTTGTTTGGAGGAAGAAAGATGGAGCCTCTAACCAAGATTTGATCTGGCACGACCATGGACAATTCTACCATTGCAAGGTCTTCTACCCCCTCTGAAGTACCTAGGGTGTTTCCCTCCCCGAGAAGGGAGGTACTTTCGAGGCCAAATATTTCTCACATTTCGAGTCCACACACTATTTCTCTATTGAAGAACGGCGTTTCTCCTTGTGCTTCAACAATGACATCTAATTCTCTTTTGAACTCTTTAATCAAAAGAAAAGGTTAGAAATCTAACGCTAAACATTTGAAGTCAAACGTGGAGGAAATGAAGTATGGTACTCAATGAACGATGGAGGGCCTTCTTTACAGGGGCAGTAAAAGGTTTGCCTTAATCGACAATTGAACTTGTGCCCACCTATAGGTCTACTTGAGTTATTTTCAAATGCTTTTCTAGTTGTTTTAACAGTGTTGGTTAGGGTTTGTGGATGAATATTTGTCTTTATTGACTAATTGTTGATTGTTCATTGACTTGGTGTCTGTTATGTTGATTATTCATTGACTTGGTGTCTGTTATGTTGATTGTTCTCTGACTTTACGCTGAAGGTTTAAAGGTGGTTTCATTTTGTCGCCCATCTAAACTAGTGTTTGGTTGTGGAGAGATAATAGGTTTTGGTGACTTAATCTCTTCTTTGTACCTATTTATAGACTCTCGTCAAAATTCTCACCTTTATTCAAATCCAAAAAAATATTTATGAGGTACCGATATTAATTGTGTAAATTCATATAACAAAATTTAATAAAATGATTACTAAAATAATTTTTTTTTAGAAATCAAATTTCATCATCCTTCTCATTACCAAATTATCCTTAATTAGAATATTAAATCATCAACAAAATAATAAAATAACTCATAATAAATATATATATTAACTTTTAAAGTAATATAATAAAATATGTTTTAAAAAATTAATCGACAATAATAACTTATATCTATATTTCAATTTAATTTATATTTATACTCACAACCAAAAAAATAATAATTACATAAATATTAATATATAAATTGTATATTAAAAATGTTAAAATGAGAAGTCCATACATATTCATCTTATAAGTAAAATACATTTTCTTAAATAATTAGAATTTAATAATCTAAATCTATATGTGAAATATATTTATCACAAGTATTATTGTTAAACTTTAACAAACAGAAAAAAATAATAATAATAAAGTATCTTAAAAATAATATATAACATTAAAATAATAAAAATGTGTATTTACTTGTTATTGTCAGTGTTTCTTTTTCATCTTTTGAGATTATAGTTTTATGTTTAATTTTAATACTCATTATTTTATTAAAAAATGTAAATTACTTCTTTTGTAATTAGAAAATGAGTAATTTCTTCATAATATTAATATTATCATGTTGAATTAAAAAATGTAAATTACTTTTTTTTAATTAGAAAATGAGTAATTTCTTCATAATATTAATATTATCATGTTGAATCAATCAATAAAAATTTGGGAAAATATTTCTTTTGCAGTTTTTTTTTTATAAAATATATTGTAAATGTGGAACCGATCTAAATTTTAAAAAGCCAGTAAAATATTTGAAAAACACATTTTTTAATACAAAATAATAAAATAAGGATTACGATAATACCTAAAGATACTAATAATCAATTTTATTTAAAAGTACTAAATAACAAATAAATTTGTTATGATATTTTAACACTAATAAATGACACAGGATCTGAATATTTAAATTTTTATAAAATATTCCTAATATATTGAATAAAACTATTTAAATTTTTTTATAATTTATAATTTAAAAAACATATATGAATTAAAAGGCAGGTCGAAAAAGATCAAACCGTCTGATAAATTTCTACATAATCTCTCTCTGTTACCATAGGATAGACTTTTTCTTGACAATAATTATTAATCTTGCAATTGAAATGCTTATTTACCCTTGTGCTTACAGAGAAAGTAGTACAAGTTGAGTTTACGAATCCGTTCCCCCCTAGTACCCTATGTACATAACTTTTTTCTGTGGCTCCAAATTGAACAAGCAGCTATCTATATGTACAAGATATTTACTTGCTGACCAAGGCAGTGGTTTATTTCTCACATAATTCGTTTACGTCAGTGTCGTGCATGACCGTGAAACAGGATCCCACATGGCCGGTAACAGAAACTTCCTGCCGTTCAATCCATGCGCATTATAACTCGCCCCTGTGCTGCTATCCACCGGCAGTTGACCGGGAAAGCCAGGGTAAGCTCCCCTTCCATAAATTCCCGCACAGGCCGAAACCGCCTCCAGCGGAGCCGCCGCATCGCCTTGAAAATAACCCGTATTGAAGGGATTCGTCACAGCCCCCGCGAGGACCGTCGCAATATTGATGATCATCCCGTCGATGCCGACGTCAGCATTGGGCGACACCAGCGGAGGGGTCTGAGGCCCGTAAAGCGGCTGATGAAACGGCCACGCGCACTGCCCCGGGCACTGACTCTCCGCATTTCCGACCCACGCGTACGGCACAAGTTTCCTGCCATATGCCACCGTGGCATGGAATCCGCAGGACCTCATACAGAACCCCTCCACGCCCACATCCGCGGAGGTAAGCACCAGGTACACTGCGTTGCTGCCGTTCTCCGCCATGGCCGCGCTTTCCACTAGGGCTGCCACGTCGGACCTCTTCAAGATCTTGCCCAGAGAATAAGCTTCGTCTAGCTGTTGTTTCCCGAGCCTCGTCGGAACGGCCGCCGCCACGTCGGAGGCATCATCTTTGTAGCCCCGGGTAGTCTTCCACCAAGCTGACACAGAGGGCTGTTGGTTACCTCCGCCCGCTGCGTTGGCTCCCAACGACTGCACGAAATCCGCCACAACGGAGCGCTGTACGGGGCTGAATTTCCCGTACCAGATCAGATGGAGCTCAAGGGCGGGGCTGGTGGTGAGCGGGGGGCCGTTGTGGTAAGCTAAAACGAGAGGCTCTTCTTCCACTAATTCTGCTCGTGAACACAAGACTAACATGAAGAACAGAAGGAGCTCAGCATCCGCTCGTACCATTGCCATTGATAATGACGATTACAGAGCAAGCAAGCTATTGCCTGTTAAAAGACTCGGCGGAGGTGGAATTTATAGGGGAGTAACAGTGGCGCGTTTAACACGAGAAATGCGGACCAAATAATTGCGGCTCGCGGCGTGCGGTACAATTTACTTTACGCCGCTTCCTCAACGCGCTCGACGCGTGTCCAACGGATAAGGAAGCCGACTGTCGGCCTGGTTGTTCATGTACTTAAGGCGGCTACAGATGGCGTTTTATGATTAGACGATACAGTGCTTCCGGAAAAAACACTAGAAAACGCAGGGCATCGGTCATTTTCGGGTCCGAAGAGCCCGGGCGAATTGATTTTTTAAGACGGTATTCGTCTTTTTCTGGTGAAATAGCAGCGCCTAATTGGAAAAAACCAAAGGCCCACTGTGGCCTACAGGCTACTGTAGTTCTTTTGTCCCGGCAATAATTATGAAATGTACGTAGCATCAAATCTCGCCATATTTCGGTAAACTGCTTCATTAGACTAGAGGAAATTCGCACGCCGGGACGTTGTTTTCAACTTTTAAGAACTATTTTACCACTTTCCAGGACCAAGTTGCAATATTTCCATTAAATTTGGCTTTAAATGAATAAGACTGGAACATTTATTTATGAAGGCTTCCACACCACGTCTTCCGTTTTCCATGGTTCCTGACAATGACTCTTCAAGCAAAACAGATTTCTATATTTAAAATATATTGTAGCCACACAATATTTTAGATTCCTTATTTGCAAACCTAATTTTTAAAAAAAAAATTGAATATACTGCGGCCTTTTAATTTAAAAATGATAATAAAACGAGCTAAACAGATCATCGTGGGTCCTCGGAATATTAAATTTTTCACATAATATTAATGACGTATGTCTTAAAAGACAATTTTTTTACAAGAAGCAAGTAAAATACCATTATTCTTTGCGCCTTCACATTTAAAAAATAAAATGAACAGACCTTTTTGAATGACAGGTAATGACCGAAAATTATTGATTTATAAAGTAGCCTTTCGATGTGTGACGGAGAAACAAAGATGTCTCTACAAAGACCCAACATGCATCATCGATAATCTCAATTATAATATAATAAATAAATATATATTTAATTTTATATAAAATTAAAAAATAAATATATTAATATATATATGTTATAATATATGTTTGATTAGGGGTAAATATTTTTTATCATATAAATGTTTTTAACTGAACTTTTGATTTGGGTAATATTTTTAATTGAGATTTATGAATTAAAAGAATATTTAAAAAAAACCAGAGTTACAAATCATTCTTAGATATAATTTGGGTCTTACTCCTTCAAAAATATACAACGAACAACAAAAATTAATTCGTACAATTTTAACAGAGAACAATAAACTGGAAAGATAGATTTTTGTTATCAACAAAAAAAAAAAACAAATAACTCATTAAAAGAGAAAAATTATCAAAATCGAATTCAAAGCAAACTGAGATAAAAGAAGGCAACAAATCTTTAGCAAGCTCGTAGCAAAAAATCATATAAAAAATAAAAGCAGAGCCTTACAAATAAGAAAAATTACCCTCGAGTAAGAATTAGTGTTCTTCATTTATAAGATAGAAGGTCATCTATGGTTGATGATTCCATCCTCAAGGACTCTACCTTTGCCTTTCTTCCTTTATATTTGATAGAGGGACCATTAGTGAGAGTACATGTTGATTGCTATAGTTCTGATCGTCAAGAAATTTATGAAAATTAGGACACAACCTGACCCCCTACATCCTAACTGCGAGATCCCCCGAGAGGGCTCCTCAACACAAAAGAGGAGGAATTTTGGAAAGAACAAAAGACAAAACTTCCCTGACTTAAAAAAATATTTTAGAGTGTATCATTCATATTATGATGTATTTATTTGAGCTATGTGAAGCACAAAACAATTAATTGTGTACGCTTATGCTTTTTAAATCATGCTAAGTAGAATATTTTTTAATGTGCGCTAGTAGATGTTTAATGGACAATGTGGATGGTCATATTCACATTATTTCTTTCCCTGTTAGCCACACCAAACTTGAATTTGAAGGTGCATCGTAAGAGCATGTTGTCTACTTAGGGATTAGAATAGGATCTTCCTATGTAAAAGATCCATCCTTATTACAAAAGCCATAAATAATGAGATTGAGGCCATTCCCTTGAAATTGGTATTGGCAAAGAGCAATAAAGATATAATTGTTGAAACAGAGTTTATGAATACATAATACAATGAAAGAAGGAATGACTCCGAATTGGAAGCATTAGGGCCCAAGAAAGGTCATGCTCCTTTTAATTTAATATGATTTTGTAATTATTTTAAAGAATGTTATTATCCTATAAAATTGTTAGAAAATGTTGGGTTAATCACAATTTAATATTTTCATTGTATAGTATTGTCAGAGAGGATTTTTTTGATCTCTCTAGTTAATTCTAGATAATTTAGTTGTTTCTTTTAAAAATCGAATTAATCAACTTTATTTTTATTAATCACTTTGAATTGTCTGACTGAGTTTGAACTTTACACCCAAAATTTAGCAATCATAATAAGAAGCCACGATATTTTCTAGATTAGAGCAAACTCGGAATAAGATTGACTTCTCCTATCATAACATGATCTTACTACTCTAGTTATGTGCTGAAAAATAAAAAATAAAATAAAATGCATAAATAAAATAAGTGATGCGCCAAAATAGAGTGACCTTTCCTTATTCAATAAAATACAAGCACAAAACCATTTATAATTTTTATTCCAATGTCTTCACAGAAATGAATAAGGTGCAAAAGATAAGAGATTCAATATTATAAGAAAACACTTCCACACTAAACAGTCCACACACAATTTTAGATGAAGAACAAAGAACATAATCACAACATCTTTGTTGAATGCTTCAATATATTTTGATAATTAATGGTTTAAGTCAAGGACATTACATTAATCATAAATAACAAGTTGTATTATAAAAATATAGTACAAATATAGAAATATGAAAAACATAAAAATACATAAAATGCACAATAATAAAGAATTAAATATGCTTGAAATTTGACAAAGAGAGTCCATAGAGAAATACTTGAATTATGACATACATGTGTATTGTATGAGGTTGAAAATAGGTAAAAATAGGTCGAGAAGTAGTCCTAAATCAAACTTAGGATATTTTTTTCGGATTAAAAAAGTGCAAAAAATAACCAATATCAAATTATTTGATTTTGGTAACATTCGGTTGATCTTGAAAGGGTAAGGTTTGATGTTGGTCATGGAGTTTGCTCCTAGAAGATGATGTCATATTATTATGAATTTTTACGAGCTGCACCTTTGAGGTATAATTATACTTTACCATATTTTGGATTAATTATCTAAACAGTATAAAAAGCTAAACTATTTAGATTTTATAATATAAATATGAATTAAACAAAATATGAATGCTACAAATAATTATTCAATTATGTTTTACCATTTATGAAAACCACTAAAAGGATTAGGGTACTTAACTTGCTATTATTTTTTTCAAGTCTGAGGTTATGTGTAAAGACATAAAGGGCTAGAAATAGATAATGAGTCAATTGGATCAAGAAATTAGATTTGTTAAGATTTAGATTCATGTGCCAGACATAAGTGCCTTCTTCCAGATATGTTCCTATAATATGTGCTTCACTTTTTTGGCACTAGTCATTGTGTCTACTTGTAAACCACTATTTTGTGTAATATCAAGAGCTCACTGTGTGTATAGTATCCAAAATATTATCTCATTCACTTTGATAATAGGGAAATGTGATGGGTTGAGTTGACCCTAACTAACCCCTAATAAATTGTCAGGATGCATGAAACACCGGAAGCATACAATTGATTACCAAACCAAGCAACTTAATATGTGGAAATTGACCAGAATCACAAGTAACTAGAATTCAGAATGACACATGATATGAGAGACAATACACAACTTGTATTAATACTTATACAGAAAAGAATACAATAAAGAAGATGCCACTTCTTCTCCACCACCTCTTCAGAGGCTTCCCACACCTCAAGTGAACAGTAATTCTCTCCTCAAAGCTCTCTCTCTTAGGTCCCAACACACAACTCAAACACAGAGTTGGTGTTCACCTCAAGTGCTCCACGCACACCACAAGTGCTCCACGCACTCCACAAGTACTCAAAGTACTTCAAGTAGATCTCCCATGAACCTGCAATAACCTGCACCTCAACAGACCATACTTATGGAAGGAACTCCCTTGCCTTCCTCTTTGCTCTATCTGAGTACACACCTGTACTCTAAATAGATCCTGCCTGATTCTGCTCCCTGTTGTGTTGCTGTCCTATCTGATCTTGCACACCTGCAAATCAACCTGGTTCTGCACACCCGTGAACCTTGACCTTGCACACACATACATCTGCAGATCAACGATCTTACTTACCATGCAGATCTCCTATAAAGGCCATGCTCACCTGATGACCAAGATCCTACACACCTGAAGAACCCTTCTGATTCTCCAAACCCAGCACCCACACTTGGCACTGCTGTGGAACTAGGAGGAACACCCTTGCTCACTTCACACGCAGAAGGAGCTAACTTTACTCAACTCAAACTAGTACAAGTTTCCAATACAACCATGAATCTATTATATATATCTCATCCAAACAATAATTAGACATCTAATTACAATAATTAGATCCGCAGCTCTCAGTCTATAATTAGCTCTCATCATGCAAACACTTGGTTCGTTAGCTAACTGCCCGTAATAAACGCAGTCCGAACCACACAGGCGACCGACGTCGGTCCCTGTCTGCCTGGAGGTGACCGACGTCGGCCGATCCCTGACCGACATCGGTTGCTTCTCTTCACTATCCTACCGACGTCGGCTGATTAGACCGACGCCGGTTGCTCTGACACTCAGCAACCTTCAGCAACCCCTCCAATGGCCTTCTCCATGTCTGCATCAGTGAAGCTTTTAGCTCCACAACCTAACAATCTTCCACTTGGAGATAAACAGTTGCACTGTACCTGTACCTATACCCTGTCTAATCTGTTTCCTGGTTTGTATCCCTCTTCAAGATCAATCCTGAAGACAACCCACCACACATCCCGTGGTGAACCTCCTGTCATCCGAGTACCCTGTCGCATCCGAACCTACAAATCCATGTAGTGAAGTCCTGACACTGCATAGCATGAATCCATGCTGCTGGTCCCTCTCAAATCCCTGAGAACACACTTCCCCGAATTGGCTCCTAACTCTCTGACAGCTCCCACTGCATGGGAATACTCAGGTCTATACCAAACCTCATGTGATTTCGGACACTGTACCTGTCCAGCCCTTAGTGTGCTCCGGCTCTGCATCCTGAACCTCGCCAACACCTGATTCACATCAGCTTCCACTGGAGACAAAATCAACCTGTGATCTCCATGTCTCCCATGTCAAAGAATTTCGCTGCTCCAAACTCCTCAAGACATGCCACTGAACTAACCTTACCCTTAGCTCAGCAAAACCCTGTATGTACAATCCTGCTAGCAAAACATACCATCCACATACAACAACAGAATGATGTTGCAATCATCATCTACCTGGTAAGACAAACCACAGTAGTTACACTGACATTGACTGAAGCCATGCTTCGTCCTCCACCTGTCAAAACCTGTACCACTGTCCTGCAGCTCCTCAAGACCATATATTTGGTCTTCTGTCTCACGTGTCCGTTCACTCTATTCTTCAACTAAGGAATCCATTCGTCTCTGTGCTTTCATACCTGCTGGCAACCCTACCAAAACTCTCGTTTGGTTTTGCATCATATCCCTGCCATGCTCCCACCTATTTCCTAGATCCTTCCTGCTCTACAATCAGCAACGAGTATAAAGAAGAGGAACAACGAATTTGAGGCTTACTTACGTCTTCAGTCCTCCGTATGGGTGTTTGAGACTCCTTGACAGCGTGCTATCCACCCAAAATCCATTACAGTGATCGACCTCGATCACTCCACAGTCTGCATCCGACCGACGTCGGTTCCCATGTGTCTGTCCCTGACTACCGACCCTGCTGACGTCGGTGTCCCTGTTGCCGACATCGGTCCTCCTGACTGACATTGGTCTTACCTACTACCGACGTCGATCCTACTAATCGACGTCGATCTTACCTTGCCCGACATCACCGGCTTCGGTCTGCACATGACCGACATCGACACCTGTCTGTTCGACGCCAGTTCCTCTTGACCGACGCCGGTACCTGTGTTCGCCTGTGAGTGATGACTTTTTACCTGCAAGCTCCTTTGAATCAAAAACCCATGTCCAAACTGCACTGCTCAGAAGTATCCAACACCATCCACTGGTTTCTGTCTGCCATCTCCTCCATAAACACCAAGGCTTTCCAGTTCTTAAGCCTGTCAAATATATCTGTCTTCCGCTTAAGAACATGCATCTCCTTCCTGCTCATGTGACCAAGCCTATGAAGCCATGTCTCTGCAACAAAAGAAGAATCAGTAATATAAACAAGTAGATAAAGAGTACCTGTTTTCTTACCACCAGCTAATTCAAGTGCATCCACTGTGAGAGTTTTTGTGCATCTCTCATCACCCAATCTTTCTGAAGAAATTAGCCATATCTCCAAACCTGGGACCTGCATGACCTTCATCAACACCTGTGTGTTGGCCGCCTGTAATTTCAGCTTCACTTCCCCTTTGCCAATTCTTTGGCAAGGCTCACCAGCTCCTCTACCTGGGGCTGCATGGAAAGAGGCAACCGAATCTTTTAACCAAGATTCAACTTTATCCAAGAAACCTCCCAGAGCATCCTGTGCCACATAACCTGCAGCATCTGCTTCTTCAGTTTCTTCATGCTGATCTGCTACCAACCAACAATAATCTTTTACCTGCTCTTTCTTTCCATGGGACCGTAGGTGACCATCTGTGCTTTTCAACTCCTCCATTCTTAGCTTACTTTCATCTGCCATTGCTTTACTCCCACTCAATCAGAAACCCCTGAGAGTGACTTATAACCAAACACAAAACCTGCTTCCTGCAACCTTAGCTCTGATACCACTTGTCAGTGGTATCAAGCTATGAGCCAACAACCTGGCTCTGATACCACTTGTCAGGATGCATGAAACACCGGAAGCATACAATTGATTACCAAACCATGCAACTTAATATGCGAAAATTGACCAGAATCACAAGTAACTAGAATTCAGAATAACACATGATATGAGAGACAATACACAACTTGTATTAATACTTATACAGAAAAGAATACAATAAAGAAGATGCCACTTCTTCTCCACCACCTCTTCAGAGGCTTTCCACACCTCAAGTGAACAGTAATTCTCTCCTCAAAGCTCTCTCTCTTAGGTCCCAACACACAACTCAAACACAGAGTTGGTGTTCACCTCAAGTGCTCCACGCACACCACAAGTGCTCCACGCACTCCACAAGTACTCAAAGTACTTCAAGTAGATCTCCCATGAACCTGCAATAACCTACACCTCAACAAACCATACTTATGGAAGGAACTCCCTTGCCTTCCTCTTTGCTCTATCTGAGTACACACCTGTACTCCAAGTAGATCCTGCCTGATTTTGCTCCCTATTGTGTTACTGTCCTATCTGATCTTGCACACCTGTGAACCTTGACCTTGCACACACATACATCTGCAGATCAACGATCTTACTTACCATGCAGATCTCCTATAAAGGCCATGCTCACCTGATGACCAAGATCCTACACACCTGAAGAACCCTTCTGATTCTCCAAACCCAGCACCCACACTTGGCACTGTTGTGGAACTAGGAGGAACACCCTTGCTCACTTCACACACAGAAGGAGCTAACTTTGCTCAACTCAAACTAGCACAAGTTTCCAATACAACCATGAGTCTATTATATAGATCTCATCCAAACAATAATTAGACATCTAATTACAATAATTAGATCCGCAGCTCTCAGTCTATAATTAGCTCTCATCATGCAAACACTTGGTTCATTAGCTAACTGCCCGTAATAAACGCAGTCCGAACCACACAGGCGACCGACATCGGTCCCTGTCTGCCTGGAGGTGACCGACATCGGCCGATCCCTGACTGACGTCGGTTGCTTCTCTTCACTATCCTGTCGATGTCAGCTGATCAGATCGACGCTGGTTGCTTTGACACTCAGCAACCTTCAGCAACCCCTCCAATGGCCTTCTCCATGTCTGCATCAGTGAAGCTTTTAGCTCCACAACCTAACATAAATGAATGAGCACTACCTATGTATCTAATACTATGATTTGAGGGAAATAAAACTACATGTAATTATTCCCCTTAAATGTATGTGTGTAATTGTGATCTACTATAATGGATGCAACTTGTAATCTAACTTTCAACACTTGACAATGGATACTTGAAATGGCTTAAAGGTGCCTCAAAATTGGCTAGGGTCTATTCCTTTTTACTAATTTATGATTTGGGCGCCTTAACATTGTTCCTCTCAATGTGTAGATGTGTATAAATGTCTTCTTAATAAGTGCTAGATATGGAATAGGCTTAGACCTTTTGTGTATATATAGATGACTCTTTCGGTAATTTATTATGGCATTGACATGTAGATTATAAATGCCAACCCATAAAGATGATTTGAATTTTGAAAATAAACGTTGCTTGGCACGTGGATAAGTCCAATGGAGGTGGATGGTTATGAAAATCCAGAGTTGTCTCAGTATGAGCAGAGCTATAAAGACATGGACATTGATATGCTGATCAATATATATCATCTGATAATGATAATAAGTAGATTAGATGTATATTAGGAAATTCCTCTAGGTAACTGATAGTAAATCAGAAAGGTCAGACCCATAAAAGGTAAGTGGATAGAGGAGAAGGATGTGCAAGAGCCATGTGTGTATGCACAAGTTATGTAAGGTAAAGATAGGTCAAGACTATCATTTCCAAGTGTCTAATATCATATTTTGTTATCTTGAGATTATCTCCCTTTATTCTAGTATTAAAAATGCTAGAGTAAAAAAATAAAGAGTATGTACCTTAGTGTGTGTACATGCTTTGTCTTTTGGATAAGTCTCCATGTGTTCAACTTGCTCAATGAAAACCATTATGAATATTGACAAGATTTTTCAATAGTGCATATATTTGATATAAGATTATTGTAAAACTTCCAACTCCGCCATAGTAGCAAAGTACATCTATAGGCTGACATAATAGAGGATTCTACCAACTTGGGTAACATAATATGGATCAGATCCCTATGGTAACATAACACAACTTGCATTAAGAAAAGACTTATCTTACACATACATGACCATTGAGTTGTAAAGGTATATGGATGGTATTTATACTGCAATATTATAATATGATAGATATAGAATTAAAAAAATTGAAGAAAGATAATCAGATTGAGACAAGAGGTTAAAAAGTGTAAAAATACTTGTAATAACTTAGAGAAGAGTGATAATAAAGTAAAAAAGAGTAAAGGTATAAAGTAAAGGGATATGCAGAAACTGTAAAAACTATTATGATTACATTTTATATGAATAAAGGAAGCTAGAGTAGGAAATATCTGAGTTCTATATATTGTGAATGAGCATACCTACTTATTGTACATTGTGAATGCGTAATGTAACTAACTCCACATAATATTCACCTTTGTGCTACATTAGTTTTAACTAAAGTTTAAATTGAACTACATAATTATCTGTAACCAAAATTATAGATTTTATGTCAGACATTTGGTGGTGCTGCACAAACTTTGGTTAACTAATGTCTAGAGGGAGGTATCCATTGGAGTTTTAGATTCCAACATTAACAAAAATCAAAGAGTGGTGGGAAGAAATACTAAAAAAAATCCACTTAAAAACCAAACAAACTGGGGAGTCATTTCTTGAGGTGAAGGCATCCTTCTTCAAATCACACGAGGAAGAATTTTGTATCACTTTTGCGTAGATTTTATGGCCTTGGGTATTAATACAATCTAAACATACAAAAGGCTCAAGAATTTATATTAAAAAGCCAATTAAGGGGGTTTTGGAGAAACTTGAGGCCCTTAAGACCATTGACACACCTTGGGCCTATGTTATTCACTATTGGTTCAACACTACACTCAATTAATTCTTAATAGTTTGGGCTATGTAAGGTTGGACAAGCTTCGACGGCAAAAAAATTAACTTTGTCTAACAAATAAGGGAACAATTTTTGAATAGGGTACCAATCCTAATCCATAATCTCTTTGTGGATAAAGGGTTGGTAAGATAAGGAAAATAGTTTTATTAGGGTCCATGCACCTAAAAGATGGCATGCAACAAGAAGGGGGATCCTTAAAAGATCTGACTTATTAGAATACTTGGTCTAAATGGTTGGGGTAGGTTAAATAAGATATAGGGATCTAGGGTGATACATATACAATTAGGAATAAGTTAGTTAAGAGAGGAGAATAATATCAGTAAGACAATAAATAAAAAGTTATAGATAAGGAAAATGGTGAATAAAGAAATTAGAAAACAAATTGAAGAAGAGAAAATTAATTCATAGACTAGGAGAAAAAATATAGAGGAAGGAAAGAAAAGATAGAATATTAAGGAGAACTATGATAATGGGTGACAACAATCTTGGCTCTACCAGTAGAGATCCCCATATTGAAAATCAAAATGCTATCCCTCTAACAAAAACATGTGAGTTAGCATTAATACCTGAAATGACCCCAATTTTTTTTTAGCATCCCTTCTTCAAATTTCATAGTGGAAATAGAGCATCAAGTTTACTATGTGTAAATTGGTTTTGTGTGACCTACCACAATCCACATAACCAAATGTTTCCATTCTTAATCCCACATAGTCAAACAATAAAAATATGCTATCCAATCGGAATTCACGTTAGTAAAAGTCAAACAAAAATTCATAATCCAATAATCCTCTATATAACAACCAATATAAATCCAACATGAACCAACCATCATCCACACCACCTCATGGTACTCCATCTACACAATAATGTTAGGACATGAAAGACACTCTCAAAGGGTTTGAAGCAAGGACTCAAATCAAGATGTACAAGTTTGAATAACTTTGTCAGTATCCTTTCAATAAAAATATGCTACATGTACCCTTTCCAACTCACTTTGAGCCACCAAATTTTGACAAATACAAAGTAAATAGAAACCCAAGGGACCATGCCAAATAATTATTTATGGCATGCCAAGAGGTTGCTTATAGAGATAATTATCTACTCTGATTGTTCCCTAGAATCTTGGGTGATTAAAACCTTGAATGGTTCCTACACCTACCAAATAGATCGATAAACATATTTTATGATTTGTCAGAGTGATTTTTGAGACACTTTTCTTACAATGTGAAACATGAATTGACCATGATGGACCTTTGCTACACAAAACAATGAAAGTGGGAAGAGTTTCTCATCCTTTCTACAAAGATGGAGGGGTTTGTCCAACATATTCCCCTATGCTATTCCTAAGAAATAGTTAGTTAGTATCTTTGTGGCCAACCTAAATCAATAAATGACATTTTATTTGAAAATAAATTGTGCCACAACATTTGACAAAATCATATAAAAGGGCATGAAAATAGAGAAAGCTATTGTTTCAAAAACTTTGGTCAAATTATTTTCTAAAGACTCCCCTAATCAAAATCACCATCAAACTAAAAAAAATAAGTTTTTTATAAAAAATAAAAATGTAATGGGAGACAGAGTGACTAAATCCAAACATGTTGAAAACATTCAAAACATTCCAATAGTTACCCTTTAGTGGGATTAGCCTAAGTAAGTATATTAACTATTGATGCTTAATTTTGCAAGTAATCACCAAAGTCGTGGGAACTTTCAAACATGTAGGACTTGACCCTTGAAACGACCTCCATATTTTAAAGAAGCTAGCTCTTCTCTTTGGGATTAGATGTAAAGGGAAAAGAAATAATGCATAAAAGAAGTACTTAAACTACTAAGGTGATACGCCAAGATTGTATTCCTCTACCAAACAACACAGTAATTAGTACTAACAGAATTCATTGAAAATATTAAAGAGCATAAAGCATGATCAATAATTCTAGCATAGACTATAAACTAATCAAAGACTCATAATATAAAAGATAACCTGAATCATCATCTATCCCAACAACACAATATTAAATTTAACAACATTCACTGACATAATTAAAGAACATATAACATGATTAACAATCTCAGTGTTTATGTAAAGCTAACAAAAGGCTCATAATAGAAAATGAGAAGAAAGAATTAGAAATAGACCATAATTGCACACAACACCACTCTCTCTTCATAGTTTGATAAGAGAACAAAGTACATAAGTCAAAATGCACAGAATACAATATTTGATCCCTAAGTCAAAAATGCACAGAATACAATATTTGACTTATGTACTTTGTTCAAATCTTTGTAAGAGCACCAAAGTGACATGTGGATACCTTCCTACTGGCGTTAGAGTCTTAAAGCTTTTCCAAGGCTTTATGAAAAAGAGATTCCTCAACCCCATGAATTAATATGACCTAAAATGTTATTTCATCTTCTATATACTTAGTCAAATAATATATATGTGTGTCCCAAAGTATAAAATAAAATGTAGAATTAACTCTATAGTTCATGGTGACTCACTAGGGACTCCGTGCCTGCATGGAAGAACTACCATAAAATTGCTCGAACCAAAACTTAATCAAAATTATTCATGTTGTAGCTCACTCAGAGCTTCTGAATACAACCCATAAATTGGCTCACTCTGCCTCCGATCGATATTGCCTCTTTTATAGAGCTTGGAAAGCTCTGTCTAGTTATATTATTTCCTTATGGGAGAATGCTTGGAGGTTTCGTACCACTGAGTGAAATTTAAATTCCAACTTTTTAATTGGGATTAAAATGGTTTCCACCTTTGGGACAGTTGAAGAAACTAAGGGCTTGGAAAACCATTTGATCATTTTGATTCATGACCAGTAGATTTTAAATCTAGTCTTCCATTAGCATAGTGTTGTCATATGGAAAAGTAGAAGGGAGTCCCATTTGGACCAAATCTTCAATGTGCCCTTTAATTTTCTTTACCCCTTATTTCAAAAGGTTTAGTAGATTCTTGCATTTGGATGCAGCTTTGTTGTAGCTTAGAATCTCACTTACCCTTCCTGCTGTTGCTCACTTGTTGTGATTCCAACTGCCTGTAGAGTTTCTTTTGATGTGTCATATAACTTTTGAATCAGTAGTTATGATTCAAGTACCTTGGTAGAAACTAAAAGTAGGATACTCTCCATAGAGGAATCCACTTTCACACATAGGGTTTGAGCATCGAATATGAATTTGAGTGTAGGCTTCAATTGGGTCACATCAACTGATATTCTCTTCCAATAAGAGACATAAAGTTCCTTGATCATTGCCATAACTCTAGCTGATTAGGGTTATTGGGCTAACTCCTGAGTCAGCCTGGTCACTTCAGCCTCAGAGTTCTTGATTTGCACCTTCAAGTTATTCCTCTCTACCTTGGTAGCATTTATTTTCTATTACAGATGAGTGACCTCAACTTCTTTCTCATCAATTATTTTCTCAAGGAGACTCTTCTCCTATTGCAATAAGCTAATAAAGGCTTTAACTATATTGAGCTCCTACTGCAGAGACTTTGCTTTGTCTTTTAAAGTTTTTAAGACTTTTATGGATATTACCCCCTTTAAGTCATTGTTGAGTTGGGCTATCTCTTTATCCTTGGCCTTGAGCTCTTGAGTCATGCGGCTCACAATGGCTTAGGCTTGAATTAAGCTCAATTTTGCCTTTCAAAATTTGTGGGAGTCCTTAAGATAGTCTGTGGTAACCATAGCTGTAGTTTCAGTTATAAGCTCCACCTTGTCCTAGGGTCTGAACTGAGTCAAATCCATAGCCACTACACTCATTGCATAATCTTCAGGTTGCATTTGCTCAAGTGGCTTATTCACATTAGGGACCATGTGGGCAACAATGAGAATATGTTGTTCATGGTCATATGGAGAGCTCATTTATTACTTAACCACTGCCATATCCTCCTTTTTCCTTTGTTTATCCTTTCTTGCCTCTCTTTCCCTCTTGGCCATGTCTGATTGAGTATGAAAGTCCAAGGGAGAGGTCACTACACCACCAGTGAAAGGAGACACATGGGGTAAACCATAAGGCATAATGATTGACTACTTGGTTCTATGATGAAGATGAGATTTTTAAGACCTTAGGAGAAAAGGTTGGTAAGTTTAACTGTTGGGAAGTGAATGGAAATGAGGAACGAGATGGCATTAGTGTTTGAGTTAGCATAGTCGAGATGGATGAGAATGTTAAGACATGTAAAGGGGGTGGCATTAACAGTGTTTGAGTAGAAGGTTGAGGAGGAGTGATGTATGAAGTAGGATATATCTCTTTTTCTTTGTCTTCTTCATAAAACTCTACTCTTTGCATCTTCCTCTGAGGGCTCTCCATAGGATCCTATTTTTATATTTGGACTATCACAAACTATGACAAGTGTAGCACCTCTTGTGCAGATGATGTTGCTTGTGAGGAATCTAATGGGGGCTCAAATATAGGGTCTTGAGATGTAGACTGGGCTATCCTTTGCTTCTCCAACTAATTGAGAGATGGTGGCCTAGTCGAAGCTGTGTGCACCACTGCAGATGTCCCTCCCTCTTGTGGCTCTTTTTGTGGTTTTGAGAGGTTGCTTGTATTTAGGCTAGAAGCTGTAGTAACATGAGCATCATCCCATAGATTCTCCTGTTACTCATCTGTGTTTACTTATTCAAAAAATTTATTTAACTCACAAATTTATTGCCTATACTTCCAGTAGGTAGCTATTTTATCTTGAATCCAACCCTTCCTAATCAAGGACTATCTCAACCCTTTTTTCATTGCTCTTGTTGGGTCGTAATTCTAAATGGGATGATAAAATGATTCCCATGGTGGGAGTGGGATTTCCTATAGTTTGACATATACATATAGTGTATCCTTTTTGGGGGACCTTCTATCCTCAAAAAAATTTCTGCTCTCATGCTTAAAAAAATCATGGACTTTACTCTTGGCAAGCCAAAAAGTCATAAAACCATCTAGGTCGTATTTCCATAAATCTTGAATAAAAACTACCCCATACGCAGCTAGTTTCCTCGTTAAAATGAATTTTGCTTACCTCTTCACCACTATAATTCCACCCCTTGTTAATGGGATGTCATGGAAGGCCCTCTTCTTTTTTTTTGTCCCAAAATTAGAATCTATAACCACCAACTGTCAGGCCACTTCTAGACCTACTACCTACTGGTCAAAACCTTGGGAAGCATAAAAGATTCTTCCCCAAAACCGTGGACCGTAATGAAAGAATGATGGGATCTAAAAAAAATCACATAGGTGATGGGAATTAGACAAGATAGATCTCACAAAATCATTCATCCTATTGTTTATTCCCTCGGGATCCAACTCCCTTACCAACAGTGCCACAAAAGACTCAGCAAACTCATAAACATCCAATGACTCCAACAACACATGAGTCCATACAGATATAGGGATAACCTTTTGAGGGTCTACTACCTCTAGGTCCTATAGGGTCAAAATTGTATGATGTTGAAAGAATTGGGTATTTTGATACACAATGAGGTGGACCAGATATGATGAATACCTGAAAGTAGGATGTACTTTGAAATTTGATAACTATTGGCATAAGGAGTAGGTGATGCACTCCATGAAATCAAACTTGTACACTTGCATTCTAGCTACAATCTTCATCCTAAAAAGAACCTCTAGCTTCCACTCATGTACTATTTTGTCATTATCTTCCCCAAAAATGAAGGCAAACATTGAACATGCATCATATGAATCTTGAGTGAACATGCCCAAGGGAAAGGGTAGGGTTTGAGGTGTAGTATTATTGTCTGTAACATGTAGTTTTTTATTTAAAAATGTTTATTTATGGTGCACTTGAGACCAGCCATGCCTCAGTTGAGCCATTTCATAAAAACTGGCTGAAGGATCATGCTATAAACCTAGCATGTCACAGATAGCTTATGGATTGATCACTACCCTTATCAGTCCCTTTTGAAATGTTGAATTAGTAGGGTCACAATTTTGGGCACATAGGTCCACTAATTCTAGGTATGGGTGCACTGTTGGCACCATGTATTGGGCCTACCCTGAGGTCCAAAACCTCATACCAAAAGTTTTAGGCTTGGTTTGAATCAACATTCTTGCATGTGTTGCCTCCCTTAGGGTCTTAGTTTTTTTCATCTAAACAAGGTCAAAAATATCATCTGTGTAATCGAGAATCAGGGAAGAATCTTTGAAAATACCTTTCATCACTTCCTTGGTTCTTGGGTATGTAGCCTGGGGCTATCCAGGAGCTAAGGTGTATGACTTTGATGATGCTGATGTAGCGGCCATTTTGACTTAGACTCTTGTCTGTGAGGAGTCTCTTTGTTATTCCTCGTCTCAATTCCTTTGCTCGATCAAACTCAAATACTAGTTCTTCGCTTGGCTTTAACTAAACTCTTTGCTCGATGGTAAGGAGAAAAGAGACTAAAAATCTCTTTTAAAACTATTGCTTTCATGAACTTTAATTAATGACTCTCCTTGCCGAATTAGTAATGTGTCATTAAAAGACTCTTAATGCCATACTCTAAGGCATCGATTATCAAATCTTTAAGATCCTTAATTCAAAATTTAAAATTCAACTTAATGACCCTAATAAAATTGTTAGATAGGTATCCTTTTGGGACGGTCATAGGTGAAAAGATCATATGAAAATTTAGGGAGCTCCGCGGTTGACACGTGTTCAAGAAACACTTATTTAAAAAGTGGGTAAACAACCTCAAAACAAGAAAATAGAAAGAGAAACTAATTTAACTAATATACAAGATGAATTGATTCTTATGTGAATAGATTTAGAAAGATCCCATTAACATGAATCTTTAATTCCTCTCCTTCCATCGTTTCTAGCTCGTAAGCATTGCGCTACTTACATGCAATTATTTTGAAAGGAATCATCCACAAAGGGTCAAACTTACCATGATTCCCAAGCTTTGCAGCCCTTTTATCTCATTTTAAAACCCAACACTGAACCTTAAACTAAGGTTTATATGTCTTTTGATCAAACTAGCTCTTGATCACTTGCTGACGATTTATCATTGACTCATGAGCTGATTTTCTCTTTTCTTGGAGTTCCAATAATTCTTCAAGTTTGTCTTGCATTAGATCATTTTCTTCCATTTCCAACTGCTTTATTAACTGTAAGGCTAGAATTTTAATTGAAATGGGCGTTACTACACTCATTCCATATACCATCTCATATGGTGAAGTCTTAATCACCTGTTTGGGTGTAATTCGATCTACCCATAAGGCTACCTTTAGATGTTCATGCCATCCTCTCTTATGGTCATTACCCATTCTCTTGATGAGTCTGATCAGATTCTTATTGGTTGATTATGCTAGACCATTTCCTTGTGGATAATAATTTGAAGAATTCTTCAAATATATACCATTCTTCATAGAAAAATCAAATACCTTTGCCCCAAGGAATGCATTAGCATTGTCGGATATGATAGTGCGAGGAGGTCCAAACCTAGTGGTAATCTCTTCTAGGAGATCTAAGATCACATTTTCTATAGCCTCTTTCAAAGGAACTGCCTCAGTCCATCTTATAAAATAATCAGTGACAGTAAGAATCCATTTGTGTCCTACAATTGAGATTGGATTAATCATCCCAATGAAATCTAGGCCACATTGAGCAAAAGGTTCTGCAACAATTATTGGACTGAGTGAAAAGGCTACATTTCTCCTCTTACCCACGTAAAACTAGCAAGACTGACACTTACTGACCATGTCATGGTAATCAAAAAACATTGTAGGCCAGAAATACCTTGCCTGGAGTATCTTGACAACAATAGTTCTCACTTAAAAATGTCTTCCAGATGTTGCATAGTGCAACTCACGCAATATTCTCTTAGTTTCTTCACTTTCAATACACCTAAGCAAGATTCCATCAAACTTCCTTTTAAAAAGGAAATTGTCTATCAGAATAAAACTTGATCCTTGCTATTGGTAGTATCTTCTCTTTTCATGAGACAACTATCTTGGATATTTACCAAACTTCATAAAATGAATTCTATCAGTGACCTAAGAGTCTATTTCATTCTCTTGTATCCATACCACAACTTTTGTAACTCTGGTAAGGTCCTAGAATCTTGGGCAATGTATTGACAAAGACCCTTCCTCTTATCTGTTTGGTAGGCTTAATCTCAATATCATACTCTAATATCTTGGTTATCCAATTGACTCTTTTCTCAATTATTTCCCCTTCCATAATATATTCTCTAACACTTGGGTGAGCCACCAATACTAAAGTCTTGTTACTTTTTACTAAGTGCCTGAATTTATTTAGACCTTTTAAAATAGCATAGGCTTGCTTTTCAATAAAACTATACCTAGATTCATAATCTCATAGAGTCCTTAAGAAGAAGGCAATCGGGTGATCTCCTTGTTCTATGTCTTTTTGTGTGAACATTGTTGTGCTCTCCTCCATAAACATACATGATGAAATCCTTGGATAAATCTAGATTGTGCAATACTGGGGTGGATACAATTGCCCTTTTAATATTTTCAAAATTTTATCAGCCTTCGCTCATCCATTTAAAACTAAGATCCTTTTTTAACATTAGAGTAATGGGTCTAATCATTCTAGCAAAATTTGACATGAATCTACTTACAAAATTAATCTTCTCAAGGAAAGATTGCACTGATTTCTTATTTAATGGTAGTGATAGGTTTGATATTGCCTTAACTCTATCTGGGTCTATGATAATACCTTCTTTTGAAATAATGTGTTCGAGTAGCTTACATTGAGGTACTCTGAATACACATTTTTTAGGATTTAGAGAGATCCTGAACTCTTGACATCTCTAAAAGATGGCCTCCAATTGATCAAAATGATCTTTAGTAGACTTGGTGAAGATAGTGAAATCATCTAGGTAAATCAGAATCATTTTATTTAGTAGCTCCCCAAAATCAATGTCCATTGCTTGTTGAAATGTAGCCCTAGCATTGGAGAGTTTGAATGGCATTTTCACATAAGTAAAAGTTCCCCACTTTGTTGTGAAAGTGGTCTTGTGTTGATCCTCTTCTTTTAACCAGATTTGATTATAGCCCGAGAAGCCATGCAATAAAGAGAATCTCTTTGTTCCAGCTACTATCTATAGAATTTGTTCCGTTGAAGGTAGGGGGTAATGATCTTTAAGGGAGGCTTTATTTAGATCCCTGAAGTCTACATAGAATCTGATTTCTCCATTTTTATTCCTTACTAGGACCAAGTTAGAGACCCATGTGGAATGTTTGATGGGAAAGATAACCTTGGGCTCCAATAATTTCTTAAGCTCTTCTCCCATAAGAGACTCGATTCTTGGATTCACTGGCCTTTGCATTTGATGGACGGGCTTTGATCTTTCTATTAGGTCGATAGTATGTTGTACAATTTAGATCCTCATTGCACAAAGATACGAGTTTATCTTTTTCTTTTTGAGTGGTAACCTTACCCACTTTTAGCTTTATCCCCTCCAAGATCTCAAGTTATAAATAATCTTCTTTGCTTTCTACGAACTTTCTTTGGTCCAGGTTTGCATCATCAGGGTTGAACAAATTCTCAAGGGTTATCAATCCCCTTGAAAGCTTGTTGGACCTTAGTTGAATTATTTGGTCACCATATGCCTCTTCAATCTTAGGCTATAGTTGGTTAGCAAATTCCCCTAATTGTTTTAGAAACAAAATGATCTGAAGATCACTCTCAAACACTTGCCAATTATCTACATTATCAAGAATGGCGGGATGTATGACCATTTTGATTGATTCTTTGTTAACTAACAAATCTTTGGTTGGATCTAATTGGGATCCAATTTGAGCCATTCTATCTACCCCAAAATTTTGAGAACTTTGGATAACTTCAATATTGAAGGCATCAAAACCTTCAACCAAGTCCCACACCCTATGATGGTAAGATCTCATTCTTGTATTCTTTGCTATTGCAGTCTCCCTAGTTGGCCTGAACACTAATTATAAGTCACCAAAGACTCTCAAATTATTTATTACTTCCTTTTGGACAAGGATTAAACCATTCAATAGAGATTCATACTCAACTTCATTGTTAGTGCAACTGAACTAAAAATGTAGTGCCTTAAGGATCTATTTCCCTTTTAGAGAGATAAGGCATATGCCTACTCTTAAGCCATTCTTGCTTCTTGCCCCATCAAAATTTAGGGTCCATATCAAAGAATCATCTATGGCACTCTCCTTTTCATTTATCACCTCTGTCATAAGCCTAGGTATCTCGATACTCTCATCATGAATCACATAAGTTCCCAAACTAGTGGAGTCAAAATTACCAAAAGGGTCTCTGGGTGTCATATCTGAGAGATAATTTTCACCTTTTTGATTATCATCATCTTTGGTGTGTTCCTCCATATAGACTCTTTATTCTCTAGTGATCATTACATGAGATGTTTCAAACTTTGATATTACTTGATCAGTAATATGCTCTATTTGTTGAGAGGTTATGATAATACCTTCATCTTTGAACTATACTTAGTTTGTAGAATAAGATGCGACAAGTTAAGAGACATGTACCATCCAATTTTAGCTGTAAAGTCCCTAAATAATCATAAACCAAAAATGGGAGGGATATCTATGACTACTATATCCTGTAAAATAGTTATGTTTGGGCCAGAATATAACTACAATGGAAGCCCTCTAATTATCCCTATAGTTTGTACTAATTTTCCATCAAGTTGTATGACTCATTTGGTTAGTGGTTCATACTTAATCTTCAGGGTGTCAGCGATTAACTTAGGCATGAATGTGGTACTTTCACCTGAGTCTATCATAGAATTATAAAGTAATTTCTTACCCACTATAAGAGTCATATAGAAACATTTAGGTTTATATTTCTCTACCTCTTCTTTGGCATTTACGAGGGCTGATGGTTGTTGTGGCTGAGATGTTTTTAGTTGCTCTTTGCCTCTATTTGATGGAGTTTCCTTTGTGGAACTAGACTTTGGCTCATTTTGATCCTTTATTGATTCTTGCAATAGTTTATTTTATTTAGGAATGACCAACATATCCCATAATGAGACATTAGAAGGAGCTTTCTTCAATTATTCTACCACATTGATTTGTCTGAGTGGCTATACTTTGGAGTACTATGGATACCTTGTCCTTTCAACTACTATGTTAGAGATTCCTTGAATCTGTGTAGTCATTAGAACTTATTATCTTGTCATAGGGACCTGAGGAACTAGAGCTAAGGCACCTTTCTTGATTTAGTTTTAATAGTAGGAACAACATCAATAAACTCTTCTCCTTTTTGACCATGTAAAATAATCAGACTGAACTAGGCTCTTATAGGTAGATGCCTCGTTAATGAACACAGGTTCTTTATCTTCAATCCATGAGAGCAAAACATGTTCAAGGGCAATCTCTCTTTATTGTTCCAATGACATTCCTTGCATCTGAGCCACCATGGCTGCACTTTAATCTATGGGTGATTGATATGGTCCTGATGAGGTAGTTTCCTTGTTTCCCATTCTTCTTTGTTCAGCTACTCTTTATTTTAAATTTCCCATAGGGAAATGTCTTGGCATGAGAGAGTTATTACAAGGAAAACACCATGCATTTATCTCTTTCACCACGTTGTTTTAGCCAGGGACCAGTTTTCTTATTGAGCTTGGTAGAACTATCTAAAATGGTGTGGGTACAGGGACAATCTAGTTATATGGTTGTGATAGAATTGGTTTTTGAGTCCCTTGATACTGATTTAGATGATATGGGGATCTATTCCCTTAGAAGCCCTGATAAAGAAGTCATTGATATGAAGCTTAGTTTCTCTTAAGATTGAGAATTTCATTAGAAAAGGATCTAAGGATGTTCTTGACATCATTCATCTCTGATGAGGAAGAAGATGGAACTGTGGCTAATGTTTCTTGAGATGAAGGAACCTCTTCTTGAACATGGAGAGATAATTTTGGAAACATAGGCATAGGAGGCCTTGGGGGTAATTTCCCAACATCTATCAAATTATTTTATGATCTTATAGCAAGATCATAAGCATCAGGAAGGGTAGTGACTGGATCATGATTGATATATCAGAATTAAAAGCCTTAAAATAGAAAATGATTGCCATACCTATAGGTGGTCAAGCCAAGATTGGGATTATTAGCCATGTCTTTTGAAATATAGTATTGAAATCAGTCATTACTTCTTAGGGAGCTCTCTTAATAGTGATTAATTTTTGTAGGAGGGATGATATATCCCCCTTTTCATTGAATCTATCATATAATGTAGTTCGTAATTGGTCCCAGTTTCACATAGAATTTGGTGCTAAATATCTATACCTATCAAGAGCCCTTCCTTTTAAAGAGGTAGCGAGTAGTCTCAAGACTACATTCTATTGTGTGATAAAGTGGACAATACATACATCAACCACATATTGAAGATGCTCTATCAGAGTCTTGAAGTCCTCTCCAATAAATTTAGGTAATGCTTGTAGAGCATTAGAAAGAATAGGGTCCCATGTATTAGGAGGTGTTGACAGGATAAGTGGAATTCCACCATTCCAATTGAGAAAATTTTCTTGGCAGATCCTGAATAGCCATTTAACTTCTTAGTGTATTTTACTAAGTCGGCCTTCTTCTTGAAGTAGTTACCAATAGTGGCATTAAGAGTCCTAGATTTATAGCAGACTGAGATCTTGTAGTTGGTCTACAATTCTCTCTTCTTGAAGGATGTCCACTCATGAAATTTTAGTTAAACTTCATCCCACTAGGTGTGCTAGGAAAAATATTGATACTTAATTTTGCAACTAATCACCAAAGTCATGAGAAGTTTCAAAGATGTAGGACTTGACCATTGAAATGACCTCAAGATTTTAAAGAAGTTGGCTCTTCTCTTTGGGGTTTGATGTAAAGGGAAAAGAAATAATGCACAAAAGAAGTACTTAAACTACTAAGGCAATACACCAATATTGTATTCCTCTATCAAATAACATAGTAACTAGTACTAATAAAATTCATTGAAAAGATTAAAAAGCATAAAGCATGATCAATAATTATAGCATAGACTATAGATTAATCAGAGACTCATAACAAAAAAAATAACTTGAATCATCATCTATCCCAACAACATAGTATTAAATTTAAAAACATTCACTGATAGAAATAAAGAGCATATAGCATCATTAACAATCAATGTTTATGCAAAGCTAATAAAAGGCTCATATGAGAAGCAAGAATTAGAAACAGACTACAATTGCACAGAACCACTCTACCTTCATAGTTTTATTAGAGAACAAAGTAGATAAGGAAAAATGCACATAATACAATATTTGATTCCTTAGGAGAGGCACTTGTTAAGGTAGTAAAATGCTTCAAAAACTAGCTCCTAAACTCTCTATTGATCTAGATGAATCTCTCGTGATCTCCCATCTCTGCTTTGATCTTTTGATTTTTTACTTATAGCCCAAAATATCCATCGCGTGTCATTACCACTCACTCGGATTTTAATCACATGTCCACAAATTTTGGATCCAAAACCTACATGCCATTGTAACTGAACAACTTGGAGCTTAATTCAATCATTTTTGCTATCTATTTCATTTTGTTTCAAATGTTTCTCCTATTTGTCTTTAACCTATAGTCTCTCGAAGCATGGACATATGGAGGCTTCTGTGGATATTAACTACTTGACTCTTCCTTCCCCTTTATTTCACAAACTCTTTAGCTTTCTTGACTTTTTTGGGCTTTGGGATCCACTATGCTGACACATGGTAGCTTCGTGCTTAATGGAGGCTTTTTGATATTCACCTTCCCTTGGAAGAGCGTTAAAGTGACAAGTGGCATCATCTGCGTTCATTTGAGTCTTGAAGCTTTTCTCCAAGGCTTTAATAAAAAGAGACTCCTTTGAGGCTTAACACTCACCGCTAGATTTGTCGTTGTGGTCTGCACCATTGATACGACCCTTTCCTTCTTTGGGCTCCACATGGAAGCCTTACACAAGTCAATGGAGCCTTTTATTTCCTTTTGTCTAGAGGAAGTGCTATTGTGCCACGTGGATGCCTTCTACATACACCTTTTTGTTACTTGGAGCTTATCATTGGATCTATCATTGTGATCCACACCGTCAATTCACCATTGACCCTTTGAATTCAAAAAGAACCAATGTTTATCCACATGGTAGCCTCACACTCAATGGAGGAATTTTGATACTTCCTTCTCTTTGAAAGAGCACCAAAGTGACATGTGGTTACCTTTTGTTGGCATTAGAGTCTTAAAGTTTTTCCAAGGATTTAACAAAAATAGATTCTTTTGACCCCGTGAATTGATATCTCCCAAAATATTATTTAGCCACCTATATACTTAGCCAAATAATATATATTTGTGTCCCAAAGTATAAAATAAAATGTAGAATTTTAACTCTACACTAACAAAGGACATTCACTCCTCTTAGGGAACCATTGGAGTTGTTTTCTCTCAAACTAGTTACAACGAACATGATCATGTATCCATAGATGAAAACCTTTGATGAAAACCAACCTAAGATGAAGTGGTACAGAGAGGAGAAGTTTTTTTATTTCCATAATATCAAAGGTCATTCTACAAATAGATGGATGAAGCTAAAAATCTATGTTCATGACTTTCTAGACCATGGTGAGATGGAATTAGACAATGATTATTCTTCATTTTAAATTAGTAGTTGGGAATATTCAAAGATCCATTCCCTAAACATGAGAAACATTAGTCACAAAATCATCATCAAAATTTTGGTAAAAACCTAAATCGAAACACCTGTCCTAACCATGTCAATTACAACAGAGTCAAATATAGCTATGATGCCATTGTTATCCAAATCACTAATCACCACATTGCCACCATCAAAATCAAAGCTTGAGATTGTGTTGTCACTAATACATGATATAAGGTCACCATCTAAGTCCCATCCATTCAAACACCTTCCACATTCACTTCTGAAGGACGATATGACTTCCATGAATAGATGAGAAGAATTATCTTCTATATTCTTAATACATTCACTATTCATAAAGAGGTATCGTATAAAGTCATTCAGGAATCAGAGGTCCCTATGAATATCAATCCTTCATAGTTTTAAGAAATTGTGGGGCATTTGTTCCCTAGCCATCAAATCACATTTGATCATAATGATCTCTCTCTTGTAGGATCATCTCATAATCATTCAATCTATATTGAAGCATATATTACCAAGCATAAAATCAAGTAGGTGCACATAAAAAATGGGTCAAGACTGAACATCTACACATTGAATTTGTTTAATCACCTCAAATATTATGAATCAACACTAGATTCCAATATTATCATGATTAAGGCATATGATAATGTAAAATGAAAATTGGATAATGCAATACACTTGCCCATCATGGTTGGGCCTGCCACACACCAAACCCTTTCCATGTCATTGACCTTGACCTACCATATAACATCTTCATCGATCATTCATGGATTCATGCCTTTTAGGTCATTCCATCTACTTTCCACCAATGCATCAAGTTCCCACACTCTGGTATGGAGGTGAGTATTCCTAATGATCCACAACCCTTCCAGTATTGAAATATGTTGGAAGGGTGGTACAATAAAATCAACCATTTTCCTATCATTGAGCATGCCTCTACTATGGAAAAATTAGTGTTTCTAGGAAAATCCAAACCATCATCTCTTACATACATCCAAATGCATTCCATGTTGTAAAACTCCCTGCTTATCCTAAGATTCGTGGAAGACCCACCATGTGGCTAAGAAAGGAAACAAAGTCCTATAAGATTGACCCTCTTTCATTTATAAAAAATGGTCTTCTTAATGGCGAAGAAATATAAAGTTCAATTGACTCCTAGTTATATGATTATGTTTTAGCTTCTTTTTATCAATGAAAAAATATCCTATTTCCAAAAAAATATTTGAGGTCATGGATTATAAATGTAAAGGTTTCGGTGTTCATGAGCAAGGCATCCTTGAGCCCATACCTTCTTTAGCAAATTACAAATATTGAGGTATTGGATACAAACCACTTAGGGGTGATCCATATGATCTCATTAGTGATAGTACTAAGATATATAATGAGGACTCTTTTGATAGTGACACAAAGTCATTTTATATCTTCTACAATGAGCTTGTAGACACCAATATTTTCAACAACACAACCATCCTTACCATCCACCTTGACCTCAAATACCCCAACCTCATAGACTGAGACCAAAAATATCATATAGCCTAGGTTATTTTACATAATGACAAATCACTAATGGAATTCATGTGTCGTTAACACAATATTCCATTAGGTGACCACAAATAAGTATTCAAAATCAACCCAGACTCAATTGCTTACTTTGTGGAGTAGGTTGAGTTCCGTAGTCATAAAAATAAAAAAAATAAAAAATTGTGTCCCATGGAAAAAATCTCTCAAAAGTCAAAATAAAGATGTATTCAGTGGTGAAAATCTCTATGAAGTGCCAATGAATAGGAAACTTGACTCTACCTATAAGTCAACATAGCTACACAATGACCCAAAAACCATTGAAATCGATGGTGATCTCAATTTATGAACCCAAAATTTACGATGAACTGGTAAGAAAATTTCTAGACATTTTCAAGTGGTCACCAAATGCCAACCATGAATTAGATACATCATTTGAAGGATACCCAAATGAGCCTATAAAAGATAAAATAGATGAATAAATTCACCTTCCATTGATACCCACACATCTACAAGATGATTTCATACTACTCATTAAGAATATTATTGACATTAATATTGGAACCAAGGATAATCCTAAGATAATAGAAATTGGAGCTACACTCACACCTAAAGAATGGGAAATTTTGATAGCCCTATTAAAAGAATTCATCTACATATTTTTTGGTCATATGCTAACATGCCCAGGTTAGATCCATCTTTAATGGTCCACCATCTCATTGTGCACCTTGATGACAAGCCCATCGACCAGAAGCCGTAGAAAATGCATCTTCAAATAGATATCCCTGTCAAGAAGGAATTACATAAACTCTTAGAAGTATGATTCATTGCACCGAATTTGGTAAGAAGCCCATTGGTATTTTTATTTGCACTAAATTCTATTATATCAATTTATTTTACCCAAATTTGACTTTTCATTTCCTAATATTGACATGATATTTGATTCTATCTTAGGTTAAAAAAATTATCACTCATAGATGGATTTTTTGGCTAAGTTCAAATTTGTATCACACCTAAGGACCAATAAAATACAATGTTCACTAAACTTTGTGGTATTTTTTGTTATCAAGTCATTCCTTTTGGATTGAAGAACATACGTACCACATACTAGATAACCACAACAGTTATATTCCATAATATGATGCATGACATTGTTGAAGATTTTGTGGATGACATACTAGGCAAATCAAAAACCTGAGTAGAGCATCCAATCATCCTACATAGAATATTTGAATGGCTCAGAGAATATAAAGTGAGTCTCAATCCTAAGGAATGTGTATTTGGGGTCACATTATGTAAGTTCATGGAATTTATCATATCTCACAGAGGTATTGAAGTTGACTCGACTAAGGTTGGGGCCATTACAAAAATGTCCCCACCATCTAATCTCAAGTATCTATGCAGCTTATAAGGGAAAATATAGGCTATCAGAAGGTTTATTTCATAGTTGGCTGATAAATGTCATACTTTCACACATATCCTCAAAAAAGATGCAAAATTTCACTGGAACATTAATTTAAAGAAGTGTTTGAACATCTAAAACATTATCTCTCTAATCCACAAGTGTTAGTTCCACCAACCATTGGGAAACCCTTGTTGCTTTATATCTCTGCAACTCAACATCCCCTAGGGGCACTCCTAGCTCACCATGATGATAATGTAATAAAATGGGTGGTATACTATTTAATTAGAAACTTGGTGGACTTTGAGTGTAATCACACACCTATCAAAAAGGCATGTTTGGTGTAGTCTTTTCTTCACATAAATTTTATAATTATATGCTCAATAATAAGACTATTCTCATTTATAAGGTCAATCAATTCAAATACCTCCTATCCAAATAAACACTCACAGGTCAGATGGATAAATGTGTCATGCTACACAATCAACTCGATATCAAGTACATTAATCAAAAAGCAATCAATGGATAAGTACTTATAGACTAGCTCATTGAAGCTCTGCTATCAAACAAACAATCATTAACCATTGGGTTTCCTAATGAATCCGTTTTATCTCTTAATAAGTCCCAGTAGTGGAAGCTATATTTTTATGGATCCTTTACATCATGTGGCTGAGGGGAAAGTATTTTGTTCTTGATTCCACAAGGGGACCTCATTCCTAAAGCATTCTGCACCAATAATATTGTATAGTATGATGCCCTCATTGTAGGGATTCAACTAGCTATCCAATGGAATAAATAATATTTGTTGATCTTTGGTGATTCTCAACTAATCATTAATTAGGTTAATGATCAATACAAAAACCAAGGATGAAAATATTATGTCGTAGAAGTCCATGATTAATAGATAAAAAAGGTATTTTATGGATATCCAATTTAAGCAAGTCCCTTCTGAAAATCATAGGTGAATAGATTCAATGGCCACCATTGGTTGATTCATTGAAATGGCATGTGATAATCAATAGTGCCAATTCATAGTATAACCACTCATCATCCTAACATATGATCATCTAAAATATGAAATGGTGTGTGAAATTGTTGGTTCCAATTCTTTATGGTATCACAATATATATACATACCTGCAAGACCATACCCTACATAATGACTTATCATGTACTCAATAAAAAACCCTAATCCAACATGCCTCTTGTTATACTATCCTTAGTAGTACCTTTTATCATATCGATCATGGAATCAGGTGTTTGTGAATATGTTAATAAATGTGTTCTTTGTCACAAACATGGAGATATCATCCATGCATTATCTCAAGATCTATGACTGATAACAACTTTGTGAACCTTCTCTACATATGGGGTTAATCTTATTGGGAAAATTAATCCCACCTCATATGATTTCCACAAACATATCCTTACTGCTACTAATTACTTCACTAAGTGTGTGGAATCCATCCCTCTCACTTATTTAATAGGAAATTGGATTAATAAATTGATCCTTAACCATCTCATTTGTCATTGTATATGCAATGCAAATTTTTAGCAAAGAAAAATGATGTTATAAATCAACCAAACAAAGTAAAACAATACTTCTATGATAAAAAATTACAATGAGTACATTTGTTGAGCAAAGAGGGAGTAAATAAGTGATACCTTCAACTACCAATGGATAAAGTATCCCTCATGATGTTTGCATATCATTTGCTTCTTGGATCTAGTTGTATGTAGTAGTGGACCCCTTGTCAACTAGATGATTGGATTGATGTGTGATGACCGTAATGCTTGATTTGGAGCTCAAAGAGGCATAGTTTCATTACACAAATTAAGCTTGTTGAGAGTGAGGGGTGAGGTTCAATTTATAGGATTCTCGTAATGATATGAACCATTAGATCTAATCTAAGATCAATGGCAGAGGATGAGTCAAATTTGGGAGGGTGGATCATAAATATGGGAGGTTAGAAATGTAAGGATTTGAATTTATGAAGAATGGATTGATTTGTAAGGCAAGGGGATTGATTTTTAATTTGTCCCTTGTACAGGGATTTGTTGATTGCATTATATTTTGGGTGATTGACTTGGGGATTTACAATGATTTGATGATTTTTAGATATGTTTATTTTATTTTATTTTATTTTATATGTACAAGTTGATTTATAATGTCACCAATTAAGATGACAAGTTAATGGATTTGATTTTTTCGTTAGGAATCTAGAACAACAAACATGCTCTGACTCCACTGTTAGGATCTAGGAAGCACAATTGATTACCATGTACAAGAAACTTAACATGTAGAATTAAACCAGAAGTAACAAGTAACTAGAATTCAGAAATAACACAGAATATGAGAGACATTACCCAATTGTATTAACACTCTTCCAGAAGGAAATACAACAAAGAAGATGCCACAATCTTCTTCCTTACACACCTCTAGGGCTCCCACACCTCTAGGGCAAAAATAGTAAATCTCTTCAAGAGCTCACTCTCTCTCTTACGGTCCCAACACACAACTTAAACACAGAGTTGCTGTTCACCTCCAACCAGTCAGTATCACTACTGCCAGTACCACCAGTCAGTATTACTACTGTTAGTACACAAGTGCTCCATGCACTCCAAATCTGACTACTCCACACACTCCAAGTACATAATGTACTCCAAGTAGATCTCCCTTGATCTTGCTACCTGTTGTGTTGCTGTCACCTTTGATCTTGCTACCCTACAGATCTCCTTTGACCTCGCACACACACACACACACCTGCAAATCAATGATCTTACTTACCATGTAGATCTCTCTACACGCTGAAGAACCCTTGTCCTTACCTCACCAAGTCCTTATGATTCTCCAAATCAGTACCCTGATGGATCTTCTACCTGATCTTGCAATAATCTATAGATCTCCCTGATCATACACACTCGGCACCCCTATGGAACTAGGAGGAGCTAACCAAGCTCAACTCAAACTAGAACAAATTACAATACAACCCATGAGTCTATTATATAGATCTTATGCAAATAATAATTAAACATCTAATTACAATAATTATATCCACAACTCCGAGAATAAAATTAGCCTTTAACATGCAAACAACCGGTTCGTTAACAAACTATTCATGCAATTGACAATTTTGGAACCACACAGGTGACTGACATCAGTCCTTCTCTGGATGGAGATGACCGATGTCGGCCGATCCTTGACTGATGTCGGTTTGCTCTGCACTGGATATGATCGACGTCAGTGGATAATACTGACGCCGGTTGCTCTGCAACTCAGCAACCTCTCAACAACCTCCTCCATGTCTGCATCAGTGAAGCTTTTAGCTCCACAACCTAACAATCTCCCACTTGGAGATAAACAGTTGCACTGTACCTATACCTGTACATCATCTAATCTATTTCCTGGCTTGTATCCCTCTTCAAGCTCAATCCTGAAGACCAACCACCACACATCTTGTGGTGCAACACCTGTCATCCAAGTAACCTGCCAAATCCAAAGTACTTGACCCTGCATAGCATGAATCCCTGCTACTGGTCCCTCTCAAATACCTGAGAACCCACTAAACTGCTTTCCATTGCTTCCTTCCCGAATTGACTACAAACTTTCTGACAGCACCCACTGCTTGGGCAAACTCAAGGAGTACACATGTACTCAACCTCATCATGTGATTGGGGACCCTGTTCTGTGAACTATCCATCCATAGGTGTGCTACCCTATTCTGCATCCTACACTACCTTCACACAATCATCTTATGACAACATCAACATGTGATCTTCCCTGTCTCTAGGATTACTCATGCCAAAGAATTTTGCTCCTCCAAATTCTTCATGACACACCTCTGAACTAACTTTACCTTTAGCTCAGAAAAACCCTATATGTGTAACCCTGCATCAAGCAAACACACAACATATAGTAACAGCATGATGTTGCAATCATCACCCACCTGGTAAAGAAACCATAATAGTTACAATGACATTGACTAAAGCCATGCTTTATCATCCACCTGTCAAACCTATACCACTGTCCTGGAGCTTCCTCAAGACCATATGACCTAGCCTTCCGTCTCGTGTATCCATTCTCTCTATTCTTTAACTAAGGAATCCATTCATCTTTCAGTGCTTTCATACCGGCTGACAACCCTACCAAATCTCCCATTTGGTTATGCATCCTAGGAATCAAATTCCTCATTCATGCCATGCTCCCACTGTTTTCTAGATCCTTCCTGCATTGTAGTGAGCAACTAGTATAAAGAAGAGGAACAACAAATTTGAGGCTTACTTACCCTTTCAATCCTCCATATGGGCATTTGAGACTCCTTGACAAGTTGATGTCTGCCCAAAATCTGTTTCAGTGATCGACCTCAGTCAGCACACAGTCTACATCCAATCAATGTCAGTTCCATGCGACTGTCCAGGTCACCAATGCTGGTTATCCTATCGACGTCGGTCTCCACCTACCTGACACCACCGACTGCTCTAGTCTGCACATGACCGACGTCAGTACCTGTCTGTTTGACGTCGATTCCTCCTGATCGATGCTGGTACTTGTGTTCACTTGTGAGTGATGACTTTTTACCTGCGAGCTTACTTTGAATCAAAACCCTGTCCAAACTGCCCTGCTCAGAGTTATCCAGTCCCATCCGCTGATCTCTTTCTGTAATCTCCTCCAAGAACACCAAGGCTTTCCAGTTCTTAAGTTTATCAAATACATCAGTCTTTCGCTTAAGAACATGCATCTCCTTCTTGCTCATGTGACCAAGCCTACAAAGCCACATCCTTGCAACAGATGAAGAATCAGTAATACAAGTAGGTAGATAAAGAGTACTTACTTTCTTACCACATGTTAATTCAAGTGCATCCACTGTGAGAGTTTTTGTGCATCTCTCATCACCCAACTTTCCTGAAGCAATTAGCCACATCTTCAAGACTGGGACATGCATGACCTTCTTCAACACCCATGTGTTGGCCGCCTGCAATTTCAGCAACACTTCCCCTTTGCCAATACTTTGACAAGGCTCACCAACCCCTCTATTTGGGGCTGCATGGAAAGAGGCAATAGAATCTATAAAAAAAGATTCTACTTTATCCAAGGAACATCCCAAAGCATCCTATGCAACAACACCTGCAACATCTGCTTCTTTAATCCCTTCATGCTGATCTTCTACCAACCAACAATTTTTCTTTACCTACTCTTTCTTTCCATAACACCGTAATTGACCATTCATGCTTTTCAATTCTTCCATTCTCAGTGTACTTTCTTCTACCATTGCTATACTCCCACTCAATCAAAAACCCCTGAGAGTGACCTGTAATCAAACACGAACTTGCTCCCTGCAACCTTAGCTCTGATACCACTTGTTTAGTGGTATCAAGCTATGAACCAACACCCTGGCTCTGATACCACTGTGCCAGGAATCTAGAACAACAAACATGCTCTGACTCCACTGTTAGGATCGAGGAAGCACAATTGATTACCATGTATAAGCAACTTAACATGCAGAATTAAACTAGAAGTAACAAGTAACTAGAATTCAAAAATAACACAGAATATGAGAGACAATACCCAATTGTATTAACAATCTTCCAGAAGGAAATACAATAAAGAAGATGCCACAGTCTTCTTCCTTACACACCTCTAGGGCATAAACAGTAAATCTCTTCAAGAGCTCACTCTCTCTCTTACGGTCCCAACACACAACTCAAACAAAGAGTTGTTCACCTCCAACCAGTCAGTATCACTATTGCCAGTACCACCAGTCAGTATCACTACTGCCAGTACACAAGTGCTCCACACACTCCAAATCTGAGTATTCCACACACTCCAAGTACACAACGTACTCCAAGTAGATCTCCCCTGATCTTGCTACCTATTGTGTTGCTGTCACCTTTGATTTTGCTACCTCGCAGATCTCCTTTAACCTCGCACACACACACACACACACCTGCAAATCAATGATCTTACTTACCATGTAGATCTCTCTACACCCTAAAGAACCCTTGTCCTTGCCTCACCAAGTCCTTATGATTCTCTAAACCAGTATCTTGATGGATTTTCTACCTGATCTTGCAACAACCTGCAGATCTCCCTGATCATACACACTCGGCACCCCTGTGGAACTAGGAGGAGCTACCCTTGCTCTCTTCACTCTCAGAAGGAGCTAACCAAGCTCAACTCAAACTAGAACAAATTACAATATAGCCCATGAGTCTATTATATAGATCTCATGCAAATAATAATTAGACATCTAATTATAATAATTAGATCCGCAACTCCAAGACTAAAATTAGCCTTTAAAATGCAAACAATCAGCTCGTTAACAAACTATTTGTGCAACTGACAGTTTCAAAACTGCATAGGCGACTCACGTCAATCCCTGTTTGGCTGGAGATGATCGACGTTAGTCGATCCCTGACCAATGTCAGTTTGCTCTGCACTGGATATGACCGATGTCAGTTGATAAGACTGACATCGGTTGCTCTGTAACTCAGCAACCTCTCAACAACCTCCTCTATGTCTGCATCAGTGAAGCTTTTAGCTCCACAACCTAACATTTTGGATATTACAGAAATTAGGATTTACATGGATTTTGGGACTTGGTAATTTTGTGGGATTTTTTTTGTTTCATTGTGCAAATAGGATTAGTCATTTAATTGATCGAGGGTGATGTTGGGTAGTGATAAATTGAGCCAGGATACATTCAACAAAATTGGGGTTACGATGCAGTGTGAACATTATTAGAGATTTAATGGAGATATTTGGGACAAAAATGGTAACCATACATATGATCTGATCTAAATGAGAGGAATAGTGTAGGGTAATGAATAGTGGTGATGGTGAACAGTTATGACACCAGGGTGGCATAAATGAAGTGTCAACATTTTCTTTGAAAGGGTGTTGTAAAACACTAGGTGAAGTAACAAATTTTAAAATAATGAATAGGCTAAAAATGGGGTTATAGAATGCCCCAAGTGATGGAATATTTTAAAGAGTAATGACTCTTCAAATAATCAATAAACTACAAAAAGGGCACACAATGATGCCCCAAATGTTATGATGTGATGCCCCACTAAGGGGACATGCGGGATATAAATCACATGGATGGGTCCTAAAAAAAGACTGTAAAAAATTCAAAAAAAGGGTGAAGAATGATGAAGATTGGTGAAAATAAGAAGAAAATAGGTGAAATGGGTGCAAATTGAGCTCATCAAGTGAGTTATAGGGTTAAACGGGTGAAAATGGGGCAGGGGATTTGAAATTTTGGTGAAATGGGGGGAATAAATAGGGGATAGGGGATTCAAAATAATTCATTTTCACTCTTATCCATATAAAACTAGAGCTCTACATTTTTAAACTAGATCTTCTGTTGAAATGGATCGTGTACCCTCTTAGGAGCAATGTAGTGAGGGAGTTTGAGATCATTAAATATCAGATAGACGTGGGCATCCAATAAGTGATTTTAATTTGATGGATTTTTTTTATTTTATGGTCATTAAATTTGGGCAAAAATACACATGAGACTTAATGATGAGAGTAAAAATTTACTCATGATGTTTGTGTACATACAATCTTTACGTACCCATTCACAACATTTCTATGAAGAGAATTAGGTTTTGTTATTCCCAACATTTCTATCAAAATCAAGTCATCTCCATTAAGTTGGGTCATTTACATCCATATTTATGTCATCTACATATAATTAAATCTACATACATGTCTCTACATCTATGCAAGGTGTCTTGATGTCTATGTAGATGTTACAATTTTTGCATCACTCGTGACATTTACATCAAAATATGAAATATACCAAAATGACCAAGTGTGTTGATTAGGCAATGAGTTTAGGAGAGTTTACCTATGATCATTACATGATAATAGTGATATAAAGTGTTGGAGTTGATACATGAGATGAAAGCTAAGGAGTTCATACTTTTTGGTGTATTCATGTTGTTTTATGTTGCTTAAATTCATGAGATCAAGGTGGATGGATCATTATCGAGTGTCCTAGTAGAGTATTGGCACTCAAATATTAACAAGTTCCACCTGTTGACATGTGAGATACAATAAACATTAGGACATGTGGAGGATTTTGTAGATTCTGATATGTGGTCATAAGATATACTAGAGGGACATGGCTGAATTAGTAGACATGACTGACATCCCTATCTATGGGTAGGGACTACACTTGGATAGGTGTGCAGTAAGGGGTTATGTAGATAGATTACCCCTACTTATGATGGCCATTTTAGTGGCATTCTATTGCATGAAAAGACCGACTAATTTTTCCAGATGGGATTCACAGATGTGATCTATAATATGGTGCAGGGGGATATAGTATTTTATTGGGGCCCGTGTGTGTTGGCATAACTATATAGGGATTTATATTTGATAGTATACTAGGGGAAAGAGCATTGGAGCCTCTAGCTTACTTAATGTTTTGTGTTGGGAGCACATTGCCATCGAGAGACTACTTGGGATTTAGTGACAAAGAGTTTTGGGTGAGCTAGTGGCTTATGGATGGGACATAGTGGTTTGTGCAAGATGTGACCATCTGTGAGATTTGGCCATTTATAGATGGGATATTGACGAGATACAATTAGTGGATATAATATGGAGACCATACAAGGGCATTCATTTTTTACTAATTTGGCAACTTGTACTATCTTGACTATGCCACTATAGAGTTATGCATTTTTGCTGTAGAGATTTCATCATTGATCAGTACAAACCATATTGGGTACTACAATAGTTTGGATTATAAGATGACATTTTGGTGGTGCTTCATGTTTTTGCATGGGTAGAATGGAGGTTCTTTAGTGAAGACCTCTTGTCAACCAGAGGATAATAACCACATATTGGGTGCTGGTTTAGCCTATATGGTGGGATGATAGAGTATCAATTGTAGATGGATATGGCATGTGGTGGGACCAACTTAGGCTAGTCATATTGGCTATTCTTAAGGTGATACTTTAGACACTATAAGAGAAGATTCCAGAGAGTATGAGTGTGATTCCCCAATGGAGGTGGCAAATGAGGGTACAAAGGGCAAGGTAGACCATCGTGCCCACATAGGTAGGTGGGGATGGAGATGGGAGACATAGTGGTAGATCATCGATTGTGGCTATAACTTCTCCAATGTAGGTTATTTTGTTACATATGGGTTATTTAATAGTTTAGGTAGTGGTTACATCATCATCTAGGTCTCTAATATAGAGGTAAAAAGGTAGAGATATCAAGGTGATGGTGGCTATACTAGTGTCGATAGGAGGTGATAGGACCAAGTTATCATAGCCACCATAATGGCTTGAAGATGCAATCTTGATTGAGAGTCTAAGACAAGAGATAACTGCCCATTTAGGTGAAATTTTAGGTATCGAGATTTTAGTTACTAGCTTATAATCATATATGGATTTAGCATAGGGATATGTTGCAGGCTTATAGAGACATATTACATTAAGAAACATTGAGATTGTGACCTTGACAACACAGGTGGCCCAATTGATGAGATAATAACCTTGGTATAATTGACATAGGTGTAGGAAAATTACATTAAATATATATTGAGTTGGTGACCCTTATAGCCCAAGTTACCTGGTTGACAACCACAACTTCAGAGCTTACATGGAATATTTAGAGGCTACACTTTGAGAGAGATACCACATGAGGAGATGCTTAGAAATTGCAAACTGAGAGAGACATGGTGTACGAGGCACTGAATGCACCTAGCCTTGTGAAGGCCATTTAAAATATGGTGAGGGATATTTAACATGCTACCTATTACAAAGGTTTATATGAGGTAGATATTTTGGAAGATCAGAGGGCACCCTCCTTTGTAGAGTAATCAAGTTGGATGACCAATAAATCTCATACAACTAGGTCATCCTTGACAATAATGTCAACTAGATAAATTTGAGAGCCTTTATAGTGATCAATGAGCCAACTTGTATACCACTAAGTGGGATAGCCTATATAACACTTAGTGGACTAGATTATACAACACTCAGTGGGACATTCTATATAACATTCAATAGGTGTGATGATTTGGCCATAAGTACACCACTTAAGAGTTCAACACATATGTCTCCACCTTAGGCCTCTACATAAATATCATCACCGTAGAGTCCTTCACTAGAGGGCCACTATTAGAGTTGACCATGAATGTTTTACTCTCGTGCATTGTTGATAGACATGGTGTATATAGATGGATATTGATGTGTAACAATGTATACGCATTTTAATTTGGTACATGGACATTGATGTATATGATCTTTTTATTTATATGATGATCATGATTACTGTCAAACATTTTTCTCATGTAGTTATTATGATTTGATATGATGTTTATTGATGTATTTATTATGTTATAGGTAGTGATGTTTAGTGGTAGATGTGGTGATATGAGGTTTTGATAGACTCTCTTGTTGTTTGATATTCATTTTTGCATAATTAGCCATTTTTATTTATTGATGATGAAAATGGATAGATGATTAAATGAGAGAGATGATGATGCATATGTGATAATAGGAATAGGGATATGCTACCTTGTTTGTGCATGTTTCCACATATGTTATGCAACTTGAATTTTTATATAGCATGTGGTAGGATGCACCATGATTATGGAAGAATCATGATATCATTATTATCATATGCATAAGGACTGACACACAAATAATAAAAGTAAAATAAAATCAAGTAAGCAAGCAAGCAAGAAAATAAAACACACACACACACAAATAAACCTGAAAATAAATGCAATAGAAAACATCTTGTTGTACAAGTTAAAATTAATTAATGAAGATTAATGATACTGATAACTTCGTTTAACCCCAAGAAATGATGCATTTGAGGGGCTGTGATTGGGAATTACGTATACTGATGAAGTGAAAATGATTTGTTTAGAAAGGATCAAGGATTTATGCTTGACTTAGGATGAGATGGCTAATTTGGATTTTTTGTTTTTTGAATTTTGAACTATTTTGGGTATTTTTCTAGATGTGTTGATTTTTAGGATTTTTTGGATTAGGTATATACAAAGGGCTACTAGAAAAGGGAAAATCGAGTCTAGAAACTTGGATGGGAGATGACTATGGATGGAAATATGTGGGGATGAAGAGAGGAAAAGGGTACTCTTTAAGGGTTGTACAACCTATAATAGTGCTTATCCCTGTGCCATTCTAAAATTCTACTGCAGAGAATCTGTTACACCTTAATCATGTCAATAGTGCTAACCTTTTATGTCACTACAAAGGTTAAAATGGAAATGGATATGGATGGGTGGATTGGAGTGGATGTGCCCCCAAGCATAGGGTACTTGTAGACATTTAATGTGATTCAAGCATAGAAACACTTGAGATGCGTGACATTCATGGGCTCATCAAGTTCTTGCCCAACTTCTATGGCCTACCTACAGGCTCCTGAACCATATTTAGTAGTGATGATGTAGGGACCTAACCAATTAGGCTTGAATTCCCCTCTCTTACCATGGTCTTCATTGGTTTTACACTAATTATCCTTTAGAACAAGGTCTTTGATATAAAATTCTTAGGATTTGATATGGTTATCATAGTTACATTATAATTTGTTATGATAGGCCTTGAGGTGATTGAGTGTTGCAAGTCATTTCTCATCAAGGAGTTCTAGCTCTTGTAACCATGTGAATTGGTAGTCCTCATCACCAATGACATCTTGAAATGATATGCAAAGGGATGGAAACTTAATCTTGATAGGGAGAATGGCTTCAAATCTAAAGACTAGGGAATATGGAATGGCTCCTATGGGCATGCAAAAGTTAGTGTAGTAAGCCCATAGGGTAGGATAAAATTATAAATGCCAATCATGGCTATCATAATTGAATGCACTATTGAGGATCTTGATAATGGTTTGTTTATACACCTCTACTTGGCCATTGTTTTATGGATAGTAAGGAGTATACCATCTATGGCTAATGTGAAACTGAGTACAGAGGGCATTTATGTCCTTATTTTTGAATTATTTACTATTATCTTTAATGCTGATAGAAGGGATGCCATAATGACAAATGAGATGGTTAAGGATGAATTTATAAATATTATTATAGTTGCATAAGTGAGAGGAATGGTTTTGAACCACTTGGTGAAGTACCCGATAGTGGTAAGTATATGTTTATGGTTGTCAGATGAGGTGGGATTAATTTTCTCAATGAGATTAAACCCCCACATAGAGAAGGGTCATGGAGTTATTATCATCTATAGATATTTATATGGTGTATGGATGATCTCCATGTTTCTGACAAAAAACACATTTATTAACATATTCACAAGCATTCAATTCCATGGTTGGCCAATAGTATCCTATATGGTGAAATTTATTGGTAAGGACCATTCTACTAGTGTGTGCCGCACAAACCCCATCATGAATTTATTTGAAATCCAAGTTGGCCTATTCTAAATTTAAATAATGGAGCAGAGTCCCATCATAGACCCTATGATAAAAGGTATTGTTGGGGAGGGTATAATGGGATGCACATTAGAGTAGGGATTTATGTTGAGTACATGATAGGTAGTTAGGTAGGGTATGGTCTTGGAGGTATGTATATATATTATGGTACCATGAGGAACTGGGAGCAACAATTTCACAAGCCATCTCAGACTCTAGATGATCATATGATGGGGTTATGAGTTGTTCTACTATTAATTGTTGTGTATCATGTGGCATGTCAAGGAGTGGCCCAACGGTAGCCATTGCACCTATCAACCTATTACTTATTCGAGGGATCTGCTTAAATTAGATATAAAAAAATTATTTTTTAACCTATCCACCATGACTGTGTATGGAATGAGCTTATCATATTTGGTTTGGTATTGATCATTGACCTGATTAATGATTAGTTGAGAATCACCAAAAACTAAAAATGTTTCATATTCCATTGGATAGCCAGTTGAAGTCTGACAACAAGGGATTTGTACTCTACAATATTATTGGTGCATGGAAAATCAATGAAAAATGATTTAAGAATGAAGTTCCACTATGGAGTGAATAAAAATACCTGCCCTCAAGCCACGTGATGTAAAGGATCCATAAAAATATAATTTCCACTACTTATACCCTTTAAGAGATAAAATGGATTTGTCATGAAACCCGATGGTTAAAGGTTGCTTGTCTGAGAGTGGAGCTTCAATGATCTAGTCTGTGAGTACTTGTCCCTTGATTAATTTTTTATTGACATACTCAATATCAAATTCACTAAGGAGCATGACCCATTTAGCCATCTGACCTATGAGTGGTACTTTGGATAGCAGGTAATTAAGAGGATCAACCTTGGCAATGAGTAGAGTTTTGTTGTGAAGCACATAATGCTATAATTTATTTGAATAAAAAACTACTACCAAATATGTCTTTTTAGTGGGTGTGTAGTTATGATCATAGGCCACCAAGGTTCTACTTAAATAGTATACCACCTATTCTATTCCATTATCATCATGTTGAGCCAGGAGTGCCCCTAAGGCATGTTGAGTTGTGGAGATATAGATCAACAAGGGTTTTCCTGGGGTTGGTGGAACTAACATTGGTGGATTGGAGAGATATTGTTTTAAGTATTCAAATGCTTATTGACATGACATGTTATAGTGAAATGTTGTGTCATTTTAAGGATATGTGTGAAATGATGACACTTGTCAACTGACTATGAAATAAACCTTCTAATAGCATGGATTTTTATTTATAAGCTAAGTAACTACTTGAGATTAGATGGTGGGGGGATTTTTATGATGGTATGAACCTTGGTTGGGTCAAATTCAATGCCTCTATGAGATATGATAAATCCCAATAAATTACTTGATCTGACCTTGAATACATAATTCTTGGGATTAAACCTCATTTTTTATTCTCTAAGTTATTCAAAGATTTTGTATAGGACTGCTAGACATTTTACTCAAGTTTTTGATTCACCTAATATGGGATCCACATAATCTTCAATAATGCCATGCATCATATCGTGGAATATGACCATAATTACTCTATGATTTTTGGAACCTAGGTTCTTTAAGCCAAAAGTCATGACCTAATAACAAAACATTCCCCAAGGTGTAGTGAATGTTGTCTTATGTTGGTCCTTATGTGAGATACATATTATATTGTAACCATAAAATCCATCCATGAATGATAACATTTCATAACCCACTATAGAAATGGCTATCATGTCAATATTGGGTGATGGGAACTAATATTTGGGGAAAGATTTATTGATATCATGAAAGTTGTTGCAAATACAAATTTTGACAGGTTTCTTGCTGACTGACACAATATTGGAGATCCACTTAGGCTAATCAATTTGTCAAATGAACCCTACCTCCAAGAGTTTATGTAATTGTTTATTGAAAAGGATATTTATCTAGGGATGCATTTTCTAATGTTTCTATTTTATGGGCTTGGCATCAGGGTGCACGATGAGATGACAAACCACTAAGAATAGATTCAACCCAAACATATCAACATATGACCAAGCAAAGATGTCAATAAATTACTTTAAGAGGAATATCAAAAATTACCATTATTCTGGTGTGACTGTAGATCCATGCTTGATTATCTAGGGGTTATCCTCAGTTCCAATATTAATGTTAATAGTATTTTCAATGAGTAGTGTGGAATTGACTTGTAGCTATTTGGGTGTTAGAGGAAGGTGAATTTATTCATATGATTGGTCCTTTGTAGGCACCTCTTGATCTCCCATAAAATATTAATTAGAGTTAGATAAGACAATTGACTCCCATGCAAAATCTTCTAAAAATTCTCTAACAAATTTATTGCATAGTTATATTGACTTATGGGAATAATTGAGTTCCTCATTCAATGGCACATCAGAGAGATTTTCACCACTAAACATGTCTCAATTTTTAATTTTGTTTAAAATTTATGATAACACCTCAGAGGGGTTTTTTCCATGGGACACAAATTTTTCATATTTATGATTTTCGTGACTGAAGAACTCAACCTGCACCCCAAAGTAAGTAGCTGAGACTAGGTTGATTTCAAATCCTTTCTTATGGTCACTTGATGGAATGTTGTGCTAAATACCCATGAAATCCATTGTTGCTTCATCATTATGGAAATTATCCAATCATATATGATCTTGTTGATCCTATTCTATGAGGTTGGGGTATTTGAGGTTAAGGTGGATGGTAAGCATGACTATGTCATTGAAAAGATTGGTCTCTAAGAATTCATCATAGAGGTTATAGAAGGAATCCATATCAAAGTCTTAATTAGAAAAGGCCTCATTGGATATCATAGTACTATCACTAATTGTTGGTCCCCAAAAGCGTCACTCATTTTTGGAACAACATATGAGGTATCTTGGTCCTACAGGCCCAAAACTTCTCTCTTCCCTTCTCAAAATTTGTTCTGAGCTTTCAAATTCCTCTTTTTTCAAGCTTTCTAGAAATCTACGGACTCTGTAGGAAAGAAGCAAGCTCTCAAAAGAACAAGTTTCCAGCACTTAGTCATTTCCATGATTGGTTCAGCACCTCGGTTCAATCAAAGGATTTCAATCGGCAAATGACAAAGGACTTAGGCTTGAACCATTGAAATTTGAACCACTTTGGTTCAAAGGTTCAATGGGTTCAATGACCAAGTTGGTTCAATGCACTTGGTGCAAAAGAACAAAGGACTTATCCAAATAACTAAGAATGAACCATTGAACCAAAGTTGGCTTAATCAAAAGGTTCAAGGGGCTGCCCCAAAGTGAAAAAGGCAAGTGCCCTTGCGGAGGATGGGCAACATTGGTTCAAAAGTTCAAAGGCGGCCTCAGTCAAAGGAAAACCGGCACACATGTGGTTCAATGGATGGTTCAACCAAGGAGCGAAGAAGCGATTGAACCAAGGAGCGATAAAACAAAGAGACAGAATGAACCAATGAACCGATGAAATTTCAGTGGTTCAACGGGTTCAAAGTTCAACATGGTTCAAACAGTTAGCGACCATTGATGGCCCCTCAGATGTCAAATTTAAGGTAAGGGAATATCTGTTGAAATTCAAATAAAGCACGAAACTTGAAGGAAGAACCAAGCGACTGGCTGAAAAGATAGCCTGATAGCTCAAATCATAGTAGGAAGAGACAAAGCTGAAAAAGACAAAAGAAAAAAGAGGGAAAAGCCTAAAATGTCTGTGCAGGAGTTATTTCCAGTAGGTGAACTAGTGGATCAAGTAGACTTTTGAGCACATCAAACCAAGGATGTGGCCTATTTTATTCCATGAAGTAAAGATGAATGGATAGCTGTGCAGATGTCAGAGGGGACAGACCAGATGATCCAGACTCGGGAGAAGACATATGGGATGAAATGACATGCCATATTTAAGATAGCTGCCCTATTTTCAATGCAGTCCTTTAACAAACTTGAAAATGCATTCAAGGCATTGAATGCATAGCATGGGCTGTTCTATGGAAAACAAGTGCCCAAGTCTTTCTTGGAGCACTATATATTGTAATCTCTCATTTGTTACACATGAGACTTTTCATTTTTTACAATAGCGAAACTCTACCCATTTTGAAAGAAGAAGACTGAGACTTTGAGCTCATGTTGTAATTTCATTTCCATTATTATCTGAATGAGAAAGTAGGTTTTTCATAGACTTTGTGCTATTCTGACTTGTGTCATCTGAAGGTGTCCTTATTCATTTAATTTGGTGCACATAATTAGTGAAGGTAATAGGGAAGTGTCTTGGAACCAACTGTGGGAAGACTTTGTGCTTTCAAAATTGATTTCAATCTATGTTTTCCTTTTCTTTTTGTGTTGAGGATTTTGGGGTAACTTTGTGCCCCCATTATCCTTTGTGATATACTCTTTGAGCAGTTGAGGTGGAGACTTTGCGCTCTGTTTCATCCTACTGTTACTATGCCCTTTTGCTCACTGGTTATTTCACTATCTAAAAGAAACTCCTACTATTTTGTGTAAGGACACTTCTGAAAGAAGAGAAGTGCTTTCAGCATTTACACTAAGATGTTCTCCTTTGTCTATGTGCATCATCTTTGAAAGAAGAGAGATGGATGGTTGTTCTGCCCCCCATGTGTTATTTTCTACTTATTTATTTTGTATATAGCTCCACATATTTAATAGGGAACCTCCCCTTGATGAGAGGAGAGATTTGTCCCCTTATGATGTAGTAAACCTGCACATATGGATGACCAATCTCCCTATGCTGTGGTGATGGGAGCTATTTTGAACGCTAGTTAGCTAGTCGACAAAATATTCACCCAATAGTTTTTGGCGACTCTACTGGGGAAGAGCGTGTAGTTTGAAGTCTCAAACTTCAAACTGAAGTAGATTTTGCTATTTTCCATTTTTTGTTCTATAATTTGGCAACTCCACATTATACCAGAGGCTAAAAATCCCAAGGTGTTGTTGACCCTACTTTTGAGTTGGTGCAACAGAGCAATTTTGAGTTGTTTGCTCCACACCCTCACCTTATATGAACTAGGAGTCTTCCTCCTAGCCCTACCAGGCCACCAACACAAAGCAGAGCTTCTTTTTCTACTGTTGGCCAAGCTTTACCTATCTAATCTCCACCTGGATTAGTGATCCCACTTTTGCATAATCAAATCATGGCTCAAGGCCCCTGGGGTAATTCTTTTGGTCCCCTGAATTTGACTCTACCTCTGCATGAGCTTCCATATAGTTTAAGGAAGAGTTTACCCAATTTATTCAGTGATGGGAAGGTTCATTCTAATGAATGCATTGTGGCTTTCAGTATAGCCTATGGTGTCATAGGGGTGGAATTCAAAGACATAACAGTTAGGCTTTTTGTGGAGACCCTATAAGGTGCTGCTGCAGACTGGTTCTACCATATGCAAGCTAGATCAGTGATTGATTGGGACACTCTGAAAGACAAATTTTAAGCTAGGTTCAAGGCTACAAAGGATGCACATGCCTTGCTAGCCCAGCTCACTTAGATGAAGAAAGAGCCTCATGAGCCTATGAGGGATTTTATTGCTGAGACGGGCCAGACACATAGACTTGACTGCTGCTCAAAACTTGGCTATTGAGGTAGAATATGACTTTATCTTGGCAGGAAAGATAAGGAGAGACCCTAATAAAGGTAAATCCTCTTCATCTTCTGAGTATTCACCTGTAGTCACCACTGACCCAATGGTACAAAAGATAACAAATAAAATGCTAGCTCTCAAAAAGCAAATGGTGCAAGGAATGTCATCTGCTCATACATACAGAGATATGCCCAAGAGGATATTTTAGAATCAGGTGTACTAAGGCAATGCTACCAAAAATTAGGGACAACAAAATTGCCTTCCCCCTCCACAAAAGGACCTCGCCCTTGAAGTGCCTCCAAACAACTCGGTAGTCAGATATCTAGAAGCTGAAGCGGATTTCTCATTCTAGCCTGAGTTAAATCTCGAAGATGATGCTAATCTCTTCACTGAGGAAGAAGAAGAATTAGTTGGTGACTCCCATATTGGTTTTCTGAACTATCAGGATGAACCTAGGTATGAAGGCAATACAGCTAAAGGGTCATATGCTGTATTCACCTGGTCTAGGAATCAATCAGCTCAATAAGTTGATAAAGAGAAAGTAGAGGAGTGACCTCAACTAGCAGTTTCAATTGTTAAGCGGGGATCCACTCTTCCTTTCTAGCCAAAGGACTTGGTTATTTCAAAAAAGGTTAATACCCCAAATTCCCCTATGTCTTCTACATCAAATCCACAATCCAGTCCTCCTCCTTTAAAAAATCAAAAGGATGAACTCCCATCCTCTGCTCCTAGCTCATTCCAAACATTTGATATCATTGACCATATAAAGAAAATCAAAATTCTAATGTCTGAATTTGAATTTCTGCAGTCCCATTCTGAGTAATTAGATAGACTAGTTCAATGTGTTAAAAACTAGAACATCCCTGTTAAATAAGCAATTCCCAAAGTGACACATGATCCTACCAAGAATGCACCCACCAGGAACAACCTTGTCATTGCTCCCGTTGCTGCTTCTGGAAGAACTGAACCTTTTTATGTCTCGTTGTTGATAAATGGACATCAGCTAAATAATTGCATCATTGATTTTGGATATTTAGACAATGTCATGCATGCTAGAGTGGCTGAATCCCTTGACCTCACATTGACTAAAACGTTTGATAGATGCTTCTCCATGGAGAACAGGCAAGTACCTTTGTTGGGACAAATCAAAGATGCCCAATTTGCATGTTGTCTTTTTAGACAAAAGAATCAAGATGACTATTTTGGTAGCAGACATCCCAACATTATATGGCATCCTTCTCTGGCAGAATTTTTGTAGGGATGTTGGTGGTGAATTAAGCATGGATTTATCAGAGGTGAGAATTTCAGTCAAAGGTGTTATAAAGAGGCTACTCCCTGAGAAAGAAGTGAAATATATTGTTACCCAGATCTCAACACCTGAAGCTCAAATTTTTTTTGAGTCTTCAGGCATGGGTAACTACTTTCTATACACGAATAGAGTTCATGAGATATCTGATGAAGCTCCTGCAGATGACAACCCAAAAATGTAGTCAACTGGAACAACAGAGGAATTGGCTGAGCACAAGGCAAGTGTGAAAGTTTCTCCACCCCCAGATGAAGAAGAATCTGAAAGGAAATTAGGATCAAATGAGGTATGGATTCTTGAATTTGATGGCATTTGCTCTTCCACTAGTTTAGGAGCCAGGGTGGTGTTAATATCTCCTCAAGGAGATATTTTTCCCTCATCTTATAAATTGCAATTCAGCAACATGAATAACATAGTTGAATATGAGTCTCTACTGCTTGGATTGAGAGCTGCTCGAGACAAAGGCATCAAGCTCCTTCATGCTAAAGGAGATGTCAAACTAGTGGTTTGTTAGGTGAGAAACCTGTATCAAACCAAGAATGAAAGATTGCGTCATTACCTCAATCTAGTTTGGGACCAGCTTGAAGACTTTGATGCTTTTAGTATCTCTACAGTTCCCAGAGAATTCAATGACTAGGTGGATGCATTGGTTGTTTCAGCTACTCTCTTGGTCCCCCACCCAAATTTCAAAGGAGACAAGTACACGATTGAGTTGGTCTTTCGGCCAAGTGTACCTAACAATGCCAGTCATTGGTAGGTATTTAACAATGACAGCCAAATCATTGCCTTCTTGGAGCAAAAAGACAGCATTGAATGGCTACATTTTGAAGGTAACAAACCTCAAAAATATGAAACAACTCCTAAATCAAATGTAGACACAGGGGAGGAGTTCTTGCGACTAAAAGGGAATAAGATCTCTAAAGGCCTGGTTTCCCTTGAAAAGCTGTTTGATAAGCATGATAGATTCATCAGACAGCAGCCAATGGATTCAAGCTCATCTCAGGAGTTTGATCAATAAAATTTGGGAACTATGGAAGACCCTAAGATGGTGAACATTGGGAAATGTTGTACTCTTGCAGAGCATTCCCAAGTTCACCTCTTTTCTCAATGAATACATGGATGTCCTAGCATATTCATACGCTGACCTGAAATCACTCTAGCCTGATGAAATTCGACACATCTCTCTCAAGGCTAATTCAACACCTTACAGGCAAAAGACCAAGCATTATAATCCAAAAATCTCAGGTACTATTTTATTTAAGATATAAAAAATGCTAAATGCTAGGATAATCTTTCCAATCTATCATTCCACATGGATTGCCAATATAGTGCTTGTAAGAAAGAAAAATGATGAAATTCGCCTTTGTGTGGATTTTAGGAATTTGAATCAGGCATCCTTAAAGGATAATTATCCTTTGCCAATCATGGATCAAGTGCTACAAATAGTGACAGGGTCAGAGATGTTATCAATACTAGATGGCTTTTCAGGATATCATCAGGTCAAAATTGGTGAAGCAGACCATCATAAGACTGCTTTCACCACACCTTGGGGCACATTTGCGTATAAAAGGATGCCTTTTGGTTTGATAAATGCTGGTGCCACCTTCCAAAGAGTAATGGACCTTGCCTTCAAGGATGAGATGGATAAGTTCATCATAGTTTTTTTTGATGACTTGACTGTCTTCTTTAAGCATCGCCCAGATTATGTGAACCATTTGCACCAAGTGTTGGAATGCTACTGCCAGAATGGCATTTCCTTAAACCCCAAGAAGTCAGTTTTTAAAGTAACAGAGGGGAGACTTCTTAGACATGTTGTGTCTAAAGGAGGCATAAAAATTGACTCAGACAGAGTTAAGTCTATTCAAGAACTTTCCTTGCCCACAAGCAAGACTGTTGTTCACTATTTCTTCGAAAAGGTGAATTTTTTATGGAGATTCATCCCCAAATTTGCAGAGAAGACTAGGCACATTGTAAACATGATGAAAGGAAAGGCCACCTTCAGCTGGACTAAAGAAGGCAAGTCAATTTTTAAAGATATCAAGACTGCCATTGCCCATGCCCTAATTCTGTCTTGTCCAGACTATAGCAAAGAATTCACCATTTACAACTATGCTTCAGAATATACGCTTTTAGCAATTCAGGTTCAATAGAATGAAGAAGGCATGGAATCTCCCATTTCCTTCATGAGCTACCCTCTCAAAGATCATGAGCTGAAGTACTCAAATATGGAGAAGCACGCTTACGCAGTGGTGAAGGCCATGAAATATTTTTGTTTCTACATCCTTAATTCTTGAGTTACTGCCTTGGTCCTTGACACCACAGTGAAATCTATACTGACTTATCAAGAGTTTGAGATGAAAAGAGGCAATTCAGTTGCAAAGATCCAAGAGTTTGATCTGATCATCAAGCCAACAAAGCTGGTACAGGGAAAAGGGCTATGCTAACTAATTGCTAATAATGAGCCAAGAGGAACAAAGCATGAAGAACCAGAAGTGAATGAGGATGACACACCAACAGTCCTCTTTGTCTCCACCACGAATGATTGGTACTCAGGTATTGCTCATTTCTTCACTTATGGTGAATGTCCTGCAAACCTATCTTATTAAGAAAGGAGAACCCTCAAGCTGAAGGCTACTAATTTTGTCCTATGAGACAACGGCCTGTACAAGAGAAGCCTTAATGGAACATTCCTTCGCTGTGTGGACAAAGAGAAACAAAGCCGCCTTCTAAAGTCCTTCCACAATTCGGCCTATGGAGGACATTTTTCTACCCCTATGACTACCCATAAGATCTTACGAGCTAGGTATTATTGGTCGACTCTCTTTCAAGATGTATACAAGTGGGTCAGGGGATGTGAACTATGCCAGCAGTTAGTTGGAAGGCCCAAGCTAGCTGCTTTGCCTCTCGAACTAGTGGTCATTAAGGAGCCTTTCTAGTAATGGGGAATTGACTTTATTGGTGCTGTAAACTCACTGTCAAGTCTTGGACATGATTATGTCCTTACAACAACAGACTACTTCACTAAATGGGTGGAAGCGGTCCAACCAAACATGTTACTTCTGAAGTAGTATGCAATTTTTTCAAAGAGAACATCATGTCCAAGTTTGGGGTCCCAGTCAAATTTATCACTGAAAATGTGGCCTATTTCACTTCTTAGGAGATTACTCAATTCTGCTTTTGCTATGGAATTACACTCTCCCACTCCTCTGATTACTTTCCACAAGGGAATGGACAGGCCGAGTCAAGCAATAAAAATTTGGTGACTATCATCAAGAAGCTGGTGGATGACAACCAAAGAACTTGGCATAAGGCATTGGTTGATGCTCTATGGGCAGATAGAATTACACTAAAAAGAGCAATTGGTATGTCTCCCTTCCAACTTTTGTATGGTGTCAATGTTGAGATACCAATCACCTTGGAATTGCCATAATTGAAATTGGCTAAGGCAATTGAAGATCAAACTTATGAGAGCTCACTTGAGAAGAGGATCATGTGACTTGATAAGTTGAATGAGTAGAGAACTGCAGTGGTGGACTGAATTTCTACCCATCAAATCCTGGTGAAGAAGCTCTTCAACCAAAAAGCAAAGAATCATGATTTCTAGGTTGGAGATCAAGTCCTGATGTGGGATAAGAGAAGAGAACCAAAGGGGATGCACGAAAAGTTTGATTCCTTGTGGAGGGGCCCTTTTATTAATCATTAGCTCAATGGTAAAAATAGTTTCCTATTGAATTATCAAGATGGCACTCTCTTTTCTCTGCCTCACAATGGGCAACATCTGAAGCACTTCAACTCTTGAAGTATCAGATGAGTTCTCCCTGCACATATGTGTATTTGTATAGTCTTTTGTTTCTATTTTGTTCTTTTGTTTTCATTTTTTGGAGCCTTTCTTTTTGGGTAGCTGACTCCATAGCCCAATGGCATGCTTATAAGGCACTGGAGATTCTGGATTCTACTCCCTTTAATCAATTTTTGCAATAGAAGGAAATTCCCCAACTGGAGCCAGCTATTGGTCCCCAAAAGTGACACTCATTTTTGGAACAACATATGAGCTATCTTGGTCCTACAGGACCAAAACTTCTCTCTTTCCTTCTCAAAATTTATTTTAAGCTTTCAAATTCCTCTTTTTTCAAGCTTTCCAGAAATCTACGGACTCTGCAGGAAAGAAGCAAGCTCTCAAAAGAACAAGTTTCTAGCACTTAGTCATTTCTAGGATTGGTTTAGCGCCTCAGTTCAATCAAAGGATTTCAATCAGCAAATGACAAAGGACTTAGGCTTGAACCATTGAAATTTGAACCACTTTGGTTTAAAGGTTCAATGGTTTCAATAACCAAGTTGGTTCAACGCGCTTGGTTCAAAAGAACAAAAGACTTAGCCAAATAACAAAAAATGAACCGTTGAACCAAAGTTGGTTCAATCGAAAGGTTCAAGGGGCTGCCCCAAAGCGAAAAAGGCAAGTGCCCTTACGTAGGGCAGGCAGCATTGGTTCAAAAGTTTAAAGGCAGCCTCAGTCAAAGGAAAAGTGACACACAAGTGGTTCAACAGATGGTTCAACCAAGGAGCGAAGAAGCGATTAAACCAAGGAGCGATAAAAAAAAGAGACAGAATGAACCAATGAACCGATGAAATTTCGGTGGTTCAACAGGTTCAAGGTTCAACATGGTTCAAGCAGTTGGCGACCATTGATGGCCCCTCACACGTGAAATTTAAGGTAAGGGAATATCTACTGAAATTCAAATAAAGCATGAAATTTGAAGGAAGAACCAAGCGACTGGCTGAAAAGATAGCCTGATAGCTCAAATCATAGCAGGAAGAGATAAAGCTAGAAAAGACAAAAGCAGAAAGAGGGAAAAGCCTAATATGTTTGTATAGGAGTTATTTCCAGTAGGTGAAACAGTGGATCGAGTAGACTTCTAAGCGCATCAAACCAAGGACGTGACCTATTTTCTTATATGAAGTAAAGACAAATGGAAAGTTGCACAGACGTCAGAGGGGACAGACTAGATGATTCAGACTCAGGAGAAGACATATGGGATGAAATGACATGCCATAGTTAAGACAACTACCTTGTTTTCAATGTAGTCCTTTGACAAACTTGAAAATGCATTCAAGGCATTTAATGCATAACATGGGCTGTTCTATGGAAAACAAGCGCCCAAGTCTTTCTTGGAGCGCTATATATTGTAATCTCTCATTTGTTACACATGAGACTTTTCATTTTTTACAAGAGCAAAACTCTGACCATTTTGAAAGAAGAAGACTGAGACTTTAAGCTCAAGTTGTAATTTCATTTCCATTGTTATTTGAATGAGAAAGTAGGTTTTTCATAGACTTTGTGCTGTTCTAACTTGTGTCATCTTAAGGTGTCCTTATTCATTTAATTTAGTGCACAGAATTAGTGAAGGTAATAGGGAAGTGTCTTGGAACCAACTGTGGGAAGACTTTGTGCTTTCAAAATTTATTTCAATATGTGTTTTCTTTTTCTTTTTGTGTTGAGGATTTTGGGGCAACTTTGTGCCCCTATTATCCTTTATGATATACTCTTTGAGCAGTTGAGGTGGAGACTTTGCGCTCTGTTTGATCCTATTATTACTACGCCCTTTTGATCACTGGTTATTTCACTATCTGAAAGAAACTCCTACTATTTCCTTTAAGGACACTTCTGAAAGAAGAGAAGTACCTTTAGTATTTACACCAGGATGTTCTCCTTTGTCTGTGTGCATCATCTCTAAAAGAAGAGAGATGGATGGTTGTTCTGCCCCCCATGTGTTATTTTTTGCTTATTTATTTTGTATATAGCTTCGCATATTTAATAGGGAACCTCCCCTTGATGAGAGGAGAGATTTGTCCCCTTGTGATGCAGTAATACTGCACATCTAGACGACCAATCTCCCTATGCTGTGGTGATAGGAACTATTTTGAATGCCAGTTAGCTGGTTGACAAAATATTCACCCAACACTAATGATATTGTATGGGTCACCCCTAGGTGGTTTGTATCCAATACCTCAATATTTTTAGTTTACCAAAGAAGGAATGGGATCAAGGATGCCTTACTCGTGAACACCCAATCCTTTATCTTTATAGTCTATGACCTCATATATTTTTTTGGCAATAAGATATTATTTTATTTGATTACATGAGGCCAACCATCACCATATAACTAGGAGTTAGCTACACTCTGAACCTGTTCGTCATTGAGAAGACCATTTTTTGGAAATGAGAGGGTCAAATTATAAGAACTAGAAATCAGAAACAAGAAATAATAGGAGATACAAGAAACAACCAATCTATATTAAACTCTTCCAAAAGGAAATACAATGAATAAATCTCTCTCTCCTCACACCTCGCAGATGTACAGTAATTCTCCCTCAAGATTTCTCTCTCTCTCAATCAATTATAATCAACTCAATTACTGAATTATACATGCTATGAGAATCTAACCCTACTATATAGAATACTACAACACTAGAGTTCATGAGCCATGCATTCGCCACCCTTAGATCAACCTCTTAAATCAAAAGTTCAATTTTGTTCTCCTAAAAATAATAATTCTAAAAATGCAAAGAAGTCAGTGTTGGTCTGAAGATGACTGATGTCGATCGACCCCTAACAAATATCGGTTGGTTCTAATTGATGCCAGTTACTATGTAAGCCTAGCAACCTTCACATTAGCTCATTAGTGAAGCTTTTAGCTCCACAACTCAACAATCTCCCACTTGGAGATAAATAGATGCACCTATACCTATACAACATCATCCTCTAAACATCTCTGGCTTGTTTTTCCCTATTCAAGTTCAATCTTGAAGACCAACAAAAGTTGAATGAAGATTCAACTTCTCCTTTGTTACAGGCTTTGTTAACATATCAGCAGGGTTCTTATCCATATGGATCTTTTCTAGCTTCAACTGTCCATCCTCCAATACCTGTCCAATGAAGTGGTACCTAAGCTGTATATGTTTGGTTCTTGAATGAAACGCTGAATTCTTTGCCAAATGAATTGCACTTTGACTATCACTATACAATCTTCAACTCTCTTGCTCCTTTCCCAAATCTTCCATGAATCAAGTCATCCAAATCATTTCCTTGCTAGCCTCTATGACTGCAATGTATTATGCCTCTATAGTAGACAAGGCAACAACCTTCTACAACTTTGAAATCCAACTAACCACCATTCCACCAACAGTGAACACATATCCTGTGGTGCTTCTCCTACCATCCAAGTCACCTGCCATATTTGAATTTACATACCCATGTAGAGAAGTGTTTGACCCTCCATAGCATAAATGCCTACTGCTAGTCCTTCTCAGATATCTGAGAATCCATTGAACTACTTTCTAGTGTTCATTTCCTAGATTGGCCATAAACTTGCTAACAACTCCCACTGCTTCGGCAATATTTGTTCTAGTACATACCATTGCATACATCAAGCTCCCAACTGCTGAAGCATATGGAACTCTACTCATGTACTCAACCTCATCATGTGATTTTAGACACTGTTCTTTGTTCAACTTGAAGTGTCCAGCCATAGGTGTGCTTGTCAGTTTTGCATCTTGCATATTGAACCTCTCCAACACTTTATTCACATAATCCTCTTGAGACAAAATCAAACTATGATTTTTCCTGTCTCTTAATACTCATGCCAAGGATTTTATTTGCTACTCCTAAATCCTTCATGGCAAATGTGTGAGCTAATTTTACCTTAAGCTTAGTAATTTCTTGCATGTGTGAACTTGCAACAAGCATATCATCTACATACAGTAACAGGATAATATACCTACCATTATCTAATTTCTTAAAATAAATACAATGGTTAGAATGACATTTATTAAAGCCATGCTCTATCATAAACTTGTCAAACCTCAAATACCATTGTCTTGGAGCTTGCTTAAGAACATATAAGCTTTTCTTCAACCTGCACACAAGTTTCTCCTTGCCTTTGACCTCAAAACCTTCCAGATGATCCATATATATCTCTTCATCCAAAACTCCATGAAGAAATGATGTCTTAACATCAAGCTGCTCAAGATGCAAATCTTCAATAGCAACTAAAGACAATACAGTCTGAATAGAAGTCATCTTTACTACAAGAGAAAAAATTTCACCAAAAATCAATACCTAGTTTCTGTGCAAATCCCTTTACTACCAACCTGGCCTTATGTCTCATTTGTCCATTCTCTCCTTCCTTTAACCTGTATACCCATTTATTTTTTAGTGCTTTCTTTCTAGTTGGCAACTCAACCAAATCCCACGTATGGTTCTCTTCCAAGGAATCAATTTTCTCATTCATGCCATGCTCCCACTGTTTCCTGGATTCTACCTGCATTACCTCATCAAAACTTTCTGGTTCTCCACCATCAGTAAGCAACAAGTAGTATAAAGAAAGGAAATAATGAATTAGAGGTTTACTTACCCTTTCAGACCTCCTTATGGGTGTTTGAGACTCATTTATAGCATGTTATTTGCCCAAATTTTCTTCTGACAGTGACCGATCTCGATCATCTCTGATCAATGCCAGTCTGCACTCGACTAATGTCGATTCCTCCTGATTGACGTTGATTTCCACATGATTGATGTCAGTCTTTGTGTTTTTTTGTGAGTGATGATTTTTACCTGTGAGCTCATTTTGGATCATAACCTCTTCCAAATCAAGATTGCCCTACTCAGAATTATTCAGCCTCTTGAGTTGATCACTGTACATCACCTTCTCATTAAAAACTACATCATGGCTTCTAATAATTTTTTTAGTTTCTAAATTCCACAACTAGAATCTGAAATCTCCAAAACCATAACCAATGAAAGTGCACCGCATAGATTTAGCATCTAGCTTCTTTCTATTTTCTTTATCAAAGTGCACAAAAGCTTCAGAACCAAAAACTCTGAGAAATGAAAGATCTACATTTTTACCTATCTAAGCCTCTTTTATAATTCCACCATCTAGTGCAGTAGAAGGTCCTCTATTAATTAGGTAAACCACAGTATTTATAGCTTCTACCCAAAACTATAAGGGTAAACTAGCATGCAAATTCATACTCCGTGCACGCTCCATTATTGTTCTATTCATCCTTTCAGTAACTCTATTTTGCTGAGGTGTCCTTGGAACCATCCTTTCCCTACATATTCTACTCATAGAATAGTAACTATTAAATTTATTGATGTAGTACTCACCACCATTGTCAGATCTAAGGCACTTCAATCTCAAACCTGTTTCATTCTCAACCAAAGCTTTCTATTTCTTAAATGTGTCGAAAACATCAGATTTCCTCTTTATGCAATAAACCCATACCTTTTTTGTAGCATCATCAATGAAAGAAACATAATACTGTGATCCTCCAATAGAAGCTACCTGAGCTGGTCCCCACACGTCTGTGTGAACAAGCTCCAACTTGTGCTTCTTCTTTGTTGACCTAGTTTTGAAAAACTTCACTTTCTTCTATTTTCCAAAAATATAATGCTCACAAAATCTAGATCTATGCTTTTCAAATTTGAAAGCTTACCTTTTGACTTAAGAACATTCATTCCCTTCTCACTCATGTGACCAAGCCTACAGTGCCACAACTTTGCATCTACATCTGAAGTAGATAAAACCGAAGGAGAATAATCAGTAATATAAGTAGATAGATAAAGTGTACCTACTCTCTTACCTTTTGCTAATACAAGTGCACCCTTGAAAACTTTCCAAGATTCAGATGTGAGAGTTACTGTGCAACCCTCATCACCCTAATTTCCTATAGAAATCAGATTCCTCTTCAGGATGGGTACATGCATGACATCCTTCAACACCCATGTGTTGTCATTCTGCAATTTCAGCTGCACTTTTCATTTGCCAACAATTTTACAAGGCTCATCATCCCCTAAATAAACTTTTCTAAAATCTCCATGGATATAATCATTGAAAAATTCTCTATTTGGGGTTGCATGGAAAGAGGCACCAGAATCTAAAGCCCATGATTCTACTTTATTATCTAAAGAAAATATAAGAGCATCCTGTGTAATAATACCTACAACTTTTGTTTCTTTATTACCTTCATGCTGATTTTCTTTGTTATCCTTCAACCAACAATCTTTCTTTGCATGCCCTTTCTTTCCACAATTCCAACAGGTTATTCTTCCATTTTTGGATATGGATCTACTTCCCATCTTTGACCTTGATTTCCCTTGCTTGCCCTTCTCTCTTTGCCTTCCCCTGCTTTCAACACTTAAAGCATTACCTAATGTTTCCCTTGTGCTTTTCCTATGAATTTATTCATTCAAGATTACACTAACAACATCATCAACTTTCAAGATATTTGAAGCAAATGCAGTATTACTAACTGCCATTACCAAACTATGTCAACTTTCAGGTAAAGAGCATAAGATTAAGAGAGCCTTAATTTCATCATCAAAAACTATTTTGACTGAATTTAACTAATTTACTATTGCATGAAAATCATTAAGATGACTAGATACAGATCCACCTTCTTGCATTTGCAAATTGAAATAATTGTTTCATAAGATATACCTTATTCGAAGCTGAGGGTTTTTCATATAAATTTGCCAAAGTATCCATTAACTCTACTGTTGTCTTTGCCTGTGATAAGTTGGAAAACATAGAAGCTGCCAGGCTCAACCTTATAGATCTATGAGCTTTTCTATCAAGAATATTCCATTCTTCATCTTCCATATCTGTGAGCTTCCTTGAAACCCCACCCAATAGTAAATACAAATCTTTCTGATACAAATAATCTTCAATCTGCATCCTCTATAATTGATAATTCTTGCCATTGAATTTATTCATTCTTAGTTTACTTTCTTCTACCATTGCTTTGCTCCCACTCAATCAAAAACCCCTGTGAGTGAATTCTGTAATCAACAAACACTAACACGCTCTAATATCAGTTGTTAAGATCTTAGAGTACAATTGATTACTTTTGTATAAGCAACTAAACACGGAATTGAAACCATAAGTAATAAGTAATTAGAAATCAAAAAACAACAAATAATATGAAATACAAGAAACAACCAATCTATATTAAACTCTTCTAGAAGGAAATACAATGAAGAAATCTCTCTCTCCACACACCTCGCAGATGTACAGTAATTCTCCCTCAAGAGTTCTTTCTCTCTCTCTCAATCAATTACAATCAACTCAATTACTGAATTGTACATGCTATGAGGATCTAACCCTACTATATAGTATACTACAAAACTAGGGTTCATGAGCCATGCATTCGCCACCCTTAGATCCACCTCTTAAATCAAAGGCTCAAACCTGTTCTCCTAAAAATAGCAATTCTGGAAACGCATAGAAGTCGGTGTCAGTCTGAAGATGACTGATGCCGACTGACCCCTAATCGATGTCAATTGGTTCTGACCGATGCTGGTTACTGTGTAAGCCCAACAACCTCCACATTAGCTCATTAGTGAAGCTTTTAGCTCCACAACTCAACAATTCATGTAAGAGGCATAATCAGTGATAGGAAATGATTGATTTTTTGGTACCACCCTTCTGATACTTACCATATTCGAAGGGTTAGGGATCAATAATAATAAAAAACTCTATATAATATTATGGGAACTTGACACATTGATGAAATATGGACAGAATAGCCTGCAAGGCATGGATCCTTGGATGATTGAGTAGGATATTGTACGGTAGATCAAGGTTGATGACATGAAGTAGTGTTTGGTGTGTTACATTCCCAACCATGATGGGAAAGTGTATTATGCCAACTCTTGTTCTATATTTTCATAGCTTTGATCATGATGATATTGGATTATATTGCTTATTTAGAGTATTTGAGGTACTTGGCCAACACTTATGCATATATATTTAGTCATGATTGATTGTCTATGAGTACCCTCTTGAATCTAATCTTGGTAACAAATGATTAAATATGGTGAGGTGGGGGGGGGACATTATGGAATGGTCCCTATAAGAGGGAGGTCATTATGGTTAAATGTGAGTTGATGGCCAAGAGACAAATGTCCCACAAGTGATTGAAACTATGAAGGATGACTATCCGTATGAATATTCAATTCCTAAAGAAATTTGTAAAAAACCTATTTATGAAAAACATATGTCTTATTTAGATCTAATATAGATATATATGTGAGAGTCCTCTCAAGTTATTCGAGGAGGTCATATCATCCTCTCAAAGTGGATGGGTGGAAAGTTTTTGAATGGATAAACCTTATATGGTGAATTTGGAGCATCGATTAGTGATAACACAATTTTGGGCTTTGATTTTTATAGTGGTGATGTGGTGATGAATGATTTGTGTAATAATGATGTCATATTTATATTGGGCTTTGTGGTGATTGACATAGTTAGCATGAGAGTTTTGATTTTGGTTTTGACCAAAATTCTTATGTTGATTTTATGATTGATTTTGCTCATCTTTAGGGAATTGATCTTTGAATATTCCCAATTGCTTATTTTAGATGAAGAATCCTCATTATGTAATTTAATCTCACCACGGTCTAGCAAGTCCTAAATATAGTGTTTGAGATTCATACATCTATTTGTAGAAAGGACTTTGATCTTGTGGAAATCATAGTATTAATCCTCTTTGTGCCACTTTGGATTAGGTTTGCTTTCAATAAAGCTATTTATTTGTGGGTATACGATCATATTTGATGCAACCCTTTTTTTGAAAATTACCTCCAATGGTTCCCCAAGAGGAGGGAAGGTCCTTTGGTGTTATTACTATTTAGGTTGAGCCCATTTAAGGGTGACTAGTGGAGTCTTTTGAATGTGCTTGGATTTAGTCATTTTGTCCCATACTAGGTTCTTATTCTTGCTAAAAAATTGAGTTTTTTTAGTTTGTTCTTGATTTTGATTAGGGGAGTCTTTAAAGAATAATTTAACCAAACCCTTTGCAACAAGAGCCTTCTTGATTTGTACACCCTTTTCTATGATTATTTTTAATGTGGTGGCACAATGTATTTACAAATGAAAGACCATTTCTTGATTTAAGTTTGCCACAAATATAATGACTAACTATTTCTCAGGAATAGTATTTGGGAATCGATTGGCCAAACTCATCCATATTTGTATGAAAGATGATAAAATTTCTCCATATTTCCATTTTGTGTTGCAAAGGTTCATCATGGTTTTCTCATGTTCCACATTGTAATAAAAGTGTCTCACAAATCATTCTGACAAATAATAAAATGTGGTGATTGATCCCTTTGGTAGGTGTAAGAACCATTCAAGGGCTTGGTTTCCCAAGCTTCTATGGAATAGTTGGAGTAGATGATTTTATCTATAATAAAATTCTTGGCATGACATAAGGAACTATTTGACATGGCCCCATGGGTCATCCTTTCCTTTATATCTATCAAAATTTGGTGGCTCGAAGTGAGCTAAAAAGGTAAAATTTAGCATATTTTTGTCAAAAGGATAGGAACAAAGATATTCAAACTTGTACTTATTGCTCTAAGTCCCTACTTGCAAGCCTTGAAGAGCATCTTTCATGGCTTGTCATTATTTTGTAGATGGAGTACCATGAGATGATGTGGATGATAATTGGTTTCTATTAGATTGTGGTTGGTTATTGCGTGGAGGATAATTTGATTGCAGATTCTTATTCAATTTTTACTTATGAGAATTTTCATTGGATTACAAGTTTTGATTGTTTGACTATGGTGTATTAAGAGTGAAGAACAGATTAGCAAGTGATTGATTGATTTTATGGATTTGGCCAACTATGACATGGTTTTCGTCTTGATTGGTTTGTTCTAATTGAGTCAATTTCCCTTTGCTAGTGGATTTAGGATTCTGATGATTGGATTCAACATGTGTTTGGTCTTGATCTACTTGATGGCTAGAAGTGGCTTTATATTGATCAAAGATGTTTTAATTTTGGTTGAGAATGAGAAATGTTAGGTCTTTTGACTTTAAACAAGGAATAAAATGAGCTCCTATATCTAGAAGGCACAAAATAAGGTCATATTTGTTTTTAAAGAGGTGTTGCTCAAGATGGGATCTTTTTTGATCGAATCTGAACTAGTTATTATCAATTTAGATCTCATATTCACTTTGGTTAGCTTCGTTATTGATATTATGATATCTTTCATCATCATTAAAGGTGAAAGGATTGTTACCAAATTTTATCTCAATGTTTGGATTGATCCTAGATTGCTTCCTTGTAACAGGCACCATGGATGTGGATTAGATTAGATTTGTTAATTGGATTTAACTGATATTACTTGACTAGTCAAAACGATTAATTAGATGGGTTCATTTAATTTGGATGTTGGATATTGGATTGGTTTAACAATCAACTATGGATTTTGACTTGAAAATTTGGATTTGTTTTGACTTGGATATTGGACATTGGAGGCTGGATATTAGATTTGACTTGAAAAATTGGATTGATTTGATTTAGAATTGGATATTTGATTTAAATTAAAAAGTCAGGTTGATTTGACTAGGACAAATGGATTAGTTGATTATAGTTGATTAGATGTTTGGTTTTGATTGAATAAAATGGATTGGACATTTGTTGTTATGATGAATTGATTATGTTAGCTCAAAAGTTTGATTTGAATTAATGTTCAATTTTTTGACTTGTTTGATTGGTTTGATTTTGTATAAGGTATAATATTGGTGTAAAAAACAAGGGAGCAATTAAAGCATACATTACAAACCTATATTATTCAAGTGGGTGTGCAACCAACCAGTGGCCCACTGAAAATACCTAGAGTTTGATGGGTATGTGGTGGGTCATCTTGGTGAATGTTATTTTCCCTACACCACTATTTGACATATAGTTGAGAGGTCTTAAACTTGGATAAAAATGTTGATCTAGTTGTGTCCTCTATGTACCTTTTGGTATGTTGAGGCACAAATTTGTATTAGGGCATTGTCTATGGCTTGGGTATTAGAGGATGAAACCCACTCACTTTATAGTGCCATTAAAACATGTGACCACTTAGCCAAAAACAACAAATCCTCCTTAATTTATATACCTTATGTTGGGTGAATATTTTATCATCAATGAATTGACGACAAAATGGGTATATCAACCACAACACAAGGAGATTCATATGGCAAAAAGTGTAGGTTTACCACAATATAATGAGATACATCTCTCCTCTCATCAAGGGGAGGTTCCGTATAAAGTAATATATATTAATATAAACTAAAAATAGACTTAGGAGTGAAATCACACCATCAATCTCTCTTTTTTCAAAGATGATGTTCACAAAGTAAAGGCAAATTCTTGTGTAATAACTAAAAACAATCCTCTTCTATCAGAAATGATATCCAGTAAACAGTAGGAAAACTTTTCGGGTAGTAATGGGATCCATAAGAAACCCACAAAAGCACAAAGTCTTTAATTGCTTCTCTTGCCGATTTAGGACTAATAAAACTATATAATCAAGTAAAGCTTAAAGTCTCCACTGAAAACCACAACAGAGTATAAGATCACAAAGGATAATAGTACAAAGCCTTTCTAATATCCTTTTTCACCAAAACACAAGTAACACAAACTAAAGGTAATTATAGCCGCACAAAGTCTTTATAATTAACTTTAGAACATCTTTAGATAATTTCCACACACTTTGCTTGTTTAATAAAATAGATGAGATATTATTTAGAAAAAGACATAAGAACAATTTTTTAAATAACACAAGTTATTCCAACACAAAGTCTGAAAAATAACCTGCTTTCTCATTCATTTAAGAAAATATGATTTACAATCTGAGCTCAAAGTCTCAAGAAGCATCTCAATTTGGGCAGAGTTTTTTGCTTTCAATTATAAAAAGATATATTTACAAAAGAGGCTCTCCTTATTTATAGGGAGAGACCTTGAAGATTGAAAAAGATCTAAATATCCTTTTCTAGTCAAAGATGGAAGTCTTTGTTGACTTTAGACTTTCCATATTTTTACATGTAATTACACACGACAAAAGTACATGTGCAAATGTCCAAAGTAGTTATAAAAGTGCATTTAGAAAAAAGGAAATTAAATCAATGAAAAGTTGATTCACTTTATAGCTCCATCTTTTTTCATATGAGCATCGTACATGGTGATAGCCACTTGTATCCCGATACTGTTTGGAGCAACATTATTCTTGAAGATCACCTTAGCCCTGACTGTGGCGTCTCTCACTGCTATGACTGATTTCACATGACTAGTTAACCTGGTTTTTAGATTATCTAGAGTTAACTGATTATCTAGGACATTGTCCACAGAGGCCACTGAAATTGTTTTCTCCTCGAATTCTTTTCAAAACATACCTTCAAATTCTTGAATCATTTCTTCTGCTAAAATGAACTGGTTGTCTTGTGTGGTAAGTTTGCAAGGCAGATCCTCCAACTTATGCAATAGACTGATATCACTTTGTTCATTAAGGTCTCTAGAAGATTCGAGGTCGCTGATTAATTCCTTAAGCACCCAATTCCTATCTATCAATACTTATTTAGTTTCAATATACGAGTCTATATTAACAATGACGCCAATTGATACTAGAGTGCTTATTTTTAGCTTCTTCATATCTTTTCATTTGCCAAGATATTTATCTGTGCTTTCAATATCCTGAGAAATGATATTGATAAGATCATCTAGTTTTGCTCTTATTTTTTTCATCTTATCTATTTTTTCAGACAACTCTATAAGCAAGGAAATCCCTTGTGTATGCATCTTGCCCAAGTAATCTTCAATCACTTTTCCCTTGAGATATGTCTTTTTTGCCTTCTGAATCACGGGGTCATCGACGGAGATAGCCTCTGGAGTTATAGTTTCTAGAGTGAAAGTAATCCTCCTTATCATCACAGTCAATTGTTCCACCATTGATTTATAATGGTCCATTTCTCTTTCCTTGTCAAATTTTTGAACCATAATGTCCATCACTGATTGCAAGTCACTCTTAGCACTTTTGTGAGTTACCTTCCCCAATTCAATTCGGGAGACAACGTAGTCACTTATATCAAAATTTTTAAGATTTGCATCTTGTGGAGGTCTGGAAACTTCCAAAAATTTGTGCCCCTTATATTCAATCATCTTTGAAATATTTTTTGGCTTTTTGGGAGTCTTGACTTTGGATGACACCATTTTAGTGAAATCGAAGTCATCTGGGGAGATGGCTTATTTTTTCTTTTTGGGCGTGTAAGCTGACAACCAAGGTGGAAGAGGAAAAGCACTTACATTAGCATTAATTATTATAGTTGGTATCACTGGAGTAGTACCTACACTGGTGGTGGAAATAATGGGTGTAGTATTATTTAAAACTACACCTGCCGTTGAATGGTTGAGGGCAGAACTATCTCTTGTATCAAAAGACGGAGATGACAAACTGGGGATTGATCCTAAGGAATGAAGAACATCTCTGGAAGCACCTTGAGGGTCGCCAAAAATAATTTTGGAAGGAGAGGTAGCTCCAAAAGAGGGAATACTGATTAGAGAGATATGTGAAGGAGTTACATCAAGTGAGTTAGGCAGGGAAGAAGAAATTCCTGCATCTGGCTGTACACTTGCTTGTGGAGACATAGTTTCTTTTTCCTATTGACCTGCAGGCCTATCATCAGTTTCTATCTATTTTGCTACTAATTTTTTGATGCTCTGCTTCTCAAATTCCATGTCTGTTATTCCTGGTTCCTTCTCTACAACTTGTGACTTCTTTGTGACGAAGATGATCCTAGGCTTATGTGGCCTATCAGAAGCAGGGACATCATTTTTATTTTTTGTCTTATTTTTTGCCCTTCTCCTTATTTCTTCATGAAATTTGACTTCTGACCCTGTAATGAACTCTTTCAAAGTTATTCCCTTATTTGCTAACTAATCATTGGCATTTGTCAATATTGGTTCGAATCTCATTCTCAAAGAAGTCAACTCCTTCTGAGACCATTGGATCGGGGGAAGAGGGGCATTAGCGACTTGTTCAACATGGTATCTATTATTTATCAAATCTCTATCATCTACTAGATTTGTAGGGATATCAATGAGCCCTAGATACTCTATTTGCTCAAAGGACAATCTACTATAGTCCATCTTTCTGATGTCTTTAGCTGTCTTCAAATTGACCCAAATATCTTCGATCATCGACTCATAAAATTGGGTCTTGCTTCAGATTATATCTTTCACGCATCTATAGTCAAAATTTGGCCTCCATTTGAAATGATTCATGGTTATGAGTTGCATTTCAGTCTCCATTGCTCTAACTTTTCCAGCGGTCAATACTGAGAACCTGCCAATTTCAATCGAGAACCTGAAACCAGGGTTCTTAAATTCCATCTGCTTATTGTGCACGATAATAATTTGCCTACACAGCTCCATCAAGACTAATTTATCTAAGGAGAATCTTGGAAGCATATAGGGATAACCTTGGAAAAATCCAACCTATAGATAACAAAAAGAAGGGAACTGCAAAAACATACACCCTAAGGCATTCACAACTGTCCAAGTTTCGTTTGACACTCTTTTCTATTCTAATTGGGGATCAAAAAGACACAAAAATATGATGAAGAAAGTATCATTTACCCTTCTAAAATGATGGATGGAATCCTTCATGTCAACTGAGGATAATATTGATACACCGGGGTTGTTTTCCTATCTCCTTCTGATGTTAAACCTAGGAAGGTTCTCATTGACGTTGCTATATAGACCAAGTATGATGTCATATAGAATTTGGAAGTAGCAGAGACCTTCATCAATTTCTCGTGTAGAGTGCTGCTGATTTATTTTCCCCAAAAAATGATTTGGTTGCCCTAGAGAATTATCTTAATGAAGGGGTACATCCATTCATGAAACTAAGAGGAAGAAGGTAAACCTCTTACCCTACTAAGGAGCGTGATCAGGTCACCAACTTCTTCAATGAAATCACTCCGTGAAAAGCTCCGTGGCCATCTTGACAAGTTTGCCCTTGGAATCTTGAGCCATCTATTATTGATCACTTTCTTCTCTCTTTAGGGATCTTTGTCATATTCCCTTTGAGCTTCAACGAAGGCAAGCTTCAATACTTCAGTAGCAGGAGGAGACATGAATACTTTGTCAATGAACTCAAGGTCTAGTCTGATCACCACATTACCACCCTCATCTAACACAACCCTGGTATCCTTATTGTAGATCTGAGTGCACTAGAGAATGAACTCTGTGTTGTGGGCCATTATAAGAAAAGAAGATACCAGATAGATATTACTCTCGATTATCTTCATCATTTCTTGGCTGGGGTTGCTTAATTTGGTTCTTTTTATGAACTTAGCCATATCCACATGCCCGATCTCTATATCCCTAATGTGATCGACATTAGAAGTAACTGAGGCGATTGGAAAAATACCTTGATACTTGTACTTTATCATCTTTGATTTCTTTGAAGAAACCTTAGTCATTTGGATGAGCCTTTGTCAAAAGTATGCTGATGAAGAAGGATCCTAGAGAGAAACTATAACAAGAATCATGATCACGCAATTAGGAGAAATATTGGTAATCTAAAAAATTGCACGTTGATGATCACGACCATGAGAATGCACTTGAAAGGGCTAAGGTGTGAGCAGGTCAGAATGTTTAAAGGGAAGTGGGCTCAAAAAAATGAGAAAATTGGAATTTCCCAGAGTTAGGAAAATTGGAAGAAAAGCATGTAGGGGTGGCAAAAATTGCTGCCCTTGCATATGGAGGGAAACATTGTGTAAGGGCAGTAATTTTTGTTGCCCATGCACGAAAGGGGGAACTTTGTGTGAGGGTGGCAATTTTTGAGTAAACTTTATGAGGAACTGTGTGATGGTGGTAATTTTTTCCGCGTTTATATAAAGGGGGAATGGGTGGTGTAATGGTGACAAAAATTGCTGCCATTACATGGGATGAGGTAAATTATGTAAGGGCGGCAATTTTTTTTGCCATAAAACCATTAGAAATGGCTAATGGATTTTAGGGGGGGAGTTTTTAGGTTTCTTCCTAGGTCGCCTCCTTGAGGAGAAAAGGGAGGAGGAGAAAATAAAATAAGATAAAAACCTAATCAAGAAGAGGAAGAAGAAACTAAACTTGAAGAAAAGAGAAAAGTGAAAAACAAAAAGACAACCTAGAAATCGAAGAGAAGAATGCAAAACCATACCTGGTAAATCGTAATCCCATGCTTGAATCCAAAAAAATCGTGATCCCACTCATTTGCACGATCGACTGGATGCAGGGAGGAGGAAAAGACAACTTGAAATGAATCAAATGAGGTGAAAATAGGTTTAAAAGGTTGAAAATCAACTCCAACCACTCAACGCGTGTGACCATAAATGTCACGCATGAAAACTGAGATCATGTAGGGGTGGAAAAAATCACCGCCTCTGCATGTAAGGTTGAAGAAGGATGCAAGGTCGATGAAAATCACCACCTTTGCATGGAATGGATAAAAAAATGCAAGGGCGGCAATTTTCGCCGATCTTGCATGAAAAGATGCAAGGGTGGTGAAAATTGTTGCCTTTGCATGCAGACTGAAAAATCATATGCAATGGCGGCAAAAAATGCCACCCTTGCATGTAAACTAAAAAACACACTAACTCCTTAAAATTTATAAAAAATTTGACATTCTGATTACATCAAAATTGTAATGATTTTCACATTTTTTGTGAAATTGTAATGAGTGAAGGTCGCGAACTTTTCAAGGATGTCAGTTGACCAAACTCGAGATCAAGAAAAACTTGTCTCGAAAGATGAACTTAGAGTAAAAAATATGAAACAGACAAGTTTCGTAGGGGTTATTCAAAAAATGAGCATAGCTAATTTTGAGAACACCAGTTGGCTCTTATTGGAGAACTTCCATTGATCGAATTTTGAAATGATCAAAGGGAGTAGAAACTAGTTTCTAAGTGTCTTCATCCATGCCATTGGGCCACGAATTCAAGCTAGAAAAAAAAAGACATGAAAAAATAAACAAAAATAAATAATGCAAGACTATACAAATGAACTCATACAATACTTTAAGGATTGAAGTGCTTTAAATGTTGCCCATTGTGAGGCAGTGAAAATGGCATTCCATCTTGATATTCTAGTAAGAAGCTATTTTAACCACATACGTGATGAATGATAAATAGACCTCTCCATAAAGAATCTAATTTACCATGCATTCTTTTTTGTTCTCTCTTCTTGTCCCACAACAAGACTTGATCTCCAATCTGAAAATCATGAATCCTTTCTCTTTTGTCAAAGATTTTCTTTATTTGATTTTGATGTGAAGTAATCTAATCTACTACCATGGTTCGCTACGCATCTAGTTTGGTTAAGCACATGATCCTTTTATCAATAAAATTTTTGAAGGTTGAATCTTTAATCACCTTTGCCAACTTCAGTGCTAATAGTTCTAAGGTGATTGGTATCTCCGCATTCAAACCATACAGAATTTGGAATGGTCACATGCTTATTGCCCTCTTAAGAGTAATTCTATCTGCCCACAAAGCATCGAATAATGCTTTATTCTAAGTCCTCTAATTATTATCTACCAGTTTCCTGATAATAGTAACCAGATTCTTGTTGCTTGATTTTGCTTGACCATTTCCTTGCAGATAGTAGTCAGAGGAGTGGGAAAGAGTAATCCCATAATTGTAGTAAAACTCAGTAACATCACGAGAAGAGAAACAAGCAGCATTATCTGTTATAATCTTAGTTGGGACCCCAAATTGGGAGATGATATTTTCTTTTAAAAAATTACATACCACTTTCGAAGTAGCATGCTTAGTTGGAATGGCTACCACCCATTTGGTAAAATAGTCAGTCATGGTGAGAACATAGTCATGTCTAGCACTTGAGGACGGGTTCACTGCACCAATAAAATCAATACCCCATTGCTGAAAAGGTTCTTCAATCACCATAGGCTTGAGAGGTAACGTGGCCAATTTAAGTTTTTTGAGAAACTGTTGACATAAGTCACACCTACGTACCCATTTGTATACATCTTGGAACAATGTAGGCCAATAGTATCTTTCTCGTAGAATTTTGTGAGCCATCACTAGTGCAAAAAAATGTTCTCCACAAGCCAAATTATGAAAGGACTCTAAAAGTTTACTTTGTTGCACCTTATCGATGCAACAAAAAATACCCCATCAAGGCTTCTCTTGTAACAAGACATAATTAACATCCTTTAACTTAACATTCCTTTTTTCTTTGTAGGATAGATGGGTGGGACACTAACCATAGATAAGAAAATGAGTGATATTGGAATACCACTCATCAGTAGTAGCGACGAAGAGAACTGTAGGCATGTCTTCGACCTCTATTTCTTCATATTCTTTTTCTTTGGGTATATTATTAGAAATCAATTGGCAGAGCCCTTTTCCTCACACATGTTTGGTAGATTTGAAGTCAAGATCAAATTCTTGAATTTTTGCAATCTAATTGCCCCTTTTAGTACCAAACTCTTGTTGAGTTAGAATGGACTTCACTGTTATATCAAGCACCAGAACAAAAGTATGTGAATTCAAGATATAGAATCTGAAATGCTTTGCCGCCTTAACCATCGCAAAAACATGCTTCTCCATATTTGAATAATTTAATTTGTGAGCTTTGAGAGGACAACTCATAAATGATATGGGAGATTCTACAACTTCTTTATTTTGCTGAACCAAAATAGCCAAAAGTGTATGCTCAAAAGCATAGCTGTTATTATGAAGTCTTTGGTATAATCTGGACAAACCAAGATTGGTGCATGGGTGATCGCTTTCTTGATATCTTCAAATGCTGACTTTCCTTTTACAGCCGAATGGAAAGTGGCTTTACCCTTCATCATGTTAACAATGTGACGAGTCTTCTCTCCAAATTTCAGAATGAATCTCCGTAAAAAAATCACTTTTCTAAATAAAGAATGAACGACAGTCTTACTAGTAGGAAGAGTAATATTTTGGATAGATTTGACTCTTTTTGAGTCAATTTTTATGCCTTCTCAGGATACAGTGTGATCGAGAAGTTTACCTTTTGTAACCCCAAAAATTGACTTCATGGGATTAAGAGAAATACCATTTTGCCAACAGCATTCCAGCACTTATTGTAGATGATGCACATGATCAGGATGATATTTTGAAAAAATGGTCAAGTCCTCAAGATATACCACAATAAACTTCCCCATTTCATCTCTGAAGGAAAGATCCATTGCTCTTTATAAAGTAGCGCCATCATTGATCAAATTGAAAAATATTATGTGATATGCAAAAGTGCCCCAAGATGTAGTGAAAGTAGTTTTATGTTGATCTGCTTCATTGACTTCTACTTGATTGTACCCACAAAAACCATCTAACATTGATAATATTTCTTAACTAGTCACTGTTTGCAACACTTGATCCATGATGGGTAGGGGGTAGTTATCTTTTAAAAAAGATTGATTTAGATTTTTGAAATCAATACAGATATGAATTTTTTGTTCTTTTTTCTCACATGAACCATGTTAGCAATCCAAGGGGAATGATGGATTGAAAAAATAATTCTTGCATTCAGCATTTTCTAAGTCTCAGAAAAGATAGTACCGGATATTTTAGGGTTGTATTGCCTTTGTTTTTACTTGTAAGGCAATGACCCGACTTTAAGAAGAATTTTATGCCAAATTTCTTCAAGCCTGAGAGATTTCAAATCATCGTAAGAATATGCCAAAACATCAATGTAATGGCGAAGAAGAGTAACAAATTTGAGCTTTTTATCATAAGTACAATAATTCCCAATGTTAACCATTTTGGGATTTCTTGTTGTACTCAAATTCACCTGATCAAATTCTTTGGAGGAACTTGAATCTATTTGTCGCTGCTTGACATACATGTCATGCTTATCAAACAACCGCTCAAGAGAAACCAAACCTTTTGGAATTTTATTCCCCTTGAGTTGAAGGAACTCTTCACTAGTTTTAGAATTTATTTCAAGAACTAATTCTCGTGGTGGAGATTTGCTTCCTTCAAAATAAAGTTCCTCAATGATGTCCATCTTTTCCAGAAAAATAAAGATTTGGTTGTCATCATTAAACACTTGCTAATGGTGGGAATTATCAGGTACACTTAGTCGAAAGACTAGCTCAATAGTGTACTTGTCTCCTTTGAAATCCTTATAAGGAACCATGAGGGTTGCAGAGACCGCTAATAAATCTGCATGATCATTGAATTCTCTTGGCACAACAGAAATATTAAAAGCATCAAAACTTTCAATACAATCCCATATTAGATTGTGATAATATCACAATCTTTCATTTTTTATTTGGTATAGGTTCTTTACATGACAAACCACCAGTTCAACATCTCCCCGAGCATGAAGAATCTCAATACTTTTAGCATTAACAACTTTCAATCTAAGCAGTAAAGACTCATACTCGATAGTGTTGTTAGTATTGTTGAACTAAAACTTATATGAATAAGGAAAAATTTCTCTTTGAGAGGAGATCAAAGTGATTTCGACTCTAGAACTGGTAGAAGAGCAACTGCCATCAAATTCTAAAATCTAAACATCATTAGAATTTGATCTTTTCAAAAATTTCTCTTCATTATTCAAGAAAGATCTTTTGTTATCTGAAATTTGCTCTAACAATTCTTCTAATTTTTTATCTGAATTTTTTGAATTGTCGATAAAAAAATGTTCATCTGATGAGTTGAAAACATCTTCAGTAGTCAAGAAATAATTACCCATTCCTGATGATTCAAATAAAATTTGAGCTTCAAAATTTGATGTTCGGGTGACTATATATTTCGACTCTTTCTCAAGAAGTAATTTTTTTATGATGCCCTAAACAGGTATCCTTGCTTCAGACAGGTCCATATTCAATTATCCACCTACATCCTTGTAGAAATTACGCTCGAGCAGGATGCCATAAGAGGCTGGAACATCGGCTATCAAGACTGTCATTTTGATCCTCTTCTCTGAAAAAACTACAAACATAAATTCAGCATCCTTGATTTGACGTAGGAGTGGTACTTGCATGTTCTCCATGAAAAAACATCTACCAAAAGTTTTAGTTAAGGTAAGACAAAGAGAATCTACTACCTTGGTGGGCATAACATTGTTAGAGGCCCCAGAGTCTATTATACAGTTGCTCAAATTATGATCGTTTATTAAAAGGGAAACATAGAAAGGTTCTATTTTTCTGAGGGCAACAGGAGGAGTAGCGATAAGATTATTCTGAGTGGATTTGTTCTTTGAGGAATCATGAGACACCTTTGAAAAATCTTGTCCTATAAGGACAGTTTTATTTTTTTATGTCTTCAGATAGCCTATCAAACTGTTCAAGATTAGCTCTCAAGTACTCAACTTCAGTCATTTGAATCTTAGTATTTTTGGCATGATCAATTATATCGAATAATTGAAATGAACTAGAAACTGAGGAAGGAAGTCCATCATCCTGATCATTATTGGTTGTGGCACTATACTAATAAATATAAGTAGAAGGTACATGATGGTTTGAGGTACTTACTTTTTTATTAGTCATTGGGTGCTTTGATTGGGAAGGTAGTGAAGTCCCCCATTTAGCGATCAAGACTACTGGCTGGGGTTCTCCTAACTTTCCTTTATCATCTTGTTGAGTTGACTAATTTTAAGGCTTGGTAAAAATAACTTATGATCCATCAAACACTTCTCCCTTACTTTTAGCTTCAGACAGGTCCATATTCAATTATCCACCTACATCCTTGTAGAAATTACGCTCGAGCAAGATGCCATAAGAGGCTGGAACATCGGCTACCAAGACTGTCATTTTGATCTTTTTCTCTGGAAAAACTGCAAACGTAAATTGAGCATCTTTGATTTGACGTAGGAGTGGTACTTGCTTGTTATCCATGAAAAAATATCTACCAAAAGTCTTAGTTAAGGTAAGACCAAGAGAATTTGCTACCTTGGTGGGCATAACATTGTTAGAGGCCCCAGAGTCTATTATACAGTTGCTCAAATTATGATCATTTATTAAAAGGAAAACATAGAAAGGTTCTATTTTTTTGAGGGCAGCAGGAGGAGTAGCGATAAGATTATTCTGAGTGGATTTGTTCTTTGAGGAATCATGAGACACCTTTGAAAAATCTTGTCCTATAAGGACAATTTTTTTTTTTATGTATTTGGATAGCCTATCAAACTGTTCAAAATTAGCTCTCAAGTACTCAACTTCAGTCATTTGACTCTTAGTATTTTTGGCATGATCAATTATATCGAATAATTGAAATGAACTAGAAAATGAGGAAGGAAGTCCATCATCCTGATCTTTATTGGTTGTGGCACTAGACTAAGAAATAGAAGTAGAAGGTATATGATGGTTTGAGGTACTTACTTTTTTATTAGTCATTGGGTCCTTTGATTGGGAAGGTAGTGAAGTCCCCCGTTTAGCGATCGAGACTACTGGCTGGGGTTCTTCTCTTAATTTTTCTTTATCATCTTGTTGAGTTGACTAATTTTAAGGCCTGGTAAAAATAACGTATGATCCATCAAACACTTCTCCCTTACTTCTAGCTTCGTCCTGATAATTTTAGAAACTAATGTTGGAGTCACTAGCTAATTCTTCTTCTCCTTCTGCAAAGGGATTAACATCATTTTCTTGGTCCAACTCATGTTGGAGTGAGAAATCATGTTCAGCTTCAAGATAACCAACTGCTGAGTTAGGTGGTGCTACTTTAATGGCAAGTTTTCCCTATGAGGGAGGCAGACAATTTGGTTGCCCTTGATTTCTGACAGCATTGCCTTGATATGACTGGTTCTGAAATGTCCTCCTTGGCATATCCTGAAAAGGAGGAGCAGACATACCTTAGGCCATTTGTCTTTTCAATGCTAGCAGTTCATTTGTCAACTTTTGCACCATAGGATCTGTGGTGGTCGTGGAAGAACTTTTAACAGATAAAAAAAAATTATTTTTATTAGAATCTTTTCTGATCTTACTTGCTAAGATAAGATCATCTTCAACCTCGATAGTGAAATTTTGGGCTATAAAAAGATCTATAAGACCAGCCTGCCTCAACAAAAAACTTACTTCAAGAAGTTGAGAGTTGATGAAAAAGCACTTGAGGTTCTCCGGTGTTGGCTGAGCAATTATAAGAATTTAGTTCCTCAGCTTATTAAATTTAGCAATAAAGTCTCACATAGGCTCATGAGGTTCCTTTTTCATTTGCGTAAGTTGAGCCAACAAGGCATGTGCATCTTTAGTGGGTTTGAACCTGGCCTCAAACTTGGTCTTGAGCGTATTCTAGTCAGTTATAGTTTGAGCTTGAAGGTCATAAAACTAGTCTGCGACAATGCCTTGCAAAGTTTATACAAACAGTCTCACCGCTATATCTTCATATTCCATACCTATCATACCACATGATATGTAGAAGGTAGCAATATGCTCATCAAGATGAACCTTCCTGTCACCATAGAATTTGGGAAAATTCTTTTTCAAACTACGAGGTAGTTTGTGTAAGGGTGGGGCTAGATTGAGAGGACCAAAAGAGTTTCCCTAAGGACCTTAGGCTGCCATGATATGACGATTGAAGGGAGGGATAACAAATCTTTGTGGGTAAGTATGGATAAAACTCTACTAGCACTAAGACTAGAAGCTTCATTTGGTATTGGAGATTTGACATTGTTAGGAGGAAAACTCCTGGTACACTGGAGGTGAGACGACGGAGGAGAAATCTCAAAATTATTTCATCGCACTAACTCCAATATAGGATCAAAAATACCTTGATCTCTCTAGCTATGCATGTATGGGGGATCTGCCAGAGTGAAAAAATGAAAACGGATTGGAAATGCTTTGATTTGAAGCTTGAGGCTTCAAAGTGCACGTTTGTGTTCCCCAACGGAGTAACCAAAAAGCTATTGGGTGAATATTTTGTCGTCAACTAACGGACGAAAAAATAGGTATATCAACCACATCATAGGGAGATTTATATGATAAAAAGTGCAGGTTTACAATAGCATAATGAGATAAATCTCTCCTCTCATCAAGGGGAGGTTCCCTATAAATTACTATATATTAATATAAACTGAAAATAGACTCAAGGGTGAAATCACAACATCCATCTCTCTTTTTTCAGAGATGATGTTTGCAAAGTAAAGGAAAATTCCTGTGTAATAACTCAAAATAATCCTCTTTTTTTAGAAATGATATCCTGTAAATAGTAGAAAAACTTTTTGGGTAGTAATGGGATCCACAAGAAACCCACGAAAGCATAAAGTCTTTTGTTGCTTCTCTTGTCGATTTAGGACTAATAAAATTGGAGAATGAAGTAAAGCTCAAAGTCTCCACCAAAAACCACAACAGAGTATAAGATCACAAAGGATAAAAGTAGTACAAAGCCTTTCTAATATCCTTTTTGACTAAAATACAAGTAACACAAACTAAAGGTAATTATAGCAGCACAAAGTCGTCATAATTAACTTCAGAACATCTTTAGATAATTTCCATACACTTTGCTTGTTTAATCAAATAGTTGAGATATTATTCAAAAAAGCACATAATAATAATTTCTTAAATAACACAAGTTATTCCAACGCAAAGTCTGAAAAGTAACCTACTTTCTCATTCATTCAAAAAAATATGATTTACAATATGAGCTCAAAGTCTCAGGAATCATCTCAATTTGGGCAATGTTTTTTGCTTTCAATTAAAAAAAGATATATTTACAAAAGAGTCTCTCCTTATTTATAGGGAGAGACCTTGAAGATTGAAAAAGACCTAAATATCTTTTTCTAGTCAAAGATGGAATTCTGTGTTGACTTTGGAATTTCCATATGTTTACATGTATTTACACATGACAAAAGTACATGTGAAAATACCCAAAGAGGTTACAAAAGTGCAATTAAAAAAATAATAATTCAACAAAAAGTTGATTCACTTTGTAGCTCCATCTTTCTTCGTATGAGCATTGTACATGGTGATAGCCGCTTGTATCCCGATACTGTTTGGAGCAAAAATGTTCTTGAAGATCACCTTAGCCCTGACTATGGCGTCTCTCACTGCTGTGACTGATTTCACATGACTAATTAACCTAGTTTTTAGATTATCCAGAGTTAATTGATTATCTAGGACATTGTCCACAGAGGCCACTAAAAATGTTTTCTCCTCGAATTCTTTTCAGAACATACTTTCAAATTCCTGAATCATTTCTTCTGCTGAAATGAATTGGTTGTCTTGTGTGGTAAGTTTGTAAGGCAACTCCTCCAACTTATGCAATAGATTGATATCACTTATTTCACTGAGGTCTCTAGAAGATTCAAGGTTGTTGATTAATTCCTTAAGCACCTGACTCCTAATCTCAATGCTTCTTTAGTTTCAATATACGAGTCTGTATTAGCAATGATGCCAATCGATACTAGAGTGCTTATTTTTAGCTTCTTCATATCTGTCCATTTGGCAAAATATTTATCTGTGCTTTCAATATCTTGAGAAATGATATTGATAAGATCATCTAATGCTGCTCTCATTTTCTTCATCTTATTCATATAACTCTATAAGCAAGGAAATCCCTTGTGTATGCATCTTGCCTAAGTAATCTTTAAGCACTTTTCCCTTGAGATAGGTCTTTTCTGCCTTCTAAATCATGGGGTCATCGACAAAGATAGCCTCTAGAGTTACAGTTTCTGGAGTGAAAGCAATCCTCCTTTTCACCGCAGTTAATTGTTCCACCATTGCTTTATAATGGTCCTTCATTTCTCTTTCCCTATCAAATTTCTGAACCATAATGTCCATCACTGATTGCAAGTTACTCTTATCACTTTTGTGAGTTACCTTCCCCAACTCAATTCGGGAGACAGAGTAGTTACTTATATCAAAATTTTCAAGAGTTGTGTCATGTGGAGGTCTGGCAACTTCCAAAAATTTGTACCCCTTATCTTCAATCATCTTTGAAAGAATTTTTGGCTTTTTGGGAGTCTTGACTTTGGCTGACACCATTTTAGTGAAATCAAAGTCATCTTGGGAGATGGCCTATTTTTTTATTTTGGGCGTATAAGCTGACAACCAAGGTGAGAGAGCATAAGCACTTACATAACATCAATATTTGTAGTTGGCATCACTGGAGTAACACCTACACTGGTGGTGGAAATAATGGGTGTAGTATCAGTTAAAACTACACCTACTGCTAAATGGTCGAGGGCAGAACTATCTCCGATATCAAAGATGGAGATGAAAAACTGGGGATTGATCCTGAGGAATGAAGAACATGTCCAAAAGTGCCTTGAGGGTCGCCAAAAATAATTTTAGAAGGAGAGGCAACTCCTAAAGAGGGAATACTGATTGGAGAGATAGGTGAAGGAGTTACATCATATGAGTTAGGCGGAGAAGAAGAAATTTATGCATCTGGCTGTACACCTACTTGTAGAGACAGAGTTTCCTTTTCTTGTTAACTTGTGAGCCTATCATCAGTTTTCATTTGTTTTGATACTAGTTTTTTGACTCTCTACTTCTCAACTTCCATGTCTGTTGTTCCTGGTTCCTTCTCTACAACTTGTGACTTCTTTGTGACGAAGATGATCCTAGGCTTATGTGGCCTATCAGAAGCAGGGACACAACTTTTATTCTTCATCTTATTTTCTGCCCTTCTCCTTCTTTCTTCTTGAAATTCAATTTTTGACCCTGTAATGAACTCTTTCAAAGTGATTCCCTTATTTGCTAATCAATCATTGGTGTTTGCCAATATTGGTTCAAATCTCATTCTCAAGGAAGTCAACTCTTTCTGAGATCACTAGATCGAGGGAAGAGGGGCATTGGTGACTTGTTCAGCATGGTATCTATTATTTATCAAATCTCTATCATCCACTAGATTTGTAAGGATATCAGTGAGCCCCAAATACTCTATTTTCTCAAGGGACAATCTACTATAGTCCATCTTCTTGATGTCTTCAGCTGTCCTCAAATCAACCCAAATATCTTTGATCATTGGCTCATGAAACTGGGTCTTCCTCCAGATTAGATATTTCACACCTCTATAGTCAAAATTTGGCCTCCTTTTGAGATGCTTCATGGTTACGAGTTACATTTCAGTCTCCATTGCTCTAGCTTTCCTAGTGGTCAATACTGCGAACCTACCAATTTCAATCGAGAACTTGAAATCGAGTTGCTTGAGTTCCATCTACTTATTATGCATGACAATTATCTACATGTAGCTCCATCAAGACCAATTTGTCTGAGAGGAATCTTGGAAGCGTATAGGGATAACCTTAGAAAAAGCCAACCCATAGATAAAAAAAAGGAACTGCAAGAACATACACCCGAAGTCATTCACAATTGTCCAGGCTTCGTCTGACACTCTTTTCTATTCTAATTGGGGATCAAAAAGACATAATAATACCATGAATAAAGCATCATTTACCCTTCTAAAATGATGGATGGAACCCTTCAAAGTCAACTAAGGATAATATTGATACACTAGGGTTGTTTTCCTATCTCCTTTCGATGTTAAACTCGGGAAGGTTCTCATTGACGTAGCTATATACACCAAGTATGATGTCATATAGAATTTTGAGGTAGTAGATACCTTCATCAATTGCTCATGCAGAGCATTACTGATTTATTCTCCCCAAAAAATGATTTGTTTTCCCTAGAGAAGTATCTTAATGAAGGGGTACATTTATTCATGAAACTGAGAGGAAGAAGGTAAACCTCTTACCCTGCTGAGGAGCGTGATCATGTTACCAACTTCTTCAATGAAATCACTTCGTGGAAAGCTCCGTGGCCATCTTGACAAGTTCACCCTTAGAATCTTGAGCCATCTATTATTAATCACTTTCTTCACTCTTTTGGGATCTTTATCATATTCCCTTTGAGCTTCAATGAAGTCAAGCTTCAATACTATTGATGATTCAAAATTACGTACAATTATGTATAACATTTGATTCAAAGAAATGAGACAAAATCAAATGAATCTACAGTATAGACTACTTTGCCAATGACACAGATAACACCAAGCAAGGCATGGAGTTTAATCTTCTTAATTCATTTAGCCACATAAAAGGCACAAAAACATGCACAGTTACATCAACTTTACAACTCAAGAAAATTGAGACAAGAGTAAATGATATTACTGGCCAAAAACTCTAGAAAGTCTTAAAACTATAGAATCCCCCCTTCTTCTTCTTTTTACAATTCCTCTTCTTTTATAGCCTCTGACATTCTCCTTCCATCGACTCCCCTTCCCACGCAATTCCACCTCATCCTTTACTCAGAGGGGACAAAACAAACGGTGATTTCAATGCCTTGGGGGCTCCAAAAATCTACCCGGTGAACTATTCCATCTACTCGAATTAACTCCAATCAATTTTCCCTCCATTTCACTTTTTGGCAACAGATACACCGAACACTCTGCTATGTTGAAATGGGAGAGGAAACTTAGTCAATTTTTTGAAAATCCTCTTATTACTTAGAAGGCATCATAAAATGACATCTGGTGCCTTCTGTGTGATTCATCGAAGACACACAGCTCTCTCTGCTTCTCTCTAGCTATGTTGTAGTATCATTCGGGACAAATATTAGACTCTTACGGATGGTGACACTTTGCAGCTTTTGCAGACTTTTGAAGTTACACCCGAAGCCCACCATAATCTTTATTCAGTAATGAAGCTCAAAGAGGGTCTCTCAAAAGTTGACGCGTGGCGACTTCCTCTGCTCTTGGGAAGATACATGGCATCTTCCACTTTTCCTACTAGGGGTATGTGGCATCTTTTGCTACATTTAAGAATGGAGTAGAAGGGGCTCAGAGAGTGACATTTGGCAGCATCTGCTGCTTTATGGCAATTGAGCAAAATAAAATGATGCCTTTTTGCGTTAAACCAAAATATTGAACCCAGGCATTAAACCAAAGTCTCTCAAAAGCTGACACATGGTGACTTTCGCTTTCTTCTGAAAAGTAGTTTAGGGCCTTCTGCGACTGCCACCTAGTGCTTTTTACTGTGTCTTGCTCCCTAGCCCTTCAAAAACCTTTGCCACAAAGAAGAAACATGGGTACCGATATGAGACATAGATGCTGACACGTGGAAGCTTCTATTTAGTAACTATTTGATATGTGGCACATTCTGCTTCCTTCTTGAGTTGTGAAAAATGCCTCAGACAATGCCAATTGGCCAGCCCCATGTTTTGAAAAGTGACACTTGGCAACTTCTGCTTAACTTAAAATATCTAGGCAAAATGAAATGAAAGAAACAAAAGAGGAGAAAGAAGACTCGTGCTCGGATAGTGACACTTGGCAACCTCTGCTACACTTCGACACTTAGATTAAAAATGAACTTGCGCTCTGCCCCAACTCTATCGCTATGACCAAGGTATATAAGAACCAAAACTACAGTGCTCGACTGAAAATTTGAAAGCAACGTAGAGTAAAAATTTATTCTACAAATACTTCAGTAGCATGAGGACACATGAATACTTTGTCGATGAACTCAGGGTCTAGTTTGATCACCACGTTACCATCGACATCTAACACAACCTTGATATCCTTGTTATAGAACTAAGTGCACTAGAGAATAAACTCTATGTTGTGGGCTGCTATAGGAAAAGAAGATACCAGATGGATATTACTCTTGATTATCTTCATCATTTCCTGGCTGGGGTTGTTTGATTTGGTTCTATATCCCTAATGTCATCGACATTAGAAGTAATCAAGGGATTGGAAAAATACCTTGATACTTGTACTTCATCATCTTCAATTTCTTTGGAGAAATCTCAGTCATCTAGATGAGCCTTTGTCAAAAATATGCTGATGAAGAAGGATCCTGGAGAGAGACTGCAATAAGAATCATGATCACGCAATTAGGAGAAATATTAGCAATCTGAGAAAATTGCACGTTGATGATCATGACCATGGGAATGCGCTTGAAAGGGCTAAGGCGTGAGTAGGTTGGAATGTTTAAAGGGAAGCGGGCTCAGAAAATTGAGAAAATCAAAATTTTCTAGAGTTAGGAAAATTAGAGGGAAAGCATGCAGGGGCAGAATTTTTTTTTGCCCTTGCATGTTGATGATTGTTTTTCATAGGTGGCAAAAATTGCTGCCATTACATGTAAAAGTCATGCATGGGCGGCAATTTTTGCTGCCCCGGCATATCGAGGGAAACATTATGTAAGGGCAACAATTTTTGTTGCCCATGCACGAAAGGGGGAACTTTGTGTGAGGGTGGCAATTTTTTCCACCCTTACATGGGAGGAAACTTTATGAGGAACTGTGTGATGGTGGCAATTTTTTCCATGTTTACACAAAGAGGGAATGGGTGGTGTAATGGTGGCAAAAATTGCCGCCATTACATGGGATGAGGTAAATTATGTAAGGGCGGCAATTTTTGCTGCCATTACACCATTAGAAATGGCCAATGGATTTCAAGGGGGAGTTTTTAGGGTTTTGCCTAGGTCGCCTCCTCGGGGAAGAAAGGGAGGAGGGAAAAATAACACAAGATAAAAACCTAATCAAGAAGAGGAAGAAGAAACCAAACTTAAAGAAAAGAGAAAAGCAAAAAATAAAAAGACAACCTAGAAATTGAAGAGAAGAATGCAAAACCCTACCTGGCAAATCACAATCCCACACTTGAATGCAAAAAAATCATGATCCCACTCGTTCACACGATCGACTAGATGTAGGGAGGATTTGAAGACAACTTGAAATGAATCAAATGAGGTGAAAACAGGTTGAAAAGGTTGAAAATCAACTCCAACCACTCAACATGTGCGACCATAAATGCCGCGCACAAAAATTGAGATCATGCAAGGGCAACAAAAATTGCCACCTCTGCATGTGAGGTTGAAGAAGGATGCAAGGGTAGAAAAATCACTACCAATGGATTAAAAAAATGCAATGGCAGCGATTTTCATCGCTCCTGCATGAAAGGATGCAAGGGCGAAAAAAATTTCCGCCTTTGCATGGGGACTGAAAAACCACATTCAATGGCGAAAAAAAATGCTGCCCTTGCATGTAAACTAAAAAACACACTAACTCCTTAAAATTTATCAAAAATTTGATGTTTTGATTACATCAAAATCATAACGAGGGAAGGTCACAAACATTTCAAGGATGTTAGTTGACCAAACTCGAGATCAAGAAAAACTTGTCTCGAAAGACGAACTTAGTGTGAAAAACATGAAATGGACAAGTTTCATAGGGGTTGTTCCAAAAATGAGTGTAGCTGATTTTGGAAACAACACCTTCCACAACATGGGGTTTGTCCAAATGTTGGGGGATGAAATACTAATCTCCAAACCCTTAAAAGATAAAATAAAAATGATGCTTGTTGTTTATGATTCCCAGGTTCACTTCATGGCACAAGGGAAGAGCATATGCAAGTGCACCCAAGATTGGACATAAAGATTTAGGTTGTTTTTCAACTTCCAATTTCACCTTGCAGTGTGAGGGAAGAGCATACACAACATTATGTCTATAAAACACAAGAAAACATAAGCTAAATTAAATATAAGTAAACAAGATTGGTTTATTTATCTTAAACATTTAAAATGTGTATTTGGTGTTGACGAAATGTCTTTGGCTAGTGAAATCTAGAAAGATAAAGTTAATAGTTTTATCTAAATGCCTTCGATATGTGTGTACCTACAAGAAAATAGAGAAAAGACACAAAGATCGTGACTCATGATGGAAATGTTATTATCAGGACACAAATGTTAGGAGTGACATAGAAATCATGATGCCTACAAAAATGCCATGATAGAATGAAAAAAGAACAAATTTACATAGACATTGACATAGTATGTAGACACTCGTTGAGATGGAAACATTAATATGCTTACATAGATGCTGGGATAAGCAAAAAATAATAACGATATATGTTGATGTTGAATAAGAATGTAGATGTTTGTTGAGATGAAATGTGAGGATGCTTATGTAGGCACTAAGATAAGTAGAACATAATGTAGATATCAGATGGACCTATATAGATAGTGTTTTCATGAATGGAAATGTTGCGACACAAGACATAAACATCTCAAGACTGACTAAGCACATAAATTCAAAGCTAAATTTAATGAAAACTACCTCAATTTGACTCTAATTGGACCTATAAGTAAGCCTGATCAAGCTAATATGTCCTAATAAAAAAATTGGAAAATATTATGGGTGTGTGGTCCCACGGACCCTACCAAAATGTATACATGATGAAAATTTTTATCGAATAAAAGTGATGTTATAAATCAAGAAACCAAATCCAAACAAGACTTCTATGCTAATTTTTTTTTAGTGAATTCCTTTAATGAGCAAAGAGGGAGGTAGTAACTAATACTTTCACATACCAATAGATAAATTAGCCCTCTTGATGTTTGGATGTTGCTCGTTTGCTTCTTGGATGTAGTTTCATGTAGTAGTGGAGACCATGTGAACAATTGAGCAAAACCTACCCTTGTCAATTAGATGATTGGCTTAATGTGTGATGACCTTGATGCTTGATTTGTATCTTAAAGAGACAAAGTTTCTTTACACAAATTAAGCTTGTTGAGAGTGAGGGGTGAGGTTTAATTTATAGGATTATAAAGATGATATGAATTCCTGGATCTAATCCAAGATCAATGGCTGAGGATGAGTCAACTTTGGGAGGGTGGATCATAGATATGGGAGGTTGGAAATGTAAGGATTTAAATTTATGAAAAATGGCTTGATTTGAAATTTTTCCCTTGCATAGTGATTTTTTGATTGCATTAGATTTTGGGTGATTGACTTGGGGATTTAGAATTATTTAATGATTTTTGGATTTGTTTATTTTGTTTGATTTTGGATGTGCAAGTTTATTAATGATGTCACCATTGGAGAGCTCCCATTGCCTTTGTCCATCCACTCATCTTTCCATCTGCAGTCATCTCTCATATTGGTTTTTAGGCTCAATTCTCCCTTTGTTAGTATCACTTTGTCTATACCTAATCCAAAAATAAAAAAATCCAAAAAATATAAAAAACTAGATAACACCAAGAAACCCAAAAGCCCATATAGTCATCTTGTCCTAGGTCAACCTTCAATCCTTGAGCCATTATGAATAGATCATTGTTGATTCATCGACATATATCATTGCAAATCACATCCCCTCGCATATGTCATTTCCTAGGGTATAAAAAAACTATTTGTAGAATCACTCTTCACACATGGATTCTAACTTGATGTATGACAACATATTTTTTATTTTCAAGTTTGTGCATTTGTGTTTATTATTTGCATTGATTTTTATTTTATTGCTTGTGTGTCAGTCCATTAGCATATAAAAATAGTGATATTATTTTTTTCCATATCATGGTACATATTATCACATGCTATATCAAAAAACAAGTTGCATATAACATGTGGAGACACACACAAATAAGGCATCATATCCCTTATTCCTATTCATCACATCTACAACATCATATCTCTCTTATAATAGCCTACCTAATGTATATCCATTTTCATCATCAGTAAATAAAATGGTTAAGTATGTAAACATCAATGCAAATATCTTCTATAATCTATCATCACATATACATCTAATATCCATATCCATTATTAACATCATATATATAATAAAATCATAATAAAATACATGAGACAAGAGTGTGACAATAATCATGATCATTATATAAGCCAAATAATCATATACATCAATGTCTATCTCAATTTTCATGTACAAAATCATAATATACATCACTATACATCATATCCATCCATATACATCTTGTCTATCAATTATGTGTGAGAAAAATTTGTGGTCAACTCTCACTATGGCCTTCTAGTATAGGAATCCTCGGTGGTGATATTTTTTAGGAGCCATGTGGTGGAGACTATTTCACTAAACTCCTAGGTGGTGTACCCTATGGTCGACCCATCACACCCACTGATCATTGCGATATGACTAATGTTGTTGTATGATCTAAATACTTTGCATATGAGGGTGCCCTATGATATGTAGGAACAAATACCTCATATAACCCTTTGTAATATTTGGTTTCTCTTAGGTCACTCATTACATCAGATATGACCTTTACAATGCCAAGTATAGTCAAGGCTCCTTGATTTTTGTCCATATCAAAGTGTAATCTCTAGGTATCCATTATAAGCTACGTACTTGTAGCTATCAATCGGGTAACCTAGATTATAAGGGTGTCCAAATTTATGTCTCTCATTTATAGTTGTACCTATACTCTTGTCAACTCTACCTACACCCTTTTTAGTTGTGTCACTTCCACCATCAGTAGGGCCACTTATGATACAAGGGTCATAATATCTTCATCCCTTGTTGTAATATGCGTGTGTATCCTTATCTTATGTCCCTATAATCTATCCATATGTAGCCATTGGCTATATAATGTAGTATCAACTGTTACGATCTGACCCCAATAGGTGGATATCTCCCATCACATACTATTGATCAAGGCCACATCTAGCTAGCTATGATGGACTTGGTATATCTCTATCCCTATGCCTTTCACTACCAAAGTAACCCCTGTGTCTACCATTAATTATTAGAGTGTCTTGATCGGTGATACAATCAAATACTATAGAGGAAGAGCCCTCATTGGTGAGCCCATAACCATGTGCACTAGAGAATCACCTGGTGAAACCTTGGCCCTCTATGGAAATGGTGAGCTGTATCTATCATGACCCCCTCCATCTTCATACCCTGGTAACCCATCTACCTATACCAACATGGTGCTCTACCTCACCCTCTACCTATTCCCCCTCTGACCCACCATCGCTACCCTTTACATATCCTCCTTTTGCTATCATCATCATAAAAGTGTAAACATCACCTCTTGAATCCTCACCTACAGATCTGTCAACCTAATAGTTGGTAGAATCAGTCTGATCAGACTCATTTGGGTCCACCATACATAATATCCATCCACAACACCTATATTTTTCACTACTTCCCTTTCATCCCAATTTACTTCCTGAACTAATGCCCAATTCGTCACTACCATTGCCCAATCAACTAGTGGTCCTCACTAAAAAATATACCTACTAACTCTAGAAAACACATCCACCCCATGGGAATATCTTGATTCAAGCCAAACTATTACCACACCCTATCAGGTTGGTACCTATCAATAATTAAATCACTACAACTTGTGAGGTAACACTTTATTAGCATTATCCCATATATATCTAGTCATCTACCCACTAGAACTACATTTGCATGTATCTCCTCCAATGAATAGCTTGAGACAATAGATAATCAATGGCTCATTGGTAAAATCCCAAATCACCCAAGTACCTACACCATCCTCCTATCATAATCACCCACTCATATGACATGAATTTATCACTATGTTTGTGTCAATGCATCCCCACTAATCTCTCAATGTTTATATGTTCCTAGGCCTAAACCTATAATAGAGTAGATGACCCAATGATCTTCCCCTCTTGATATACTATTAGGTGGATATATTTGGAAATCTGTGCTAACACACATGGTCCCAAATAAAAAACTATTATATCTTAGATCATATCATAAATGATAATAACAAACCCCATCTGAAAGAAATGATAATTCTTGTCAACCAAAAAACGGTCATTGAAAATAACCATGAGCAAGAGGTGCAATTGATCAATCATCTCATTTGTCAAACACTAATCCAAGTCTATCCTAACACCTTACATCATGATATCTGTTTGGTCAACTAGCATCTACATTACTACCATGCATGTTGAATCATGCAAGTAGATCCTTCACCCTCAAATTAGGATCCGTAAGATCCTTTAAACATCCTCCAATGTAACTATCATCTCACCCGTGGGTAGGTGGAATGAGTTCATCTTCAAATTCCAATGCTAATATAGGGAAATCAACAAGGTTTTATTGGCTCAAATCTCTAGAATGTGGCAACATAATACAAGTCAATCACCTTTAAAAACTTGAAATCCTTAGCATCCAACTCATGGACTAATGCTAACACCACTAAATGTTAGCCTCATACAATAATAATTGGTCAATGCTCCTGAAATGAAAAATTGTCAACATACTTAGTCAAATTCATCCATTTTCTTGGTTTTTTTATCCTTTTTCATCTAATTTTATCTTCAAAATTACAAATTTTAGCATAGACATTATGACACTGTGATGTTTTCACAAACACTAAGACTCTGTGATGTTTGTGTAGACATCAACACATCTACATAAACATTAATCTGTATAGACATCGATATTCCTCGTGCACATGACACTAAAACAACGGAAATGCTAAAATGTGAAAAATTATGTAGATGCAAAAATAAGGTGTGTAGATGCCATTTGCATCAGTGCAGACACCATGAGGAAATATTTCCTCATAATGTTTACACAACACATAATATTGGGACCCCTATTAATGACTTAAAAATACAAAATTTCACAAAACAAAACCTACTCACTAGTTTTCCTCTCCCATTTGGTCTCTGCTACTCATGAACACACTCACTCTGGTGACTCTCAGATGGTATAAAACCCATTATATTAGGAGGTCCTAGGGAAAAACTATAGAGATTTGGTTTTCAAAGTATGAGGGTGAAAATGAATATTTTTTCACCCCATCCCTTATTTATCCTCCTATTCACCTAAAATTTCAAACCCCCCCACCCCCATTTTCACCCTTTGAATCCTATTTCTCACCCTGTAAGCTTAATTTACACCTGTTTCACCTCTTTTCTTCCCATTTTCATCATTTTTTCCATTTAAACACTCTTATTCCTTTCAAGTACCCATCCATGTCATTTATTCAATGCATGTCCCCTCGAGGTGGCATCACACCTTCACCACATACCATTTAGGATATCCTTAGTGCCTATTTTTTGTCATTTATTTAGTTCCTAAAAAGGCATTACTCTTAACAAAATTTGCATTACCGTAATGCATCCTCGTATTCCCATTTTTTATACTATTCATTATTGGAAAATCCATTTATCTACCCTTCATTTTTTTACCTCCCTTTCAAAGAGGTGGAAAATGTAGACAACTCACTTCCACCACCCCAGTGTCATAACTACCCACCATCACCACTATTCACTATCTTGCAGTATTCTTCTCATTAAGCTTGGATCATGAATTCAATTAACATTCTCATCTAAAGTCTCACCATTATATCCCTCCTCACATTGTCACATGATATCATAACCGCATTCACATTTCTATCCTAACCTAACATTATTCATAACATTACCCCCAATCCATTAGTTTAATTGCACAATAGAACCTTGCAAATTCCATAAAATGCCAAATCTAGATTAATTAGCTAATAAATCATATTAGCAGAATAATTGGTCCTAATCACAAATTATATGGAAATCTTAATTTGGATAATATCTAAAATTTAAAAATCAAATTATCTCAGATAAGTGACATCACTCAATCCACTTGGCAATCTCTCAAAATCCCATACAAGGGAAAAAGTGGATTGACAAGACCATTATTCATCAATATTAAGGCTGACATTTCCAACCTCCCATATTTATGATCAAACCTCTCAAATTTAACTCACTTCAAAATATTGATCTTGGATCAAGATCCACCATCTATTCATCCTCCCCAAACTCCATAAATTAAATCTCACCCATCCACTTGAAACAAGCCAAGAGAGCCTAGCTAACTTATGCCAATTTGAAGAGCCAAGATCATCCATCAATCCATCAATCATGAAGAAAATTATCCAATTTCCAAGGGGAGATGTTACTTTTTTGATTGTGTGGACTCCACTAAAATCAACTATATTTACAAATCATCTTGAGCACAATCCACACAACAAGAGAGCCTTCTTTCATTTTTTCCAATTTAAGGTATGAAAACTTATCTCTTTAGCTTATCTGAGGTGTATTTGATTTGTTAGAATAGGAAATCAATTGCCTTTGTTTGAATTTATAACTTGCTTGCTTATTGGCTCTAATATTTGTGCATGCATACAATTACAAATCCATCCAATGGTTAAAATGTTTCAAAAAATAAATTAGATATTGCCAAAATTAATTTTTCCTTCACTTCATTATGTCCTCGCTAGAACCTGGGAAACACCAACTTACAGAGTCTCGAGGTGTTTGGCACATTCTTGATAATATTATTCTAATCTAGATAAATTAATAACTGACACTTTGAATAATGAGTTTGTCTTGGCCAAATGCACTACATAGATAGCTAAGGGAGCCTTTAATGTGATTTTCATATCAACTACCCATTATACATTTTCCATTTCATTGATCACTAAGCTAATGACTTGGATATTACCTCCCCCATTCTCCTCTTAAACTCTATTTTTGAATTCACCCATAAAATTGTCCAATTTGGTCGAGAATTCAATAAAAAATATAATTTGTCATCTAGATTATGTTGTCCCCCAAAAATATCACTCATTTTTGGGACAACATTTGAACTATTTTGGTCCTACAGACCAAAATCCTCTCTTCCCCTTTCAAAAATTGTTCTGAGCATTTAGGTTCTTCATTTTTCAAAGCTTTCTTAGAAATCTACGGACTATGCAGGCTTGAATCTATGGACTTTGCAGGCTTGAATCTATGGACTCCGCAGGTGCATTTCTACGGACTCTTTCAAGGGACTCAAATCTATGGACTCTATAGATATGTTTCTATGGACTCAACATGCTTGAAGTTAGTAGGTTCAACAGGTTCAAAGGCTTTTATAGGCGAGTTCAATCAAAAGAACAAGTTTCCAATGCTTAGTCATTTTCAGGATTGGTTCAACGGGTTCAATCAGTTCAAAGAGATCAAAAGACTTAGACAAAAAGATGGCTTCAAACACAAGATTGAACCATTGAACCGATGAACCACAATTAGTTCAATCGGTCGGTTCAATTGGCAGGTTCAAGGGGCTATCCCAAAGCCAAAGGAACAAGTGCCCTTACGGAGGGCTATGAACCAAGCCAAGTGCCCTTGTAGAGGGCAGCGAGCAAAAGGAGACAAAATGAACTCCTTCAGAAAAGTGAACAAGGCAAAAGACAAAGTGGAATCCTTTGAACAAATTGTCCAAAGGAATTCCTTCAGACATTCTGTTCGAAGGACATAAAGGATAAATCCCACTGAGAGAAAAAAGCTCGAAAGTCACCACGTGTCCATTAGAAAGCAGAGTGAAATACATCACGTGTCTTGTTATGACTCAGCGGAGCATTACATGTGTTTGCATCTGTGTTCCCCTTTTTGAAGTTGCTCAGGCAAGACGTGTCATGGATCCCATTTTCTGTGAGTTTCTAATGAGTTTCATAACAATGAAACTTGCCACTCGTCAAAGACGTAGAATAAACCAATGAACCGATTGAAATTTGAACTGAAAGAGTTCAAAGTTCAATGGTTTAACATGGTTCAAAAGTTCAAAGGCAGCCTCTATCAAAGAGAGAAGCAACAAACATGTGGTTCAATGGATGGTTTAACCAAGGAGCAGGAAAGTGATTGAACTAGGAAGTGATGGAACAAAAGAGACAGAATGAACTGATGAACCAATGAACCAATGAACTTTCAAAGGTTCACTGGTTCAAAGGTTCAACATGGTTCAAGCAGCTGGGGACCATTGACGGCCCCTCAGACGTCAAATTTAAAGTAAGGGAAAAATCGTGGAAATTCAAATAAAGTGTGGAACTTGAAGGAAGAACCAAGTGACTGGCTGGAAAGATAGCCCAATAGCTCAAATTGTAGCAGGAAGAGACAAAGTTGGAAAATACAAAAGCAAAAAGAGGGAAAAGCCCAAAATGTCTGTGTAGAAGTAATTTGAATAGGTGGAATAGTCCACTAAGCAATTATTTTGGCTTGCAATTTAAGGACGTGGCCTATTTTTTCCTTCCATGAAGTAAAGACAAATGGACAGCTGTGCAGACGTTAGACGGCACAGACCAGATGATCTAGACTCAAGAGAAGACATATGGGATGAAATGACATGTCATAGTTAAGACAGTTGCCCTATTTTCAATGCAGTCCTTTGACAAACTTGGAAATGCATTCAAGGCATTGAATGCACAACATGGGCCGTTCTATGGAAAACAAGTGCCCAAGTCTTTCTTGGAGCGCTATATATTGTAATCTTTCATTTGTTACAAGGGAGACTTTTCATTTACAAGAGCGAAACTCTACCCATTTTGAAAGAAGAAAACTGAGACTTTGAGCTCAGGTTGTAATTTCATTTTCCTTGTTATTTGAATGAGAAAGCAGGTTTTTCTAGACTTTGTGCTATTCTAACTTGTGTCATCTGAAGGTGTCCTTATTCATTTAATTTGGTACGCAGAATTAGTGAAGGTAATAGGGAAGTGTCCTGAAACCAACTGTGGGAAGACTTTGTGCTTTCATAATTGATTTTAGTCTATCTTTTCCTTTTCTTTTTGTGTTAAGGATTTTGGGGCGACTTTGTGCCCCCATTATCCTTTGTGATATACTCTTTGGGTAGTTGAGGTGGAGACTTTGTGCTCTGTTTCATCCTACTATTACTACGCCCCTTTTTATCACTGGTTATTTCACTATCTGAGAAAAACTCTTGTTATTTCGTGTAGCGACACTTCTAAAAAAAGAGAAGTGCCTTCAGCATTTATAGCCAAGATTTTTTCCTTTGTCTGTGTGCATCATCTCTGAAAGAAGAGAGATGGATGGTTTGTCCCACCCTTGTGTCTTACTTTCTACTTATTTATATTGTATATAGCTCTACATATTTAATAGGGAACCTCCCCTTGATGAGAGGAGAGATTTATCTCCTTGTGATGCTGTAAATCTGCACATTTGGACGACCAATCTCCTTATGTCACAGTGATAAGAGCTATTTTGAATGCCAGTTAGCTAGTCAATAAAATATTCACCCAACAATTTTTGGCGACTTCGGTAGGGACACAGTAATTTTGTGCAATTTGGAACCTCAAGTTTTAGATTGAAACATCACCTGTGTCTTACCCATTATCATTATAACCCTTATCCATTACAGACTCTAGCGACTCCGTTTTGTGTCTTACCCATTAACATTATTGTCTTACCATCTTCCTCCATCTTTCGTTATATTATCTGGTCTGTAAAATCAGAGCTGTTGGGAAAGAAAGTGCAGTTTGAAGCATCAAGCTTTAAGCTGAAGCAGGGCTAGTTTCTTTTCCATTTTTGTCCTATAATCTGGTAACTCCACTCAGATGTGTTATCCCTATTTTTCATAATCCAATCATGGCAGTTTGAGGCCCCTGGGGTAACTCATTTTGCCCACTTAATCTAACTCCACCCCTGCATGAGCTACCACTCAGTTCAAGGAAGAATTTGCCCAAATTCTTTGGTGATGGAAGAGTCCACCCTGATGAACACATTACAGCCTTCACCATAGCCTATGGTGTGATAGGGGTGGAATTTGAAGATGTGGCAGTCAAAATTTTCATGGAGACACTACAAGGTGCCGCTATAGACTGGTTTTACCATCTACAGACTAGATCAATGACTGGCTGGGACACTATCAAAGCCAAGTTTGAAGCAAGGTTCAAACCTGTAAAAGATGCTCATGCTTTGCTAGCCCAACTTACATAGATGAAGAAGGAACCTCATGAGTCCATGAGAGATTTTATTACAAAATTTTACAACCTGAGAAACAAGATTCCCGCAGTTGCTCGTCCCACACCCAAGAACCTCAAATGCTTCTTCATAAACTCACAGTTGCCTAAAGTTAGTTTTTTACTAAGACATGCTAGCCGCATAGATCTCGAAGCTGCTCAAGACTTAGCCACTGAGTTAGAAGCTGACCTTATCTTGGCTGGAAAGATAAGAAGGGATTCAAATAGAGGTGCATCTTCCTCATCTTCTGATAACTCACATGCAGCCACCACTGATCTAATGGTGTAGAAGTTAGCAAATGAAGTGCTGGCCCTTAAAAGACAAATGGCACAAGGGATGTCATCTACTCCTTCATACAGAGATGTACCAAGGAGGACATTCCCTAATCAAGCACATCAAGGGCAACCTACTCATCTTCCTCCCCCATAGAGGAACCTTGCTATTGAAGCACCTCCAGCTAACTCATCAGTTGGGTATTTGGAAACAGAGCATGATTTCTCTTTCCAACCTGAGTTTAATCAGGAAAATGACGCTGGTCTCTTCACGGAGGATCAAGAAGAGTCAGCTGGTGACTCCCACATCACTTTCCTAGATTACCAAGATGAACCCAGAAGTAAAGGTGAAGCATCTGAGGGATCATATGTTATGGTCACCTAGTCCCAAAATTAGTCAACTCAACAAGCTGATAAAGGAGAAATAGAGGAGTGACCTCAACCTACAATTTTGATTGCTAAGCATGGGTCCACTCTGCCTATCCAACCAAAGTACTTAGTGATTGCTAAGAAAGTATGTATCCCAAACATTTTTGCACCTTCTACTTCAAATTCACAAGCCAGTCCTCCCACCCCTCCCATAAACCAAAAGGAAGAACTCCCATACCTTGTGCCTAGTCCAATCTAGCCATTTGACATAATTGATCATGTCAAATGTGTCAAGACCCAAATGGCAGCCCTTGCAGCCCAAATTTTGTTTGAGTCTTTAGGTAGGGATGAAATAGTAGAAGAATTGGTGGAGTGTGGCATAAGTGCAGAAGAACCATGCCCTCCAAACAAAGAAGAATCTAAGATATCTGAGGGGGACAATCAAGACATGTGTTGGGCTGAGCTATTAGAACAACAAATTATGGTACTAGGCCGTGCTGCTGCCCATCAAAATCAGGAAAAGGAACTCTTTGCGATGAGAGCAAAGATTCGTGGTTTTTGGACCAAAAGTCAAGTCTTGCTTTGGGGCAAGAAGAGAAGAAAACCAAGGGGAAGACATAGAAAAGTGGTTTCCTGGAGGAGAGTTCCATTCACCCATCACTGTTTCTAGGGACAAAATGGTTTTCTACTGGTTTATCAGGATGACACACCATTTTCTCTATCTCATAGTGGGCGGCATTTGAAGCGCTTCAAATCTTGAGGCATCAGATAAGATCATCTGTACATATGTATATTTGTATAGTCTTTAGTTCTATTTTGTGCTTTTCATTTTCATTTTTGGGCCTTTCTTCTTGGGTAGCATGACTCTGTAGCCCAATGGCACACTTCAAGGCACTAAAGATTTTGGTTTCTACTCCCCTCAACTGTTCCAAGTTTTCCGCTGAAGGAAGTTCCCCAACTGGAGCCAGCTATTGTCCCCCAAAAATATCACTCATTTTTGGGACAACATTTGAACTATTTTGGTCCTACAGACCAAAATCCTCTCTTCCCCTTTCAATTTTTTTTTGAGCATTCAGGTTCTTCATTTTTCAAAGCTTTCTCAGAAATATATGGACTTTACAGGCTTGAATCTATGGACTCTATAGGCTTGAATCTACGGACTCTGTAGGCTTGAATCTATGGACTCTTCAAGCACATTTCTATGGACTCTTTCAAGGGACTCAAATCTATGGACTTTGCATATATGTTTCTATGGACTCAACATGCTTGAAGTTAGCAGGTTTAATAGTTTCAAAGTCTTCTACAGGCAAGTTCAATCAAAAGAACAAGTTTCCAATGCTTAGTCATTTTCAAGATTGGTTCAATGGGTTCAATCAGTTCAAAGAGATCAAAAGACTTAGACAAAAAGATGGCTTCAAACGCAAGATTGAACCATTGAATCGTTGAACCACAGTTGGTTCAATCAGTCGGTTCAATCGGCAGGTTCAAGGGGCTGTCCCAAAGCCAAAGGAACAAGTGCCCTTACGGAGGGCTGTGAACCAAGCCAAGTGCCCTTGCAGAGGGTAGCAAGCAAAAGCAGACAAAGTGAACTCCTTCAGAAAAGTGTACAAGGCAAAAGACAAAGTGGAATCCTTTGAACATTCTGTTTGAAGGACATAAAGGATAAAGCTCGCTGAGAGAAAGAAGCCTGAAAGCTGCCACGTGTCCATTAGAAAGCAGAGCAGAATACGTCACGTGTCTTGTTATGACTCAGTGGTGCATGACAAGTGTTTTCATTTGGGTTCCTCTTTTTGAAGTTGCTCGAGTAAGACATGTTGTGGATCCCATTTTCTGTGAGTTTCTAATGAGTTTCATAATAGCAGAACTTGCCACTCGTCAAAGACACAAAATAAACCAATGAACCGATTGAAATTTAAATTGAAAGAGTTCAAAGTTCAATGGTTCAACATGGTTCAAAAGTTTAAAGGCAGCCTATGTCAAAGAGAAAAGCAACAAATAGGTGGTTCAATGGATGGTTCAACCAAGGAGCAGAAAAGTGATTGAACCAATAAGCGATGGAACAAAAGAGACAAAATGAACCAATGAACCAATGAACCAATGAACTTTCATAGGTTCACTGGTTCAAAGGTTCAACATGGTTCAAGCAGCTGGCGACAGTTGATGGCCCCTCAGATGTTAGATTTAAAGTAAGAGAATATCCATGGAAATTCAAATAAAGCATAGAACTTGAAGGAAGAACCAAGCGACTGGCTGAAAAGATAGCCTGATAGCTCAAATTGCAGCAGGAAGAGACAAAGCTGGAAAAGACAAAAGTAGAAAGAGGGAAAAGCTTGAAATGTCTGCATAGAAGTAATTTCAATAGGTGGAATAGTCCACTAAGCAGGTATTTTCTCTTATAATTTAAGGATGCGGCCTATTTTTTCCTTCCATGAAGTAAAGACAAATGGACAGCTGCGCAGATGTCAGAGGGGATAGACCAGATGATCTAAACTTGGAAGAAGACATATGGGATGAAATGACATGCCATAGTTAAGACAACTTCCCTATTTTCAACATAGTCCTTTGACAAACCTAGAAGTGCATTCAAGGCATTGAATGCATAGCATGGGCCGTTCTATGGAAAACAAGCACCCAAATCTTTCTTGGAGCGCTTTATATTTTAATCTCTAATTTATTACAAGGGAGAATTTTCATTTACAAGAGTGAAACTCTGCCCATTTTGAAAGAAGAAGACTGAGACTTTGAGCTCAGGTTGTAATTTCATTTTCCTTGTTATTTGAATGAGAAAGCAGGTTTTTCTAGACTTTGTGCTATTTTGACTTGTGTCATTTGAAGGTGTCCTTATTCATTTAATTTGGTACGCAAAATTAGTGAAGGTAATAGGGAAGTGTCCTGAAACCACCTGTGGGAAGACTTTGTGCTTTCATAATTGATTTCAGTCTATGTTTTCCTTTTCTTTTTGTGTTGAGGATTCTGGGGCAACTTTGTGCCCCCATTATCCTTTGTGATATACTCTTTGGGCAGTTGAGGTGGAGACTTTGCGCTCTGTTTCATCTTACTGTTACTACACCCCTTTTTATCACTGGTTATTTCACTATCTAAAAGAAACTCATGTTGTTTCCTATATCGACACTTCTGAAAGAAGAGAAGTGCCTTCAGCGTTTATAGCCAAGATTTTCTCCTTTGTCTGTGTGCATCATCTCTAAAAGAAGAGAGATGGATGGTTTGTCCCACCCCTGTGTCTTACTTTCTACTTATTTATATTGTATATAGCTCTGCATATTTAATAGGGAACCTCCCCTTGATGAGAGGAGAGATTTATCTCCTTGTGATGCAGTAAACCTGCACATCTGGACGACCAATCTCCCTATGATGTGGTGATAAGAACTATTTTGAATGTCAGTTAGCTAGTCGATAAAATATTCACCCAATAGTTTTTGGTGACTCCGGTAGGGACACAGTAATTTTGTGCAATTTTGAACCTCAAGTTTTAGATTGAAACATCACCTGTGTCTTACCCATTATCATTATAACCCTTATCCATTATAGACTCTAGCGACTCTGTTGTGTGTCTTACCCATTATCATTATTGCCTTACCATCTTCCTCCATCTTCCGTTATATTATCTTGTCTGCAAAATTAGAGCTGCTGGGAAAGAAAGCGTAGTTTGAAGCCTCAAGCTTTAAGCTGAAGCAGGGCCAGTTTCTTTTCCATTTTTGTCCTATAATCTGGTAACTCCACTCAGATGTGTTATCCCTATTTTTCATAATCCAATCATGGCAGTTTGAGGCTCCTGGGGTAACTCATTTTGCCCACTTAATCTGATTTGTGTCATCTAAAGGTGTCCTTATTCATTTAATTTGGTACACATAATTAGTGAAGGTAATAGGGAAGTGTCCTGAAACCAACTGTGGGAAGACTTTGTGCTTTCACAATTGATTTTAGTCTGTGTTTTCCTTTTCTTTTTGTGTTGAGGATTCTACGGCAACTTTGTGCCCCCATTATCCTTTGTGATATACTCTTTGGGCAGTTGAGGTGGAGACTTTGCGCTCTATTTCATCCTGCTATTATTACGCCCCTTTTTATCACTGGTTATTTCACTATCTGAAATAAACTCCTGCTGTTTCCTATAGCGACACTTTTGAAAGAAGAGAAGTGCCTTCAGCATTTATAGCCAGGATTTTCTCGTTTGTCTGTGTGCATCATCTCTGAAAGAAGAGAGATGGATGGTTTGTCCCACTCTTGTGTCTTACTTTTTGCTTATTTATATTGTATATAGCTCCACATATTTAATAGGGAACCTCCCCTTGATGAGAGGAGAGATTTATCTCCTTGTGATGCAGTAAACGTACACATCTTGATGACCAATCTCCCTATGCTATGGTGATAGGAACTATTTTGAACGCCAGTTAGCTGGTCGACAAAATATTCACCCAATAGATTAAACAATGAATTAATTCTTGCTTCTTGAAATAATTCCAAAATTATATCAGATGCACTATTAATAACATTAATAATGATGTGCATCTCATTTTCCCATTCTTGTAGTGAGATTCTCATATGTTATTAGAACATTTAATGTTTAAGTGGGCTAGTTTAGACCCTTTACTTTGGTGTGTAATTAAATAATAATGATTTATTATTTATTAAAATGAGGTAAAACCTCATGTAAATAACTAATAAAACATTGTGATTTATTATTTAGTAAAAAATTAAATGATTCTTGTGATGGTTGGACCCATTGGTTATAATTATCACCTCCCCTCACATTTATTATAAATAGGGGTTTACCCCTATTGTAATGTATTTGAATACTTGAATGTAATTTGGTGATATTTGTGTGTGGTTAATATATTGGAATTTTTTTTTGAAGATTTATAGAGAGGAAGTGAGAAGGAGAAGGTTGTGTATTGGGGTTAATAAGTTTCTCATATATATATGTATGTATGTATGTTAGAGGTACAAGTATAAGAGGGGGGGGGGGCGTAGTCATTTCAAACTATTAAACGATCAACATATATCAACTTGATCAAGTAATATTAACAAGAGAGCGTATTCATTCAATGCAGACATAAGATCAAACACATAACACATAGTTCCTGTGGGAAACCCTGATGAGTAATAAAACCCATTCTCAAGCCTGAAACACATGGAATAATGTCCTATAATAGATTACAAACAAAAGACTACTCCACTCTTTTAGACCAAAAAACCCTGGTCAAATCTTCCTGATCAAAGGCCTTTAGTGAAACACCTATTTCATAAGGAACAACTAACCCTAAGGAAGATCAAGTCCTTTAGACCCTCCTTTGAAGTGAACACCTACACCTTAGAATTTATGTCTTCAACACCTAATGATGGATATCTATTTATCTAACCCCTGCACAAAATCTCTCTCTATCTCATGCAGGCCTCTCACACAGGCATGCCACAATCTCTCTTCTTATTCACACAAACTGTCCTCATATGCACACTCATACCTCTTCGCATATCCTCAAACTAAAAGAGCACTTTTTTGACATCATAAATATGACTTAAAGGTCATACACAGTCATAAATCTGCTTTGCTCACCAATTCATCAACTAGGCACTCTACATCTCCTTCACTCTATAACTCTTACATGGACCTTGCAGAAGTCTCACTCACAAGTCTCCCACACACCTCTAATAAAAGCCTAGAAACCCTCACATTTGGTTTCACATTTTCTAGATAAATCATGAATTATCAAGTCCACAATATTCTTTTTTGGCCACAACACATGCCTTCACCCTTAGGTCATTTTACATGGGTCACACTTAAGTACAATCTCCTTTCAGATTGGCCTAAGTCACTTTTAGGTCCTATGGAGACCCATTCATCTCTCTAACACTTCTCCAAGAAAACTAAAAAATAAAATAAAACTTTAAAAATGCATGGACTCATTCTAACATCCATCATAATACCCATCTACTTAAGCACAATTCATTCAAGCAACATTTTATGCACACAGTCACCATGAATGATTACATAGATGACTTGTAAACCTTTGTTCATACTGTATACAATTGATAAAACCTTCATAATACACCTAGAGCATCCTTATGGATTCTAAAAAATTCTTCGATAAATATTTCATCTTAAAATATCAAAACAATATCAACACAAGCTCAAACATCCTTATTGGGTTACTTGCATAACATGCATGAAAACACAATAAAATTTATACCTTAATAAATTTGATTTTACACACTTTTATAAATTAAGATTTATATTTATAGATGCATCTTAGAGTCTTCTAAAATTTTGCTTTTTACACTATGAGCAAATTCTGCATAGATCGAAAGATATAACACCAAAAGCAAACACTAGTTTTTCCTTTGCAAATTCAAATATTCAAATGCAAATGATCACAGTTAAACCTCGGTCAATTTGCTCGTATATGATGCTCTCACATATTCAAATTAATTGCACACCATCAATATTATTTGAACTATCTCAACCTTTACCTTTGATCACTCATAGTTGGATCTTCATATTGACTATTTGACATTATGCGCTTTGTCGATCTCCTGTATATAGCTCAATCTTTATCTGTGTTAAAAATTGGACACTTTGAACTCATCTTGCTCAATATGCATCATTGATATCTATTTGTATGAACATCCACTCATCATTGATCTTCTGAAGTAGCTTAGTATTTATCTCTAGTCAATGTTAAATGTCAAGGACTTCTTACCATCTCGCTCAACACACATCATTAGATCAAAACTGTACAGTCGCCTACACACCATTGGATCTTAGAAGAAGATTGATATTTATCTCTATTAACCAATGAACAATTTCACATATTTGACTTGATGCACACTATATATCTTCACTCTATAATTTTCCATGATCCATTAGATCTTCATTTGGTCCTAATATTTAACATCGTGCAAAATAGACTAAGTATGGGGGGCATTGCTATCTGCCTGGAAGACCAACTTTGCACCTCCATATCTTTTGTTTCGCTCAAGTGCAAGTTATGAAAATTGGACCATATGATGTCCTCACATAGAATAATCCAAACAATTAACAATCTTCTCCTAAAATCCTCACATGTGTGAGATCTAATGAAATTAGAATGCTTCCTTAGATTTATTTGTTCATAAAGCCAACTTTGTCAAGAACTATCTAGAAATACCAACTTTGCACGTGCATAGCTTTTATTGCACTTCAACGCTTGACTTGAACATTAGCATAAATAAGTTAGGCATAAAACTAAATAAACCCGTATGATCACCTTTTTCTAAAATTTCCACACATGTAAGATATGCCACCATCAAAATACCTATTCAACTTTTCTTACCATATTGCAAATTTGGCTATGGGAAAACACTGTCAAAATGCATGAGATCCCAAGTTTACACTTGCATATTTTTTATTGAACTTCATTGCTAGACTTGAGAATTTATGAATAGAAACTAGGGACTAATACGATCATCACCATATGATCAATTCCCCTTGTCTCATCCACACGTGGCAATTATGACATTATCAAACTGCGTAGTCAAATTTTTTGCTATTGGACCCAAAATGTCTAGATGAGAACAATGAATCGGGTCAATTCTAATCATGCACACAAGCACATCAATCATCCTTGACCACTAATAGGATCCATTGCAGATGATCAATACTTCAAAATCATCCATAACCATCTCTAACCATGCCAAAACTAAAGATAAACCAAGCCTCCTTCAAGCATACTAGAACAAGAATATTGCACACTTTGTCATTATCATTTAGAATATCAAGGCTCTTAATCCACTCACCTAGACACCTCCATGGCATCACCATGACATCATTGAAAACTCTCTAGCAATATCCCCTTGTTCCATTGATGTCAACAACTATCATATAGTAATATTCAGCTCATCTTCCTTCTCTCTCTTCAAGCACTCTCAAAACAGGGACTTTCTCCCCTTTTGACATAATAATAAAGTGGGCACCAATTGATCTTGAGGACCTAAAAAAAATACAACAAGAGAGGACCACCTTATAAATATGATACAAACTCCCCCTTACCTTTAGCCTACCTCTTCTTGTCTTGCCAACTTCTTCTTGCTCTAGTGTCCCCAAAATTTCACACATAAATTTTTGGGATACCCCTATTTAAGTTTTTTACATTTTGTCTTATGTGAGTCAGTTGTCCTTGCTAAGCCAGTCCTCTAAATAAAGCCTTAGTTTTAAGTAGTTGTTGTGTCTGATTGCTTTCTTTCTCTAATTGCTCATAATTGCTCCAAAGGGTTGAAAACATCTACCTAAAGCCATCACAGAAAAAACCCATTTACTCATTTCCCTCAAGAGATCAAAGAAGTTGAAGTGTTTTGGCTCATTTAAAATGCAAATCAACTTCTCCAAACTATTTTACTTAATCAAAAGTAAGTAAATTTATCTCGTAAACCTGAATTACACTTACTGATTCAAATTGGAGTTATCAAGTAGCTTTACTTCGATGATTAAGCTAAGTAAAGAAGTCACATAAACCCACCAAGAGTTTGCCAAATTAAATCAGGTTTTTGGGATTGCTTTACTTGTATAAAGTCACAAGTAAAAGTATTGAACATTTCCAGACCCGAATTTTCATCAACCTAGACCAAGTCAAGTTTGTGAAGGTGCTTGACTTCAAATGCTAAAATTAAGTAAAGTAGCTCAAGAAGAATGATTAAAAGGCTGAGGGCTTACATGGATCTTTCCCATGTGTCCCCAACTCATCATTAGTGCATTTCCATTTATATAAATATTAGAAAAACCATCTCATTTCCCACTTGGAATATAAGTTATTCAACCAAGCCATCATGCTTGCAAACCCTGAGTTACATGATTTAATCCTCTAGAGCATCGAGAGCGAATTAACTTCAACCCATTTATGCTTAAGTTAGGTGGATCTCTTCCTTATGGTTTTTATTGCTTTGTGTTAATCATTTTCTTTGAATTTCTCTCTACTATCTTCTTCCTACTACCATGATTGATTTTTTTGTCGTTCCCTATTTCATTCATTTTGATCTTTGGTTTTCAATCATGCTTAGATGTTTTAAAACCTTGTGTATGCATTCATAATCATTTATCATGTAAAAATTTACACAAAATCCTTAAAAGTAAAACCTCATGTGAAAAAACCTAGCAGCTAAAAATGTCACCAACTCAGGTTTCCAAAACCTCATTTCTTACTAAGGTTTTCGAGTCTAAGTTACTACCCTTGATAAACCTGACCCTCAAACACTTTGCCCACTTGAGTTTTCGTAACACTGCTTACTCAAGTTTTTGATCCTTAGTAAATGGCCTTGGAAACCCTGATCCTAAAAGAGATGGCTTACCCAAACTTGTGATCCTTTTCTACTTACTCAGGTTTCCTTAATGCAACTAATTTCCCTGTAAAACCCAAAGTCTTGAACATTGAGAAACCTGTAAAACACTACTCAAGACCTACCCGGATTCCTTCCCCTTCCTCACTTACTTGAGTTTTCTTGTCAAAGTAACTTAGTAACAAAAAACTAAAGTCACAAGCTAAGGAAAATCTGAAGTTGTCTATACATATCCCTTGTGACCTACCCAGGTTTCCTAATGCTTAAGGCTTGAGCATTTTATAGACCAACCTAGGGTTGTGAAACCCTATTACTTAAATACTAGTTATTTAAAGTTTTCAAGACTTTTTACTACTTAAAACCTAAGGCTTGCTTAGGAGATCTATAAGAACAACAAGTTAACTCTTTTCTCAACCTTTCTAAACCAGTTGGAGCAATAACTAAGTGTCTAAAAGCACTTATCAAGTTCTTCAGAGTTAGTCAAAACCAATGTTTGGATTAGAAGGATCAAGAAGATCAAATGAAGAAGTAGCTAAATTGGTATTCCAAATAACACAAATTGAAGACATCCTAGAGTTGGCACTTAAGGAGATTCCAGATCAAAGTAGCAAGGGCAAAGAAAAAGCTAAGAGAGTTAAGTCACAAGAGCCCAAAAAGAAGTATGAATATAAGGGTTATACTAGTTAATCAAGCATCACTTTTAAGCTAATAGAGATAAGTGATACAAACATGGGGCATGTGTCTATAAATGAATTGCTAGAGAGATCCAAGGCCATAGCCAAGACCCTACTCATGCGTGCAATGACTAGTAGTTGAATTTTGAAAGCTGCAGATTTTCCAAGCTCAACTCAACTTCTTGAATTTTTGCTAACATGTGCCAAGTACTATGACTCCCTTACTAGGATTGTGAGAGACGTTGTTGGTAATGTAGTTGTAAGATTGGATGTTTAATATCTCAAATAATGTCTAAAGATCCAAACATCACCAAAAGTAATTGATGTAACAATGGAGAAATCTAATAAACAATGGGAACCTAAGACATAAGAATGTATTAAGATAATGAATACATAGTACTTGAATAAAGTGAAACAAGCCTCAAGGTTCCCAAAGTAGATAGTAAGGTCAGATTTTGTTCAAGAAGTAGATTATATCATTCAATTACTATGCAGAATCAATGGAGATAAGAAGCCAAATGTTTCTCACCTTGGATTTATGCTTATATCAAAACTATTGATGTCACTAGAAGCTCAGCCAAGATTGAGTTGAAAAGAATGATAAGTGACAATATGGATCAACAATTGAAGAATGTATCATAGACTCTTATTTTCAAAATGACCTCATACCTTGTGTATGCATCAGCTTCAAGTGGAGCCTTTTCAAGGCTAAGAATGAAAGGCACACTAACATCTGTGCCAATATATGAGTGTTATCCTCAACTAGTTCTTTCAGAGTAATATAAACATTATATTGTAATAAATAATGGATTATTTTACAAACTCATTTACAAGTTAATTATAACTCTAAAATATAGAAGAGTATCAGATGAAGCATGGGATACAATTTCACAATATGTTTACATTTTAATTTAGTTCATTGACTTTACATACATCAGGGTTGGAGGTTTGTCACGAACACTTGTCAAATTACCTAGATACCCTAGTGACAAGTGGATTCTCATGGAATTATGTAGACAAGTTTTTGAGTTACATGACGTGCGATCAAAGGCTCATCCTCTAGCTATCAACTTTACCATTTTCATTGGTCACTACCATTGCCCAAGCATTTACATGGCTATTAATGTACAAAAAGAGATGTACCATCATTACACCCAAACACATTGTGAGGTGAGAGCCAATTTTGATTATAGAGGGGTGGCAAATTAACTATGGAGCAAATTCATGCTTTTGATCTGGCCACCATCCTTTAATATATGGAAGATGATGGGGTGGTCACCAGTGATGCTTTTCATGTAGCAAGGGGGATAATGTCCCACTTTTAGTCATTATTTTTGGCAAAGATCATATGATAAGACTATTCCTAATAGAACTTTAAATGTTTTGGCAATGACTTACACCTAGCTTCTTAATAAAGGCTACTGCATAAAGGAATGAATGAGTGAGGCCACTCATGTAGGTCAGAAGAGAAAAGAAATAGTAAAAGGAGAAACTAGCCAAGTGTCTAAAAAGAAGATAAAGTTCAAAAGGAATATGATGATACATATTCAGTAGTAAATGACAAAGATCGAATTCAACCAATTGTTTCTACTCCATCATTGGTCTCTTCTATTGAAACTGTTGTTCCTACTATTTCCACCACTCCTTCCATTCCAACTTCCATTGTACCCATCATAGATCCATTGATACTCATGCCACCCCCTAATTTGCATGACACTAAAGCCCCTAAGAAATCCATTCAAAAAGAGATTCCTCCTCATCCTTCCTCAACAAAGCAATCCATCATTGAAAAACAACCTACAAAAGTAATGACCATAGAGGAAATAACCCAATCTTAAGATGAACTACAAGAGAAGCAAAAATAAGCAGTAGAGCCTGAGAATGAAGAATAAGAAGTAGTTATTAAATCAATAAAATAAGTTGTACCTCAAAAGGATACAATGATAGAGAAATTTGCTAAGAAACCAAAGGATAAGGAAACAGTAATAAAAAAGAGGTAAAGAAAGAGAAGGAAGATGATAGGGAAAAAGAAGCAAAAATTGAGAAAAATGTTGAAAAAGATTCAAAGAAAGAGATCCAAAAGGAGTCAGAGGCCCAGGAGGTTCCTTCTCAAGATTTATTGGTGAGGAACAACCAACAACAAATGGTATCTCATTCAAACACCTCCACTAATATAGACTTCTCATCCTCGTTGGAATTGCAAACAACTCTAGAGTCAAAATAAGTGATAAATATTGAAGACATAGACTTTCAACTATTGATAAGTCTTGATAAGAAAGGAAAGAATCCCAAGTCTATAAAAGTAACTTCAAAGTTGATAACCGAGTCTTTAGGGCAGAAGTTTGCAGAGATAGCAATTCCACCACAGGGGATTAGCAAAGGAGAAGTCACTGAGAATGACCTAACAATTTCAAAGATACCCCTCAAATAAATAACCACTAGGGGATTAAAATAAGATACTCATACTTTGATAAATACTCTATTTAATAAGCTAGATGAAGAAAAGGATGCTAAAGCCGAGTTGAAGGAACAAAATGCACAGTTATGTGAAATAATAGCCAAAGTTTCTAGATCAGTGTCACAACAATCTATTATTTCAGAAGATTCAATTAGTAAATAAGTAATTATAGAAGTGGAAGAGACTGGAGACAAAGCAAAGACTATTGTAAACAAGCTAGTTGAGATGAAGACAATGATGAAAGAGATTGAGCTTGAAAACGGAATTGTTGGGTTACAACTAGAAAGTTTGCAAAAAATAAGTAATTTGAATGAGAAAGTTTTGATTGTGGAAAATATTGCTCTAGAAGGGTCCTTAAAGAAGATAAAACATGAGGAATATCTCTGATCTTTTCAAATGCATATTTTGGAAGTAATATGTGAAGAAATGAAGACTTTGAAGGAGGAAGCTGGTGATGAAGAAGTGAATCTAGAAGATTGCGTTTTTGGTCAAACTAATTATTGGTCTGATAATATTTTAAGAACATCTGAGCAATTGTATGAGCAATTTAAACAATTAACAGATAAAGTCACAACTCCTTTCACATCTAAATCTATTAAAGAGTTAATCAAATGTCAACATCAGATAAAGAGACTAAAGCCAAAAATTGAAAAGATAAAATCTTATAGCAGAAGGATAGAAAGGGAGATGCTAAGATATGAGACAGAAAGATGAGCACTGGCTAAACCTGATGATGCTATAATAATGTTGATGATGTCTCGGCACATCAAGTATAGAGAGAAAAGCAGATCCGAGGTTCAAGGGTTGGAATAGTTGTTGTTGCTTTTCCTTCTAATAATTTCTTCTTTTTTCTTCTCATTTTCGTACATTCTATTCATTTTATATGTAAAGTAACTTTTTAAAAAGAAATTATTTTTAAGTGAAGATGTTTATTAAAGTTACTTGTTGAATTATATTAATTTGTGAAATTGTAAAACTTGAGTAATTTGGCTGAAATGCCATTACTTGAAGTTATCTTGTAAAGGTAAACTACTTCAACAAACTTTGTGTTACATGAAAAGTATTTGTATTCAATCCAAACAGTGAGACCAAGAAGTACTACATGTCACTAGCCACTACATGCCACATAGGAGAATTTTGAGGAGGATGCCACTCAACGGTTTCCAGTTTTAGCATAACACATGGGTATTAAAAAACTTGTTTCCTATTTGAATTTGGTATCTAAAATTGTATAAATATAAGTGCATGATTGCGTGCTTGAGGATGATAATTTTTAAAAGCAAGCAATTGTAACCATTGTACGAGAAAGTTTAAGCAATCTAAAACTTTATGTTTAGATACCTAGACACTTTTGTATGAATTTTGCTGAAAATGAATAAGAAGGAAGTTTGTTTTCTGGAGAAATTTATGTCTAAGGGAATCATTTTGTATGTTCTATGAAGATAAAATGGTAAACTTTATGTTATCTATTTATCTAAATTGAATTCATTGATTTCTTGATCATTTACTGAAAAGGTTATCACAATTATATGTTTATCTATTTGCATGTATACATTAAACTCTGTAAAACTTTTTATTGTGAAATGCATTTCTCTTACTTCTCTCCTTTCTCAAGCATTATAGTCTTTTCTTTACTCATAAATCTATCTAAAATTTTGTTCACATTCCCAGAACCAACTGCTTACTGCAAAATCCCTTTGTTATGGCTCATGAACAAAGTGATTAAAGTAATACCCCCTAATTAGAATAACTTGTACATAATTCATATACTTTGTGAATAATTTTAAGCTATAAGTAATTATAAATAGATAAACATAAATGCATATGAGATTTTCCATTAAATGAAAGGGATTTAATCCCATGATTGTCTAGGTAATTATGACTACCTATAAAATATCTAGCCAACATGCTCCATGTCAATACTCTCTTCAATCAAGAACTACAACCAATGAAGAAAGAACCCACAATTATGACCAAGTTTGATTGAGTCATCATACAAAATTTATTGAAATCTCATCTATAGTATATATCACCACATATTCAATATGACTAAATCATCTCAAATATACCTCCCCTTATATCATGTAAAGCTCCTCAAGCCATTCAATCTACCTGAGTTAGATCCCCCTAAATTTGTGCATACCAACTTGTAATTCTCAACCATGTATTGAAAACTAATGGAAACTCTTCTAGAAACATCTGAGAGGGACTCCCCCTAAAATATTTGAGCAATTGCATCACTTGAGCATCAGATCTCCATACAGCATGAAGAACCACCATATAGGCTTACTAGCCTTCTATGGACCACCAACAATAATTTATGCCACTCACCAAATAGAAAATATGCTCTACAATAACATGAGAACTCTTTTTAAAACATACATACCATGCTCTTTTGGAAATACTGATAAAAAACATCAAATCTTCATACGAGGCCTATCTAGACTCCTTGTAGCCCTACCTAGAACTTGTAGAGCCCATAAATTACAGTAGACACATCTTTAGGACCTAAAACTTCATATCTAGATCAACCTCATATGCCCCCTCAAGTACACCAATTTTCATCACTGAGATAATCTTCTGTAACATACTTCTTTCATAAACCTACTAGCCAATTAGGCCTCCCTATTGATTAAAGATGAATAACTTGAAAAACACAAACCCTTAGATCTATGTGAAGCTTTATTTGGCAACCCATTTGTCCCATTAAACTTATTAATAATCCTCATATCTTAACTCATAAGGTAGACCATTTTTCTAGAAAAGCCCAAAAACCTAAAATCTCAAAACAAATAGAGTCAACAAACCTCCTAGTCAACATCCACCTCTTAAACTTCTTATACACCTAGAGGCAACCAATACACACTTCTTAACTAAAAATTGAGCATCCACATCTTTGAGAATCAATACATCCTATAACCCATTTTAGGACCTACATACTCTTAAGCACAAACTTGAAAACTTGAGGGCAAATAAAAAAATCTAATTTGACTTTAACATACCTTCAAACCACAAAACCACTTGAAGCATTCTAGAATAATGTCAACAGACCTTTCTATGCAAAAAGATCTTTTTGAAAAAATCACAAATCTTCTTTTGCCACTATAAAACCTTCAATCTAACCTTGCAGACTGAACAAATACAACTATGACATCACTCTAACATCACCATAACATATCTTCCACCTAGACATATCTGCTCCAATTAAGAACACTCATCTCTATCCTTTTAGGACTATCTAAAAATCACCACAATAATACTTACTTCTCCATTGAAAGTAGTCTCTTAAGAAGCATAGATAGAGACATCCTTTGCATTATAATGCTCTAAAACAAATTGAAGCCAGGAGTGGCCCACATCTCCTTAGTAACCACTAGAATCCTCTTATAGTTATAAGACTTATTGTTCTTGTTCTCCTTCTTCTTAGTATAAACTATGATAGCTATTTCATTTTCTATATCACTTTCCTTCTCTTCTAAGATAGAATTGACAACACATGGAACAACTATGGAATCTTGACATACCTTTTTATTTGAAGAATCAACCTTGCAGTTCTAAACCTCATCACTAAGCATTGACAATTGATGTTATTTTCATGAAGCTTACTTGACAATATCAGGATGTTCACTTGGATCCATACACATCTCAGAACTAGCCTCAACAGCTACCTTGGTTTTGTCCTTGAGATTGGTCTCTGAATTCTCAATATGAGTAGACAATGAGATCCTTTGACTATCTTTTCCTTCTATATCATTCTCCACAATAGAAAACATATTACTTAGACCAAAAAATTCATCATGACTCATACTTACCACCTTTGGTTTCTATAAGTTAACTTTCCCTCTTCCTTGCACTTTAAGAGCCTGATTGAATCTATTCTAGCTTAATGTCCTTTTCTTGTAGAATCTAGCAATGTGACCTCTTTGTTCATAGTTGTACTAAACCATAATCCTTGATGGAAACTTAGCTTTTTTTACCTTGTTTGGACAATAAATATCAAGTATCCAATGTCATGACAACTGAAACAAACTACTCTTTTTGAAGAAGACTTACCTTACCTTTATTTATTTAGATAATGCTTAGCAAAGTATCCTTCATTAAGATAGTTGAAGGACTTAACCTTGCTCACTCCTTTTGATTGATGAACCTCATCATAGTCCCATGCAAACTCACTTTTAACAGTTCTTCTACATTCTCTAGCTCTATGCCCAAACTGATTACAAGTACAACAATAACAATTAAAATTTGCATATCTAATAGCATTTGGTTATCTGATCTATTTTGTCTTCATTATGCCAACACCTTCATTCCTTGTCTGATAATTTATCTTCAAAGCCTGATCCACCTTGATCTCATTGACATTCATGTTAACATGAGAAGAAACTTGGGCTCTTCATTAAAACAAAATCCAAATCTGTCACTAGCTAACTTTTAACTCTTTATGAGATCATTCAGATCATTATAATTTTTATCAAATTTGACAAATGATTTTACCTTACTTGCAGACTTCTCTAACTTATATTTCAAAGACAAAATCTCAGAAGCATACCTTGAGCATTCTTGTTCTTTGACTCTTAGGCGTACAGACATTGGTTCCAACCTAGGATTAAGAACATGACAACACCTTCATGCTCTCTAGAGTCTTCAACCAATCTTGCCTCAAACACATTGAATTGCTCCTCATAGTCCTTAAGTTGTGAATTCATATTCTTATTAATCTTCTTCTTAATCTTCAGTTTTTTAAGGGCATTCATCAATTTAGTCTCATGGTCCACCTCATCTTCATCATCATCTCAATCACTCCAATCAGACTCCTTTTGATGTGAACAACTACCTACCTCAGTGATGAATAGATCATTATCATCAACATGACCATCATTTTCATGATCATACTTAGAGTCACTGACTTCACTCTCATCTGAAGAGCTGTAGTAGTCTTTGGTGTAGAGATTCTTCTTGTCCTTGAAGTACTTCTTGTTGCCAAACCTTTTGAATCCCTATTTGATTTTATCAGACATGAATGATCTCTTGCCATCATCATGACCTTGATCAGGCTCTTCATCATCATCCTTATTATACTTATGAGGTACTTTTTGGCAAAATGTTCTACCTCTCCATAATTGAAGAATTTGAGGGGTAATTTACCCTTATACTTGCTTGAACCTATTTTCAATTTCCTCAAAATTAAAACAATCAGTTCATCTTCATATATATCAAAAATGTCATCCTCTTTGGGTTTCTTACCTTGTAACTTCTTCTTTGGCTTCATCTCTGTCTTCAATGTTACTTCCTTCTTTGGTGGTATATCATCATTCTTCATCTCATAGATAGCAAGAGTGTCATGCAATCGATCCATCTTCAATTGAGTAAGATCATGAATTTATTCTATAACAAATACTTTTGGATCAAACTTGAGGGATAGAGACCTTAATACCTTTTGAACTACAACAGCCTCTTCAAGGTTCTCTCTAAGACCTCTAATAATGTTCACCATTTTATCAACTCTTTGTAGAAAGGATGCCACATAATCTTCTTCATTCATCTTAATACTTTCAAATTGCATTTTGTGAGTCTACAACTTAGCAAGCTTGACCTTTGAATCTCCTTCATAAATTATTTGCATTTTGTCCCATGTCTCTTTATTAGATTTATAATGGATTACCTTGGTGAACTCAGTCTTTGTAAGACCACAAGTGATGGTATTCATTGCCTTAGAATTATTATCAAATAGCTTCTTGTATGTAGTACTAGATGGAGGAGTAGTAAGAATAACATAACCATTCACAACAGATTGCCATACATCAAACCCTAGAGGCATAATGTATGTCCTCATCCTAACACTCTAAAATGCATAATTAGATCCATATAACATTAGTGCTTGCTTAGCAGAGAAACCTCCTTGATGACTTCCCATATTGTACCTTGGATCACCTTCAAGATGTTAAGCCTTTACTAAAGGACCTACTCTGATACCAATTTTTAGATGTATAATCATTTAGAGGGGGGTGAATCAGTGAGCCTAGATATTTAAATTTTAAAATTAGTCCTTTCAAACTATTAAACAATCAACATATATCAACTTGATCAAGAAATATTAACAAGAGAGTTCATTTTCAATGCATATACAAGATCAAACACATAACACATAGTTCCTATGGGAAGCCCTCATGGGGAATAAAACACACTCTCAAGATTGTAACACATGGAATACTATCCTATAATAAATTACAAATAAAATATTAGTCAACTCTTTTAGACTATAAAACCTTGATTAAATTATTTTGACCAAAGGATTTGAGTGAAACACCTATTTCAAAAGGAATAATTGCCCTTAAGGAAGATCAAGTCCTTTAAACCCTCCTTTAAAGTGAACAAATCCACCTTAGAACTAATGTATTCACCACCTGATGATGGATCTATATTTATCTAACCCTTGCATAAAATCTCTCTTTATCTCATACAAGCCTCTCACATAGGCATGCCATAATCTCTCTCCTTCTTCACTCAATCTATCCTCATATGCACACTCAGACCTCTTTGCATATCCTCAAACTATAAGAGCAATTTTTTGACATAAAAAATATGACCTACATGTCATACACAATCATGAATTTTATCTTCTCATCAACTCATCAATTGGATACTCTACCTCTCCTTCTTTCCACAACTCTTACATGCACCTTACATAAGTCTCACACACACCTCTTCTAAAAGCCTAGAAACTGTAACATTTGGTTTCACCTTTTATAGGTAAATCATGAATTATCAAGTCCAAAATATTATTTGTCATCCATAACACATTCCTTCACCCTTAATTCATCTTATATGGGTCACATTTAATCACAATCCAATTTTAAATAAGCCTAAGTCACTTTTAGGTCCTATGGAGACCCATTCAACTCTCTAACACTTATATGAGAAAACTTAGAAATAAAAGAACACTTTAAAAATGCATGGAATAATTCCACATGATCTATAGGTCCTTCTTAATTTTAAAAAACCATCATAGTACCTTTCTTCTTAAGCATAATTCACTCAAACAACATTCTGTGCACATAGTCACCATGAATGAATACACAGATGACTATAAGCCTTTGTTCATACTACATACAATTGATCAAACCTTCATAATGTACCCATAACATCCTTATGGATTTTATAATATTATATGATCAATATTTCATCTTAAAATATTGAAACAACATCAACACAAGCTTGAACATCCTTCTCAGGTTACTCGCAAAACATTCACAAAAATAATGTCAACTTAAACCTTTATAACTTTGATTATATATAGTTTTATACCTTTAAATTATATTTAAAGATGCACCCTCTAGTCCTCTATATGTTTTTTTTTACACCATGAGAAAATTATACATAGATCGAATGATATAGCACAAAAACTAAACACTGGGTTTTTCTTTTACAAATTCAAATATTCAAATACAAATAGTCATAGTTAAACCTTGTTCACTTTTCTCGCATCTTGTGCTCTTGAATATTCAGATTAATCATGTACCATATATATTATTAGATATATATAAATCTTTACCTTTTATCTCTCATCATTAGATCTTTATATTAACTATTTGATTTAATTCACTCCATCGATCTCTTGTATGTAGCTCGATCTTTATCTATGTTAAACATTAGACAATTTGAACTCATCTCGCTCAATGCGCATTATTGATATCTATCTATAAAAAAATTTAATGGCTATTGATACTCTAAATTATCTTAGTATTTATCTCTACTCAATGTTAAACATCAATCACTTCTTACCACCTCGCTCAACATGCACTATTAGATCAAAACTGTGCGATTGCCTGCGCATTGTTGGATCTTAGAAGAAGCTCAATCTTTATCTTTGTTAACCAATGAAATTTATGATATCTTTGAATTGATGCACATAATATATCTTAATTTTATGATCACATATGAGAAATTAGATATTCATTTGGTCTATGAGCAATTAGAGTATGGGGGCCATTGCTACCTGCCTGGAAGGCCAACTTTGCACCTCCATATCTTTTACTTCACTCAAGCATAAGTTATAAAAATTAGATCATATGATCTACTCACATAGAAGAATATAACCATATAACAATATTCTCCTAGAACCCTCATACGTTTGAGATATAATGACATTAAAATGCTTCCTCAGAATTCTCTAGAAAGACCAACTTTGCACATGCATAGCTATTGTCGCACTTCAATGCTTAACCTGAAAGTTAGAAAAAATTAATAGGAAAAAAAATGAACAAACCCATATGATCACATTCTCTTTAAATATTCACATGTGTGAGATATACCACCATCAAAATGCCTATTTAGCTTTTTTTTTCCATATTGCAAATCTGGCTAAGTATGGGAAAACATTGTCAAAATCCCTAAGAGCCCAACTTTGCACTTGCATATATTTTTTAATGATTCATCACTAGCCTTGAGACCTTTAAAATAAAAACTAGGGACTAATTTTATCACAACCATATGACCAACTCCCCTTGACTCATCCACACGTGGTAATTATGATGTCAACAAATTGCATACTCATATGTTCTGCTATTGGACCCAAAATGTCTAGATGAGAACAATGATGAACCAAGTGAATTTCAATCATGCACATAAGTACTTCAATCATCCTTGACCACTTATAGGACCCCTTACACATACTTAATACTTTAGACTCATCCCTAAACATCTCTATCCATGCCAAAACTAAATATCAACCAAGCCTCCTTCAAGCATACTAGAACAAGCACATTGCACACTTTGTCATTATCATTTACACTATCAAAGCACTTCATCCACTCACCTGGACACCTTCATGACATCACCATGACATCATTGATAACTCTCCATATATATATATATATATATATATATATGAGAATATCAACATTTATAGGTTTTTTACCTTTCGAAGTTTTTCCCACATTATCTCCGTGTCATGTGTTAATTTATCTATGCTTTGCTAATTCAATTTCATCTCTAGATCTATCATGTTTTATTCAATATACATTGCATATTAGTTTCTTACATTTTCATGGCATCAGAGCTAGTGGGGTGGATTTGATCGGCAAGCCATTGTCCATTGATACATCAATTCAAAGGATATTTAATACTTAATTTTTTTTCAAGCTTGGGATGCCATATTGGTTGATGTATGGACCTCTATGGCATATTAAATTTTTAAAATTTTAGAACATTCATTTAGTGATCTGTTTTGATTTCTCAAATCTCCATTAAAGCATCATTGGATCTTGTTAAGCAACCAATTAATAAACAAAGATAAATATTTTCTCTCATATATTCCCTAGGATGTCATTAATTTTATTGTATGGCTTCTTACCTAAAGAATTTTCTAAAAACTTATCTACAAATCTTTGGTTCTGGTTTGTGATGTTTAAACATCAGATACTCATATTGTTTACCTATATAAACCTCTTAGAAGCATCTGTAGAGTCTCTAAAGGCTTCCTCAAGCACCAAAAAAATATTTGTTTTATGTGGGGTGCCATTGTTTAGCCTATGAAGCTTTAAAAATTCATTTTTCATTCAAAATTCAATCTTTAAGGTTCCTTCATCATCAACAAACAAAATCTGTAAGATCATCAAAGTTTCATGTATTTTAGATGTGTGTCCAAGCTTTTGTGTTGTCCAGAGCATTTATAGGTACACCAATCTTTGCCTAAATCATTCCAAAGGTTAGTAATAAATTTTGTTGAATTATATATTAAATAATTGTTTTTAAAAATCATAATTGCCATATATTAAAACCTAGGCCCCACCTTATATGTGTTTTAAAAATAAAATAAAAAATCCATCTCTATTTTTTTTAATGCACAATAAATCATATTTATATAATTATATTTTATTTTTACAATATTTAAAAATAGGCTTTAAATATTGATTTATGCATTTAAATTCTTGAATAGCCTCCTAGAAGGGTTGGTGGTCTTTATTTTGTTAAAAACTTATAACAATGATGGTTTAGTGTTCAAAACCCCCTAAAATATTTTTTTAATTTAATTTTGAATTTTTACAACTTTAATTTAATTTGAATTTCATTTTTGGTTTACGTGCAAACATCGCACGTGTAAACCCTTCTCTAGTGCCATTTTTATTTTGTGACATTTGAATTGGTTAACCTCTTGTCAACCATAATCATCTAACTAGTTATTTTATAGGTTTTGACATTTTTTGGATGCATTTATGTGTTCTATTTTTTATTTTTAAGCCTCCTATTATAGTTTTTACACCTTTTTTAATCATAGTGTTTAGATAGTCATTATGTATGTCACAATTGTGACACATAAATTAGTACTTTTTTTAAAAAGAATTCATATTGTTTAGCATATATTTGAATAAATATTACTTGTTTACACTTTTAATTTGATTTACTATCAATTAAAGTTAAAATTCACATTAAAAGGGTTCAATTTTAAGCATGATCTAGTGTTATATTGTCATTCTTAAAGGGAAGCTATGGCTTTGCCTAAATTTGTATTACATAAATCTTAAATGCTTAATGGTTCAAACTATAATATATGAAAAATCCAAATTAAAATATAATTTATGGCCTAAATGCTATGGAAGATTGTTGTTCAAACTAAAAAATCTCTGTTAGGATTACATGTGACACCTAAGCTTTCAACTGTATTTTAACAAAAATCACAAGAATCCATGTTGATTATCTTGCAGAGTGTTAAAGATGAATTTCTACTCCATATCAACAATCAAAAGTCTCCTAACAATGCTTGAAAACTTTTTGAGTCTATGCATGATGGCACTCGTCTCTCTAAAATTATTAAGTTGATTCTTGAATTTCTTATTACATTTATGAAAGGTGATAAAAAAGTTGTTAACTTTCTTACTAAAATTAAGAATATTAGAGCTCAATTATATGGTTGAAAACATAATTCAATTCAAGATAAATTATTGTTTTTTATTATTTAGTTGAATATTCATAAAAAATTTCATAATTTCATTTCAATTTTAAATTCAAAGTACCAAACAAAAGAAAATATCCCTAATATCACTACTCTATCAACTCTGCTAATTCAAGAAGAAAAATTGATGTATAATTTTATATCTAAATATAATTCCACTCGGGAACTTCTCAAACTCAACCTTATTTTTAAGAACAATAGAAACCATAAATCTAACCCTAATTTTGCTAATAGAAAAAATAGGAACAAGAAATCTGGTAATAAAAATCATAAACTTAAGTTTAATGGAAATGATAATATGTGTGGTAAATTTGGTCATAGAAAGTAAACTTGTTATAAAAATAAAGATAGAGTCAACAATGAATATTTTAAAAATAACAAAGAGAATAAATCTAACCAAAACCATTAGAAGAACCTTAATCAGAACACTAATCAGGAACATAATTATAATGTTATTGCTTTATATGTTGCATTATTTACTTCTAGTGAGAATGAATAGATTTTAGATAGTGGTGCACTACACCATACGACCTGCTTATCTAAAATTTTATCTGATACTAGAGATATTTCTAAAAATATCTACGTAGGATATAATTCATTCTTAAAAGCAACTAAGCAAAGAAAGGAAAAATTTGCAAATGTTGTTATTACTGATGTTTTCTATGTACTTAAGCTTAAGAAGAAATTGTCAACTTATTCTAAACTTACAAATGATAATTTAATTATAACTTTGATTAAAGATAATTTGTCCAATAGAACTCAATCTAGTTCTTTGATTGCTAAAGGTATTCAAAATAAAGGTTTATATATTTTCTTTGCTTCTTTTACATGTTATATTGCATTGCATAGTAAGAATGAATCTTAATTATGACATAAAATATTAAGACATGTTAATTTTATAAGTTTAAATGACATGTCTTATCATAATCGTGTTATTGGTCTTCCTTCTATCTCTTCCCATTATAAAATTGATGAAGATTGCTTATGTGATAAGCAACATACTAACCTCTTTTACAAGAATCATGATATGAATTCCTCACATCCTTTAGAGCTAAGTCAAATTGATGTAGAAGGACCCCTTGAAGTTGTATCTCTTAATGGTTCTTTGTATACTAATAATTTTATAAATGATTATACTAAAATGATCTGATCATATTTCATTAAAAGAAATTCTGAAGTTTTATCTAAATTTAAAGAAATTAAAACTATTGTTGAAAATACTTATTATTTTTATATTAAGAGATTAGGATATGATAAAGGTGGTGAATATATTAGTAAAGAGTTTTATTATTTTAAAATTATTTATGAAATTCAAAGGGAATTAACAAATTCCTTTTCCCATCAGTAAAATAATATTGATGAAAAGAAAAATTATGCTAGAAATGGCTATAACAATTTTGCATTCTATAGATGTGCCTAAGTTCTTATGAGCCGAAACCATGAATATTGCTGTGCATATTATGAATAAAGTCTCTAACAAATGTTTGTATTTTTCACACTAAAATTCATGTTTGTTCATGGTATTTTATTTACCATTAGAATAGTTTTGTTGTTACTAACTAAATTGATAGTGTCTCAACTACATTTATATTTGTTAGTAAAACTATTTCGTTTAATTCTTGCTGAATTTTAATTACAATCATATTGTAATAGATATATTGGTATTAGATAATAAATTGAAGAAAATATATCAACATTATATTTTCAAGTCATATGAGTTATCATTGAAATATATTATATACACAACATTCTACTTAATTTGACAAGATGATCATGTTTAGTTATTGCATTTGGTAAAAAGAGCATGCTCAGTGTGTTTGGATCTTTTGTTTTTCAAATTTTAGAGTTATTTGATTTGATTAGTGGGGTAAGTTCATGCTAACATGATTAGATGCTTCATTTGATAATAAGATATGTTATGAAATGCAAAGTGTAATAGAGCTTGTATAGGCCCCTTATCATTTACTTTACTAAGCATTCTGTTCATACACGTTTTAATTTATTTATTTTAGTCTCGTATATGTTACATTGTATGATTGCATATCATGTTAAAAAATTTCATATTTGATGTATGAGAGGTTACATATCTAAATCTTATGTTATATTTTTTTCTATATCATTGGAAAATAAAAAATCATATTAAGCTTACAAATTTTATAATATTCAAATTATAAAAATAATTATTTATAATAAAATATCTAATTTTTGGCTAACTTAAATTTTTGTATGTGCATCACATGATAGTTAGAGATGACCATATTTTCAATATTGGAGATGTCAATTAATAAACTGCATACAATGATTTATGTGTGTTACTAACTAAATAATTAAAGTAGTGAACTGGTTTGCTTAAAACATGAATTAACTATTTAAAATATGTTTTATCAAAGATAAACATGTCTTCATTTATCTTTATGTATTTAGTTGTTGTGATGCTAGTCATAACATGATATCATAAATCTAATGTTATATATATGTTTAAGTTTGGTGTAGGTAGTATCACTTGGAGCAACAAAAAGGTACATATCTATTCTATAGAAGTAGATTATAGAAGTGTTATGGAATCTGCTAAAGAAGTCATATGGTGTCTAGCTCTATCATTTGGATGTTTCTCATAGTACCACCCTTCATTATGATAACCCAAGTTGTATAGCTCTATCAAAAAATTTAGTGCAACATCAAAGAACTAAATATATTAAGTTTTATGTGAATTTTATCCAAAAAAAAGTTCTCAATAGTGATATTGATATGTAGTTCTATTCTACGGATGAACAAGTGACATATATATTCACAAAACCACTTGGTGCTACCAATTTTTATCAGTTTTAAGCAATGTTAGGCATCTCAGAGTTTCCATTGAGGGAGAGTGTTCATGATAATATTAATTCATAATGACCATGTGTTCCTTCTTCTATTCTATACTTTTTCTCATTATAAAGCTTTTTAAACTTTGTGTAGAAGTTATGTGTGTTTTATAAACTTAATGTATAAGTTTTAGTTTTGTACCCCAATACATAAAAATGTTTTCACGTCTCATTTTTATGGACTATATAAATTATTTTAGATTAATAAACATTTACTATGGTTGTTTTACTTTGAGTAAATATCACGTGTCTGAAGGTAATTATCATACAATTATATTTATGTAAATTGGAAAATAGATTTAAATATTAAATATTATCGAGATGATTATAATGTTTTACTTCGACTATATTTTTGAGGCACTAACCTATTGACATCGAGATTGAGTGTGAATGAATACTGGTGCTCATCAAAGATGAGAACATGGTTGAGGTAGAGATGTTCTAACCACTTGATAAAAATTGTCGAGATGGTTAACCCTGATGCACTCACACACTCACATAGTCTTATATTACATTATTTTGAATAGTTTAATATGCATTATTGTGTGGATGATAAATGCAATGGATGGTCAGATACTTAAAAAATATTATATTTTAATTACGACAGTAAGTTCATTTCGAATGCTTGATTTAGTCATGAATATTAATGTCTTTACATTTTATATTTTAAATGGTATAACTATTTTTTGAAATGACATTTTATTAAATTAATATATGGTTATATATTATTTAATCATAAATAATTAATAAATGTTTCTTATTTATTTAAATATGGATGACCATATCTAAATTAGACTTACTACAATTGTAAATTTAAATTGCAATAATTATATATATATATATATATATATATATATATATATATAATTTTAATATTATTTTAAATACTTCTTGTGTGATATAAGTGAATATTTTATTTCAAAAATAAATAAACTATATTAATAATACATATTATAATTAGAAATCTAATTAAAAGAAATAAAATAATTATAATCCTGTCATGTAGTGACAGATAATAAATAAGCTTATTAAATTCTATTTATAGAGGTTTTTATCTCATGCAAACTTGAACAAGATTGCATTAATAAAAAAATAAGTGAAAATTAATTTTAAACAAATTAATAATAACAGAGATTCAGAATAAAATGGGGGACGATAGAAAGGAAAAGAGACTCATCATGATTTTTTACAATTATAAGTAGAAAACAATGATAACTTTGTCATTATTTACAAAAATTAAAACCAAAAACCATTCTAGAAACCCAGTAAAGTGGGAAACAAAACCTAGAAAGGCTTTGAATATATTTGCAGTAGTTAGTGAGTAGTTTAGCAAAGAAAGATGACGTACTCTAAACAACGATAGAGAGGAGGATCAGCAACAGTAGTAAGAAAATCAACTTTTTTGTAAGTACATAACCCCGAGTATTCTCCTTGTTTTTATGTCCATGATTTAAGGTTGCATATAACTATTTGAAAAAAATAATTCTCTTTGAATTGTTAAAATTGAGAGATATTATTGAATGAAAAGAATTTAACATTTTTTTTTAATTATAAAAAGAACCCTTTTAGACAATTATATATATATATATATATATAAAGACCACAATTAGACTATAGACATTATAATAAATTGTATAAATGAATGAATGAATGATGTTTTTTTATTGTATTATAAAAGTGTGTTTCCATGATTGTTGTTTGAAGAAAAAAAAATTACAATCATCTTATAGGTGAAATGGGTCGACATTTTCTCCTTTTTTTTAAAAAAAAAAAAAATTTATTTCTTGTAGAAAGTAGTAGATTTCATCTAGGAATGTGATTGGGTTATTTTTGGGATAAGATGCCGAATGTGAATTATCAGAGATATCTTCTTCTTATTGAGAATTGCCTAGTTACTATGTTTTAAAGGTTTAGATCTAAATGCGTTGTCATTAAAATAGATGAATATTTTATCTAGAGAAATTATATAATACATATATAGTTTAGATCTAAATGAGTTGTCATTAAAATAGATGAATATCTTATCTTTTCCACACCCTGTTGTGAGACAATCTACATTTTACTATTTAGAATTACATCTTAGACATCAGGATGCATCGGGTGTTCCCACCTACCAGTTGTTCCAAGTAGATAAACATTTCGTGCAAGGATAAGTTTCCTTTGTGTAATGAAGGGATATGGGGAAGTGTAATTACTTCATGGTTAGGTGAAAAATACCCTGAGCTATAGTCCCATATCTCGACTCATAAGAGAACCACTTGGTTCAGGGTGATTGGAGATCGTATCGATTATTTATATTTCTTTTACATGATCATTGTAACTTGTATTTGGATATTTTATGACATAAATGTCAATGGACTTTGTATATTATATTATAGTGATTTCACGTAGATTGAGCACAAAATTTTAAAATATTTAATGGCTTTTATTGATTCATATTTATGAGATTTATCTTTTTCTTGTAATATTGTAAGTAAGCAGATTAATTACATCATTTTACTTTTGATTATTTATGATATTATAATTTAAATGGATTATTTACTTTATTTATTTTGGTGATAGTTTGAGTGGCTTTACATTTTGGTATCAGAGCTCTAGGTTGAAAACTAGGGACTCTTTTTGGGACCGTTATGCTAAGTTATTAATTTGATGAAATTATTCATCATGAATACTAGAAACACTGATCATGGTGAAGGATCAGGTAGTGGTCAAAATGGAAGAAATTGTGAAGGTGCTAATAATGATCAAGATGAAATATTAGACCGTATTCTTGCTCTCTTGACTCAATAAGATACTAGAATGACTGCCCTTAAGCAAGAAATTAGAGTGAATCCAAGAGGGTAGAATGCTAGTGAGAACCCAAGAGGTCCTAATGCAATTGATAATTCAAGGATAGAAGTTCAAGTTCCTAAGGTTGGGGTTAATGCTAAAAATCAAGTAAGAATTGTAGAGGAGTTGAGAAAGGACCTCAAGAAGGTATCATCACCTAAATTTGATGGAAAGATAATTGGAGATGGAGCTGAAGCATGGATCATAGAAATGGAGAAATACTTTGGCTTAGAAACTTTTCAAATTACATGAAGGCAATATGGGGATCATATTAGTTGATTAGTGAAGCAAGAACATGGTGGGACAATGAAAGGGTAGATAAGAAGCTGTTACCTGGTGAAATAACTTGAGATATTTTGCTATAAGTTTTTTAGAAAAGATGGTTATCACAACTCTTCTTCAATAAGAAGATGGAGTTTTAAAATTTGGTTCAAGGAGGTATGTCCATAACTAGTTATTGGGAGAGGTTATCGCATATACTTAAGTATGTTCCATAGTACTAGATAGATGAGAGATTTTGGATTAGGAAGTTTATATTATGCTTAAGGCCCCAGATTGGAGCAGATATGGACATTCATAACCCACTCACTATTGATGCCATTTATGAGAAAGTAATTAAACAAGAGCAAAAGTTACAATAAGTAGCCAGTTACCATAAGTAGAGAGATGTGAGTTTTACCAATAAGAGACCTCAAAATAATTAGTAGAACTATCAACATAAATATAATCAAAATAATAATCAAGGTAATGGCAATTGACAAATCAAGAATTTGAAGATAGGTAATAACTCTCAGGATGAATATGGTAGAAACTAGTGTAGAGATAACAAAAGAGGTGGTTATAAAAACAAAAATAACCTGAGGGAAAGACCTGAAGGACAAAAAGCACTTAAGGTTGGATGCTACATTTATGGAGGAGAGAATTATGCAAATTCATGTCTATAGAGATCAGCTAGAAGAGGAAACAGAAATTACCAAGGAGTACCACAACATTAAATTAATGCTGTTGTGGACAATCGACAAGCTAACTTTCACGTAGCACCTATTCAGTTTCAAGGTAAGCTATATGGACTACCTGTTTCTATTTTAATTAATACTAGTGCCACATAATGTTTTGTAGATCCTAGATTAGTATCTAAGTTATCAATTAGATCTGGGCATATGATAACCTCTAGGATGATACAATATGGAAATAGAGCAAAAAAAAGAGTAGACTCATGTCTAGCATGCAGTGAGTTAGAACTTCCTAGTTTTTAGATGTAAGTTAATCTATATGTAGCACCTTTAGAGTATTATGATGTAATTCTGGTAATCAACTGATTAACTGAACATAAGCCTCTAGTAAACTATGAAGACAAAGTTGTTAGATGTTTGGATGACCTAAGAAATCAAGTGGGGATTAATGCATCTAAGAAACCTTTAGATCTTAGACAAATCTCAGATATGTAATTGAAGAAATCTAAGAGAAAATGGTGTGCCATTTATGTCATCCAAGTAAAGGACCTTGACAAAGAAGAACTAGTATTCAATGATTACTCAATCTTTAGAGATTTCAAAGATGTATTCCCTATGGAGTTGATAGAGTTACTACCGAAGAGGGAATTCGAATTCTCAATTGATTTGATGCCAAGGACTGAGCCTCAATTGAAGCTACCCTATAGGATGATTACTACATAACTTTATGAGCTTAAGGCAAAATTTTAGGATTTGCTAAATCAGGGGTTCATTACACCTAGTGTGTCATTATGGGCCACACTAGTTATCTTTGTAAAGAAGAAGGATGGTACTATGATATTATGTATTGATTATATGAAGCTTAACAAAGTTGATACTAAGAATAAGTACCCACTCCCAAGAATAGATGAGCTCTTCGATCAGATGAAAGGAGCTATAGTGTTCTTGAAGATAGACCTTAGATCTGACTATCACCAATTACCAATTTAAGGATGAGGACATATCTAAAATAGCTTTTAGGACTTGATATGGTCACTACGAGTCCATAGTGGTAGGTACCATTTGGGTTAACTATTGCTCCAACAACCTTCATGAATTTGATGAAAAATATTTTTAGAGATTGTTTAGATGATTTTGTGTTGATCTTCTTTGATGACATATTGATATACTCTAAATCAGTGGAAGAACATGAAAGGCATTTCAGGATAGTCTTACAGTGCTTGAGAGAGTAAAAGCTTCATGGTAAACTATCTAAGTGTACATTCTTTCAAGATAAAGTGCACTATCTTGGTCATGTGATCTTGGCAAAAGGGATCGCAGTTGATCCTGAGAAGATAAAAATGATAATGGAATGACCTACACCTCAAAGTGTGATAGAAGTCAGAAGTTTTATGGGAATTACAATTTATTATAGAAATTTTTTGGAAGGTTTCTCACCTATAGCATCACTGATTACCTTGCTACAAAATAAGGGTAATAATTTTGAATGGATAGAAAGGTGTGAGCAAGCTTTCCAAGTGCTAAAGGAAAATCTCACAACGAATCCTATCCTGACCATACCATATCTTAATGGTCACTTTACAGTTATAATTGATGCTTCGAGAGAAGGAGTAGGAGCATTTTTGATGCAAAATGAGCAAGTGGTTGCATATGAGTCAATAAAGTTAAAGCAACATGAGTTTAACTATGGACCACATGATCTTGAGTTAGCCACCATAGTTCATGCACTTCAGATGTGGAGGCATTATCTTTTAGGTAAGCCCTTTGAGTTAAAAATAGATCATTTAGGGCTTAAGTAAATATTTACTCAATGTAACCTTAATGCACGATAGAGAAGGTGGTTAAAATTCCTTAGTGAGTATGACTTTGGAATTGAGTATATAAAAGGAAAGGAGAATAGAGTAGTTGATGCTCTTAGTAGAAGAAGACATTTGGCTGCCATGGTTACAACGAGATCCAATTTGAAGTAGAAATTAATTCAAAATATTTAAGGGGATGAGCATTATGAAATAGTAAATCAAGCTTTGGAAGTATACCCCTTAGATCATAGGTTTGATGGCTATGTGATTGAGTCAGATGGACTTTTGAGATTTTAGGGAAGTATACATATTCCTAACTCAAGAGAGTTGAAGAAGTTGGTGCTTGAAGAGATCCACAACACATGTTATTTAGGGTACCCTAGAGTGACCAAGATGGTCAAAGGTTTGATACCTTTATAATTTTTGCCTAGACTTAAGAAAGATGTGACAAAATTTGTCACTTGATGTTTGAAATGCTAATGAGTCAAAGTTGACCATGTGCATCCAACAAAATTACTGTACCTGCACAATGTTCCTGAGCATAAGTGGCAAGTAATAAGTATGGATTTTATTCAGGGGTTACCCATGTCTAAGAATAGGCATGATCTCATCTTAGTAGTCATGGATAAGTTAACAAAGGTAGCCTATTTTATTCCAAGAAATCTTTCTGATGTTTTTATGGTTTTAGCTAAGAAGTTTGTTCAAAAGATTTTTCGATTGCATGGAGTGCCTGAGATGATCATTTGAGATTGAGAAACTTGTATGACATCTAGATTTTAGACAACTCTTGGTGCAACTTTGGGTACAAAGTTAAATTTTAGTTCGGCATATCATCCTCAAACAAATGGTTAGATAGAAAGAGCCAATCAAGTTGTAGATCTTCTCAGAATGTATTGTATGGATCAACAGTATAAATAAGAGGAGTATCTTCCATTGGTAGAGTTTACATACAATAATTCATACCATGCATCTTTGGTAATGACACCATTTGAATCTCTTTATGGGCATAGGGGTCGAACACCTATCAATTGGGATAAGGTGGAGGATAGAATAGTGATTGGTCCTAATATGTTAAGGGAAATGGATGATTAGATGAAGTTGATCAAATAAGAATTTAAATAAGCTTTAGATCGTCATAAGAGTTATGTAGGTAGAAATAGGATGTCTAGATAGTTCTTAGTTGGTGATAAAGTCTTCCTGAGGGTCAAACCTCAAAAGAGTTTAGTTTCATTTGGAAAAGCATCCAAACTTTCTCTTCAGTTTGTAAGACTATTCAATGTCTTAAAAGAGATCAATATTATAACATATAGACTTGCTCTACCACTTGCACTTTCCAGAATCCATAATGTTTTTCATGTCTCCTTACTTAAGCTTTATCATCTTGATGTGTAACATATTCTTGATTGGTGTGATTTATAGGTTTAGGATCTAGGAGTGGTGCTGGTAGAGCCCACTTGAATCTTAGAGAGGCACAACGTTAAGTTATGAAGTAAAGATGTGGTACAATATAAGGTCCATTAAGAGGATGCAGAGGAGATTGATAGATCTTTTCCTTATTTGAAGATATAACATAGATTTCTCATTCATGCATGGATTATGATACTTTGAGTTATTTTTATTATTTTATGATACTTCGATACTTATTGGTGGTTGATTGATACCTTATTATTTTATTGTGTAATAAGACATCAAAACAATGTCTGTTCCAAGTGGGGAAGGATATCACGTCTCCTTTTTATGGACTATATAAATTATTTTAGATTAATAAACATTTACTATGATTTTTTTTTTGAGTAAATTCTACATATCTGAAGGTAATTATCATGTAATTATATTTTTGTAAATTAGAAAATAGATTTAAATATTAAATATTAGTGAGATGATTATAATGTTTTACTTCGACTATGTTTTTGAGGCACTAACCTAATGACATCGAGATTGAGTGCGAATGAATGCAGGTACTTGTCAAAAATGAGAACATGGTTGAGGTAGAGATGTTCTAGCCACTTGGAAAGAACTGTCAGGATGGTTAATCCTGATGCACTCACAGACTCACATAGTCTCATATTGCATTATTTTGAATGGTTTAATACACATTATTGTGTGGATGATAAATACGATGGATGGTTAGATACTTAGAAAATATTATGTTTTAATTACGACAATAAGTTCTTTTCAAATGCTTGATTTAGTCATAAATTTTAATGTCTTTACGTTTTATATTTAAAATGGTATAACTATGTTTTGAAATGATGCATTTTATTAAATTGATATATGGTTATATATTATTTAATCATAAATAATTAATAAACATCTCTTATTTATTTAAATATGGATGACCATATCTAAATTAGACTCACTACAATTGTAAATCTAAATTACAATATCAATATATATATATATATATATATATAATTTTAAATACTTTTTATGTGATTTAAGTGAATATTTTATTTTAAAAATAAACTATATTAATAATACATATTATAATTAAAAATCTAATTAAAAGAAATAAGATAATTATAACCCTGTCATGTAGTGACAGGTAATAAATAAGCTTATTAAATTTTATTTATAGAGGATTTTCTCTCATGCAAACTTGAACAAGATTGCATTAATAAAAAAATAAATGAAAACTAATTTTAAAAACATTAATAATAGCAAAGATTCAGAATAAAATAGGGGACGACAGAAAGGAAAAGACATCCATTGTGATTTTTAGCAATTATAGGCAAAAAAAATGATAACTTTGTCATTCTTGACAAAATTTAAAACCAAAAACCATTCTAGAAAGCGAGCAAAGAGGGGAACAAAACCCAGAAAGGCTTTGAATATATTTGTAGTAGTTAGTGAGTAGTTTAGCAAAGGAGGATATGATTTTATTTTCTAAACAACAATAGAGAGGAGGATCAACAATAACAGTAAAGAAATCAATATTTTGGCAAAACACATAACCCTGGATATTCTCCTTATTTTTATTTTCATGATTTAAGGTTGCATATAACTGTTAAAAAAAAACAATTCTTTTTGAATTTTTAAAATTGGGAGACATTATTGAATGGAAACAATTTAACATTTATTTTCTTTTTTAAAAAAGAACCCTTATATATATATATATATATATATATATATATATATATATATATATATATATATATAGTTAGGAACTTGGATTACAATTGATTACTTTTGTATAAGCAACTAAACATGGAATTGAACCAGAAGTAATAAGTAACTAGAAATACGAAATAGCAAATAATAGGAGATACAAGAAACAACCAATCTTATTTTAAACTCTTCCAGAATACAATGAAGAAATCTCACTCTTCCCACACCTATTGGGTATACAATATTTCTCTCAAGAGTTATCTCTCTCTCACACAATCAATTACAATCAACTCAATAACCAAGTTGTTATTCCCTTGCTTAATTACAATACATGCCCCATGGGTCTCTTAAATAAGATCCAAGGCATACAATAATTAGAAACACAGACTCAAGACTAAAATAAGTCTTTACATGCAAAAACTCAGTCCTCCTAAAATTAGACCAAATATAATTCTAGAAATGCATGCAAACACGCACGCACACAAGTGACCGATGCCAGTCACTGTCGATCTGCATATGACTGACATCGGCCGATCCCTGACCCACGACTGACCGATGTCAGCGATACTGCCAATGCTGATTACTTGTTAACTAATGTTGATGTTGGTTACTGGTTAAGCCCAGCAACCTCCACAAGAGCTTAACAGTGAAGCTTTTAGCTCCACAACTCAACAATCTCCCACTTGGAGATAAACAGTTGCACCTGCACCTGTATAGCAACATCCTCTGTCTTGTTTCTCTGGCTTATTTCTCCCTCTTCAAGTTCAATCTTGAAGACCAAAAAAAGTTGAATGAAGATTCAACTTCTCTTTTGTTACTAGCTTTGTTAACATATCTGCAGGGTTCTTATCCGTATGGATCTTTTCCAGCTTCAACTGTGCATCCTCCAATACCTATCTAATGAAGTGGTACCTTAGCTGTATATATTTGGTTCTTGAATGAAAGGTTGAATTCTTTGCCAAATGAATTGCACTTTGACTATCACTGTACAGTCTGCAACTCTCTTGCTCCTTTCCCAACTCTTCCATGAACCGAGTCATCCATATCATTTCCTTGCTAGCCTCTGTGACTGCAATGTATTCTACCTCTGTAGTAGACAGGGCAAAAACCTTCTACAACTTTGAAATCTAGCTAACCGTCGTTCCACCAACAGTGAACACATATCCTATGGTGCTTCTCCTGCCATCTAAGTCACCTGCCATATCCGAATCTACATACCCATGTAGAGAAGTGTTTGACGCTGCATAACATAAATACCTGTTGTTGGTCCCTCTCAGATATCTGAGAATCCACTGAACTACTTTCTAGTGTTCCTTTCTTGGATTGGCCATAAACTTGCTAACAACTCCCACTGCTTGGGTAATATCAGGTCTGGTACATACCATTGCATACATCAAGCTCCCAACTGCTGAAGCATATGGAACTCTACTCATGTACTCAACCTCATCATGTGATTTAGGACACTATTCTTTGCTCATCTTGAAGTGTCCAGCCATAGGTGTGCTTATCGATTTTGCATCCTACATATAGAATCTCTCCAACACCTTATTCACATAATCCTCTTGAGACAAAATCAACCTGTGATTTTTCTTGTCTCTCTTAATACTCAAGCCAAGGATTTTCTTTGCTGCTCCTAAATCCTTCATGGCAAATGTGTGAGCTAATTTTATCTTTAGCTCAGTAATTTCTTGTATGTGTGAACCTGTAACAAGCATATCATCTACATACAATAACATGATAATATAATGACCATTATTCAATCTGGTAAAATAAACACAATGGTCAGATTGACATTTACTAAAGCCATGCTCTGTCATAAACCTATCAAATCTCAAATACCATTGTCTTGGAGCTTGCTTAATACCATATAAGCTTTTCTTCAACTTGCACACAAGTTTCTCCTTACCTTTGACCTCAAAACCTTCCAGCTAGTCCATATATATCTCTTCATCCAAATCTCCATGAAGAAACGTTGTCTTAACATCAAGCTACTCAAGATGCAAATCCTCAATAGCAACTAAAGACAATATAGTTTGAATAGTAGTCATTTTTACTACAAGAGAAAAAATTTGGCCAAAATCAATACCTAGTTTCTGTGCAAATCCCTTTACTACCAACCTAGCCTTATGTCTCATCTATCGATTCTCTCCTTCCTTTAACCTGTATACCCATTTGTTTTTCAATGCTTTCTTTCTGGTTGGCAACTCAACCAAATCCCATGTTTGGTTCTCTTTTAAGGAATCAATTTCCTCATTCATGCCATGCTCCCACTGTTTCCTAGATTCTACCTATATTGCCTCATCAAAACTTTCTAGTTCTCCACCATCAATGAGCAACACGTAGTATAAAGAAGGGAAATAATGAATTGGAGGTTTACTTACCCTTACAGTCCTCCTTATAGGCATTTGAGACTCATTCATAGCTTGCTATCTGCCTAAATTTTGTTCTGTCAGTGACCGATCTTGGTCATCTCTCTGTTTAGACCTGACCGACGTCGGTCCCTGCCTGACCGACACAGTTCTTGTGTTGTCCTATGACTGATGATTTTTACCCACGAACTCATTTTGGATCATAACCTCATCCAAATCAAGATTGCCCTGCTCAAAATTATTTAGCCTCTTGAGCTGATCACTGTACATCACCTTCTCATTGAAAACTACATCACGGCTTCTAATAATTTTGTTAGTTTCTAAATTTCACAACTAGAATCCAAAATCTCCAAAACCATAACCAATGAAAGTGCACCACATAGATTTAGCATCCAGCTTCTTTCTATTTTCTTTATTAACATGCACAAAAGCTTTAGAACCAAAAACTCTGAGAATTGAAAGATCTACCTTTTTACCTGTCCAAGCCTCTTCTAGAATTCCACCATCCAGAGCAGTAGAAGCTCCTCTGTTAATCAAGTAAACCATAGTATCTATAGCTTCTACCCAAAACTTTAAGGGCAAACCAGCATGCAATCTCATACTCCATGCACGCTCCATTATTGTTCTATTCATCCTTTCAACAACTCTATTTTGTTGAGGTGTCCTTATAACCGTCTTTTCCCTGCGTATTCCACTCATAGAATAATAACTGGTGAATTTATTATTGCAGTTTTCACCACCATTGTCAGATCTAAGGCACTTCAATCTCAAACCTATTTCATTCTCAACCAAAGCTTTCCATTTCTTAAATGTGTCAAAAACATTAGATTTCCTCTTTATGCAATAAACCCATATCTTTCTTGTAGCATCATCAATGAAAGAAACATAATATTGTGATCCTCCAATAGAAGCTACTTGAGCTAGTCCCCACACGTCTGTGTGAACAAGCTCTAACCTGTGCTTCTTCTTTGTTGACCCAGTCTTGAGAAACCTTACTTTCTTCTGTTTCCCAAAAACACAATGCTCACAAAAATTGAGATCTATGCTTTTCAAATCTGAAAGATTACCTTTTGACTTAAGAATATGCATTCCCTTCTCACTCATGTGACCAAGCCTATAGTGCCACATCTTTACATCTACATCTGAAGTAGATAAAATAGAATGAGAATAATCAGTAACACAAGTATATAGATAAAGTGTACCTACTCTCTTACCTCTTGATAATACAAGTGCACCCTTGGAAACTTTCCAAGATTCAGCTGTGAGAGTTACTGTGCAACCCTCATCACCCAACTTTCCTGTAGAAATCAGATTCCTCTTCAAGATGAGTACATGCATGACATCTTTCAACACCCATGTGTTGCCATTCTGCAATTTCAGCTGCACTTTTCCTTTGCCAACAATTTGACAAGGCTCACAATCCCCTAAATAAACTTTTCCAAAGTCTCCATGGACATAATCATTGAAAAATTCTCTATTTGGGGTTGCATGGAAAGAAGCACCAGAATCTAAAACCCATGATTCTACTTGACTATCCAAAAAAAATATAAGAGCATCCTGTGCAACAATACCTGCAACATTTACTTCCTTATTGCCTTCTTGCTAATTTTCTTTGTTATCCTTCAACCATCAGTCTTTCTTTGCATGTCCTTTCTTTTCACAATTCCCGTAGATTATACCTCAATTTTTAGATTTGGATCTCCTTCCCATCTTTGACCTTGATTTCCTTTGCTTGCTCTTCTCTCTTTGCCTTCCCCTGCTTTCAATACTTAAAGCATTATCTGATGTTTCTCCTGTGCTTTTCTTGTGAATTTCTTCATTCAAGATTACACTAACAACATCATCAACTTTCAAGATATTTGAAGCAGATGCAGTATTACTTACCACCATTACCAAGCTGTGTCAGCTTTCAGGTAAAGAGCATAAGATTAAGAGAGCCTTAATTTCATTATCAAAAACTATTTTGACTGAATTTAACTGATTTACAATTTCATAGAAATCATTAAGATGACTATATACAGATCCACCTTGCATTTGCAAACTAAATAATTGCTTCATAAGATATACCTTATTCGAAGCTAAGGTTTTTTCATATAAGTTTGCCAATGTATCCATTAACTCTACCGTTGTCTTTGCCTGTGATAAGTTAGAAATCACAGAAGATGCCAGGCTCAACCTTATAGATCCAAGAGCCTTTCTATCAAGAACATTCCATTCTTCATCTTGCATATCTGTGAACTCACTTGAAACTCCACCCAACGGTAAAAATAGATCTTTCTGATACAGATAATCTTCTATCTACATCCTCCATAATTGATAATTCTTGCCATTGAATTTCTCCATTCTTAGCTTACTTTCTTCTGCCATTGCTTTGCTCCCACTCAATCAAAAACCCCTGTGAGTGAACCTGTAATCAACAATCACTAACCTGGCTCTGATACCACTTGTTAAGAACTTGGAGTACAATTGATTACTTTTGTATAAGCAACTAAACACGGAATTGAACCAGAAGTAATAAGTAACTAGAAATATGAAATAACAAAGACTAGGAGATACAATAAATAACCAATCTTTTATTAAACTCTTGCAGAATACAATGAAGAAATCTCGCTCTTCCCACACCTCTTGGGTGTACATTATTTCTCTCAAGAGTTCTCTCTCTCTCTCTCTCTCTCACAATCAATTACAATCAACTCAATAATCGAGTTGTTATTCCCTTGCTTAATTACAATACATGCCCCATGGGTCTCTTAAATAAGATCCAAGGCATACAATAATTCAAAACATAGACTCAAGACTAAAATAAGTCTTTACATGCAAACACTCGGTCCTCCTAAAATTAGACCAAATCTAATTCTAGAAACACATGTAAACATGCACGCACACAGGTGACCGATGCTGGTCACTGTTGGTCTGCATATGACTGACATCGGCCAATCACTGACCCACGCCTGACCGATGTCGGTGATACTATCGATGCCGATTACCTGTTAACCGATGTCGGTTACTGGTTAAGCCCAGCAACCTCCACAAGATCTTAACAGTGAATTTAGCTCCACAACTCAACATATATATATATATATATATATATATATATATATATATATATATTAAAATACCATAACTAGATTATAGACATTATAGTAAATTGCATAAATGAATGAATGATTGATATTCTTTTTATTATATTATAAAGGTGTGTTTCCATTATTGTTTCTTAAAAAAAGGGAAATTACAGTCATTTTATAGGTGAAATAGGTCGATATTTTTTATTTATTTCTTTTGGTTTTTTTATATTTCTTTCTTATAGAAAGTAGTAGATTTCATCTAGGAATGTGATTGGGTTACTTTTGAGCTAAGATGTCGAATGTGGATTATAAGAGATGGCTTCCTCTTTTCGAGAATTACCTAGTTATTATATTTTAAAGGTTTAGATCTAAACGAACTATCATTGAAATGGATAAATATTTTGTATAAAAAACTTACTGATATATATATATATATCTGTCACATCTTGTTGTGAGACAATCTGCATTTCATTATTTAGAATTTCACCTTAGACATTAGGTTGCATTGGGTGTTCCCACCTGTCAGTTGTTCCAAGTAGCTAGACATTTAGTACAGGGCTAGTTTTCCTTCGTGTCATGAAGGGATCTGGGAAAGTGTAACTACTTCATGGTTGGGCAGAAAAGTGCCTGAGCCATGTTCTTGTCTCTCGGCTCGCAGGAGAACCATTTGATTCAAGACGACTGGAGCGTGTATTGATTTAGTTATACTTGTTATACATGATCATTGTAACTTCTATTTAGATTTTTCATGGTATGAATGTCAATGGAATTTGTATATTATTTTATATTACTTTCACCTAGATTAATCACAAGATTTTGAAAGATTTAATGACTTTTATTGATTCATATTTATGAGATTTATCTTTTCTTGTACTATCGCAAGTGAGTGGATTAATTACATCATTCTACTTCCGATTATTTGTGATGTTGTAATTTAAATGGATTATTTACTTTATTTCCTTTGGTGATGGTTTGAGTGGCTTTACAGATGTCCTTACATTATAAAAGGCTCCAAATATGCTTAGTTGATTATTTATGAGAAAATGTGAGGTGTAATTGCATGATCATGCTAGCCTAGACTTACTTTGAAAAGTAGTTTATGGATCATAATTCCATTTGTTTCAAAATGTGATGTTTGATAAAATGAAAGTTTTTAAATCTTCCAATCGTGTACATAGTATAATTCCTTTATTAATGTGACTATGACATTTATCCCCACTTAACATTAAGGAGGAGTGTTAGAACATTAATGTCTAAGTGGACTAGTTTAGATCCTTAACATACTTTAGTGTACAATTAAATAATAATTTATTATTTATTAACATGAGGTGAAAACCTAGTGTAAATAAATAATAAAATATTATGGTTTATTATTTACCAAATAAATTAAATGATTATCAGGATGGTTAGACACATTGTTTACAACGGTCACCTCACCTCACATTTATTATAAATAGGGTTTTACCCTTATTGTAAATGTATTCAAATATTTGAATATAATTCAATGATATTGTGATAAAGTGATATTTGTGTGTGGAAAATATCTTGGAGAAGTTTTGTGAAAAATATTGATAGAGGAAGTGAGAATAATAAGGTTGTGCATTGGAGTTAATAAGTTTATCATATATAGATGAATATCAACATTTGTGGGGTTTTACCTTTTGAGGGTTTTCCCACATTATCTCTGTGTCATGTGTTTATTGATCTATGATTTTCTAATTTAAGTTCATCTCTAGATCTATCATGTGTTATTCAATATGCATTGCATATTGGTTTCTTATCTTTTCATATGTATCATTCAGTTATAACATAGCCCAATATCATACAAGGTCATAATATTGAGCTATGAGAACATGTTTTTATTCACAATCTTGATTAAATTTTCTAATTTTTCATCACACTTGTAAATGTGGTCTTGATATATTTTTACTTATGTTGCCAAGGTGTGTTATTCCCTTTGGCTTGAAAACTTTCATCTAGGGTCTCAAATAACTATTTAGGAGATCCTTTTACTTATTCAATAATTCCCCTGGGTATTGTGGCCTTGGTCTAGGTTTCCATTCTCTACATCTTTTGTTTCATTCCTTGGACAACCATATTGAATGATTCCCTTATTTCTTCCACTATGGACTCAAGGTCTTTGCATATTCTTGTATTTCTCAAGGCTTGGCCTTTCTCTTATTAAAGTGAACAATTTATCCTTGGTCTCATGGAAAGTGAGTCTCCCCTTTGGTAATTTTTCTCTTGGTTACTTGCTTGAGATTCCCAATATGTTACTCAAACTGCAGCTTTACTCCAGGCTCCTTGATTATGACCATTTCCTTCCTTTTGGCCTTGGATAACTATATGTTTTTTATGCAATTTTTCTTTGCTTGGGATAAGAATGGAAGTGGATGAAGGTGGAGTGGCTAATGTGGTTGGAGATTGATGGAATAAAGAAGGTCTATGAATTGGAGTTATAGGTTCAATCATGACAAAGACCATATATGATGTAGAAATAGGGGTTTGCACTATGAAAGGAGTGGAAGGTCGTGGAACAAAAGATAAAATTAGAGGACAGACTATATTTTCTATTTTAATGGTGGGATAGTAAGCTTTGAATTGGCCTTGGATAATAAAAAATGGCTATCTTCCATTTTAATTAGGATATTTGGGCTTTGAAATAGAATGTGAAAAAATATTAGGAATCCCATCCATAACAATGACCTTTGAGGTTGGAAAAATTGTGATTGGGTTAACTGTGGGCATTATTGGTATTGATAAATCAATTGGTGGGACTTTTATATTCAATGTCATTATGATGACTATAGTTTAATAAGCAGTTGTCATATTACCTAAAATAGGTGAAATTTTTACTTACAAAATAGTTACTAGAGGACATTGTGTGGAAGTCCTTTGTGCCAATTATATTCGATAAACATTGGTCACCAAGGTTGGTTTTAGTTAAGCACTTGATGTAGCCACCTCTACTTTAGTTATCATTCAAGTAATTTACATTGGGACATACTCAAGTGGAGGTATTGAGGGATAAACAGGAGGATTATTTACAACCTAATCCACTATTTGTGTGGTAACAAGGGAAGGACTATCTGAAACTGAAGTTGAAGAAGAAGAAGACTAATAAGGAAGAGAAGAAAATAAAGGTGTTACCTTTTTCATAAGGATTTTTACCTTGGAGAGAATTGGTGGAGATCAACCTTGAAAAACCTTTCTTATTAGGATGGCCTATTTTCTTGGTGAATCATCTTGAACCTTAGAAGTTATTGGTCTCTCTTCTATTCCCTTAGGTTGTTTTGTCTAAAGAGGTACAAGAACAATGTCAACATTATGCATATTCCTTTTCAAATATTTATCATCCTCTAAATTGATGAAGAACCAATCATGAGGGTGGTGGTTGTGATTATAAATAATTAATACCTTCCCTCTTAGAGGTTTTATATGTGCCTTAACATTTCCCCTTGGGTCTCGATGGCATAAACCATGATCATTTCAAATTAAAACAAGACCTATGTGTTGCAGCTACATGGATATTTTTCCAATCTTTGAAGGTAATTCTGTGAACCTTATAGGACATTGGGGACCATGGTGATTACTTATTATCTTTTCATATTATCACAACTCCATTAAGAATATGACAAGCTAGCTCTTGCTCACCTAACTTATAATAAACAAAAATAGCTAATTTGAAAGGGGACACAAGTACTCACTCTATTCATATTATGGTATAATATGGGTAGTATAAATTAGCCTCTATTTTTATTATATATTTTATTATTTCTTCTAATAAAACTCAAAAGAGGTTATTCATTGATGGATTGGTAAACTAGGGGATAAAAACATTCACATATTTCCCTAATGTAATTCTTGAATTCGTGTGCATACACCTTTGAAAAATGATAATGGATTAGTGTCCCTATATTAGGGGTTCATCTTGAGATTTTATAAAAAATACTATGGTACAAGCAACATCCACTAGATATGACATCATATATAAATTGTTCTCATTTCACACCCCCAAAAATTATTTCCTTAGATTAAAAGAGATAATCTCTCCCAAGGAGGGGAATTGCCTATCGTTGACAATCATGGAAAGTAGGGGCACCTAAACCTTATTAACATGAGAGATATTAGTATCCTTATATAGTTTGTTCATCAATTCCATTCCAATCCAAATCCCTAGTCTGAATTGGGAGACGAGAATGTTTTCCTCATCCTCTTTGTTGACCCATTTATCTTTTTCTCGACCTAACCCTTTAATACTTCTCTCAAATTTTTATTAGTGAGCCATTCTGACATAAATTCTTGATTGTACAGAGCCATGGATTGGGGCATTTTATCATATCCCTTAATATCTAGACCAACGATGAACATAATTTTGTTCTTCCTTTTCAATGATAATACTAGGTCATCCCTATATTTTGTTTTGACAAACACATTATGTAACAAATATAAATAAGGAAATACATTTAGTATAGATATAATTCGATGAATTCTAACTAAATGTATCATTATTAAATCATCAGTATTGGTGGCATCCTCTAAATTAGGGATTTATTCTTCTAATATTAGCCTTACTGATTCAACTCCATAAATCACATTGTAATGTTTAAACCTCATCCCTAGGGCATCTCGAATGAATTGGGTGTCTATGAATACTTGAGTAGTGTAGTATGATAATAGGTAGTAATCCATGGCTATGTAGTGGTCAATTTTATCAAAATTATTTTTTATTTGCATGTATTTCTTGGATAAAAATAAGTCATTAGATCTTATAATTATGAGTGTGCTCAATTAGGAGACTTGATTGAAATTTTCTCTTTGAATGGTGATTGCAAGTGAATAAGTCAACATTTTCTATTTATGTTTATTTTAAATATTTGAATGACAGAGTGATATTTTTGGTTCATGCATCTTAAATGCTAAAGGTGGCCTTTTGTATTTTTTTAGAGTATTTTTCCTATTGTAACTTTGATTTTTCTTCTACTTTTACGGTTTCATAAATTTATTGTGGACCATACATGTGTCTTTATTCCATTCATTGTGTAAATTTTGTAATATTAGTCAATGTGTGAGTGATTATTAATTAGCCACATGTCCCTTTATAATTAGTTTGAATCCTTGTGATCCTTGATATCTATGTAAGCCCTTAGTAACTATGAGGTGCATGAGTAAATCATAAGGATTTGAGAGTGTGAGGATGTGACAAGTGGAAGTCATCGATTAGTGCTGATTTATAAAAAAATTAATTTATTGATGTGGGTTTTATGCACCCTAAATAAAAATTAATGAGGTAGTCTCTAACATTTTATGATTGATGACTGATCACTGAGTGATCAATCACTCCAAGGCACAAGTTATGGGTATTTATTTTTGTAAATAACCATGTGGTGGATAGTGGTGAGCAATTATTTATTTACCTTAGGTTGTTCAGATGTATCAAATTTAAAAGAAACCAAAAGTTTACTTGATGTGGATGGGTGGAGACTAATATAAGGTGGATCACATCAAAAAATGAAAAAGAAGGAAATGTAGGGTGGAGAATAAGGCCTATAAACCAAAGACAAATGAAACCTTTCAAGACTAAAACTTGCACTGAGGGTTCTAAAAATGAATAAACACTAATGCTTTATGTTAGTTGTTATTAACACATAGAATAAACAAACATAGTCAGGAGTCAGAGGAAAACAAGACACAATAAACTTTCATGCACATAACCAAAGGTTGTTGCTAATGCAAGATTGTAATTGCACATCTACATTGGGATATTATGATTATTAGAACATAAAATAATTAAAATTAGCAATAACATAATTTAATTAATTGTATCTTTAAAAAAACATTAATACATAACCCACAAACTAGATTACCAAAATGATGGAACTTCTTTCAATGGCATGTAGAATTTGGAGAAGAATAGATATTTGCACATCAAAACAAACTTGTAAAATAATCCTTAAAATTTATTATTTTCCTTAATATCCAAAATTATCATATGTTTGGAATTAAGAGGATACAAGTATATATAGGCTTGGGATGGGGATGCCTCATCTCTCAAGCAATATGTCAATTTACACTGACTCAAAATAAATAATGTGTCAAAGCTCATGCACAACATGCATGTTTACATTATAACCATAAATACAAGAAATAACACCATTAAAAAAATCTCAAGTTAAAAATGGGACATGCAATTACAAAAGCAACCTATGATGTGCCAATACTCGGAGGTGGACCCTACATGCTTAAAATTGATATTTTAGTTGTCGTTGTAAATGAAGTTCCACCTTGGGTGGGCACTACCATTGTAGATGCACCAACTAGAGTCAAGACTAAAGTTGTAACTAATTTTCCTTTTGGAGGTGCTAAGGGAGTCCTTGATGACATAGTAACTAACTAGGTTGTATATCATATTTCTATGGGTCATCAATGCAACTCAGACCTTTGCATAAAGGGTATTTATTGCCATAACCCTGTCTCTAGAAAATTCATTAACTACATAACTTCATCATTCATTATAATTATTCCCTTGGTATCTACTTTAAAGCTATCAACTATTGCTCAAAGGAGATTCTCAAAAATGGGATTAAGAACTAACTATCCAAGAGAATTGATCACTCTAATGACCCTCATGTATTTTAAAAATGAGATGGATTATCCTTCATGACTTGTGAATTAATGTACTAAAGTCTGCATCTCTTGATTCTAGTCAATCAACCTATCTTTTTTTGTAGCCACATGATTATATGCCCATGCAACATTTGTTGTTGTTATTAGATTTAAATGGGAATATGCCCTATTTCTTACTACTTGGCTTATAAAGTGGAGCTTTCCATCCATTTTCTTAATTTTGTTAACTAATTGATATATATCCCCCCACTTAGGCTAGGATTCTACCTTTACAGGCCTCATTGAATGAATAATGTCATACAACATCTTAGCTACACCTTGTACATTATAATTTTTTAATTTTAGATCCTATATAGTGCTTATTTATTGGAGCATCTCCTTATATTGGTAATAGCTTCTAAACATTTATTTTAACACTCCCCATATAGTGTTTTTATCAATAATGATACAAGGTCAATTGGGTCAAACTTGTTGGCCTAAACTTTCGAAAAGGAATTAGGTTAGATCTACCTATATAAACACATGCATTTCATCATTTCTAAGAGAGGAGAACAAGAAGATATATATTGTGCATATGCTTATCCACCATTATACTTTAGGATCATAAATTAGGGTTTCATACTTTATTTAGAGATATGAATCTTGTCTTGTGGATAAGTATTTTGGATGCATTGATAGGTTATGTAGCATAGAGCTAATTTATCCTTGTCATTCTTACATACCACAACAACCTCTTGCAAAGTACCTTGGTCAAGGGAGAGATTGAGGCTTGTTAGGTTTGTTTTCAAAGGTACAAGTATTCCTAACTTTGCTTCTCCTTTATAAGAGTAGATAGATATGCATTTGTACTTCTCTCCCATGCATTAGGATTACGCATGCATTGATGTGAGTATATGTTTTATATGCATGCTTATTTTTCATGTTTTTTACCCCCAATTTATGCCACAATATTTGGTGATCACTAAATTAAATTTTGTTTTACTTGTTATTAGTTTAGTGAATATGAGAACATAGGACCTATTTAGGGTTATTACATAGTTTTGCTTCACTAGAGGCTTTGGAACCCTCCCTAGTGAATTTATTGTGGTAAGAGATCCCTTGGATAGGTCTAGTGGATCCATCTTGGTCATGACCCTGAATATCTAATGTATCCACAATTAGAAGTGTAAGTAGGATTTATCTTCTCTGAGATAGGATTGATTTATAAATCTACTGTATTTCCCATTGTATACATATAACATTTAAAAAACTATAGGGATCCTCCCTATATTGGTCTAAGTCAAAAGGGTTAGTTTTTCTCCTTTTTGTTAGAGAGAATATGTCTTCTCTTTGATCTAACTCAACCTTTTCCCCTTATGTAATCACCATTTTCCTCTTTACCTTCCTCAATGTATTGGTTTGTCTATCAAAATGGAATGTCCCAAAGGCACTGTTGGTTACTCAATAATCACCAAATACTATCTACCTGCCTCCTCTGCTTACAAACTTTTTAAATCTATAAAGGGACATTCAATGTAATTTGTTGCTTAGTTTTCTCTATGTCTATAGGAGTAGAAGAGGGAGATTCTCCTAGAGGAATCATTGGTTTAGGGGAAGGTGTCCCCAAGTGAGGAAAAAGAGGTATGGCCTTCATCTAGCCAGTGACTTACTTTTTCATTGGGGTGTCAATAATGCACTTGATCTTTCTATACTCCTTATGTGTTGCAACTACAGAAGAATCTATCTATGAATCTTGGCCAATGGGAAAACTTTGTTGAGTAGACAACCTAGGAGGTGTATCTTGTGTAGTAAAAATGGAAGTAGACACCAAACTCTAAAAATGCACTTGTTTTTTTAGTTTAGAGGACTGATGGTTAGTGGTACTAAAGAATGACTAGGTCACAGGGGTGTTAATAAAATTTTACATATAAATAATGTCTAATGTATACACAACCCTTGTTATAGTGTCAGTGGTCACAGGGCTCTTACGAGATTGGTTAGGAGGTAGAAAGTCCTAAATCACATGTAGTTAGACTGTGGTTAACAAAATTAACACTATAACCACCCAAGGCTTATTTTTTGGGCTCAAAGAATGTAAAGGATGAGAAACCCCTACTGTATCAATTATATTAGTATACATAGCATTAGGAGAAATTACCAAATAATGAGGGCCTTTGTACTTACAATTTGGAGACAAGTAGCTAGGGAATTTGTTGTTGTTGTAACTGAAGTAGTTTAAACTAGAGAGCATGGGGTTGTGGTTGATGATATCCCCTCTGTTGAGGCTTACATATTTGAATCTACCTCGCCTTCCATGTTTCCTTATGTGTTTAATAGTAGCTTAATAGACTCTTCTTTAGACTCTCCTAGTATTATAGTCCTTCTTGATCGATTATCTTATTCAATCTTTCATTCATCTTTAATATTGTTAAGCATAGGATATACTGAGAGGGGGGGTGAATCAGTATATCATATATCTTTTAAAATTTCACTTAATCAAATTCCACTTAACCATACATTCAATAAATGCAATAAACCAAAATAATAATATGCACCATACAAGAGAAAGAGAGAGAGAGACTAGATTTTTATGTGGAAACCCAATGTGGGAAAAACCACAGAGAACAATCTCAATTATATGAATGAGCACCAACTCAAATCAAAAAGTTCACAAGCACCAAATTTTAAGAGAACCAACCCCTTTGATGAGCACCAACACAATAACTATTTGTGAGCACCAACCCATAGGAACACCAACCCCTCTTGTGTATAAAACACAACTATCTCTCAATGTTGTTTTCTCAACAAATCATAGAACTCTAAAATACCTCTTTATATTCTCTCCTCTTTTATTATATAAAAAAATTACAAACCATGCACTCTCTTGCATATTACAAATGGCTTCTCAAGCCTTTATTTATAGCTTTCCAAATGAACTTTGGCATTCACCCTTTATGACCCTTCGACTCCTTGCATTTGAAAAGTCACATGGTGATCTTTCATGAGCAAATGTATCCTTTCCTCTTTTGTCTTTATCTTGGTTACCTTTCAAATTGCTAAAAATGTCCTTTCATGAGAAATTTTGTGCTTCCTCTTTTATCTTCACTTGGTGACTCTTGGAATTCCTCAAGATGACTCTTCATGGGAAAATGCGTCCTATTTCTCTTTTGTCTTTACCCCATCACTCTTTGACTTCTCCATGGGACATCTTTTGAATTGTATGCAAAAAAAAAAAAAAAAAATTAATATCAACACATTTTATCCAACATATGAACATTAAAAACACCTTCAAACAATAAATGCTATGGGGCCTTTATCACCAATGCTAGACCTTTGACATCAATAACAATATTTCCAAAAAATATCACTTTCTATAGTTTCACTAATGGATTTTAATTCTTGTGTATCTAATTTAGATACCCATTTTTATTCAATATCCCCCCTTTTATCTTCTTCATCATTATCCAATACTTTAAGGGAATCTGACCTTTATGACCCCCTTTTCTCTCCTCCTTGCCTAGACTTTCCATTTGTCTTCCTTCTATTTATACATTTTATGGTAATATTGGGGGAGTTTTAGGATTCTTATTGTAAATAATGGGTGCCTTAGTTTAAATTTAATCCTACCCTAGAAGAGGTAGAGTGGAAGATGTTAGGGCTACTAGGGTGATAGGTATAGATGAAGTGAGGATAACAGTAGATGTTGGGGGTGTCCTGGGAGGTGAAGATGGTTGTATGTATAATGAGGACATCTCCAAAAGTGGTGTTATTACATAATATGGTGATGGAGGAGAAGCAAGAGAATTGAATAAAATAAATCATGAAGACTTACTTGTTGCACTATGATCAATAGAGGAAAAAGAATCACAGAAAATAGTGTAGTTTCCCCACTAGAACTTACAGAACCCTTTGTGATAGCTATAGATTAAGGAAGATCAGTAGAAATAGAATGTGTGGGGAAGTCTTACACAACCTCTTGCTTATATTCCCCATTTTCTTGTCTTAATGGATGATCTTGATCTTTCCTATGTATTTCTCTTTGGAGAGGAGGCCCATGATTAGGATCATATTGGATGTGTTGGGCTACAATCATTTAACATGTTTAATCTATTCATCTTTATAAAAACCTCATTTTAATCTTGGGCATTCTTAAATATAACATCATGGCTATAATATTGATGCCCATGGTTGATTCTCATATTATTCTCATATCTCTTTAGGTGTTCCTTGATAATCCTCCTAGGGTCCCAATGTTTGAATGGTACCCATTAAAAGCCATTATGCACCCTAATTTTTCACATAGGATGAAAGTGATCCCATTTTGTATATTGTATTAAACTAATGTTGAGGGAAGTTGGGTGCATAAATTATTGCCTAACATTCTTCTATTGGACATATATACTATATGACAATTGAGCTACAATCTCCTGCTCTACTACCTTTTCAGGAATAATTCATGACAAGTATAAAGGGTGTGCTTTAGTGACCTCTATCCTGATTATAGTTTATTTAATATATATATAGTAATCACCCATCTTCCTAATAATTATCTTGATGGAGTATGATATCTTGGGCATGTCATTACCATAAATGGCTTGGTACACCATTGGGTAAAATGTCTTAGTTAACCTTATCATATTTTTCCTAAATCTGTGAACATGAAGGAAGTTGAATTCTTCATAAATTTTGTTCTTGAGATACTTAGTGGATGGTTCCCAAGGCTCCTCATAAGTTGAGTGAAAATTTACAATTATAACATACACTAAGTAAGACATCATATAAAAATTACCATATGATGAGATTCTTACATTAGTGATTATATGAATCAAATTGAATCTAATAAATTCCCCCACGGTAATGATTTTGTTGGAGGTTAGAATGATGTCCACTAATGGGATTCATATATCATTGACATAATAAATACTAGGGAACCAAAAAAATCTATTTAGTAAGGCTATAATAATCCTCAATCCTGGTCTAAATGTAATAATAGGGATAGCAGAAGTGTGGCCTTGAATTGCAAAAGTACTTGGGTCATTTTCCCATTATTGTAGTTTGTTGGTGACATTATTTTCAAGCAACCAAGAATTGATTGTGCCCTATCCATATGTCATATCAAGAAAAAAAAGTGTATAGTATTCTTAAAGAGATTTTATATTGATATATGCTACTGAAGTGTTGTTCTATTAAATATGTAATATCTTGCTAGAGATTTTTCCATTAGAAAATAAATCATAATTTATGTCAATGCATGGCAGCACCTCTAGTTTGGTTGTAGCATTATGCATGCCTACTACCTTGATTGCTATGAGGTTATCTTTGTATCTTTATGTGAAGATTGATAATTAGTCTTCAGACCTATATGGCTTTAATGCATTAATTACTTCCCAAATTGTAGCATAGTACGTGAAATCATTCTTAAGAGTAACTAAATCGAACATGGTGTATGTGTACTAAGATGGACCAACAATGGAATATGTATATGGAGCAAGAGGAGTATGAGATAAGGATGTCATTGAAACTTAGACATGAAAATTTTGGATCTTAAAAAAATCTAAAATTCTTTTGGTCATTGTAGAGCTTGAATTCATGTTTGTACTAGGTAGCTTAGGAGGTGATGTAATCACATTATGCATTATAAATTGCATATATTATTTTTAGATTTATCAAAATTTTTGAATTGAATGCATTCAGTTTTCCATTCATGAAAATTAATGGTGACAACAAATTCACTCCCTTCCCTTTCTACTTTTCATATTTGAATTTTTCTTTTATAATGCCAAGTTCTATGGATTTTGTTACCATATGGTTTTTTTTCCTTTTCTATAGGGCTTTGTCAGCATAATTTCATAGATGTCTCCCTTATATAATTTCATATATGGTACTCTACACCTTTGTCATTTTCATGTCTATCATGTGTCTTTGGGACATGTAGATGCATGTCTCTACTCCACTAGTGTTTGGTTTATTGTGCTTTGTTCTTATGGTCACGGTTTAATGGGACCATGACAATTGGTAGGATCTTAGTGATCCACTTGTCTAAAGCTTCTGTATTATGAAATTTTGATGTTTCAAGCTTTTTTTTAGTAGGATGATGACATAGGGATGGATTTTGCTACTCTAATTACCTAAAATTTAAATACAATAAAACCCATTGGCATCACTTTTAGGATAATGGGATGGTGACACATGGATGACTGTCACTACTCCACTTACGTAGAAGAAATTTTCATTATTAGAAGTGATTTGATCATATTAGGTTAATGGGATGATGGCACTCATCATAATCCCAGTGATCCACTTTCTTGGAATACTTCATGACTTTTGTGTTAATTGTTTGGGCTTCAAGTGAGTAATATTGTGACACTTGGTGAGATCCTGATGATCTTCTTGTTTAGTGTTTCATAATTTATCTAAGTTCTTGAAAATTCCATAGGTATGTATTGGTAAGTGTCATCTATATGTCAAGGTTGATGTTATTGATGTAAGGGTACATTTGGTGAAGATGCATGGTGGATAGTCTATGAGGTATGAGCTTGTGTGCTTGATGTGATAAGAAATCCATGTGACAAGAGAGAATTTTAAGCCAACCTAATGTCTCTCTATTAAGAGATAATTTTAAGGAAACTTAATGATTATTTTGTGGTTGATGTCAAGATTCAAGTGAAGGTAAGCATGATTGAGTACTAGTCCTAGAGCACAATGTGTCTTGAGAAGCTTAGTCATAACAAACATTGTCATATGATGAGCATGAATAGGTATGCACAGAGGTATGATATTGTCTAAGGAACATTAAAGGCAATTGAGCAAGATTTATAATCATAAAGGAGTGTTTCAAGGTCAGTTGTCAAGCTTTAAGTGCTTGAGAAGCCTAGTCATGACACTAGTCACTGCATGAAGAGACCTTGTGAGAAGGTGTGAGCTTGGTGGCCTAGTGAGGTGGATGAATAAAGGAATAATAGGGTGTATGAAGATGTTTGAGAATTCATATGAGGCATTGGAGCACTCATAAGTGTCTCATAGTAAGCCTACAGGGGTAGGACCTACAAACCTATTATGTAACTAGACCACCTCTAGACCCTACTTGACCTAATGAGGCATCATGTGGTGTTGTCAAGGCCTATTAAAGATGTAAATAATTGTTTGATTACAAGGTAATTATGGATAGGTTAGTGTTTTAAAAGGTATGTTATGTTTTTTTAAGTATGTTAACCAAGTTTCAAGTCAAAATTTGAAGGTTAAAGCAAGCAAAAGTGTTTTAAAGTCTCTCATGTACACAAAATTAGGGGCTCTCAACCCGAGAAGGAATGTAAAGTGTTCATTAGCATGTGTAACATTTGCATGGGAACCTGAGTTATTTAGGAGATATGGGAAAGGGTCATATCTAATTTCTCCAGGCATTAGTTAGAAAAATGAGGGGTAGTCCTATATGAATAATCGTTAACACTAGAAATGGTGTTAACCCTCTATAAAACCCTAACACTGACTTGATGTGAAATATATTGTTAAAAAAAAAATCCTAGAATGGTCTCAAATGACTAGAAAAACTATTGGAACATGTATCCAACTCTCCCAGGTACTTGAAAGTGTGATTTATTTGTCAAGTGAGTGATTTAGAGTTGAACAAGTCAAAGTATACTAATCATTACATGGAGAAGATTGAGACTTTTATTTGATGTCCATGGTGTTTTCTAGGAAATATCTAGCCTTTAGATGTGTTAATTAATTCATACAAGTTGACCAATCAATAATAGAGCTAATGGCACAAATATAAAGAAACCCAGGCAAAAGTGAGAAGGTGATTAGGGATATGTTATCATGGATTAGGGATGAATCAAAGTGCATGGAGAGGTTGTTCAAGACTTTTAAGACATGATAATGTTGTATATATGCTTTGGAGGTCAGTGGATATGATGAAAATGTAGCTCATAGGTTGAATTATCTAGTGCAGATGAGACAGTGAAGGTACAAGTTCATGAGATTGGTATGCAAGACCAATATTATCATTTCACCATATTATCTATCTAAATAATAATGGTATAATGATCACATAGGATCATCCACATGTATCAATAATATTTAAAAGTAGTCATATAGGTTTTGAAGGTCAAAATCACCATGATTAGTCTTCAAGGTAAACTGACGTTCTGGGTAAGCAAGTTGTAGTCATGAATTTGAGACTCTATGACATGAGTTAATGTACATAATTCACATATTGTTATTTTTTGTGACATATATGACATAATCATGCATTTTATAAGGTTTGAGAGTTAGTGAAAGTTATTTAAATGTTGAATCCAAAAGGGGTTGATTGGTTCAGGTTTGAATGTGTGTACTAAAGTCAACAAATTGGTCTACAAGACTAATGTGTGTACTAAAGTCAACAAATTGGTCTATAAGATCAATGTGTGTACTAAAGTCAACATATTAGTCTACAAGAAAAATAAATACCATTAAAGATTATGATACTTTTATTTGAGGTTGTTCTAAGGATATTTTAAGATCATGTTCATACATTAAAAGTCCTTTATTATGTTCTTTCAGGTATCAAAATTTTAATTTTCTATCACTACGTTTTGAGGCTAGTTAGCAGTTCTGAGTGAGCTATATACAGAGAAGAGTTTGAGTCATTTTGCCCTGAATTGTTAAGTATAAATCAAATGGTGATGACCCTAAGGTCATTTATCTTTTATATATATAATTTTTTGCCATTGTTGTTTGTAAAAATTGTGTTTATACTTCAGTTGTTCAAGACAGACTTTTTGAGTATGCACAAGCCTAATTTTGAATAGTACTAATGGTGTGCTTCAAGTGGTGATTGAAAATAAAAAGAATTATAAAGCCTAGATAAGCTTGGGGTACATTTAAGTGGAATATTATATTTTCCTTTCATGTGAAGTGTTTGAAAGTGTTCCAAGGAAGGCAAAGTGAAACGTGTCCTAAATAGACCTAATAGGATTAAGTCTCCATGAGACCTAAAGGTGAGATAAGGCATAAATGAGATAGGTCAGACCTTAAGGGACTCAAATCACATTTGATCAATGTCTATGAAATTCCCTAAGATCTATTCCATGGCTTACCTTAGGGGTTAATTGTGTTTGGCCAACCAATAAGGATATGAACAAGATACTTATATAAATACAAGGTAGTTTTAGACGTATGTGGGTGTGAAGAGTGTAAGCGAATATAATAACATATTAAGAAATAGAAAAAGGTATTATATACCATCATAATAATATATATAATTAGTGGTTAACATTTGATATAGGTTTTGTGTATGAAAAACAATGTCATATGACCTAATCAAGTCAAGAAGAGGACTATTTGAGGGAAGAAGCCTAAAAGGCAGTTTGAGAAGGTTTCAAGAGAGAGAAGAGCTGAAGGAGATCATCATATATTGTATGAAAAAAAAAATTCTGAAGGTTATCAAAGGTTTTAGGCGGTTGAGTTAGTGTTGATTCATCTAGGGGGTTGGTGCCTCCTCGCAAGTGGGTGCTTGCTAAAGCCTAAATAAGCTGGTGCTTAGCTAGTTGGGGTTGGTGCTCCATGTGACGTTTGTGCTTCACTAAATTTGGTGTTTTTATTATAGGACTATAGTTCATTTTTAGATATCAATGGGTTTTCATCCTCTTGAGATTTTCCCACATATAAGTTGTGTTATCTTATGTTCTTATGTTTCACGCATATGTGGATGGTTACTTAGTCATTATTTGATCTAGATGCTTGAATTAATGTTCATGAATGCTTAAATGGAATCAAAATAAAGGTTTTAAATACTGATTCACCCCCCCCCCCCTCTTATTCATCTTGATTCCAATAGTAAGTGGGTGGGAGACACATGTCATAACCTTAAAAAAAATGGAATGAAGAAATGACTTAGCTGGTCACCAGGTACTGAAGGTGAGAGGGCAAACACTTCATGGAAAATGTCTAGGAGGAAAAATGGAAATATTCAAGTTCAAACGACCTGAAAAAGACAAAATAAAACAAATAACATCTTAGTATAAACATGTCAACCTCTTAGGTATTAGAATTAAAACCCTGATAGATACATACATAAGTTTTTGAATTAAAAAAAATTAAAGACATGAGATAAAACATTGATATGGCTAATGCTTAGCTTCGATTTAATTTTTCGTGTAACAAATTTGGAGTGAAAATTTAGACTTTGGTAACAACCTTAGGCTAAGGCATGGAGTTAAAATAAAATTTCCTAAGGTTGATATGGATCCTGAAATAAAGATCTTCTGATAAAATGGATCCTTGTTTGAAATTTTTGAATGGGGTGTGTTTGGGTACAACAAATGGAGAGTCAATGGGGAAATGCTCATGAGTATTTGAGAACTAAAATATTTTTTAATGAATTATAATAGAACTTCAAACCTTAAAATAAAATAATAAATAAATAAGATAACTAAAAGAGACTTTAACCCCCTCATGAAACATACTAACCCTTTTCATTTCTAGTTTCATGTTTGTGATTATTTGGAATTCACTTACTCCTTGCCATGAGGATTTTAATATAAATATGGATAGGTATCGTAGGTTTCATTTTGAATTCTTTATTTATAAAAAAGGTGAGGGGAGCTTGGGCATTTCTCTATTGCTATCCAGACATCCATAGCCTTGCTAAAAATACCTCATATTCTACTTCAAACATTAATCTATTGCTAGCTAGGGATTTATAGCTCCGATAGAGATTACTTGAATCACCTTTTCTCATCAGTTCATATGATTTATTTCTCTCTCTATATTTTTTTAAATTTGGGTGTATGTATAAGAAAATTTATTTTATCAATATGTCCCTATCAATACATCTCTATTTCAAAGTTTATTATCACTCATCCAAGTATTAACATGAAAAAGTGTAGTTGATCCCAGAAAATGAATTCTTTATAAAATTTGCATGAGGATCAAAGTAACTTTCAAATACCTGGTGAACTTATTCAATTTAGATAATAATTTGATTCTGGTCATAAGGCATACTTGAATTCATGAGCCTAATATCCATCTAGAGCAATCCTTAATGAATACCAAATGTGTGTACCATTGTCTACCCATTTTTTGGAGAATTATGATGATCTCAACATAATAAATAATGTTGATTGTTTTGAAATTTAATTAAATTGACCTAGAAAGCGTAACAACTATCTATGAAAGCAAATGTTGAAAATAAGAAGCTAATCTAGGAAAGCTAGAAAATTATTCTAAGAAATAAAATGATAGAAAGTAATAAACCATTGACTAGAAAGTCGAGTTCATTACCTGATAGGTATTTCAAATGAAAAACATTATTACCTAGAATCTCAAATATCTGATATGGTCCAATCCACAAAAGAGTGAACTTGCCATGTTGTCCTTTCTTCTCATGTGCTTTATCCCATAAGAGCACTAGATCTAAAAACCTAAAATATTTGACTTTGGATCTTTTAGTGAACCACCTCTTGCCAATATCTTGGGGCTTGTTAAAGTTGTGCAGTGCTTCCAGTTGTGCATATTCTAGCTTAACTATATCCAAAAATATGGAATGATCTCTTTCATATTCTCCCATGTACTCTTGCATAAATTAATATATTTGTAGCCTGAGACAAATGGTTAAAATAGGCTACTATCTATACACTAGTAGAAAAGGTGAGGTCTTGTTTATGCCTTGTTATATCTATCCATATGCCATTCGCTTGGTTTGTCTTGTGCTAAATTCTTAATGGAATCCATAAGGTTCTTATTATTGGATTCAATAATTCCATTTCCTTGTAGATAATAGTTTAAAGAAGACTTGATAATGATTTGGTTGTCATAGGCCCACTCAGTGAATTTTGTAGTTTAGAACATTGAACCATTATCACAGACTAAAGAGATTGGATTTCCAAGACTATTTAATATGTTCTCTTCCAAGAACTTGATGACATCTTAAACTCTAGAGTTATTTGTAGTTGTAACTTCCATCCATCTAGTGCAATAGTTAGTAACTATAAGAACAAACTTGTGTCCTTTTGAAGAGTTTAGATTGATTACTCCAATGAATTTAAGAGCCCATTTTAAAAAAGGGCATCCTATAATTAATGGATGTATGGGCATGGCAGCATGCACTTCCATTTTCCTAAACACTTGACACTCATGGCAAGTCTTAACATGATTATGAGCATATTTAAAGATAGTAGGCCAGTAATATCTTATCCTTAGGATAGTAGGCCCTTAGTTGTTATCCATTATGATCATTTATATATGGATGATTTTTGTATATCTTTTGATGAAAATTATTTATGACATTTGCAACTTTTTCCCTTGAGAGACACCTTGAGTAGTTTCCTTTTACAATTTTTTTAATACAAAACTCCCTTTTTGATAATAGAATGGGTTGATTTGAGTTTAAGGACTTGCCTTGTTGGAAGCAAAATTATGAGGGGGGAGTGAATAATTATTTTGAAAACTTTATTTAAAATATACCTTAACATTCATGAATCATGAAATCAACATAGTGATATAGTAATGCATAATGAACCATTCACATGAGCATGAAACAAAATAACACATATATGAGTGGGAAACCCTCAATGGGAATAAAATCAACTATGATATATAAAAATGGAATATTTTATTATGAAATAAAATATCAAATTAAATTTATCACCAACTCAACTTAGAGCACTAACCCCATTAAATTCAATCACCCACTTGACTAAGCTTTATTGAGCATCTACTTATAAGGAAGCACCAACTCCATAAGTGACTCAACACCAACTTAACCACCTCATGATTATTGATAAACTTCCATAAATTTGATCTTTTGTTATGGTCTGTAACTCATTTTAATGTCTCCTTCCACTCAACCATACATTATTTTATTTGCTCATCTTTTTCACACCCAAATAGGCCTAAACTATCTTGTATATAAATTAGTCTCATGGTCACATACCACTTGGTCAACCACACACCTTAAACCTCTTAGTTAAGACAAAAAATAGATCTTATGAAATCTTATTAACATGTTTCAATCATAATTTTAACCCCTTTGGTCTGCCACAACTCAATTAGGCCTTATTCCTCCTTTAGCTCTCATCGAGACCTAATTGCATTAGGTTTGCCCTCTTAATGCTAAAACTTGATTTTATTGGGATAATATGGAATTATCCAAAAACAAAAAAACCATTCAAAAAATTATAAAAATAAATATTTTGACCTCCTCCATTCTTGATGAGATCTACATCCTTTGTTCATACCATGAAAGCTCCTTTAGGACAAACTACCCTATTAGGCCCACGCACCTCAAAAGTATGTCTTATAATAATGAAGCATAGACACCCTTAAGCTAATAAAACATGAAAAATTAAACATGTAGATATATTATCCATGACCTCATGTTCATCACAAATTATTGGAACACCTTCACTTAGGAAATGAGGGCTTAAGAACATCTCTGCAACTCGCTTACTTAGAACTGCCAAATTACATCAAAAACCAGTCATGATGAATTAGATCTCCAACACATGTGTAGAAATTTTTCATGATTCATAATGAATTAAAATAATTATATGAGATATCTATGACACCCTTATATATAAAATTCATATGGTTTAATGTAAAATATTAGTCTTGCAGAATAAATTTTTAACCTTATGTCTCACAATCCTATCTAAACTAGATAAGCCATTTTGTGAACAAGATTTTCACCACATAAAATGACCTCCAAAGATTCTCCAAATCATTATCATGACTTAAAATTAATAAATAAGTTATTCATGTGCTTTATTACATCATTATATCATGCACAAACCCTCAAATCTAACTCTTCGTCTCTACCTGGGTTTTGCATTATCTACACCATTAGGTTTGTCTGCGATTGGTTTACTTAGATGAAAAATTTAAAGAAATTGAAGAATATAACCTATCTATAAAACATCATGTACATGTAAGATGAGTCTCTATATTATTATACCATTCATTTTCTCTCCTTGACCAATTAAACATTTGAGAGATACAATAATTTCTTGATAAAAAAGCTTGTATCTATACATTTTCTCTCTCATCTGACTAACCACCACCACCTGGAGGTACCTAGGATATATTAATATATGATCCAATAGATTATCCAGATATTTTAATCTAATCTAAGTTGATTTGAACAAAATATTTCACATCAAGTCCTTATTAGGGTTTTAGGGAGGTTTAACATAGGTTTTGGTGTTAATAATTATTCATAAAGAACTGCCACTTGAATCCAAAACTAATGCCTAGATCATAGCTAGTTACCTTACCCATCTCTCATAAATAGCTCAGACTCCCATGCAGAGGTTACATGTGCCAATGAATGTCTGAAAGTGCTTCTCAGGTTTGAGTACCTTATTCTGTGAGCTCGAGAAGGCCTAAAACAATGATTCATGCACTATTCCTTCAAATATTGACCTCAAACTTTGTGATCATGCCTAAAAAAACTTATATCACTTATGTCCATTATATTATGTGCATAATTTCCTTGAAATATGATATTCATACCTTACTAGACCAGCTAGGGTCTAAGAGTGGTCTTGATGCAGGCTTAGACTGAGATTCCTACCCCTATAATCTCACCCTAAAACTCTCACGAATGCTTTTATACCTTAATCACATGCTCAAAAAATTCCATACAATCTTCACATGATTTTGTTCATTCATTTCACCATGCACATACCTCTTCATTTCATGACTATGCTACATATACACTTGACATCAATGACCTGTACCTTCCATTCTAACATTAACAATGATATTAATCATGTAGACATTAGTTGTCTTTAAATTCTCTATTTCTCTTTCTCTCATGACAACACTCTTCCATGAACCTTGTCACATCACATACTACCAGCTTTCCTTATTCACCTTTGACATTAACCTTCACAAGATGCACCTTTGACATCAATGACAATACTCAACAATCTCTCCCTTTGTCATTAATGGAAACCACTCTAAAAAATTTCTCTCAATAGGATATTTCTCCCACTTTATGAACTTTCTCTCCTTTTGACATTAATGATAAGGAAGTACTTACAATTTATTGGATTACACCTCTTGCAACCAAAAAAATCAACACTCAAGATTATGAGTCTATAAAGCATCATACAAACACGTTCCCCCTATCTTCATACATACCTAAAACACCTATTATTTGAGTGAATGAACCACCATGATTATCTCCCATTACCCTTGACTTTCTCAAAGCCTAGTAGAGGCAAGAATTACTCCTAATTCATTTTTTAGATACTCAAATGCTGCCTTTAGAAGTGGCTTAGTTAGAATGTCTACAATATGATATTTTGTAGAAACATATTCAAGTTAAAAATTTTATTCACTTACTTTTTCTCTTATGAAATGATACTTTATGATAATGTGCTTAGTTTTATAATGCATGATAGGATTCTTTGAGATTCTCATGGCACTTGTGTTGTCACAATAGATAGGAATGGGACTATCATACTCCACCTTATAGTATTTTAAGGTTTGTCTCATCCATAAGACTTGAGTACAATATGAATTTGATTCAATGTACTTAGCCTTAGTAGTAGACAGTGACATTGATGATTGATTCTTGCTTATGCATGACACTAGACATTCTCCTAAGAAGAAAGCTCCTCCACTAGTGTCTTTCCTATCATCTAGACTCCTTACCCAATTTGTATATGTATAGACTACTAAGTTAAACTCCTTGATCCTTAGATACCATAGTCCAAACTCCATAGTCCCATTGAGATAACTAAGTATCCATTTGATTGCTTGTATATGATTTTCTTTTGGGTCTACTTGGAATCTTCCCATAAGGCCTACTACTTGTGTGATATTAGGTAGAAGTAGTATACAAAAAAATTATAATCATTGACATGTATGATAATTGATTGACCTTTGGAGATTCATATTCCTTACTTAAATTACACCCTATGATCATAGGTGTGATAATTACCTTGCAATATTCCATCTCAAATTTCTTCAATATCTCTCTTATATACTTAGTTTGTGAGATAAATTATACCTTTTTTTGATTGAATAATTTGTAACCCAAGAAATAATGATAGCTCCCCCAGCATGGACATCTCAAACTCCTTCATCACATTTGCAAAGGCCTTAGTCATACTCTCACTATTTCCACCAAATATGATGTCACCCACATAGACAACCACTATCAACTAATGATCATTTTCTTTCTTTATGTAAAAATTACTATCTGCAACTCCTCTCTTGAATCCTTGGTCCAATAGATACTTGTCCAATCTAGCATACGAAACTCTAGGAACTTGCTTTAGACCATAAAGATCCATTTTTATTCTACATACATAGTCCTTGTTACTTGATAATGAGAAACCCTCAGGTTTCTCTATGTACACTTTCTTTTTAAAGTTCCCATTCATAAAATCTGATTTGGCATCCATTTGATACACCTTGAACCCTTTGCAACCTGCATATGCTATAAATAATATGATAGCCTCCAATCTTGCTACTAGATCAAAATTCTCTTCAAAGTCTACCACTTCTACTTATGCATACCCCATATAGACCAATATATCCTTGTTCCTAGTGACTTCTACATCTTCATTCAATTTGTTCCTAAACACCCATTTTGTGCCAATAACATTCTTGTCTTTTGGCCTAAGAACTAACTCCCAAGTCTCATTCTCTACTATTTGGTCTAACTCCTCATTCATAACACCTATCCAAAACTTGTCTTTACTTGCTTCTACAAGATTCTTAGTTTTAATCTTAGACAATAGATCAACATTCTCTTGATTTAGGTTACTTACCAACTTTCTCCTTGTTTACATACTTGCATCCTTGTTGCCAATGACTCATGATTCAGGATGGTCTCTCTGAATTTATCTTGAAGGACCTTTTGAGTCTTGTCTTTCCTCAACTTATTATTCTTCCTCATCTATATGTATTATTTATTCTTCATTCTTAAAGTCAAAATTCTCTAATTCATCTTTTGACTGAGAGTGTGACTTCTTAGAACTAGTCTCATCAATCTTCACGTTGATGCTTCTCAATATCTTTTGCAACCTCTTATTATAGCATCTATAAGTTGAGCTTATTGATGAGTACCCCAAGAATATTCCTTCATCAAACCTTGAATCAAACTTACTTGAGTCTTACTCATCTCTTTTGATGAATCATTTGCTTCCAAACACTCTAAAGTGTTCCACATGAGTAGGTCTGCCTTTCCATAGTTTATAATGGGTTTTATTACCATTAATCCTTATCTATCTTCCATTCAAAATGTAGATTATAGTACTCACTACATCTCTCCACTATCCATCAGATAATCTATATTCATTTAGTATAGTCCTTTCAATTTCTTTAATTGTTCTATTCTTACTTTCCACTACCCCATTCTACTAAGGTGTCCTATATTTTGAGAATTATCTCCTTATGCCATAGACCTCACAAAAGTCATCAAATTAATTGGAATAAAACTCTCATCCTGTATTAGATCTTTAAGAATTTGATCTTTTCATTATTTTTATTCTCAACTAGATCTTTGAATTCCTTGAACTTATCAAGAGCCTCTGACTTTTCTTTCAAAAATGTTACCCAAGTCATTCTTATACAGTCATTTTATGAGTAACATGAAATAAATATCTCCTTGAATGTTTTGGATTCTTGTAGGTCCACAGAGATCAATGTGTATTATCTCTAAAGGTCTTGTAGTACAATACTCCTGAGAATTGAACCTCATTCTATTTGTCTTACCATGTTAACATGTCTTGTAAATTGTGTTTGCAAGTTTGGTGATTTTAGGCATATTCTTTATAGACTTCTTAGAGATTATCTTAACCAGATTATCAAACTTTAGGTGGCCCAAAATTTTGTTCCATATCGAACATTCATACATATTTCTCATAAATTATCTCTCCTTTTTTATCTCATTCAAGACATATAAATTATTCTCAATCCTCTTATCATTGATAATTAGCCTTCATGATTTGGCTCTCCTTATATGACACCCTCTATCATGAAAGTTCAATGTGTGTTCTTGGTTGCACATTTGACTTAAACTCATCAAGTTATGTTTCAATAATTCCATATACATCATATTCTTTGTATTGGTCTTTCCCTTGTCTAAACTCAAGATACCCTTGCTAAAAATATTGGCAATTATGTTATCTTCAAATCTCATTATCCTTATAAGATTATTCATAAATGAAATGATCTTGTTCTTGTCCCATATCATGTGGCTTAAGATACCACTATCTATATACCACTTAATGTTTTCATCTTGGATGTGAACGACAGTCTGGGATAGCATAGATTCTTCTCCTTTAATCTTATAATCCTCCTTTACCTTGTCCATAGGGTCTGACTTCTTGATCCACTTCTCAGTGGTATGATTATATAGCTTTTTGTCTTGACTGATCTTCCTTATGTCCCTTATCTTGCAATCCCTTGTAATATGTCCTCTCTGATTTAATTTGTAGCACAAAATTCTACTTCTACTATTATAATGAGCATTTATCCTATCCCTCCATGGGAAATTGATTCTAGTATGATGTCTACAATCCATAACTCTATGTCCATATTGATTTCATGAGAAACAATAACCATTAAAAGAATTCACATACCTTATTTGTCTGATAGGAATTGTCTTTTGATCAATGTTAAATGATGCATCTCTACCTTTGTTGTCTCTTGAAGAAGTTACATTTTTCTTGATTTATTGATGGTCAATTTGATTCTCATATTTGAGAGTTTTTGCATAGGTCTTTACTCTGTTAGTACCATCCCTTTTGATAGTTCATTTTCCTTTGAGGTTTAAATCTTCTTGTTTTCTTGTTGGTCTTATTTGAACCCAAGACCTATCTTATCATGTGGAGACATCTGACCATTCAAAATATCACCAAGGATTTCATTGCTCTTTTCAAATTTTTGATGTGTCTTCAACTTGACTGTTGCTTGATCCAATTCTGTCTTTAAGGACTCCATTTCTATTCTAAACTTGGTGCATTCTTCCTCCTTGGTCTTAAGACTTGTAGTGACAATCTCAATTTGAGTTTCCAATTGTTCTATGATCTCTTCATATTCATTAATGTTGTTCTTTAATCTCTCTTTAAAGAGATTGATTTGTTCCTCATAAGCCTTAACTAATGATTTTAGTTTCTAATTCTTCCTTCTTTGGAGCTTTAACTCCTCTAGATCACTCCCCAATTCTACCTCAAGGTTCACTTCAGCCTCTTCTTCATCTGATTCTTCATCTTTCATAATAATTTTCCCTTTTAAATAACCTTCATTGTCTATTTTTATGGCCATGAATAAAGTTTCATTGCTATCATGATCAACACTATCGTCATCACTATTAGATATACTTATATCACTTGTATCGTAGGAGCCACTATCTTCTTTGGTATAAATTTTTTTATTGTTCTTGAATGACCCTTTCTTGCCTTCATACTTCCTAAAGCTCTTTTTGCTCTTGTCAAGATTATAGAACTTCTTGTCCACACCATGATGTTCATCATGCCTCTATCATAGTCATTATTATCCTTGTTAGGGTGCTTGGATGTAAAGTGACCAATCTTACCACAATTAAATCAATTAAATAATAACTTGCCCTTATACTTGATCATTTCCTTAGTTTTTTGAAAAACATGGGTTCTATCTTCTCATCATCAATATTTGTATCAACATCATCCTTGACCTTTTTAACTTATGACTTTTTATTATCTTTGAATGTAGTTTTCTTTCTAGAAGGTCTTTCATCACTTATTCTCATTTCATAGGCGGTCAAAATACCATGAAGCTTATCCATATGTAGTTTGTCGAGATCTTTGATCTCCTCCATGACAGAAACTTTTGAATCAAAATTGGATGTCAGGGATCTTAAAACCTTTTGTACTATTGTTGATTCTTCCAAATTTTCTCCTGGACCTCTGATGACATTTACCACTTCATCTACTCTTAACAAATAAGATGCAATGTTTTCATCCTCTTTCATTCTTAGACTTTCTATTCGGATAAAATAAAACATAGATTTATCCCCAAATCTCATACAAGAGAAACTATGAAACGAATCAATAAAACATACAAAAAATAATCATAAACATGCACAAAATAGGAGACATGAGATTTAACATGGTTCACATAAGATGGGCTACATCCACCAAAATTTTCTAGTATATTATTTCCAACAATATAAAGGAGAAACAAATCCTGCAATAAACCCTGTTACACCTCTCTACCTTCTCTGTTAGGTTGTGGAGCTAAAAGCTTCAACCCTTTGCAAACAGGTGGAACAGAAGGTTGCTGAGATCCAGGAGCACTGGCTTCGGCAGCAGGACCGACGTCAGTTGTGACCAGTGCAGAATGCCACCGGCGACGGCAGGGAGTCGGTCGACGTCGGTAGAACCAGACTAGATGGGACTGACGTCGGTCACTTGTGTGTTCCAAAACTGCTCGTTGCATGGACAGTTAGTTAAGTGAACGAAGAGTTTACATGTAAAGACCAGTTAGAGTCTGTGGTTGCGAGGATAATTGTTTAAATTAAGAGTCTAAGTTATTGTTTAAGTCTGGGATCTATTTATAGACCCATTGGCATGTATTGTATAAGTATGAGATAGAAAGGAAGAGTTCCTTCTAGTTGTAAGATCATTGAGTTGCAGGTTGTTGCAAGCTCATAGGGGATCTACATGTGAGTTTGGTCTGTTGAATTGCAGGTTGCAGGTTCATGGGAGATCAACTTGAAGTGCTATAGTGTGCTTGGTGTATCGGCAGGGTTATTACTGACTGGTTGGTGAGGTGAACACCAATTCTGTGTGTGAGTTGGTTGTTGGGACTGTTTTTTGTGTAGGAGAGTGTGTGTGAGAAGAATTACTGTACACTTGAGGCGTGGGAAACCTCTGTAAGGTGGAAGAGTGTGGCGGCTCTTTGTAGTATTCTTTTCTGTAAAGTGTTAATACAAGATAGTGTATTGTCTCTCATATTCTGTGTTATTGGTGAATTCTAGTTACTTGTGTTTCTGGTTATTTTCGCATATTTAATTGCTTATATTTGGTAATCATACTGTGCTCTTTCTGAGGAGCAAGATCCTAACTAGTGGAAGAAGAACATGTGTGTTTGTTCTTGGATTCCCACTCCCCCCTACAAGTGGTATCAGAGCTTTTGGTTGGGATACTAACAAATTGGTTTAGATCTGGGTAGTGTGCTTTGATTACAGGTTACTCACAGGGTTTCTGTTTGAGTGGGAGTTGAGCAATGGCAGAAGACAGTCAACTATGAATGGAAAAGTTTAATGCCAAGAACTACCAATTGTGGAGGATGCAGATTGAGGATTATCTGTATCAAAAAGATTTATACTTACCGTTGGGTGGGGTTAATTGCAAACCCTCGAATATGAAAGATGAAGAATGGGAGGTTCTTGATCGGAAGGCTCTGGGATCTATTAGATTGAGTCTTGCATCATCTATGATTTCCAGCTTATCACAATGTAAGACAACGATGGAGTTGATGGAATCTTTGGCAAATTTGTATGAAAAACCCTCAGCTTCTAATAAGGTATTTCTTATGAAGCGTTTATTTAATTTGAAAATGTTGGAAGGTGGATCTATTCATAGCCATCTTAGTGATTTCCATGGTTTGGTAAACCAGTTAAGTTCAGTCAATATTGTATTTGATGATGAAATTAGAGCTCTCTTAATCTTGTGTTCATTACCTAAAAGTTGGGAAGGTTTAGTAATGGCAGTTTCTAATACTGTGTCTCCTTCAAAAGTCTTAAAAGTGGATGATGTTGTGAGTGTGATCTTGAATGAAGAGATACGCAGAAAAAGCACAGGTGAATCATCAAGAGATGCTTTGAGTGTTGAAGGCAGAGGAAGGCCAAGAGAGAAGATAGAGCGTGGGAGATAAGGGTCAAAGATAGGCAGAAGATCCAAGTCCAGGTATGGCAGAATAACCTGCTGGAAATGTGGAAAGCAAGGGCACTTAAAGAGAGATTGCAGATCGGGTGAAGATCAAGCATGAAGGACATGGAGAAGAAGCAGATGTTGCGGATTACATTGCACAGGATGCTCTGGTATGTTCTTTTGATAAAGTAAAATCTTGGGTTTTAGATTCTGGTGCCTCTTTTCATGCATCCCCACATAGGGAATTTTTTTATGAGTATGTCCAGGGAGACTTTGGAGAAATTTGTGTAGGGGATGGTAAGCCTTGTCATATTGTTGGCAAAGGAAAAGTAAAGCTGAAATTGTAGACAGGTGACACATGGGTGTTAAAAGAGGTCATGCATGTCCCAGTTCTGAAGCGGAATTTGATTTCTGTTAGAAGTTTGGGTGATGAGGGTTGCACAGTAACTCTCACAGCAGACTCTTGGAAGGTTACCAAGGGTACACTTGTTGTAGCTAGAGGTAAGAAAGTAGGTACACTTTATCTATCTACTTGTATTACTGATTCTCTTTCTGGGTTATCTACTTCAGCTGTAGATTTGGAGATGTGGCTTAATAGGCTTGGTCACATAGATAAGAAGGAGATGTTTGTTCTTGAGTCAAAGAGTATGCTTTCAGATTTGGAAGGCATGGATCGTGGTTTCTGTATGCAGAAGAAGAAGGTGACGTTTCTTGAGGAATCCGATGTTAGTGACAAGAACAGGAAAGCCTTGGTTTTCAAGGAGAAGGTGACGGACAGAGTTCAGCACAAGGTGCAGAGGAATTCTGAGCAGAGCAAGGGTGATTTGGACAAGGGTTTGATCCAAAAGGAGCTCGCAGGAAAAAGTCAGGTCTCACTAGAAAAACATAGAGACCGATGTCGGCAGGAAAACCGGCGTTGGTGTCCAGACAAGGACCGACGTCGGCTATGTGCATCCCAACGTCGGTGACTCAGGGCAGATAATGATCGGCGTCGGCCAGGGGAAACCGACGTCGGCAATGTGGCAGTCGCAGGGAACCGACATCGGTCGGCTGCAGACTGAGATGTGACCGGCATCGGTCACTGAGACGAATTTTGGGTGGACAGCCAGCTGTCATGTAGTCTCAAGCGCCCATATGGAGGATTGAAGGTGTAAGTAAGTTCTTAAATTCATCATTTCCCTTCTTTACACTACTTGTTGCTCACTTATGGCATAGAACCAGGAAGTTATTGAAAAAGCAGAACAGGTAGATCCAGGAAATAGTGGGAGCTTGGCATGGATGGGGATGTGATTCTTTGGAGGAGAACCAAACAAGGGTTTTGGGTAGAGTTGCCAGCTGGAAGAAAGCACTGGGAGACGAATGGATGTTCAGGATGAAGAAGAGCAGAAATGGATACGTGAGATGGAAGATCAAGGTATATGGTCTTGTATTAGCTGTAGGGCAATGGAGGTTTGATCATTGTGTTTCTCTTTACCAGGTTGGATAATATTAGCTACATTATCTTATTTCTATATGATGTGCTTGTTGCAGGGTTACATATACAGGTATTTCTAAACTAAAGGTAAAGCTAGTTCAGGTGTGTGTCATGGAGAATCTGGGAGCAGCAAGATTCTCTGGCATGAGTGTGTTTTAGAGACATGGAGGTCTTTTTGACTTTGTTTCAGGATGATTGTGTGAAACCAGTTAGCACGCCGATGGTTGGACAGTTCACAGAACAGGTGTCTTGATTCACATAATGAGGTTAAGTGCATGGTATGTACTAAAATTGAGTTTTCCCATGTAGTGGGAGTTGTCACAAGTTTGGAGTCAATTTGGGAAAGTAATACTGAAGGGCAGTTCAGTGGGACCAGCAGCAGGTGCACATGCTATGCAGGGTCAAGTTCTTATCTACATGGTTGTAGATGCGGATGTGGCAGGTAATTTGGATGACAGGTTTTGCACTACAGGATTTGTGGTGGTTGATCTTCAAGAGTGATCTTGAGGAGGGATACAAAGCCAAGGGAATAAACTAGACGGAGTATAGGTTGCAGCTGTTTATCTCCAAGTGGCAGATTGTTAGGTAGTGGAGCTAAAAGCTTCAACCCTTTGCAAACAAGTGGAACAGAAGGTTGCTAAGATCCAGGAGCATTGGCATCGGCAGAAGGACCGACGTCGGTTGTGACCAGTGCAGAATGCCACCGGTGATGACAGGGAGTCGGCCGACGTCGGCAGAACCAGACTAGCTGGGACCGACGTCGATCGCCTGTGTGTTCTAGAACTGCTCGTTGCACAGACAGTTAGTTAAGTGAATGAAGAGTTTGCATGTAAAGACCAGTTAGAGTCTTTGGCTGCGAGGATAATTGTTTAAATTAAGAGTCTAAGTTATTGTTTAAGTCTGGGATCTATTTATAGACCCATTGGCATGTATTGTATAAGTATGAGATAGAAAGGAAGAGTTCCTTCTAGTTGTAAGATCATTGAGTTGCAGGTTGTTGCAAGCTCATAGGGGATCTACATGTGAGTTTGGTCTATTGAATTGCAGGTTGCAGGTTCATGGGAGATCAACTTGAAGTGCTATAGTGTGCTTGGTGTACCGGCAGGGTTATTATTGACTGGTTGGTGAGGTGAACACCAATTTTGTGTGTGAGTTGGTTGTTGGGACCATTTTTTGTGTAGGAGAGTGTGTGTGAGAAGAATTACTATACACTTGAGGTGTGGGAAACCTCTGTAAGGTGGAAGAGTGTGGCGGCTCTTTGTAGTATTCTTTTCTGTAAAGTGTTAATACAAGATAGTGTATTGTCTCTCATATTCTGTGTTATTGGTGAATTCTAGTTACTTGTGTTTCTGGTTATTTCCACATATTTAATTGCTTATATTTGGTAATCATACTGTGCTCTTTCTGAGGAGCAAGATCCTAACTAGTGGAAGAAGAACAGGCGTGTTTGTTCTTGGATTCCCACTCCCCCCTACATTCTCTTCCTCCTTTCTATATACAATAATCTTCTCTTACCTTTTAGTTATATCTCAATTCATTTTTAGGGTGGAAAAACACCTAAACATAACCTCTATCATTAGATTTGGAAACCTATAATCAATGGTCCAGATTGACTATAAAATTATAATTTTACAAGGCAATTTTAATAAAATTTTCCCTTTGGGGGCATTGCCCGTAAACCCCCATCAATGCGCATGACTGTCAGACCCCACAAGGGGGGGTGAATCCCCCCTTGGAACCCCCATTTACATCATGGATACAAATAATGGGATCCAAAACCCAGCTAAAAAACATCAAAATTTTAACCTCTGATCCTGGAAGACAATCAGGATCCACACCCAACACTTTCAAACTACTTTCGGTAGTCTACAATTTTGCCAAATTGACTTTGGTATCTCCTTCATAGATGGTTTGGAACTTTTCCCAAATTTATTTGGCTGAATCAAGATACATAACCTTTATAAATTTTGCCTCTGAAAGACCACACAGGATGGCATTTATTGTCTTAGAGTTGTTTTCACTTGCCTTCTTGCATATTGCATCAGTTAGTGGTATAGGAGCTGAATTGAATCCATCAACAATTGATTTCCATATGTCATAGCCTAAGGACATTAGATGGGTATCCATTTTTATGTTCCAAAATGCATATTTAGTCCCATTAAGGAGAGGGGCCTTGTTGGTTTAGAAATGTCCTTGTACTTGATGACTAGACATGTTTGTGCATATAAGATCTCCTTTAAGTTGTTTGGGCTGCTTCAAAGGACCTGGATTTGATACTAACTATTGGAACCACAATTTATGAGAGGGGAGGTGAACTATTATTTAAAAAACTTTTTAAAAAATATACCTTAACATTCATGAATCATAAAAGCAACATAGTGATCCAACAATGCATAATGAACCATTCACATGAGCATGAAACAAAAAACCATGTTTATGAGTGGGAAACCCTCAAGGGTAAGAAAACCCACTATGATATCTACAAATGGAATACTTTCATATGAAACAAAAGACCAAATTTAGTTGAGCACACACTCAACTTGTATCACCAACCCTAATAAATTCAAACACCCAATTGATTAGGCTTTAACAATCATTTACTTGCAAGGAAGCACCAACTCCCTAAGTGAGTCAGCACCAACTTAGCCACCTCATGATTTTTGATCACATTCCATAACTTTAATATTTTTTTATAGTCTAAAACTCATTTCAATACCTCCTTATACTCAATCATACATCATTTTATTCACTCATATTTTTCTCACCCAAATAGGCCTAAATTTCCTTGTATATACACTGGTTTCATGGTCACACACCACTTGGTTGACCACACACATTCAAAATATTAGTTCAAACACATAATAGGTCTTAGCAAATGTTATGAACATGATTCAATCACAATTTTAACCCCTTTTGGTCTACCACAACTCAATTAGGCCTTGTTCCCCCTTTAGGTCTCATCGAGACCTAATTACATTAGGTATGCTATCTTAATGCTAAAAATTGATTTTATTGGGCCTATATGGCCTTATTAAATAATTAAAAACCATTAAAAAACTTATCCAATGAACTCTTCTAACCATATCCATGATTTATTATATCTACATCCTTCATTCATACCATGAAAGCTCCTTTAGGATAAATTGCCCTATTAGGCCTGTGTACCTCAAAAGTATATCTCACAATAATGAAGCTTAAACACCCTTAAGCTACTAAAACATGAAAAATTAAAAATTTAGATAGATTATACATGACCTCAAGAAAATCACCAAATTCTTGGAGCACCTTCACTAATGGCTCAAGAACATCTATGTAACTCACTTACTTAGAACTACCAAATTACTTCAAAAACTAGTCATGATTCCAAAACCTATGTAGACAATTTTCACGATTCTTGATGCATTAAAATGATTATATGGGATCTACATAACATATTTAGATATAAAATTCATATGGTCTAATGGCAAATATTAGTCTTATAGACGAATTTCTTGACCTTATGTCTCACAATCCTATCTGAACCAGACAAGCTATTTTGTGAGCAACATTTTCACCACATACATTGACCTATAAAGCTTATCCAAAACATTATCATGAATTAAAATTCATAAATAACTTATTCATTCACTTTATTTCATCAATACATCATGCACAGACCCTCAAATCTAACTCTTCATCTTTGCCTAGGTTTTGCATTATCTGCACCATTAGGTCTATTTGTGACTAGTTTACTTGGATAGCCAATTTATAACACTTAAAGTATATAAATTATTTATAAAACATCATAAACATGTAAAATGAGTCTTTATATTCTTCTATCATCCATTTTATCTTCTTGACCTATTCAGCTTTTGAAAGCTACATCAATTTCTTAACAACTAAGCATGTATCTATATGTTTTCTCTCTCATCTGACTAACCACCACTAGATGGAGGTACCTAGGATATTTCCTTATTTATTCATTTTAATCCATCCTTAGATTATTTGAATAAAATATTTCACATTGGGTCCTTATTATGGTTTTAGGAAGGTTTAACACAAGTTTTGGTGTTAATGATTGTTCATAAAGGACTGTCACTTGAATCCAAAACTAATACCTAAAGATATTAGCTAGGACCATTCCCCATCTCTCTTAAATATATCAGACTCCCATGTAAATTTTACACATGCCAATCAATGTCTAAAAGTTATTTTCAAGTTTGAGTAACTCATTTTATGAGCTTGAGAAGGCCTAAAATATTGATTCATGCACTATTCCTTCAAATATTGACCTAAAACTTTGTGATCATGCCTAAAAACACTTATTCCACCTCTATCCATGATCTCATGTTCATAATTTCCTTGAAATATGATCTTCATACCTTACTAATCTAGGCAGGGTCTAAGATTAGTATAGGTTTAGACTTAGACTGAGGGTCCTAACCCTATAGGTTCACCCTGAAACTCTCATGAATGATTCTATACCTTAATCACATGATTAAATAATTCCATACAAACTTCACATGCCTTTGTGCACTCATTTAACATGAACATACCTATTCATGTCATGAATATGATTCTTATGCACTTGACATCAAGGACCTATACCTTCCATTCTAACATTAATAATGATATTAATCATGTAGACAAAAGACATTAGTTATCTTAAAATTATTTCTTTATCTTTCTCTCATGATAACACTTTTCCATACACCTTGTCACATCACATACTACCAACTATCCTTAGTCACCTTTGACATCAACCTTCATAGGATGCAAATTTGACATCAATGATAATACTAAACATGCCTTTGTTCTTTATTCAGCTCAAGGGGACATGTACCTATAATAAAATAGTGTATTATGTGTTCATGACAGTCACCTCTAACCACCTATGATTTGTTGATATGATCAATATGAATACATGGATCCATTTCCATCATGAGCTGGATGATACCTTATCCTTGTACCATCTTGGCAGGTCTGATTTCAAGATTAAACTCTTGTAATTTGGCCATCCACTTACCTCTTATTTCACCTAATTCATTTTGACTGAGTGTAAGCTTAATAGTTGGGTCTAGAACAATGTCATATGTCTTGTTCTGAAGAATATAATGCCTAAACTTCTTTACTATTTTGATTAAGGCATATACTTGTTTGTCTATCATCGAATACTTTAGATTTGCATCTTTGAGGTTAGTACTCATAAAGGTAATGGGATTTTCATTATCATCTAAATTTTGTGTGAGTACTACAGCTATAGTGTGCTCTAAAACAAATGAATACATAAAGAAATCCTTCATGAATTCAGGGTTAATCAATATTGGAGCTTGTGTAATGGTAGTCTTGATATCTTGAAATGCATTCCTAACTTTAGTTGTCTATTATATATTTGCATATTTATTTAGCATGGAATTCAATGGTTTGATAATCTCTAAAAATATATAAATAAACTTTCACACAAAATTTGTCATACCAAAGGACTTCAGTTCTTTCCTACTTTCAGGAGGTGTCAACTTTAAAATGGCATAGATTCATTCTAGATCAATGGAGATCCATCCTTGGTGATGACATGGAATATAAGCTTGAATTTTGTGACTCCAAAGATACTCTTATTCAGGTTCAATGATACCCTTTATCTTCTATATTTGTCAAATACTCTATGAAATTGGTTTATGCGATCATCTTAATTCTTTAAAAATGCCATGAGGTCATCCATGTAGATGATGACGCATTTGATACTGAGTCCTTTAAAATAAAATTACATGGAAAATTGTAAAATTTATCTTAAATTAATTAGGCCAAATGGCATCCTTTTGTATGCATAATTTCCCCATTTGTTGGTGAAGGAAATATTCAGTCAGTCTTATGCTTCCACTAGTACTTAAATGTAGCCTGAGAAACCATCTAGAAAGGACACCATCTAAGACTTATTGACAATATGTATTACCTCATCTATTGGATTTAAATGATATTTATCCCTCTCTAATTATTTTTTTAAGTTATTGAAATTGACACATAGAAATATTTCACTATTTTTCTTCCAAATTGGTACCAAGTTGGCCACCTAAGTGGAATGCTTGATTGGGAATATAATCCTAGCATCCAAAGTCTTCTAGACTTTAGTTTGAATGGGAGGATCTAGAATTGGATTAATTGGCCTTTGGCATTGCCTAAAAGGCTTTCTCTTTTGATTTAAAGGAATGGTACATGTGATTACTCTTGGATCAAAAGTTTTGAGCTCTTCTTAGGTCCCAAGAATTGTGTCCATATATTTGACCAATAAATCCTTAAATTTATAATTCTTAGGTTCATATAATCTTAGGCCAATAATCACATACTAAGTGTGTTCCTCAGTTCTATAATTCTCCTTGATAAAATAAAATTGATTTGTCTTTGGTTATTTTTGCTTTTCAGCTTATGGATCTATGTCAAATTCCCTCTCTAGAGATACCATTCCCATAGGAATTCTATTCTCTTTGATCTATAGAATGCCATCATCTCTCAGGTCTTCTACATTCATATGTTCAAATTCCTTCTCTTTTATTATTTGGTCTTCAAAAGCCCCATAATTGTTCATGAACTATATGATCTATTGATGATCATCAAAGACTTGAAATTTCTCTACATTGTCTAGGACTTAGGGGGAAAATTATACCAAAAGTTGACATGCACAAATGAGTGGTAAGCATTTTGTCACCCAAATAAAAATAAAAATAAGGGCCTTAATTATATCTAGTCATCTTTTATTGATTAATTACAGATACACTACCACAACAATGTAAAAAATAACTAATTCAACTAATTAGTAATATGACAATAAATATTTATTATCAAGGATTATATTTATAAATTATTGAATTTGTGGCTACATATGGATAACATCAAAGAGGACAACCTAAATTACTTGTTCTTGGGTAAGATCAAGGATAACATCCAACTCGATGTTTACATCTTTAATATAAGATCAGTATCAAAATTGATGGTCTTTACATATAGGTAAAATGAAATAAAACTAGTCAAACATATAATATTAACTACTGGTATAGATCATATTATGCCATCACAATCTTTCCCTTGACATTTAGTAATAAAAAATTAAAGAGAAAAAATAGAAGGGTTGTGTTTCAACTATGATAGAAAATATAGTAAAAGACATAACTTTGTTGAATCTATATTTTTATAAACTTAAGGTGTGAATGAAGAAGAAGAAGAGGATGAGGATGTAACAGGTGAGGTTGAAGATGATCTATAGAAGGAATTAGGAGATACCAAACTAGCACTATTTCTCCATGCACTTTCAAGCATTAACCCCCTGAAAACCCTAAATATGGTGGGTTTCCCAAAGAAATATAAGGTGAAAGTGTTGATTAACTTAAGGAGTACACATAAATTCATAAATAATGAGTTGGCAGTATGCTTGAGCTATTTTGTTCATCTAGCTCCATAATTTTAGTTCTTGATTTCATATAGTAGCACAGTCAAATTTTAGGAAATACCATAGTATGAAAATTTCCATGGCAGATTATAATAGATAATTTCCTATATTTACTATTCCCTTGGCTGGGAAAAACATTTTGTTTGGAGTATAATAGCTCATAACCTTAGGAATGATAGAGATGAACTTCCAAGAGTTGTTCATGTTTTTTCATTCTAAAGGTACGTCATTTACAATGCATGGATTACATGAAAAGTCTCCAGAGCTGGTTAGTTAACAACCTCTGCAAAATATTCTAGAAAGGGAGCAGATGGATTTGTAGTACAACTATTTTACATATAATTATAAAAAAAATATGTCTACATATCCAAATTTATAGGAAATTACTGATAACTACACAATCATTTTTGGAGAAATGCCAAAAAGGGATGCCACTAAATATGGGTGATGGTAATTTCATTCAACTACTAGTATGAAGCCAAATGCCAAAAAATATATCTTATAGGTTACCTATATGTCAAGAAAAGTGAGATTGAAAAGGTAGTGCAAGAGATGATGGAGGTTGATACTACCAAACATAACTAAAGTGCATATTCATCTCCAGTGGTCATGGTGAATAATAATGATGATACATGGATGACATGGCCTTATTATAAATAAAATGTTCACCATCAAATGTAAGTTTCATATTATAGTAATTGATGATTTACTAGATGAGATACATAATGTTGTCTAGTTTACCAAATCCATTCTTCATTTAGGTTACCATCAAATTCAGAACATAGATGATTATATTCATAAGGAAATTTTCATAACTCATGAGGGAAACTATGAGGTTTTGATCATTCATTTTGATCTCAAAGTTTTGAATGAAAGCATCAATATTTAACCTCACAAGATCAAAACCATGATATAATGGAAAGTTCCAAAACCCTCACTAACCTCTAGGGATTCTTAAGGTTGACATGTTACTATCATCATTTTGTGAAAAAATATACTATGATAGTAACGCCACTCATATATTATTTGAATAATTAATCCTAATAAAAGATTTCATCATCCATCAAGGCATTTGAGAATTTGAAGGATACTTAGTGCACCACTCTCTTTCTGCCTACCCAAAAATTATCAAAGACATTCACTGTTGAATGTGATTCATTGGGGTATGGAATGGGGTAAATACTCATGCAGGAAGGACAACCCATTGCATTTGAAAGTAGTCATCTCAAAGGAAATATTTTAAATGGATGTTTATTCTTCATCCAGCTAAACAATGGGGACCATATTTGATGGATAGAAAATTTAAGTTTAAGATAGATCATGATAGTCTAAAATACTTCTAAAGATAGAGGTTTTCATCCAAAGAACAAAAAAAATGGGTAACCAAAATATTGGGATACTAATTTAAATACATATATAATAAAGCAAATGATAATGTATTATAAAACTCACCATCAATGAGGGATGAGTCCATAAATTCACTAATATTCACAATGTCCATATGTCGATCAAATTGGGTGGATGAGGCAATATCCTAATGTGAAAATGACACAAATACAGAGTTTTTAATTTATAAGCTTATCTAAGATTTTAGTGTCTCAATTTTTTTTAATAGAATTAGAATTCCCTCTAGTACAAAGATAGGTTATACTCGTGCAATAATTTTTCCTTTAAGCACAAGGTTCTTACAGAGCTCCATACATATCTAATAGGAAGCATTCAAGATTCTTGAAAACTTATCATAAAATAAAGAAATATTTTTTCATGAAGGACTCAAGAGTGATATCCAAAAATTTGTGGCTGAATACATGGTGTGTAATCAAACTAAGGGTGCGATAATTTAGACCCCATGTTTTTGGTAACCCTTATCTATTCCCAACTAAAGGTGGGAGGAGGTTTCAATGGATTTACTGGGCTTCATAGGTTATAAGGGAAAAATTTCATCATGGTAATCATGTATAGGCTCACAAAATATTCCCATTTTTTTACCTTGTCATAATAATTTGTATCAAGGCTAATAAAATGGGATTTTTTGATATACTTTAGAAGCTACATCGGACCACCAAGAAAGTGATTATGATGCGTCTTTACCAATAATTTTTGGAATGATTTATTATCCTACTTGGACACTTAATTATCTCATATCTCATCATATTATCCTCAATATGATGGGAAAACATAGGCGGTCAAAAAATTCCTATAGGGTTTTCTTTTTTGTTTTGCATGGACTAAACAGGGGATATAGGTTCATTATTTGGCACTAGTATAATGGTGTTATAATTATTATTTTCATACCTCACCCAAAATGTCTCAATTTTCTGTATTATATGGGTATCGGCCACCATCTATCACCACATCCTTAAGGGTATATCATTTTTTTTGAATAGTTGAAGAAAACATTTAACACTAGCATAAGTTATGAGCTAGTCTAAGATAGAACTTGGAAATGGCATAAAAATATAAATTAAATTAGAATTGTATCAAAAATAATTTTGAATTGGATGATTGGGTCTTCATGTGTCTAAAATGATACAAATAAATTTCTTTAAATAAATAGAAAAGTAATTAAAAAACCTTAAGTATTACAACCTTCATCGGATCCAATAGAAATTTGACAGTGTTGCATAGAAACTATAGTTACCTTTGTCTCCTTGCATACATTCAATATTTCATGTCTTCTGCTTAAAGAAGGAAATTGAATAGAGAGTATCTACCTAGATTGAGTTACTAGATATAGATGAGGAGGTCAAATTCATTACTGAACATAAGTATATCTTTTAGACATGCACTAGGAGGTTGATATTAAAGGAGATTAAAGAATACTTGATAAAGTAGAGGAATTTGATTAGTAAGGATGTAATATTGGAGGATGAGGCATTAATTTAAATGTGTATTTAGTGGTATTTAACATTGAGGAAAACATGTGTTAGCTAGCATTGATAAACATGATGTTTTTAAGGGGATGGCATATGCTACGACCTTAAACTATAACATGTATAGGGTATGTGTGGCTAACTTAACTTTTTAGCTTATCATATAAAAATTCAATATATTCATATTTTAAGTAGAGTTTGCCTATGGAGTAGTCATAGTCTAAGTAGTGTAAATATAGGAGGTACTGCTTAGCACTTGAGAATCATAATATGAATTTTGTTCTTATTGCATGGTTGTGGAGTTTTCCCCCTAGAAGTGGATTGGAATTATATTTACATTATTCTACTCTATTTTAAACATTTAGTTTGCACTTGCTCTATTATAATCTTATTTATTAAATCTATTATTTTTTATCTTCTCTTGATATTTATTATTACATTCTTTATTATGAATTAGACAGATATATTTAATTAATTACATTATAGTGGATTCCTGTCACAAGTTTAGCAATAGACATGGAAAGGTTTTGCTAAACTTGAAGGGTGGAGTAAAACTCTCTAGTTTACACAAGAATAGAATACCCCTTTGATACTTGATACTTAGGGAAATGTATTGGTATGATTTTGTATAAATGTGAAGCTATAGGACATGACATAAGTTAAGGTTAACCAAGAAATTACAAATAATATAAAATAAAATTACAAGGAATCTATTCTAGATGTGATAAACCTAAAAAACATTAGCAAATGCAAAATCAATGGGGACCATCTATTTTATCCTAGGAAAAATAAAGTTATGAAGAATGATAAGTAGCAGAAGGATGTGTGTAATTATTATTAATGTTGATTACTGATGACTTAGTGATATATTAGATGAATTTATATGGATTAAGGGCAAAACACAAGATATTTTCAGGTAGGATACGTCTTACAAACATCTAATTATATGTAAATAGACCAAGTATATAAAAATAGGGGAAATACACTATGGAAAATGGACTTGTATAATTCCCTTGCTCTGATTTGCATTTGTGATTCAATCCATGTGTGTGTAAAATTATAAATATAAAAAATTGAATTGCGTACCTTGATTTATCTAAAAAAGGTTGGAGAGATCAAATGTTTTTACGAACATCCTACATACACACTAAGTAGTTACAAAGCTGAGATACATGAAAATAATGGCCAATTGTAATAAGTAGTCAATGTCATAAAAGTATTTTATCAAATGTAAAAAATTGAAAATTGGAAAAATGAAATGAACATAGGAATGAACACACATATTTTAATGTGAACCATATGTTTTCGTAACTTGAAAAATAAAATACACTATTCCAAAATTGTTTCAAACTTTTTTGAAAAGTGATAGACATAGCCATCGCTTCTCTAGGAGGTTGAACACACAACCCAATTCTTTAGTAAGTATGTATATATTTTTTATAAAAACAAACATAAAATGTTTGCTAAAAAAATATTTCCCAATCTTTTTGCTCTAACATTTTTCTCAAATGTCATCCATTTTAAAAATGCCTTGATTTATGCCACCCTTTTTAGGTGATGGATTGAAAAAACTATGCCTACAATCACTTAAATCAAAATAATAGAGATACAAGCACCATGTGTAATAATAATGTATATATCCATTACAAATGAAAAATGTATAAAACACAACTAAATAAAAATATTTCATGCAAATATCCATAGTGAGCTATAAAGGAAAATAGCTTTCTCCAATTCTCATTATTGCAATAGGATAAATAACATCATTTAAATTTGAATGAACAATATATAACTCTAGGAAGTATTAGTGCCATATAGAAGAGTAAAAAATAGGATATATAATATCATTCAAAGTTCAATGCAAGGATAAAATGCCCCCTTTGGTAAATCAAGTTAGGGGAAACAAACATGCCTTAATGTAGTAAATGTGCCCTCTAGTAGTTCCAAATATGGAATTGAGTAAAACACATAAGTAGAATTCCCCCATAGATGCTTGGTATGGACCAGACCAACATATGCACCAAGAAAGTATACCACTATATATGTGCACGATATAGATCATGACACAAAATATAGTATAGTAATATTGATGATAATTATCATGGGAATAAGCCTAATATATCATAATCAATCACACCCAATTTAATAATATCACCCAGTTTAGCAATCATACCCAAGTTAATAAGTCAACATGTAAGGAAAAAACTCACAAGACATGAGGACAAAAGGATCCTCTATGGATAAGGAAGAAGAAACACACAAAAAAATACAAAAGCATATACATGCACACATAAGAAAACACTCACACACAAAAATAATGCATTAAATATAAAAATTATATGCAAAGACCTAATGCATATTTTCATATAACATGCAAGATATAAATACAAGTAAGATATGTCAAAAGTAATGCAAGTAGCTCAATATGAAAAATGAAAAACAAAAAAATATATCACCATGTAAATCCAGTATATAGAGATTCCCCCATAGTAGGGCATGTCAACAATGTGATGATTACCCCTAGGTGTGGGAAAAAGAGTATGTAGCAACTAGAATTCCATCATCATATATAACATGTATATTTATATAGAACCCGCTCAAATAAATACCATGAGAAGTATGTGTGTTAAAATATGAATATGAAAACCTCTATAATTCATAGATATGTATCTATAGACACCTAATTTTTGTACAAGCCTCATTATTACAATCTTTTTATTGCTTTTTTGTGCATGTGAGTCATCATCTTGAACTAGGGGCTCATTGGCTCTTTTTTGTGTGTTTTCACCTATCTCATTATTCTTTGTGTGATCTTGTGGTCTTATTTTATTTTGTATGTCATTCTATCATGTTCATTTTTAACACATGGAATTTTTATCCCTCAACTATGTGTTTGTGTGTGTTCCTTCTTATAGGATGGGAATGACTACTCACTGATTTTTCCCTTGGTGAGAACAACAAGCACAATGATTACTTCCTATTTTATTATTTTGGTTCTTCTACCCATGAAGGCATCTTTTTCAGTGTTTGGATCCATTTTGTTTTTTGACTTTCTCTTTGTTAGATTTTATGTGGCAGTGGGACTTTAATTTAAAAATGAGAAGCCTATATATATAAATAATTTATGATAATTTAAATAATATGTATCATTAAGGTTACTAAGTAGTGTCCTTCGAGATGCAAACTTAATTTGGTGTATTCTTCACCATGGGCTTCCAATTGGGAATTGATTAGTTCACATCAGAAAGATTCATCATATTTTCTTAGTCTATAACCATCGAAAAACTCTTACACATATGTTTTGGTTTCATAAGCATGTCCAGTCAACCTAAATTTGGATTCACACCACTTTTAATCCTTTCTGTCCATAAATATTTACATGGAAGATGGTGATTTTAGGGGACTCGGATATGATTTTTGAAAAATTGTCACAAATTTAACATATTTTTCAAACTCAAATTCTCTTTCAACTATTGAAAAATTGGAATGGTGTTATTTTTTTCTATGCTACTATAAAGGATTATTTCCCTATTTCTAATAAGTTTAATTTTATAACCAATGTTATGTTTCATATACATGTTCAAGCAGACAAAGTGCATTTGGAGGTGAAACACCTCTAGACTTTCATAGATCACTAGGGGAGTTCCCCTTGCACCTTTAGTCAGGTCCCTCTAGATTCTCCTATTCAATAGTCTCCCCATGTTTTATCAAAATTTAGAATTAATTAGTGTATTAACTCTAACTAAGATAAAATGAATATATGTTCAAAATATAATATAAATAACTTGGAACTAGTAGAATGAAAATAAAGTATTAAAATCGACAAAGCATGAACAGTTGAAAGAAATTAACTATGAACAACACAAGAAAATTTAGTATATTTCTACATGTAGGTGTATTGTGTGTGACTGCAAGATGGTTGAATATGATCAACTCAAACTAATTATGCACGTGAAACTAAAATAGGAGCTATCATTGATCACGGCCAGGATTGACTAGAATGGGACATGATTTACTACTACTACTATCATTTGTGGGTTGATCTTGACCTCTACAGAAAGATAGGAATTTAATGGCAAAGTCACTTGCACCTGCTTGAAATACCTCTGTGTATAGAAATATGACCTTTGGTTGTGTCCAAATTAGTTTTAAATGTGTTTTAAAAGTTGAAACTCTAATAGGGCTTCCAATAACTAAAAACTTGCAAAGATAAAGGGGGAAGTGAAATGTATTGATCTAACTGGGCAATCACAGTTGTGATGATTGATTGTTGCCCACGTATACAATAATCTGAAGAGAGAAATCAAGCCCATGTAGTTCTCCCACTTAGGGTGCTTAGTTTGATTGTACTCCTTTTGTTGCATGTATGCATCTAGAGATCGCTTGAATAATTTATAATTATTTTTATTGACTGGAATAGAATTGTTGAGAAAATGCTTATTAGTTCTCACATGGGTTTGTTAGCTTGTTAGTATATTTGATAATATTGTAATTAAGAAATATTATTGTTTGTATTTTTTGAGATGCTAATATATCTCACGTAGAGATATCAGTCTATGAAAGATTATAGGGGAGAAATAATAGCGAGTATGTTTAGAAACTGTTGAGTAGTTAGCGCAACCTCCTTATTTATATGAGTGACTTCTCTATATGTATGCATTCAATCTATTGAATAAAGTATGTTGTTGAAACTGACCAAAAAATTTATATGTCTATGCACACCTCCGAGTATTCAATTCTCATTAAATATAGTGTAAAAACTATATTTGATATTAGAATAGAAACCCTGAAGAACCTCTCTATAATTCAAATCTTGATCTTAATTAAAAAAAAATCGAGTGTAGACCACATCCAATAATTTTATCATACAATAGATCTATATCCTATTTGTCAACCGGGAGCAAGTGCAGACCACTGCAATCAATTGTCAATTCTTTTTCATAAATGTATACGATCTTATACTATAGTTTACTTTCGAAAAATTGAAATATATAATATATACTGCAGAATTTTGCACAACGCTGTACAAAATCTACCACCAGAAAAAATTGGTTTGCAGATCTCTTTATTGGCATTTCCACTCCTTGGTGATCTCTCTGAGCTCCTTGGGAAATTGCATCGTTGAGTTTCATTTATTTTCAACGCAGTCTTCGACCTGGCACATTACATCGAAAGTTTCATTTACATTAGAAGGAAATTGGTATTTTGTAAACTTTCCTCAGCCACTGCACAACTCCATGAAGTTCGATACCATTCCTTTCTGCTGCATCGAAACCATTTTGCACGGCCTACTTTCTTAATGTCCGCAATTTTAAGTTTATGCATTCGGTTTAAATTTTTAATTTTATGTTTCATAAGAAGTTTTCTGTGTATTCTTTAAGTTTCATGTTTCACAACCCTCAGTTTAAGTTTTCTATGTAAATTCATGGTTTTTTTTTGGGTAGTCCTCTTAATTGATATTAGGTTTTAGTTCTTCGGGTGTTAAGTTTTGAGATTATATATATATATATATATATATATATTAATTTTATTTTTGTGGGTTTTAATATTGAGTCATTTAATATTTATTTATTTTAAAGTGGTATTTTAGGAAATATACATTTAAAGAAAATTTGTTTCAAGTTTTTAGTTTATATTTTATTTTTCTTTATTAATTAAGGTTTTAATTTTTTTTTACATACATTTTTTTAAATGAGTGATGGTTTAGTTTTTATAATTGTTATTTTATAGTGTTTTTTTAAGGTTGTTTTATGTCATGTAGTTTTTATGTTTTATTTTTCGGTTGAATTTTAGGTTTTTTGTTTTGGTTTTATAAGTCTGTCTATTTTATAAGGTGTTCGTTCTAAGTATGTTAATTGTATGTTGTTGAAATTATTAAATAAATATATGTTGATATATACATGTTTTATCAAATAAAACATGTTCTTCAAAGAAATATTTTCATTTCTTGTAATAGATGTAATATTGGTTGAAATCAACATCCGCATACTAAAATTTTGGAAGGGGATATTATAAAATATATAGACTTTGTGTTTTCTCTCCCCATGTGACACTAAGGGAGAAATATTGAGAAAATGCTTATTAGTTTTCATATGGTTTTGTTAGCTTGTTAGTATATTTAGTATTGTAATTAAGAAATATTATTGTTTGTATTTATTGAGATGTTAATATATCTCACGTAAAGATATAAGCCTATGATAGATTATAGGGGAGAAAGAATAGTGAGTATGTTTAATATGGTTGAATAGTTAGACCAACTTCTTTGTTTATAGGAGTGGCTCCTTTATATGTATGTATTTAATCCATTGAATAAAGTATGTTGTTAAAATTGACCAAAATTATTTGTGCTTCTCCACATTTGTGAGCTTTCGGCTCCCTCTGAATTTGGAGTTTTTTCTATAAGAATAAGCTCTTGACTTGGTTAAAAGTTATTTCAACTTAATACAATTGAATTTGGGAAGAATATGGAAACTTTTTTCAATGGTGAAATAGTGTAAGTATGCCTCAATATTGAAATTTATAAATGGTAGAGTAGATGACTTAGATTTTCTTTTATAGCAATCTAAAAAGGTAAAACCTCACACTAGCTATCCTAAAAATACGAACCAACATGTAAAAGAGGGTTTAACTTTGAAAAAGTTTGATGCCTCTTTTGTTTTACAGAGGCCTACTTAAAAAATTTGGATTAATCCTTGCTCGATGTTGGCCCTTACATATGTAATAAGAATTTAAATAATATCAGCGCTTCTTTTTTGCTTTGGCATAAAAATTGATGGATGGATCTCATTCCAAATTGACTAATTTATGATATGATTCAATTTTTAAACCCTTAATTTATACAATGATATAATATTCGATAATCAAAAATACGAACAAAATTAATATTGAAAAGAGTTCAATAAATATACCAACACTTAGAATAAATATACTGATCAAATAAACTTAGTCACATGTTCACTAATAATTGAATTCAATTGGGGCTTATCAATATGTTGGCAAACCTCCATAACATTATTTGTGGTACAACATGAATGTGCACAATAAAATTTTACTAGATGATTCTTATGATCTATATCATAATCTCCAATGGTTGTGGTTGTTGGTTACACTTATTAACTCCACAAAAATTGATTGTATGATGTGGCTCGTAGTGTCATCTATAGGAATATTTGGTTGTTTTCAAACAAATTTTTTAAAATCTTACTTTATAGGAAAGATATAGATCGCTATGCGGAACATCTTAAAACGTATGATAGTTAATAGGTGGCTAACTTCCAATCATTGAATTACTGGCAGTGTCAGTGAGTAGAGGCATCTTATTCATGATCCTGTAACAATTATCATTTATCCAAAGAAACCACCCCATTAAGCCAGCGCCCTTCTCCAAAAGGAAGCTATGATTTTATTTTAAGAAGGCCCTGCTTGCTTTAGAAAACACATGATGAATCTATACCTGAATTATCCAAAATGGACATAGCAGAGGTTTCTCAATAGGCAGGCAAACGCTCCCAATTGGATAATGTTGGAAAAGGACAACTCCTTTGTCTAAAGCATGATACTATCCTATGCACCTGTGTTTAATTATTTTTAGATCATTCTGAGTTTCTCCTGGGCGTTTACGTGGAGTATTTTATATATATATATATATATATATATATCGCGCTTAGATTGTGTGCTATTCATGATCAAGTTCCTTATCTTTTTATATGTGTATGAGCATCTATTGTTATCCTTCCTATTATTACAGGAACTACACAATATGGGATTTCTATTTTGATATACTTATTAAACCATGTCTTATTCATGCTGCTTTGTTCAAGGTGCAAAATATACTCGCTTATAGGTGTTCTCATATTTGTATAAAATGTATACAACATTGTTCTATTACTACCCAGATGACTTCCTTTGTGTATGGAGGAGTGGTAATAGATCCCTTTATCGATAGTAAGTTGAATTAAGCTAGACCTCAATTTTATTGAAATTTACAGCACCCAATTCCACCTCCCCTTAACTCACAACTTGTTTAATGACTTCATGATGTTGTGAAAACTAGACAACATCAAATATGTCAATTGCATGACCATAGTAGTTATATTTGTATTAGCACTAATGCATCATTAGTAGGAAAATTATAATATTATTGTGAGGAAATGATTGGCAATTCCAAGCCTATAAAGGATTCCAATAATTTCAATACCGTTGTTCCCAGATTTATGGACCATGTGTAAATCTATAGGGTATCTGAGCACATGAAATCAGGTGCATACACCAAACCCAAAATTAAATATGAGTAGGGAGAATAATGCGATGTAGGGATAATAACAAGAGAATAATGTGATGTAGGGATAATTACAACTACTTGTTATCTATGGTATTGAGATGGGTAACACCAATAACTGGTACTTCACTTCCTCTATCTCAACATTCCTACATTCCATACCAAGCTAGAAGCTTTAAAATCAAAGCACCTCCTTTATTTTATGCCAACTCGCAAGATTTATTCTAATCACTATGTGGCTTAAGTTATTTATATCACTGAATAAGATAGATGTTGACCTAGTATTATACCTATTCTGGTTGCATATCCAACTAGGTTAAGGTTAGGTTAACTCTTTTTATTTTTAATCAAACGTTTAGTGAATAAAGGCCCTTGTTTAAAAAATTGGCTAAATCTTACTGAGATTATTTCTAAAAGGGATATGTTATCCCACTAAGTCAATGACTTCTTCAATGTGCTCTAAATTAACAAAGTGTTTATTTATGTTCAATATTTTGCCTTAATCAAATTTCATAAAATGGCAGAATCTATTTTGGTTCCTTTTCATTTTTAGAAAAATAACTAAGCCATTTTATTTTAAAATTTCCCAACCATTGGTTTTTGAATTTAAAAGTTGTTGATTGTGTTTTTTTTAATTTGTTTCTCGTAGATTCCTAAATTGATCTCAATGCCATGTGGTGACATTTCCCATTTTCCGGTGGTCCCAATTATTCATGAAGACTTTTCAATTTTATTTTTTTTAAATTTTGCTCAAAGCACGTGGTGTCTTTCCACTATTTTGCAGAACTTAGAAACTTTCAAGTTCACTTAGAAGCCTTCAACTCTCTAAATCATTGGGATGATGACATGTGGCATGATCCCAATGACCCACTATCCTAGTTGACTCTATACAAATCCATATCCTCCAAGTGAGAAGATTATTGAGATGCTACCTCATGACATGATCCCAATGACCTGCTACCCTGGTCAAATTATATAAATCCAAATTTATTGGGTGAGTAGATTAACAGGATGTAACCACATGGCATGATCCCATTGATCTGCTTCCCTAGAGTGATCTATACAATTTTAAAACACGTCAATCCCTATGTGAATGAGATGAACCCAAATGGAGAAATCCCACTTCATCGTAGCCAAAGGAATAATCAGCATATATTGAACCCCAACCAAGCAATGGAAGAACATGGAGCGACAATGTGGCATGAACCTACCAATAAATCACATGCTAGCAATGGTGTCAGTAAGACACTGGTTTGAATTTGACAGCGCATTTGGCTGTCAAATTTGTCAAAACCTAAAAATGGAATGTTAGGAAACCAGACACTTCATAATAACAAATAACCAGCAATTTCAATAACATAATACAAGTTTGTAATATTAGATATACTACTAAACATGCATGAGACAAAACATCATATTTACATGGTAAAACCTTATTAAAACTAAAGAAACATCCAAAGTGTAAGATATGAGGCTTTTATTAACTCAAGATGAATAGATTACATGTGAATTCATTATGAACTACTTTGGCTCTCCACAAAGATAACTACACCTAATTAACAAATTAACTTTAGGATTCCTCCTCCTAAAAATAGAGTGGGAAAATGCCATTAAGATTTTCCTTCCTAAAAAATGATTCGATGGAATTTGTCTTCCTAGAAGTAGGGATCCAACCCTACCCCCTCCCCCATGTTTGGAAGTGGGATAAAAACTGTGTTGCAAAGGGATCCAACATTTAAATTTGTTGTCACATATCCAACATAGAATATGTGTCTAATCTGACCTACAATGCCAATTTATAGAGACATATGAAGATTGATCATGAAAAGTAAAATTCAAAGATAGACTAGGTGATGACATTAACTTTTGGCATGGCATGCACATTTAGGAAAAGATAGAAAGGGCAATAAGGATAAATACACCATGAAGAAAATCATTTTCTACAGTAAGGATATCATGGAGATAGTTTGAATAGAAATATCAAGGCATTTTCAACCACTTCTAGCTACACTTGGCAAATAGAATTTACTCCCATGTTCATAGTAGTATGGTGACTAGCAGAAGTTCTTAATTACATTTTTAAATTCACATTATGTAGAAGGTATGGATTACCTCCCTTTTGAATTTTGAGTTTTGGGTCTCTCACTCTCACTCTTATTTATAATATTTTGAAGGCCTTTCTCAAGGTTGTCTCTTTGTGAATTTTAAAAGAAACATAGAGAACAAGACACTATTTTTAATGATTCTTTACAAGTTTCTAGATTAATTTTGATTTTATGCTTTCTTTTGTGTTTTCTATTAGTGAAGTAAAGTTTAAAGTTTAATGCTAGTAGCATGGTGAATAGCAGAAGTTCTTAATTACATTTTTAAATTCACATTATGAAGAAGGTATGGATTACCTCCCTTTTGAATTTTGAGTTTTGGGTCTCTCACTCTCACTCTTATTTATAATATTTTGAAGGCCTTTCTCAAGGTTGCCTCTATGTGAATTGTAATAGAAACATAGAGAACAAGACACTATTTTTTATGATTCTTTACAAGTTTCTAGATTAATTTTGATTTTATGCTTTCTTTTGTGTTTTTCTATTATTAAGGTAAAGTTTAAAGTTTAATGCTAGTAGCATGGTGATTAGCAGAAGTTCTTAATTACATTTTTAAATTCACATTATGCAGAAGGTATGGATATCTCCCTTTTGAATTTTGAGTTTTGGGTCTCTCACTCTCACTCTTATTTATAATATTTTGAAGGCCTTTCTCAAGGTTGGCTCTTTGTGAATTGTAAAAGAAACATAGAGAACAAGACACTATTTTTTATGAATCTTTACAAGTTTCTAGATTAATTTTGATTTTATGCTTTCTTTTGTGTTTTTCTATTATTGAGGTAAAGTTTAAAGTTTAATGCTAGTAGCATGGTGATTATCAGAAGTTCTTAATTACATTTTTTAATTCACATTATGCAGAAGGTATGGATTACCTCCCTTTTGAATTTTGTGTTTTGGGTCTCTCACTCTCACTCTTATTTATAATATTTTGAAGGCCTTTTTCAAGGTTGGCTCTTTGTGAATTGTAAAAGAAACATAGAGAAAAAGACACTACTTTTTATGATTCTTTACAAGTTTCTAGATTAATTTTGATTTTATGCTTTATTTTGTGTTTTTCTATTATTGAGGTAAAGTTTAAAGTTTAATGATAGTAACATAGTGATTATCAAAATTTATTAATTACATTTTTAAATTCACATTATACAGAAGGTATGGATTACCTCCCTTTTGAATTTTGAGTTTTGGGTCTTTCACTCTCACTCTTATTTATAATATTTTGAAGGCCTTTCTCAAGGTTGGCTCTTTGTGAATTGTAAAAGAAACATAAAGAACAAGGCACTATTTTTTAAGATTCTTTATAATTTTTTGGATTAATTTTGATTTAATGCTTTCTTTTGTGTTTTTTTATTATTGAGGTAAAGTTTAAAGTTTAATGGTTGTATGGGATCTAAACTTTGTTAATAAAAAAGAACATCTTAATATTTGAAGACTATTGGGATTTTGTGTGGACATTTTCTTGTGCATGTTGTGTGGTGGTTGTGCCCTTTCCTTCTCACAGTCATTTTTCCTAGACTCTTGCACCATCTTTAATTGGAGTTGTGTTAGTTCTAACTTAACCAAAGATCAGTTTAATTGAGCTTAGTCAATTAAACATCTCACCTTAATCTTCATGACAACAGACTATCTTTTGCTTTACCCTTGTCCTATTTCATATTCTTTTAAAAGTGTGTTAACATAAGGATTTGTTATTAATAAAATCAATCTGCAAAATTAAATGTTTATATATTGTTATTTCATGTTCTATTTATCACCAGTGTAGCCTTATTACATCTATGAATGTGATAAACCAATAAATAAATCAATTGTAACTTTTATGTGCAAGTCTAAGAAAGTCATTTTTCTATCTGAGGTTGAACCTATATACACATATTATTGTCAACTTTTATCAAATACTGATGTTTTACGTCTTGCAAGAACCCATCAAGACTCAATCCCTCTAAGTGCATGCCTTAAGGGGTACACCAAGAAAGGGGTGGGTAGACCATTGGTGCTTCATAGGATTGGTGTCCCTTATTGCCACTTATTACCAATCCAACCAGCTCCTGAAACCATTCCCTAAGATATTGCACACTCTAGTATTTTTACACTCTTCATCCCTATTTTCCTCACCTTAATTCCCTTTTTTTAGTCAACTATACTAGGTCGACTGGGTCGACCATGTACAGTTTTGGATGATTTTTACTTAGGAATTAGTTTGGCTTTTGGCCGACCTAGCTCGGGACATAGTGAATAATTATCTAAAATTATGCTAGGTCGACTAGGTCAACCTTATCTACCAAGATTTTTTGAAGGGTTTAGGGTCAAATCCACCTATAAATATAAGATCATTTCATCATTATTTCATATAGGAAATCAAGAGTTATTATTCGCTTGTGCTTCTTTACAATCTGTTCTTCCACTATTCTACTTGAGAAGTCTTAACTTGGGGTTTATACTTAGAGAATCTAGTCTTATGGATAAGTCTTGGATTCTTTGACCTTTCTTAGTGATCCTTACAAACCATAACAACCTCTTACAAAGCCCCATTGGCTAAGGGATAGATTGAGTCTCGATGGGTTCACATTCAGGTATGTATTCTCTAACTTTGCTCCTCTTTTTAGTAGATAAAAGTAGCATAAGTATTGGCTTAAAATAATATTACTCTTCATATTCCATGTATTAGAGTCTTACTCATAGTTAGCTTAATTGAAATTCTACTATACATGTTTTGATTGTTTACTAACCCCTCATGTTGTGCTACAAGCTTTGGTGAGCACTAGATTAGATTTAATTTACTTGTTATTAATATAGGTGAAATATCCAAACCTAGGACCCCCTTAGGTTTATTTCATGATTATGTTAGAATGGAGGCTTTAGAACCCTCCTTAGCATAGTGTATTGTGATAAATGATACCCTAATCAGGTCTAGTAGATCCCCATATTGGTTATGCTCCAGCTTAACAAATGTGTTCGCAATCGAAAGTATGTTGAGTGATGGTTTAGTTTTTATAATTGTTATTTTATAGTGTTTTTTTTAAATTGTTTTATGTCATATATTTTTTTTATGTTTTATTTTTGGGTTAAATTTTAGGTTTATTGTTTTGGTTTTGTAAGTCTGTCTATTTTATAAGGTGTTTTTTCTAAGTATGTTAATTGTCTGTTGTTGAAATTATTAAATAAATATATGTTGATATATACATGTTTTATCAAATAAAACATGGTATTCAAAGAAATATTTTCATCTCTTGTAATAGATGTAATATTGGTTGAAATCAACATCTACATGATAAAATTTTGGAAGGGCATATTATAAAATATATAGACTTTGTGCTTTCTCTCCCCATATGACACTAAGGGAGGAATATTGAGAAAATGCTTATTAGTTCTCATATGGTTTTGTTAGCTTGTTAGTATATTTATTATTGTAATTAAGAAATATTATTGTTTGTATTTATTAAGATGTTAATATATCTCACGTAAAGATATAAGCCTATGAGAGATTACAGGAGAGAAAGAATAGCGAGTATGTTTAATACGATTGAATAGTTAGACCAACTTCTTTGTTTATAGGAGTGGCTCCTCTATATGTATGTATTCAATCCATTGAATAAAGTATGTTGTTGAAATTGACCAAAAATATTTGTGATTCTCCACATTTGTGAGCTTTCGGCTCTCTTTGAATATGGATTTTTTTCTATAAGAATAAGCTCTTGACTTGGTTAAAAGTTATTTCAACTTAATACAATTGAATTTGGGAAGAATATGCAAACTTTTTTCAATGGTGAAATAGTGTAAGTATGTCTCAATATTGAAATTTATAAGTGGTAGAGTAGATGACTTAGATTTTCCTTTATAGCAATCTAAAAAGGTAAAACCTCACACTACCTATCCTAAAAATACAAACCAACATGTAAAAGAGGGTTTAAGTTTGAAAAAAATTGATGTCTCACTTGTTTTATAGAGGCCTACTTAAAAAAATTGGATTAATCCTTGCTCGATTTTGGCCCTTACATATGTAATAAGAATTTAAATAATCTCAGCCCTTTTTTTTTGCTTTTGCATAAAAATTGATGGATGGATCTCATTCCAAATTGATAATTTACGATATGATTCAATTTTTAAACCCTTACTGCATACAATGATATGATATTTAATAATAAAAAATATGAACAAAATTAATATTGAAAAGAGTTCAATAAATATACCAACAACTTGAATAAATCTACTGATCAAATAAACCTAGTCACATGTTCACTAATAATTGAATTCAATTGGGGCTTATCAATATGTTGGCAAACCTCCATAACATTATTTGTGGTGCAACATGAATGTGCACAATAAACTTTTACTAGATGATTCTTATGATCTATATCATAATCTCTAATGGTTGTGGTTGTTGGTTACACTTATTAAGTCCACAAAAATTGATTATATGATGTGGCTCGTAGTGTCATCCATAGGAATATTTGGATGTTTTCAAACAAAGATTTTAAAATCTTAATTTATAAAAAAGATATAGTTCGCTATGTGAAACATCTTAAAAGGTATGATAGTTAATAGGTGGCTAACTTCCAATCATTGAATTACTTGGAGTGTCAGTGAGTAGAGGCATCTTATTCATGATCCTGCAATAATTATCATTTATCCAAAGAAACCACCCCATTAAGCCAGGGCTCTTCTCCAAAAGGTAGCTATGAATTTATTTTAAGAAGGCCCTGCTTGCTTTAGAAAACACATGATGAATCTATACCTGAACTATCCAAAATGGACATAGCAGAGGTTTCTCAATAGGCAGACAAATGCTCCTAATCGAGTAATGTTGGAAAAGGACAACTCCTTTGTCTAAAGCATGATACTATCCTGTGCACATGTGTTTAATTATTTTCAGATCATTATGAGTTTCTCCTAGGCGTTTACGTGGAGTATGATATATATCTATATATATATATATATATATATATATACTATCCAAAATGGAAATAGCAGAGGTTTTTAAATAGGCAGACAAATGCTCCTAATCAAGTAATGTTGGGAAAGGACAACTCCTTTGTCTAAAGCATGATACTATCATGTACACATGTGTTTAATTATTTTTAGATCATTATGAGTTTCTCTTAAGCGTTTACGTGGAGTATTTTATACACACACACACACACACACATACATATGTGTGTATATATATACACACATACATATATATATATATATATATATGTGTGTATATGTATATATGTATATATATGTATGTATATAATGTATATATATACATGTATGTATGTATATGTATGTATGTATATATGTATATATGTGTATGTATGTATATATGTATATGTGTGTGTGTGTTTGTGTGTATTGCGCTTAGATTGTATGATATTCATGATCAAGTTCCTTATCTTTTTATATGTGTATGAACATCCATTGTTATCCTTCCTAAAATTACAGGAACTACACAATATGGGATTTCTATTTTGATAAAATTATTAAAACATGTCTTATTCATACTACTTTGTTCAAGGTGCAAAATATGCTTGCTTATAGGTGTACTCATATTTGTATAAAATGTATACAACATTGTTATATTACTACCCAGATGACTTCCTTTATGTATGGAGGAGTGGGAACAGATCCCTTGTATCGATAATAAGTTGAATTAAGCTAGACCTCAATTTTATTGGAATTTATAGCACCCAATTCCACCTCCCCTTAACTCGCAACTTGGTTAATGACTTCATGATGCTGTGAAAACCAGACAACATCAAGTATGTCAATTGCATGACCATAGTAGTTATATTGATATTATCACTAATACATCATTAGAAGGAAAATTATAATATTATTATGAGGAAATGATTAGAAATTCCAAGCTTGTAAAGGATTCCAATAATTTCAATACCGTTGTTTCCAGGTTGATGGACCATGCGTAACTCTATAGGGTATCTGAGCACATGAAATCAAGTGCATACACCAAACCCAAAATTAAATATAAGGATTAGGGAGAATAATGTGATTTAGGGATAATAACAAGAGAATAATGTGATGTAGGGATAATTATAACTGCTTGTTATCTATGGCATTGAGATGGGTAACACTAATAACTAGTACTTCACTCCCTCTATCTCAACATTCCTACATTCCATACCAAGCTAGAAGCTTTAAAATTAAAGCACCTCCTTTATTTTATGTCAACTCGCAAGAGTTATGTAATCACTATGTGGCTTAAGTTATTTATATCACTGAATAAGATAAATGTTGACCTGGTTTTATACCTATTCTAGTTGCATATCCAACTAGGTTAAGGTTAGGTTAAATCTTTTTATTTTTAAGTAAATGTTTAGTGAATAAAGTCCCTTGTTTAATAAATGGGATAAATCTTACTAAGATTATTTCTAAAAGGGCTATGTTATCCCACTAAGTTAGTCCCTTCTTCAGTGTGCTCTAAATTAACAAAGTGTTTATTTATGTTCAATATTTCATAGAATGGCCAGAATCTATTTTTAATTTAGATTTGAGTTTTTTAAAAATAGTTTTTCTTTGTTAATTATGTTCCTTTTCATTTTTACAAAAATAGCTAAGCCATTTTATTTTAAGATTTCCCAACCATTAGTTTTTTAATTTAAAAGTTATTGATTGTGTTCGTTTAATTTATTTCTCGTAGATTCCTAAATTAATCTCAATACCACGTGGTGACATTTCACATTTTTCAGTGGTCTCGGCCTATTCATGAAGACTTTTCAACACTTAATTTTTTTCTAAATTTTGCTCAGAGCCATGTGGTGTCTTTCCACTATTTTGCAGAACTTAAAAACTTTCAAGTTCACTTAGAAGCCTTCAACTCTCTAAATCATTGGGATGATGACATTTGGCATGATCCCAATGACCCACTATCCTAATTGACTCTATACAAATCCATATCCTCCAAGTGAGAATATTATTGAGATGCTACCTCATGGCATGATCCCAATGACCTATTACCCTAGTTAAATTGTATGAAACTAAATTTATTTGGTGAGTGGATTAATAGGATGTAACCATATGGCATGATCGCATTGACCTGCTTCCCTGGAGTGATCCATATAATTTTAAAACATGTCAATCCCTGGGTGAATGAGATGAACCCAAATGGATAAATCCCACTTCATTGTAGCCAAAGGAACAATCAACATATATTGAATCCAAACCAAGTAATGAAAGAACATGAAGCGCTCATGTGGCATGAAGTGCTCATGTGGCATGAACCTACCAATAAATCACATACTTGCAATGGTGTCAACAAGACAATGGTTTAAATTTGATAGCTCATCTGGCTGTTAAAATAGTCAAAACCTAAAAATGGAATGTTAAGAAATCAGACACTTCATAACAACAAATAACCAATAATTTCAATAACATAATACAAGTTTGCAATAATAGATATACTACTAAACATGCATGAGATAAAACGTCATATTTCCATGGTAAAACCTTATTAGAACTAAGGAAACATCTATGGCTTAAGATATGAGGCTTTTATTAACTCAAGATGAATAGATTACGTGTGAATTTGTTATGAACTACTTTGGCTCTCCATAAAGATAAATACAGCTAATTAAAAAAGTATCTTTAGGATTCCTCCTAAAAATAGAGTGGAAAAATTCCATTAAGATTTTCCTTCCTAAAAAATGATTCGATGGAAATTGTCTTCCTAGAAGTAGGGGTCAAACCCTCCCCCCTCCCCCATGTTTGGAAGTGGGCTAAAAATCATGCTACAAAGGGATCTAACATTTAAATTTGTTGTCATGTATCCAACATATAATATGTGTCTAATCTAACCTACAATGCCAATTTATAGAGACATATGAATGGTGAGATTGATCATGAAAAGTAAAATTCAAAGATAGACTAGGTGATGACATTAAATTTTGGCATGGCATGCACATTTCAGAAAAGATATAAATAGCAATAAGGATAAATACACCATGAAGAAAATCATTCTATACGGTAAGGATAGTATGGGGATAGTCTAAATAGAAATATCAAGGCATTTTCAACCACTTCTAGCTACACTTGGCAAATAGAATTTACTCCCATGCTCATAGTAGCATGGTGACTAGCAGAAGTTCTTAATTACATTTTAAAATTCACATTATGTAGAAGGTATGGATTACCTCCCTTTTGAATTTTGAGTTTTGGTTCTCTCACTCTCACTCTTATTTATAATATTTTGAAGGCCTTTCTCAAGGTTGGCTCTTTGTGAATTGTAAAAGAAACATAGAGAACAAGACCCTATTTTTTTATGATTTTTTATAAGTTTCTAGATTAATTTTGATTTTATGCTTTCTTTTGTGTTTTTATATTATTGAGGTAAAGTTTAAAGTTTAATGGTTGTATGGGATCTAAACTTTGTTAATAAAAAATAACATATTAATATTTGAAGACTATTGGGATTTTGTGTGGACATTTTCCTATGCATGTTGTGTGGTGGTTGTGCCCTTTCCTTCTCATAGTCATTTTTCTTAGACTCTTGCACCTTATTTAATTGGAGTTATGTTAATTCTAACTCAACCAAATATTGGTTTAATTGAGCTTAGTCAATTAAACATCTCACCTTAATATTTATGGCAACAGACTATCTTTCGCTTTACCCTTGTCCTATTTCATTTTATTTTAAAAGTGTGTTAACATAAGGATTTATTATTAATAAAATAAATATACAAAATTAAATGTTTATAGATTATTATTTCATGTTCTATTTATCACCGTTGTAGCATTATTGCATATATGAATGTGATAAACCAATAAAGAAAATAATTGTACCTTTTATGTGCAAGTCTAAGAAAGTCATTTTTCTATCTGAGGTTGAACCTATATACACATAATATTTCAAATTTTATCAAAAAATTGATGCTTTACATCTTGGAGGAACCCATAAAGACTCAATCTCTCTGAGTGCATGCCTTAAGGGGTACACCGAGAAAGAGGTGGGCAGACCATTGGTGCTTTGTAGGATTGTTGTCCCTTATTGCCACTTATTACCAATCCAGAAATCTCCCAAAAACCATTCCCTAAGCTATTAATCCTCTTTTTCACACTTCTCTAGTATTTTCCCACTCTCCATCCCTCTTTTCCTCACCTTAATTCCCTTTTATTAGTCGACTATACTAGGTCGACTAGGTCAACCCTGTACAGTTTTGGATGATTTGTACTTAGGAATTAGTTTGGCTTTTGGCCAACTTAGCTCGAGACATAGTGAGTAATTATCCAAAATTATGCTAGGTCGACCTTATCAAACAGGGTTTTTGGGAGGGTTTAGGTTCAAATCCACCTATAAATATAAGATCATTTTGTCATTATTTCATATATGCAATCAAGAGTTATTATTCACTTGTGCTTCTTTACAATCTGCTCTTCCACCATTCTACTTGAGGAGTCTTAGCTTAGGGTTTCTACTTGGAGAATATAGTCTTATGGATAATTCTTGGATGTTTTGGCCGTTCTTAGTGATCCTTATAAATGATAAAAATCTCTTGCAAAGCCCCATTGGCCAAGGCAGAGATTGAGTCTCGATGGGTTCACATTTAGGTAAGTATTCTCTAACTTTGCTCCTTTTGTTATTAGATAGAAGTAGAATAAGTATTGGCTTTGAATAATATTACTCTTCATATTCCATGTATTAGGGTCTTACTCATACTTAGATTAATTGAAATTCTCCTATACATGTTTTGATTGTTTACTAACCCCTCATGTTGTGCCACAAGATTTGGTGAGCACTAGATTAGATTTACTTTACTTGTTATTAATATAGGTGAAATATCAAAACCTAGGACCCCCTTAAGTTTATTATATGATTATGTTATAATGGAGGCTTTAAAACCCTCCTTAGCATAGTGTATTATGATAAATGATCCTCTAATCAGGTCTAGCAGATCCCCATATTGGTTATACTTTTGCTTAACAAATATGTTCCCAATCGGAAGTGTAGGTATGCTCTATCTTCTCTAAGCCAGGATTGATTTACAAACATGATGGATTTGTGTTTGCTTTTATTCTGGTGAACCTAATGTGAATCTAACCCTTGCAAGATTTGTTTCACTTATTTCATTACTTTATCATTTTTATTATCATATATTCATAATACTGAGTCAACTGTATCAATATAGTTCTAACTTTTGTGCTCAAGTTTAACACACAGTCACATCAAAATGACTCTATTTTATCTGTGCATGTTTTTTTAGGTTCAGGGCACTAGGTCATCTTAGTCAACACAATATAGGTTTTCTCAAACTTTCAAACATCCAGTCTAGACTACTAGGTTGACCTAGTCAACCTTGTACACTTTTAGGCATCAAATTCAGAGTATTAGGCAACCCAATCAGCCTTGTATATTTTAGGCACTTAGTAACAGGTTTTTGCAAATCTTGGTTGACCTAGTCGACATAGTTAACAGGATTTGCAAACTTTTATCAAGGTTATTTGATAGTAATCTCACTCATCTACATCTTTAAACCCACTAAGGTTCCTTTCTATTCTTTCTCTCTTTCCTTATAGTCTTGTTTTTCATAGTTTGTAATCTTTAAAACAACCCCTGTATAGTCAACTAGGTCAACCCTATCGATGTAGTTTTATATTTTGTGTGTAGTTTGGAAAGCTAGGTCAACTCTGTTAATGTATTTCACTTTCAAAAAAAATTCTTTTGTAGTACATGGGTGACCCTATCAACCCTATTTTGTATTCTTTGTATATATTATCAATTGCATTGACATTGTACTATGTTTCAAAGTTAGAATTAACCTTTATATGCTAGTAATTAGCTCACGCTTTCATTTCTTATTGCTTGTATGGTTAGAATAGATCACATAGTCTAATTAGGTGGTTTATAATATATCGTTTAGTTTCACTATTTTCTTTTTTATGCACACATGACTAAATCACAAAATCTTAACAAGCATTTTAACAATTGTCTACCCAAGGCCAACCTACTTGGATTTCATCACCAAGGAGGAAGCCAACTTAGTTTTTTGATCAAGTATAAACACATGGTTAATGGTATATTTTGGCTAAGCACCCAACACCCTTATCACTGCGATGTGTGAATTAAGGGGGTAGGCCCCAATACCAAACTTGTACCATTGCCAATACAGATCCCTTTCAAAATAACTAACTTTATATCACATTTAAAATCATATTATGATAATCTAATAACATTTGGATTGGCTACTTAGTTAGCTTTTACTTTCCAAGTTGGTTGCTTGTTCTTTACTCAATTGTATGTTGTATTGTAAAAACTTGCACTAGACAACGTTGGTACAAGGTTTTACGCTGTGTGCCTCAATTGGATAAACCTCATTGATCAAATTGATTGTGTGTTTTCTTTTAGTTATTGTCTTTCAAAATACTTGTAAAATTATTCTTATTTTAGTACACAATTATTTTTAAGGACACAATCTCCTATAGGTTGTTTGTCTTTCTTTGCATGTTGTGATAGGTCGACCCAGTGTTGATCCCAAAATTTTGAATAAGTGTTGACCCATTTTGGTGTGAAACCAGTACAACACAAAATGACCATAGTGGGAGAGGACCGTGGCACAGGAGGACCATGGCATGGAAGGATCATGACATGTAACTGATAGACATATAATCACTATGGTATGGAACCTAAGGGGTGCAAGAGGAAAATGGAGTAAAATAACTATCACGAGAGGACTTAGTAAGAAGAAAATGAGTTATGAAGGACTTCAAGACATAGGACTCAAAATGAAAGAGGATGACTATGAGAGCCCATGGGAAGTGGGAGCAATTGGAATAATGGTTCAAATGGGTCACTCTGACCATATCGATATGAAGTTTTGCACTAGCTCACAAGAAGAGGAACACATGACCAAAAAGATATAGAAGAGAGTGAGGATATAGGGGGTGCAAAGGCCCAGATATTTAGGAAGAATTAATTATTAAGCACCATAAATATTAGTCTATTGAGAGTTTGTTGGCCAACTCTTCATGATATTAACAATTGTAAATACTTGGTCAGTGTAAAACAAGTATAAATACCACTGTTGTAAAGAATTACAGAGTATATAATAGAGAGATGAATGGATGAATTTTGGAATGACATTGTAGTGGGTATTTAAGCTTAATATATGACATAGTAAGTCGTATCAAGAGTGATAGTATGAACTATGCCTAAAATTTTATGTGAAAGATACCTTATCTTATTTTCTTTTCTAGGCCCTTAATTCTAATAGAATACTACTATAATCTACGTGATGATATTAATCAAACCTAGAAATCATAAGATTAAAGTAGTATGTTTATGCTTTTCTATAATCTTCCTTTAATTGATATAAAGAAAATAATATAAACAACTTATCCAAACTGTACGATAAAACCTATATGAATTGGTCCTTTACCACGCACCTTGGGTGAGCACGTAAGACTCAAATCTTGCATGAAAGGGCCAGTGCACTAGATCGTTGGGCTAGACTTCGGTGTTGGAGCTAAAATTAACTCAGACAACCCAATATTTTATTTATATTGTCAGGACCCAAAGCGCTTGAAGCACAGTCATGGAAAAATGTTTGAGCATATTATGCTAGAGAATATAGAAGAATGGGTTACCAACATTGAAGATAATTTTGCAATTCCTTATCTTGAGCTAGGAATCTCTACACAGTAGTGGGTAGATCATAATCTCTATAGTCCATTGTATGAAAATTTCTTTTTAGAGGTCCCGATTCACTTACATGCTTGGTTGATAGCATATGCTCAAGGATGATCAAGGAATACTAGAAGGAGGTATCTTGGATGCTAGAACAACAAATGGCTTTAGCGTGACATGGAGCCCCATGGATGCGAGCCATCAACTTTTGGTGGAAGGAGTTATGAATAGATATATTTTAGACTACATTTTAACCTCTTATTTATGTCTTGAAGAAGCCAAGTTTTAGTTCCTTTGAGAACCACGTGGTCATTATCTTAAACTTTTTGCCTTTTAAATTAAAAAGTTATTTGTTGATCTTGGACTAGAAACTATAACTATGGAGGACTAAATCATCTTATACATGAGCCACACATTTGGGAGGGGAGAATAGGAGTTGACAAAATATTTTGGGTTCAAAATGGTAGCCAACCAATGTGCATTACAAAAATATAAGTATGATGAAGATCGATAAAGGATTATGGGAGTTAGTAGTGCAAAAAGAGACCAGGAGAACTTAAGGAGTGTTGTTAAGAGCCCAAGGGAAGCTAAAATACATGATAACCCCATCACTTTTGAGTCACATTTTATGCCACTTCTGTCTTATGAAGGAGAAATAAGCCAGATGATAGGAGCTAAGGAATCAAGTCTGAACCAACCAAGCTCCCCCACCATAGTGCGTGCTCATGAGTACACATATGAAATTAGAATGCAAATAGTTTGGAGTTAAAAACTAAACCAATAAGGGATACTAAAATTGAGCCTTTTGGCACTCATATAGATTTTACACACTCTTTCCCTCTCTAAGGGAATTCTATGGCACAACTTGGGATGCCTGGTGGACTAGGCCTGCACAAACAAAATACAGGCCCCAATTTGGTTAACCAATTATCTACCATACCCCATTCCATGAGCACTATTGTTATAATTGTTGTAGGAGGACTAGGATGAGACTCAAGAGGAACCAAATTTCCTCTTCAAGGTATAAGATCTAAACTTTCCAAACAACCACCCATTCAATTACCTCTATCGATGACAGTTTACTATGAGATGACACTACACTTATTTGAATATCAAAGAGTTTAGAATGTGATAAAACATGTCCATAATTGTGAACTAATTTGGAGGGAATGAGGCATCACCTCTTCAGAATGTAAGGCCACATAGTTTACAATTATGCTTTTAGAGTGCATGTACAATTGGTACCAAAAGTTTGACCCTCAACAAGTGGTGGTCAACTTTGACCAGCTCAAAATAGCCTTCCTATAGTAGGAATTTGTCATTCTTGAATTTGAACAACAAAGCATAGCATCAATAAAGGACATAAAGCATGGACTTACTAAAAGTGTGCATGAATATGATGCAAGATTCAAAACATCACTATCTAAACTATCATTTTAAATTAATATTGCTCAGCACGCATAATGATTTTTGGGTGGATTATTACTACACTTTCAATGAACCTTGTCTCAATGAATGTTCACTAGCCCGCACGAGGCTTTAGAAGTTACTCTCCATGTTGAGGTAGTTGGAAGCATTGACAGTGGGATCAATCCTTTTATGGAAGCACAAATAGCTTCCATGGCATCAAAACTTAAGAATTTGATGGCCAATAATTCACATTAAACATGTAGTAGTGTTTGGCGTACTGATTATGAATCTGAAGGGCATACATGGAGCAATTATTTGCATAAGAACATTCATGTGGTACTCACACAAACATGTGAAATTTTTCATGAATAACATGATGTCTGATCTTGTCTTCTTCTGTAATGAGCTACACACTCTAAGGTTTTTGACTATTAAAATATCTATGATGCCTATATTCATGACACTAATGACTACCATTTGATTAGTGATATCTAGGAAGCTTGAGCGTGTGACACACACCAAACCTCAATAGCAAATACTCAAGACAATAGTGGCTACTATGGATGAGGAAGAGGGTGAGGATGAGGAGGTGGTTTTTTTCTACCTAGGACCTATTAAAAATGTGGGTCTCCAGACCACTATCAAAGGGACTACCCAAATTACCCAACATGCATTTCTTGTACAAAGGACCACCGATTGGAAGAATGTCCTGACTTATATGTGTCTATCACCAAGGAAAAAAATGAAAAGGGTATTGGTATGATTTGAAGTTATAAACCATAGTGGCATGCACACCTAACCATCCCTATAGTTAAATAGGTAAACATTACCACTCACAGTGGGGTACAGACCCAGTTGATAGCTAATCCTATCGAAACAATGTAATGGGAAGAACCACAAGATAAAAAGTATCTTAATGTTCAATAATAAAAAGATGTCCTCCAAGATATGATGACACTCATACAATAACTTTAGGGAGAGATTCAGTTCTTTGAAGATAAGGACATAACACAGCTTGTTATTGTGCAAAGGGAAGTTGAACCTCGACCTAAGGCATGAGATAACTTCTAGGAACTATGCAAGAGTATGTTAGATGAGGATATTATCACATAGCTCAATGCTTGGCTTAAGATTCAAACTTAAATACCAAATTAGTTTCACCCTCATGTCACTAGGCAAAGTGAAGATCATTGTTTAAATCATGTTCAGTGACAAGACACTCCTAGTTCCTTTACTCCCCCAGAAGATAGAGAAATATTGGTTAATGTTGTCATCGATGGACAGGTAATCCAAGAAATACTAGTAAATACTGGCATAGAAGTCAATGTCCTCACTAAGGATGCTTGGCATAAAATGTCCAGTCCAATGTTATAGCCTTCACCTCATGTCTTATTCATGAAAATTAAGACTCATGTACACCCTATTGGGATCCTCAAAAATGTAATGGTTGACATACTTAGAGTACCATTCAAGTTGAATTTTGAGGTTCTAGAGCTAGTTGAATCTGATAACTACCCAACTCTATTGGGAAGACCTTGGTACTATGGGAATAATGTAGACTTAAGCTTCAAGAAGAACTACATTAGTTTTAAAAACATTGATCAGTGTGTGGTAATACCACTAGATCAAGCATAAGGGTCCCTTTACATAGAGCCTATCCATGTTGATGAAGATATGAACCATATCTATAATGTTACTACAAGGAATGATGATCAATGAGATCCCACTATGATGGCATTCTTTGATCTTCAGATACTCAATCCATCGCTGACACTACAAGTAATGCATGTAATTATTGGGCTCATGGTAACTATGAACTCACTAGCAGAGTATGTAGCACCATTAATAGCCAAGAGAATGTGTTACACCAGTTTAATAAATGACATAGGTTCATTCACCTTATCACTCACCAAGTCATGAGGGGACTCATCATAGAGGCACCACTTGAAATAATTGATGAGGCTCTAAAGTTTTATAGACAAATGAAAGTTTGAGACTTCATCCAACACCTTGAAGCATTTTACCACACTGACAAAGATTGTCTCTGATCTTTGGTTCATCTCTTGGATGGCACAGTTGCACAATGCTGACAAAGCCATTATGAATGAATCCTCTAGTGGGATTAGGTACGCTCAACCTTACACCATTGATTCCATCATGATAAAAAAGTAAAGGGAGTAGTCATCTACAAAAAAATACAAGCCCTTATCCCCACCTCAAAGCTTATGAAACAATATGGTGAATTGATGAGTCCTACTTACTAGAATATTTATGGGTGCATGCATTTTGTGGAACTCTATGCACTTGGGCATGAGCATGGTACATTCATAAAGAGCGATACATGGGTGTCAAGTTTTGGCATCTGCTAAAGGAGAACATGAAGTCAGCATTATCCTATTCTTCACCAAGAATGGATTTGTGCCTCACCCTCCAAGCCATATGTGAAACAGTAGTAGGTGATCCATGTCCTATGGAAGAACATTTGAGGAGTATCCATCAGGACCCTAAGGATACCCTACACTTATTCTATGAACCATCGATACACCAAGTACCTACACCCATACAAGTCCTTGATCTAAACTGATGTGAAGAGATTTACCTAGGAAAACAAAAGCTTATATTCCAAGTAGATGAAGGAGAAGGGTACACTCCACTTGACCCATTGTCTAACCATTTAGATATTCTTAAAGATGTTGGCACAAGAACTATTCAGGATATAAGTGTTGATATGGACAACCCCTACCATGGGCCTATTCATATTGTTTAGTGTAACATTGGCTCGGAACAAGAACCAAAGTTGGCTACAGTAGGAAACTATTGAACTAACATAGAGATTACAAAAATCTTTGAGTTGTTAAAATAATATCAGGATGTGTTCCCAAGGAACTATAGTGAAATAAAGGGAGTCCACCCATCCTTAGGGAAGATACACATCAATCTAGTTGACGGCACTCAACCTATGAAAATTTTCCCTTATAAAATGAATACTAATCTCTAGGCACACGTTAAAGAGGAGATTAATAGTATGATCCACACCCAAGTAATCACTCCCATTACTGAATTCAAGTGGGTCAATCCTATGGAGATTAGTATCAAAAAAAATGGATGTATCCATATCTATGTGGACTAATGAGTACTCAATGAATCCTCTATAACATAGGGTAAATTTTAAGATCCCATATCCAAAACCCCCTTAGATTCATTTAGGTGAATTTGATTCACAGTCTTGGAAAATTGACAGGTCTAGAATTTCTTTTTTTTCTTTCTAGGTTTTCCACCCAATCAAGGTTTTTATAACATAGGTTTCAATGTTTTATAGTATGTTTTATGTCCTCTTAAATCCAAATGATTGGGATGAATGACTAGGCCAAATGGCTTAGTCAAATGATAGGGCCAAATAGATTTATCAAATGGTTGGGTTGAACAACTCTATCAAATGGTAGGGTTGATTGGCTTCACTAAATGATAGGGTTGACTAGCTAGGTTGAATATCTCTACCAAATAGCAGGGTCAAATGGCTCTACCAAAAAACTAGGCCAAATGGCTCTACTGAGCGATTACATCAAATGACTTTATTATACCTCTAAAATAATTTATATCACAAGGTATATTTGATGTGTGTGTGTGTGTGTGTGTGTGGTGAATTAAACTACTTTCTAAGACAATGTTGTAAAGGGTTGTTGAGATGACCCCCAAAATAATTTATATCCCTAAAATTTTGATGATTTGGTCCTATTTATCGACCCTAAAAATCATCAAAACCAAAATTTGAAAATTGGAATATTCATGAATTAATGAATATTTGTCGCTAAAATTACATGATCCCTTTCCAGCACCATTCATGGAGGAAATCCTTGAAGGTGTTTTTGGTTATGAAGTGTACTCCTTTATAGATAGATTCTTGGGGTACCATCAGGTCCAAATAGCTAAAGAAGACCAGCCCAAGACAACTTTCACCATAGAATAGGGATCATTTGCCTATATGGTTATGCCTTTCAGTTTGAAAAATGCCCTAGAAGTGTTTTCATGAATAGTAGTTGAAGCATTTAAGGACTTCATCCATAAGTTCCTCGAAGTCTATTTGGACAACTGGATAGTATATGGTTTGGTCAAGGACCATTGCATTAACCTCAAACTTATGCTTGAACGTTGTCAGGTCTTACAAATCTCATTAAAATTAAAGAAGTGCCTATTTGTGACACCTTTTAGTGTGTTCATAAGGCATATTATTTATAAGGAAGGACTCCTAGTAGACCCGATGAAGGTATATGTTATTCTTTGCCTTGCATCACCCAAATTTTAGTGCAAGTTCCATGCCTTTATGAGCCATATGGGTTATTATATAAATTTCATTCATAATTATGCAAAGATTGTCAAGCCCCTGAAAGAACTTCTAAAGCATAATGAGCATTTCATATGGACTTGCTCTTGTAAGGAGGCCTTTGAAACAGTCAAGGAAAAGTTGGTCATTACTCCTATTCTCCAATTCTTTGATTGTACAAAGCTATTTTATGTCCATGATGTATCTGACATGTTTATTAGTGTGATTCTTTCACAACTAGGTGAAGGTCACCTGGATCACCCAATTTACTTTGCCAGCAGAAAGCTCACACCAGCGGAAAGAAACTACACCACTACAGAGTGTGAGGCACTATCAATGGTCTACGCTTTATAGAAGTTCAGATAGTAACTTTTAGCCACTCATTTTATTTTCTATACATATCATGAGGTTTTGAAGTACCTTATTAATAAACTTATACTATATGGATGGATTTGTCATTGGATTATTTTGTTCTAGGAATTCCAAATTTTTGATGATGATGAAACTTGAGAAAGCCAATTGTGGACCTGACCACCTATCACAAATTGAGAATAAAAAACCACCATGCACCATAGAGGATGATCTCCCTGATGTATATTTCTTTCACATTACATGATTGCCTAAAGAATTGAAAGACATTGTAACATTCTTGGCCACTAGTTTTGTGCCTGACTATCTTACTTTGTAAGCCAAGAAATAATTCGCAGTTCACACTACACCATTTGAGCTTATAATAGGTGATATTTACAAAATGGTTCATGAAAAATTTCTTTGACATTATGTAATGAAAAATGAGTGCCTTGAGGTACTTTGTGAATTCCATGAGGGTATTGTTGGTGTACATTATGCTAGAGAGGCAACTACATGGAAGGTTTTGCTAGTTCAATTATAATGGCCAACTCTCTTCCAAAATGCTAAATCATATGTTAAGCAATGTGACATATGTCAATGTGTAGGTAAACCTAATCAGAGAGATGTTATGCCTCTATGACCCATCCCTTCTTAGGAACCCTTTGAAAAATGGGCTATTGATTTTGTTAGTCCCATCACTCTAACAGGATGATAGATAGGTTCTTGGTACATCATTGTAGCAACTGACTATCTTATGTACTGGGCTGAAACTGCACTAATAAAAGATTGTACTGCTACTACTATTATGAGTTTCATCTAGGAAAATATCATAACTCAGTTTGGATACCCCTTGAGTTTCACTAGTGATTGCAAAACTCAAATTTTGAATGAAATAATTTACATCTTGTTGGTTAAGTTCATCATCACACATCATAAAACAACCCAAAAATACTTGTAAGCTAATGGAATTTCTAAGGATTTCAACAAAATCTTAGGTACCACCTTGAAAAATACCTATAAATTTGGTTGAATGTATTATGATGATAGGGTATCTACATGTTTATGGGCTTACCAAACAATTTACAAGCACCTAAACAAAAGCACGCAATTTAACTTGGTGTATGGCAAGGAAGAAATCATATTAATAGAGTTCTTGGTACCATCTTTGCATAGCACATACATAAGATAACTAAATGAAGAATAATTTCTAAAAGCACACCTATACACTTTATTATAACTCGACGAGGCTCGATTCCTCACTCATTAGAGAAAGGATGTAGAAAAATACAAGCAGAAGGCATGGCATGATCGCCATATAAAGAACAAAACATTTTCTGCAATAATGAAGGTCTTGTTGTACATTTTTAAGTTTGTGCACCACCCAGGAAATATCCACATACACTGGGATGGCCCTTTTATAATACATAACATTAGACCTCATGGAACATATTAGTTATAAAGGATGAATGGTTAGTTCCTTCTTGGGCACTATAATGGAAACTAACTTAGGTCGTATTTCACTTCAGACTAGCTGAAGTTGTTTTTTTGTAATTAATAGGGTTTATTCCATTAGTGTAGGATTTAATGCTTTCAATATAAGCTTTGCTTTTGTTGCATGTAAATTTCCCTTTCTGTAATTTTATTTTATAATTTTTTATTCTTTTCATGGAGGACCATGACATGTTTGAGTGCGGGGTAAGAAATTAGGTTCAAAAAGACAAACATGAAAAGCGTGCAAGTTACTTAAGCATGTGAGTTACATGGGCATGCAAGTTATGAAGGGCATGCAAGGTACTAATGGTGTGTGAATCACTTAAGGTATGAATGGGTAAGGTTCCCACCATAAGTTATAAATTTAAAAGAGACAGTTGTCTCCCACATCACAAAAAGTGCAAGACATAGCTGTCATCCACTTCTAAAAAAGGCAAGTGATGAGACATGCCATTAATATAGAAAGATTAGTTATGAAAAAAATGTGCCAATGACATGATGGGATAATACCATTATTGCATTAATTATAAAATTCAAGTATCCAAATACGGTGGCCATTAAAGATCTACATTAAATACTACAAAGTGATGGGTGATGAAAAGGTAATATGAGGGTAAGCCCCTTGTAGAGCTTATAAATGGGAAAGTTAAACCCATTTCATACTTTACCTTATGTTTATTTTTGAATTAACATAGTTAAATATTAAAGCAATTACCAGAGATAAAGATCAAGTGACTACCAGAGCCAAGATGATCAAATCCTTTGCATATCCTTAAAAACCATGTAGGTCATTAGCAAGATTGAGAAGAGAGTTTCCAAGTCTGGTTCATTGGGAAAACTTTTAGTTTTTAAAGTTATAGGTTATAGGTCTACCGTTAAAGGGTGATTAAGCTTAAAAATTTGAAGCAATAATATGCAACCATGTATTCCTTTGGAAATATTAGATGGCCTCACGTTAACCGTCAGGCTCCTTGAAGGGTAATGTGTCCTAAGAAAAAGGCCAAAAGACTTGAGACCTTGCCAGCAATACCTAAGGAAGTAGAGGTGTGTGGAGGAGACTGGGTTCCAATTAGGGAAGAGACTCCAAAATAACAAGCACAGTGCCCAAAATAACAAGCACAAAGCATGGGAGGAGAAAAGGAATAGAATGTAGAAGAAGAAAAGGAAAGTATGGTGTGAAAATTGAATTAGATACAGTCATCTTTGGTGTATAAAGATAAGGCATACCCACCCCCATCTCTATTTATTGAAGAGATGCAATATTTGGATTCAGTGTTGCACATGAAGAACTGGGTCTCCAAGGTCTCTACTTACACTATCTTTGATTATAATCACTGTCAACCTGGGAATGAGGTTGAGCTCCAAAATGATTATCAGGTGGAGACCACCACACCAATAACCAACTAGTGTATGACCTCACAATCTTCAACTAGTTGGATGTTATAGGATTATTACAGCTATTCAACCTACCTTAGTTTGGTAAGCCCACATAGGCAATTCAATTCCTCCTTTCACACATCTATGAGGATGATATCTACTTTGTTGGGCATAGCATGAAAATCACTCTAAAAAGAATCAGCATGGTCATAGTATTACGGTGTTCAAGATTACATGTAATTAATGACTTGGTCGACACTGAGGAGATACATAAGACCACCATGATGCTGATGTCTCAAAAGTAGGGCCATGCCATGCATATCAAGAACCTAAAATATCTCACCCTTTAGGTTGTCGCATGAATCATAATGACCAAGATCATAGGGACCGATCATTGGAAAGAAGTTAACATGGTGCACTTCTACATTGCACATCAGGTCTCACAAGAGCTAAAGTACAACTGGGCTATGTACTTTACCCAAAATATTGTTGAAGATGTAGAATGGGACCATCAAGAGCTAAAGAAAATGGGGTGTTAGACTATAGTTTGGGAACACTAAAGTGGGTGTACCCTCCCATGCATAAATCCCCCACTAAATGCTACAAGGCATTCATATGCCCTGGTCACATCACCCCAGCATACAAGATCAAGATGAGGTACTGGTTTGATGGGATGAAGGTAGAGTTCAGGGATGAGTGGTGCATCCCTAAGGACCTACCCCCTTTGGCTGTAGAATAGGCACAATTTGTTGTAAAATAACACTTCTCCCTTGCATGGATCTGAATGAACCTATCTAGAGAGATCTCATCATGGCTTAAGTTACCATATGTCTTCTTGGCATAGTATTTCATAGACTCCATTAATTAGATATATGACATGTAGCCTATCATCTTGTAGGCTGAAAGCATAGACTTAGAGATTTACACCCTCCATAAGTTATATGTTTATCTAGGAAAGAAGGCCTGCATGGAAAATATGGAAACGGACTTGACTGACATACAGGTCAAGCATACATTGGTCAAAGAGCAAGTTCATAAACTTTTATACATGTTTCACCCCCATAAGAACCCATAGGGTGGAGTCCCTAAGGAGAAACATCCTTTAGCACCACCTTTGAAGAAGAAGAAATAGTCAGATGTGGGCGCTATCAAAAGTGGGCACTAGGCCCCCCAAAAATGAAAAATGACTATAGAGACACAGTCCTCTAGACCTGTGAAACTCCATCCCTCTACACCACCCCCACCTTACCCTTCACCATATCCATGTTCATCCCCATCTCCCCCTCACACTTCTCCATCTCCTCTGTGTTTTACAACTCCACACTCCTCACCTCCCCACCTATCATCTCCTCAACCTACTCCCCCAATTTTTCCACCATATTTTACACCTTATCCACCCCCACATTCTCCACCTCCACTATTTCCCCTAAGTACTTATACTGCATGAGACACCCACCATCATCCCCCAAGGCAATCACCCCAACAAGAAGTTCCTAAGGTGTAGGTGCATAGCTCAGGGTTGGATTCTAAGAAAACTCCCTTCCCAGTGTGGGAGGAGAAAGTTACCTCTGATGACTCCTTACTTGATGTTGAAACACAATATGATGAGGGGGATGGTGAAGAATAAATCATGATGTCCATTGGTAGCAATGAGGAGGTTGAGATTGAGTGTGACCCTAGTAAGCGGAAGGGACTAACCGAGACCTCAGAAGAGCATGTTGAAGGTGCAACAGTTAATATGCATGAACATTATCAATTTGACATTCAGGAAAAGATGCTCCATATTTTGCCACACTTCATCTCCAAGGAGGCAACTCTAAAAACAAGGAAGCAAGTGTCCATCCTACTTGATATGTATGAGGAGTGCAAGTTTAAACTCTTGTAGGACAGCATTTTCTTGGGTTAGATGCTCCAGCTCTGCTAAAACCACTATGGGTAGATCCACAAAAGATCTTCCATCTTCTATCAAGCACCACATTTTTGAAGTTAGGCATGAAAATAACATGCCAAAATATTTTATTGAATTTTGAAGCATGCATGGCTGAAAGGAAATATGTTAGAGTAGTAGGCATGTATAATAAATAAGTTGTAGAGAAATAAGTGCTTGTTGAGGAATTGGACACATTAAAAAAATAGTTCTAAGAGGCCATAGAGGCAAAAGTAAGGGTCTTAAACCTTTGTAAAACAATTTTAAATGAAGACTAGTGCTAATAGATGGTGTAACCCTTGACTGGCACTTCATAGAAATGTTGGAGACCCTAGTGGAACTGTTGATCAAATGATGCAAGAAGAAACCCATACCATGAGATGAAGGGTTAGAATTGGTTGAATAATTCACCATGACTATTGATATCTAAAATTGTAGCATATAAAGATTTGGGGAGGCTATCCCCATTTTGGATGGCATTTTGGCAAGGTTAGCATGCACTAATAAAATCTTAGAGGCTCAGCTCTAAGATGAAGAAGCATAAAGGTAGCAGTTGGTTGATGTTGTGCTCCTAATAAAATACCACACCAAATGTGCAAAATCCTTCAGGGTTGTAGAGATGATGGAGGACACCATCGATAAACATTGTCAATAACTGAACATAATTTTGTAGCCCTCTAAGGACTGGTTGACAAGGAGGTCCCTACACTTCAAGACATCCAGAAGGAGGCCACATCATCCTTGGATGAATAGGTTAAGAAGGAAAAAAGGTCCCCTAACCAACCTGAGGAGATAAATAAAATAAAAGGAACCATAAGATAAATAACTATGAAAGTTCTTGAGGCATTGGTTTATTGGGATAATCTAAAGAAGGAACTTGAGTAGTCAGGCCCTGAATTTGTGGAGGATGCTAACACGGCTTAGTCTGGGATGGACTATGAGCATAGTATGGGGTGATGTTAGCCCCATAATTTTTACTAAGTCTTGTCCCATTTTGGCATGAAACTAGCATGGCACGAAAGGACCATGGCATAGGAATACCATGGTGTGGGAAGACCATGGTATAGGAGGACCATGGCATATAATTGATAGGCATAGAAGCACCATGGCATGGAACCTAAGGGGCACAAGAGGAAAATAGAGCAAAGGAATCGGTACATTTTGTTATTTTGGTATTTTTTAATCATGTGCCAAATTCCTTTAGGTTTTTGCTTTATGCATTTGCTGAATTCTTTCAAACTTTTTATCTGAAGCATTTTTCCTTAAGTGTACTTGTTTTAGACTTTTTGTTTTTAACTTTCTCGAAGGATAAGTCTCCAAAAAGTTACCCTATGCATTTTTTTTGAAATATATCCTTTCAAAGCTAAAGGATACATTGCAATTGTTTTGAAGGGTACTTTTCCTTCTGAACGGTCCAATTCATCTTTTCCAAAGGGATCATTTCAACTAAGCTGAAGGGTACTTTGCAACTTTTTTGAAGGGTATTTTTCCTTCTAAATAGTCCAATTCATATTTTTCAAAGGGATCATTTTAACTTTCCTAAAGGTCATTTCACTTTTTTTGAAGGGTACATTTCAAAAACTCTGAAAGGTTCTTTTACAGGAAAATGGACCAAACAAAAATTTTGAAGGGTACTTTGTAACTTTTTTGAAGGGTACCTTACAGTTGAAATGGTCCTCCACAAAGTTTTTAAGGGTATTTTTTGGGCAAGTGTCCTTTCCAGATGGTCCATTTCACAAAGTCTGAAGGGCCAAATAGAAGCTAATGAATTCTTTCAAAAAAACGTAAGAGATAAAAATTTGGAAGAAAAGATCATTTCAAAAAAATTGAAGGACACTTACAACTTTTTTGAAGGAATTATTGTAGAGAAAGTGCTTGAAACAATTTCCCTAAAGGCTCCACAATGAAGAGGACCAAAAAAAAAGCTAAAGGAAATGTTTAGGAAGATTGTCTGAAGATAGCCATTGGGATTCAAACAAAGGATGATGGCCCACAAGAAGTCAATTTTAAACTATGGAGAATAGTTATTGCTATTCAAAAGACTTGGTGAGAACATGAGATCATATGTGGAGATAAAAAATGGTTGAATCTTGAGCATCTAGTGCAAATAAAGCAAGCAAAATGGATAGGTTGTTGGTTCGAGTCATTACTTCCAAAAAATTGACAACTACAAGTGTCAAAAGGATAGCTAGCAATTAGAAATAACATGTTGTAACTATCATCATAAGTCCCATTCCCCCTCAGCATTGTTATGTGTTTGCTTCTCTATTTTTTAGTTTTGAACTCTCATGGATGATCTTCGATAGAAGCAGTTTCTTGTGCCACTTATGAAGGTTTTATGCCACTTGCCACCATTCTCATGACTTGTTTTGGACATGTAAACCTCCTAGAATGACATGAATCATCCCATCCATCTCTCTCATCAATTTGTAACTGATTCTCACATATGGACACATGTCCTTTTGCCTCTTCAATTTCTCTTCTCTCTCTCTTCCCCAAATTTCTATAAATTGAGCCATTTTAGCCATTGTAGGGGACCACATTTTTGGTATGGTGAATCCCTACTAAAATGACATTGCACTTTGCTTTTGAATATTGAATACAAGACCAATTCTAAGTTTTGAACTTTTGTCTGAGTATGTGAGCAATGTATAGTGGAGCCAAGTGATAGCATCATCCTTACTCCCTTTACCCTTCATGTTTGAACAAAGGTTATGATGTTAATAGGTCATGTAAAGTGTGTTAAATGCATTAAAATCTCTTTCAAGTTTGCAATTGTATTTGTGGTGTGCAATCTGCCCCTTAGGTTGATTATCTTATTGATTTTCTCAAGCATGTTACCTTCACATTGAAACACTATGTTAGTATCTTTCAATGCATGGAATTAGTCTTGGAAAGCATTTTTATTCAGTAGAAGTGTGATAGTCGGTGGGATAAATTCTTGGTGGATCACCTCTTTAGCATAGTTTTATATTTTAAGAAAACTCTTGACTCTTTTCATAAACAAGCATTAGATTAGGTGATAGACACTTAGAGAATAATTCAGGGAGCTAGCCCTTTTCAATCCTAGAGACTCATCTCTCTTATAAGTTCCCATAAACTTTATGGATGATTCAATGTTGCATCAAATTGAAGAAATTTCATATAATGTCCTAGGGTGCACAATTTGATGACAACGACTCTGGCACACTTGGTGGGACAGCTGGTCCTAACTGTTTACATGTCAAGGTGAATGTTGGTCTTGACAAGTCCAAGGTTGCAAAAGTGTTCTTAATCTAGCATTTGGAAACTCCAAAAGGTGAGAACCTCTAGTTTTAGATCATATTTTCCATAGTATACTTCATGGTCTTCACTAGATCATCTTTTAATAGGTTATTCAATCAAGTCCCTTAGCTTGAAACTCCTCTTGAAGAACAATACCCTAAACCATTCCTAACCTTTATAGATCCTAAATGAGAAGGTTTTGAAGAGGAAGAAGAGGAGGTTGAATAATTATTATATCAAGAGGAAGAATAAATGGCTAGAAGACATCCTTTCCTAGCCTTCAACTCCCAAAATCCAATTAACCTTCTTGTGTATGATCACATTCCTCCTAATGCTACCAAAAGTCTCCCCTATTTCAATGGAGAGGGTCTTATTACTCCATCTGAGCATATTAGGGACATTTCAAACTTTTGCAAATTCCATAATATCACCCAAGCTAACATAGCTATTAGACTACTTGCCATGTCTCTAAAAGAGAAGGCACTTGATTAGTATAGGACATTAGAAGGTGGTTGTATTACTAATTGGGATAGTTTTTGAGAGTTGCTAGTAAATAGGTTCAAAAATAAGAGTGACCATACTTCACTAATTCACCAATTAACTGTGATAAAGAGAGGTCCTAATGAATCCTTGGGAGATTTCAATGAAAGGTTTCAAAGAACATGGCATAGGCTATGATCCAAAACTTGAAAGCTTTGGTTGAAAGATAATTCAAGAAATAAGAACAACACAATTCAAATAATGTTATCTCTAAGAAGAAATGTTTTATTGATCAAATTTGCAGACCCAAACATATGCCTATCTCTGAGAAGAGATGTCTGATTTCCATTTTGGGTTACATCTTAATTTATACATGTTTTAAAGGTGTGAGGATGATGTGGAAGGTCACCAATCTTGAGGGAGATTAAGTGGTTGGGCTTCCATGATTTACAACAATACAGAATTTGAGGAATTACTATTTTTAGACTACACTACTAAAATTTAAATTTAGGGCACTTACATTGGGTTTTTAGGGGTCAAACTTCATTTAGAAAATATCCATGACATATCATGATGTTCCCCTCATTATTATCTTTCCAATGGTTCAAACGGTGAGTCAATTGGAGCTACGGTGTAAAAGTTATGGCTCCCAGAAGTTTCGTCATCAATTGGGGTGGACCCATCACCTGAATTATCACCCGAATTGTTGCCCAGATCATTCCTCCATCCTTGAGAATCAATGGTCCCCATTGCATTAAGATTTATCATAAAGTGTGGTAGTTGTACTTTAATTTTATTCTCGATGCATACTTGGAAGGGACTATGATTTATAAAACTGTGCAGGGCCCGATTATTCACCATTTTTGTCTGACCATCAGTCTGTGGATGGAAGGCAGTGAACTTCTTTAGCTCGGTATCAATTTACTTTTGTTGTTGTGTTGTTTTTGTAGTTAGGGCTGTAACATCAGCCCTTTTGGATTCTTGTGGCTTGACCACCATGAGAACAAATTTCTTGGCACTAATCAGAGAGACAGATGTAGAAGGTGGTACCTCTGGTACCCTATAGCATCATGTTCTAAGAGTGAGAGTGATCTTTCGAGTTCTTTATTCATATATGCCATGTCGATCACACATGAAAGGCTAACCAAAGAGTACATCACAAACATCTAGATTGACCACATCACATAAGACCTCATCTTGGAAAGGTTTTATTGCATATGAGAGAAGACATTGGTAGGTGACATGGAGGTTTCTCCCTGGACTCAACCATCCAATACTGTATGGCTTTGGGTGAGGCTTTATGGATAGATTTAGGATTTTCACAACATTAGTGGAGATTAAATTCTTTTGACTTCCACTATCAAGAATTAAATGCAAAGGCTTACCTCTCACCCATAACTTAGAGTGAAACAACCTTTCCTTGTCATCTAACCTCTCCTCATGGGTCTGTAATGAAGCAATAATGGCTGCAGGATCAACATCTAAAATTTCTTCTTCAACCTCTTCGACTGTAGAGTCTGTATGAGGTAGAGCAGTAGATGTTGAGGATTGTGACTCAGAAAGTAGGGACTTGATGACTCGATATTCTTCTTTGGTGTGAGTTCCAGATTTGTGATAATCACACTTCCCAGTCTTTCCTTCCTTTTGCTTCCAATTTTGGCCTCGTGTTTGACCTTTTTTGTCACTTTTCCATTTTGAAGGTTGATTCTTCATAATCATTCTTCCATGCTTCTGTTCAATCTTCACTATGAACTTTTATGCCTCATCGATGGTTTCCAAATTGAAGAGTTCCATTTCTCCCTTATGTACCATTGTAGTCCACCACGATATTTGAGAACCTTGTGTTTCTCACTTTTTTGGATGCCCAATCTCACAGATAGAGAATGAAAAATGTTAGTGTAATCTTGAACAAACTGTTTCTTACCTTGGTGAAGTTGTTGCCACTCTATATATAGATCACCATATGCTCCAATGGGGTAGTATTCTTCCTTTATAGCTTCTATGAAATCATCACATGTCGGTTCCGTCTCAAGGCCAATATCATCTGCACTGAATCTCTTTTTGTACATTTCCCACCAATTTTTGATAGGCAGTGATGCTTTCAAAAGAGCAAAAGTAATCTTCTCTTTATCGGTGAATTTATTTATAGAAAAATAAGATGACAATTGATCCAACCAATTTTCTACTACATCAGCATTTATTTTGCCTTCAAATGTAAGGATATCAAAATTCACCTGAACCTTGAAGGGTGTTGGGGCACTGAAAGGATGTGGGGGTATGGATGAGGAGCCAAAATTTCCCATCAAGATTTGTTGGAGAATTTGAGCAAATTTTTGTAGCATCTACTCTTGCTGTTGTTGGAGGGATTCATTCACCATTTCCTTGAAAGGATCGGATGTCTCGGTGTTGTTTGCCATTTGAAGTCATTTGGAGCGAATAGGTGGATAGTATGTTGGTTTTATTTTCCACCCAAGCTTCCTGTAATCTGACCTCATCCTTAGGATCATACACTCTAAAGACAAACTACTCTGATACCACTGATCCAAAAATTGAAAGCTTTAGTTGAAATATAATTCAAGAAATAAGAACAACATAGTTCAAATAATGTTATCTCTGAGAAGAGATGTTTTATTGATCAAATTTGCAGACCCAAACATATGCCTATCTTTGAGAAGAGATGTCTTATTTCCATTTTAGGTTACATCTTCATTTAGACATATTTTTAAGGTGTGAGGAGGATGTGGAAGGTCACCAATCTCGAGGGAGATTAAGTGGTTCGACTTCCACAAATTACAACAATAAAGAATTTGAGGAATTACTATTTTTAAAAACTTACTATTTTTAGACTGCACTACTAAAATAGAAATTCGGGGCACTTCCATTGGTTTTTTGGGTGTCAAAATTCATTGAGAAAATATTAATTCCATCTCATGACATTTCCCTCATTATTATCTTTCCAATGGTTCAAACGGTGAGTCAATTGGAGTTATGGTGCAAAAGTTATGGCTCTCAGAAGTTCTGTCATCAATTGGGGTGGACCCATCACCCGAATTGTTGCCCAGATCAGGCTGCCACCTATTATGAGGCCTCCTCCAAGATTTGTATTCCCCCATATCTTAAGTTCATTGGCACTGATGTAGTATTAATGTTGCAATCAATGGGAGGATTTACTTTACCCAAGGCATATGAGATAGCCATTGAAGCTGAGAATAGTTTGATACAAGTTGGGAAATTACCTCCAAGATTCTACATGCCTTTGTTGTCTCATAATTCAATTGAATCCCCAATCTTAGCTCAAGTCCCCAATACTAATGTCAAACCTAAAACTGATCCCAAAAAGATGGATGATGTTATAGATAAGGATGAGATGATTCAGTCTTTGTAAGCTCATCTCAAGCAATCACAAATGAATGCAAGAGCTCCGCCCAATCCTCAATACTAACCGCAACAAGGTTATAGGCCTCCACCCTAATACAATAACCAAGTAAGAGTACAAGGTCAACAAAGTTTCAATAGGCAACCTAATGCCTATAATTCTAATTCCATTCCATCCACAAAGGTTGTTGTTCCAGACCACACCAATCTAGTTCAAGGAGAGGAACATTTGGATCATTAGGGGAAATCTCAAGGTTAGTTTATGCATAATGGTGGATAAAGTAATCAAGATTTGGTAACTCAAGAAGGAGCTACTCCTTATGTTACATCAGAAGAAGCAAATCTCATGCAAAGAGATGTTCAAGAGAAGGTAGCAGCCAAAGTACTAGTTTTATGAATTTCCAAGTAGAAGATGACTATGTGTCGAATCAAAATACATCAGTTACAGCCAACACAAGAGATAAAAAGAGGGATTTAAGATATACTCTAATATCATAATTAATTCCAATTAGTGCCTTTCTAAGGTCACAAAGTACAAGTACCAATGTAATAGATCCTACTAGTCACACTACTCCTCAAAGTTAGAATGTGATCAAGGCTACCAAACCTCTAGTACAACAAGTTCAAGCTCCCTCATTGCCTTTAATAATGCAATACAAGGCTACCAAAATTCATCTCTAAACATTATTGATTCTTTGAAGAATACCAAGACAAGCATTTCTCTTTGGTAAGTATTGGATATACCTAGCCAAAAGGAACTTCTACAAGAATAACTCTCAAACATTCATGTAGCCCCTCAAGTTCCAAGACACAATGGTCTAGCCCTTACCAACACACCTAATTATGTCCTAGAACCATCCACCAAATCTGAAAAGCCTCGACCTTTTTACCTTACACTCATTGTGGGATACAAATTGGTTCACAATTGTATTGTGGATAGTGGGGCCAGTACCACAGTTATGCCTAAAGTGGTTGCTAATAAATTGGAGCAAAAATATGAGCCAAATAGTGAGGGTGTGTTTTAGCTTGATGGAACTCCAGCCAAGACTATGGGGTTGGTCAAAGGTTTGAAATTTTTCTTGCATGATTGTCCAAGTTTCTCCATCCTACAAGACATTGTGGTGGTTGATCTTTCAGGTCATTTTGCTATTTACTTGTCAAGAGACTTCACGGCTAAGATTGGAGGGTACCTTGTAGATAATTCATCTTTTCCAGCTTTTAGAACAACATATAGATCTAAAGTAACTATAATAACATAGTCCTTGCCAAGGTTTCACATTTAACCATATGTGGAGACAAGTTCAAATCAGAATTGTACGATTAGTGAGCAAGAAGAAGGTGCCATTAGTGGTGAAACATCTTTTCCTCTTGAAGGTATTTTTGACCTCTTTCTTGATGGGTATGGTACTGAAACTTATGAGCATGACCCCTATGCATTCATGCAAGAAACTAAATTAGGAGTATATTATATGTATGAGAACAACATTCCTATACCATCACTCACTAATGAGGATCATGAACTTCAAGGGATATGGGAAATGTTTTTTGATGGATCTAGAAGCAAGGTAGGGGTAAGAGTTGGTGTCATGTTGGTTTCTCCTTCAAATAACTAGTATTAATATTCATATATATTTCATTTTAGTTGTACTTGTAATGTAGCATAATATGAAGGCTTGTTTCTTGGCCTGTAATGGGCAAAGAGAAAGGGAATTACAAACTTGAAGGTATATGGAGATAGTGAATTGATTATACATCAAGTGAGAAACCAAGCTACAATCAAGAACCCTTTACTTAAGTCCTATAGGCATAGGGTGTGGGATCTAATTGAGGGCTTTGATGATTTCAATATTCAACCTATACTAAGAGACTCAAATGAACATGCTGATAGGTTGGTTGTGATAGGAGCACACTTTGATATAGTTGTTGATGTAATTAAAGAGAAGTACCAACCTCACATCAAAGTCATTGTGAGACCTTCTATTCCAGATAATGAAGTGTCTTGGCAAGTGTTTGAGAGTGATCAACACATTGTACACTTCATTCAAAATGAAGTAGAATTTTCTTTAAAGAATCAAAAGAAGCTTCACAATCAAAATGGAGAACAAATTATCCAACTAAAGACAAACAAGCTACCAAAGGGGTTAGTTACTCTAGAGAATGTGTTCAATGAAGATTATCAAAGAAGGAAAGAACGGGTAAGCATGTCTACAAAGGAAGGGAATTATGAAAGGATCTTGATATTTAAGGATAAACTTCTAAAAATTAGTAAGATATGTTCTCTTTCTGAAAGACAAGACTTCATTGAATTGTGTAAATAATTTCATATACATTTTCTTTGGAATACAAGGATTTAAAAGGGTTTGATCTAGGTCTATCTCATCACACCATTGAGTTAAAACTTGGAGCTAAACCAGTTAGGCAAATGCAAAGACCTATCAACCCCAAGATAGAGGAACTAATAAAAAAAGAGCTTACCAAATTGATTGAGTCTAGGATTATTTTTCCTATCAAACACTCAACATGGGTAGCTAACCTTGTACCTATTCATAAAAAGAGTGGAGAGATCAGACTCTGTGTGGACTTTAGGGATCTGAATAGAGTTTCACTCAAAGATCATTACCCACTACCTTCCATGGAGCATATTTTTCAAGTGGTTTTAGGTTCTCAATGCTTTTCACTACTTGATGGTTATTTAGGTTATAGCCAAATATTGGTGAATGAGGAGGATCGGTTCAAGACAATATTCACCACAAAATGGGGAATATTTGCATATAGAAAGATGCCTTTTGGTTTGTCTAATGTTGGTGATACCTTCCAAAGGGCAATGGACATGGATTTTTAAAGGTTTGATCAATATGTTTTTGCTTGTATACCTTGATGATATAACTATTTTTTCCAAAGATGTTAATGACCACATGAAACATCTAAGGCAAGTATTTGAGAAGTGTAGAGACTTTGGAGTTTCTCTTAATCCAAAAAATGCATCGTTGATATTCATGAAGGTAAATTACTAGGTCACGTTGTGTCAAAAGAAGGTTTATCCATTGATCCTGAAAGGATTGAAGCCATTCCAAGCTTGTCTTTGCCTCTACACAAGAAAGGTTTGCAAAGTTTCTTAAGCAAGATAAAATTTGTAAGAAGGTTTATTCTAGGATTTTATACTTTGGTGAAGCCTATTACAACCATGCTCAAGAAGAACCAAGATTTTGCTTGGACAAAAGAAGGTAAAAACAATTTTGAGGCAATAAAACAAGCAATTTCCCAATATCCTACTCTCTTAAACCCAAACTTTACCAAGGATTTCATACTCTACACTTTTTCTAACCTTGACACAATCTCAGCTATGCTTATGCAAAAGAATGATGAGGAAATTGAACAACCCATTGCATTATTTAGTCAAGGATTGGAAAATTATGAGGTCAAGTACACGTTAATTGAGAAGCAAGCTCTAGTTGTGATAATAGGTTTGAAAATTTTCAAGCACATGGTTTCAAATAACAAGATACATGTCATGGTATCTCATTCTAGCACCAAAGAGTTCCTCCTAACTAAAGACCTCAATGAGAAGATAGTTGGGTGGATCAAAAAGGTAATGGAGTATGATGTTGATATCGAGGTAACAAACTTGATAAGAGGAAAGGGGTTGTGTGAATATGTAGCTTTATATCTTCAAGGGCCAAGGGAATAAGTTTTGTTCAATTAAGCTCATCCCCAACCAGCTGGTCACATACTAATTCAAATTTGGACACAAGACATCATTGGTTTCCTCCAAAATGGTGATTTTCCTAATGGTTTAAACAAGTCACAAAGAAGGTATTTTAGATTGAAAACCATTCCTTATTGTCTTGTAGATGGTATTCTCTTTCAGAAGGATGTGAATGGTGTACTACTAAGGTGTGTTGACAATGATCAGTTTGGCATGTTGCTAAAAAAGTTTCACAATGGTGTAGATGAAGGTCATTTCTCCCCAAAAATAATATCTACAAAGATAATGAGGGCAGGGTATTATTGGCCTAGCCTTTTAAAGTATTGTTACTTTTGGGTTAGGAGGTATCCTCAATGTGCCTTCTTTGTAGGCAAACAAAAACTTGCAGTCCTTCCATTGAATCCTGTCTAGGAGGACCAGCCTTTCATGTTATGGGGCCTTGATTTTATTGGTATGTTCAACCCTCCATCATGTGTTGGACAAAAATGGATATTGATTGTTACTGACTACTTCACAAGGTGGGTATAAGTTGTTGCATTGAAGGAGGCAAATGAAAATGCAATTTTGGAGTTTTATGAGAGTATCACAATAAGATTTAGGGTTCCCTATACTATAATTTATGATAATTCACTTGATTTTATGAGTGCTAAAACTTTTGAGTGGGTAGATAAGAATGGAATTTACTTGAGTACCTCATCCAACTATTACCCTCAAGGTAATGGATTGGTTGAGTCTACTAACAAGAACTTCATCAAGAAGACATTAGAGAACAATCAAAGAACATGGCATACCAAGTTTAAGATAACCTTATGGGCTAATAGGATCACTCCTAAGAGATAAATTGGCAACTCTCCTTTTATTCTTATTTATGGGAGAGAAGCTAGGTTGTCCATCTCTCAAGAGCTCCCTGCTCTAGGACCTGCACATCAGCTGAAACTGCTGGAAAATACTCCAATGGAACTCAAATTGACAGAACTAATGAAACTGAAAGAAGAAAGGGAAAATGCACATAAGACCATGGAACACCACCAAGTACTCATGAAGAAGTCCTTTGACAAAAGAGCAAGTACAAGATTGTTCAAGGAAGGTGATTTGGTTCTGAAATGGGATGAGGAAAGAGCAAAACCTAGTAGACATGTAAAGTTTGATGCTTTGTGGAGTGCCCTTACATTATCAACAAGTGCAAGTAAATCAACTCATTTCATCTAACCAATATGAATGGAGAAGAATTTCCTATCCCTATGAATGCAATACATCTAAAGTTCTGCTATTAGTCCTTGTAAGTCTATCTTGTTAATAGTAGCATAGGTGTGTGTGTTTTGTCTAGTTTTGTTTCAGTTGTTGTGTTCCCTAAGTGTCCTAGTTGAACACATGTGTGTTTCCTTTTTTTTGCTTTGTGTTCCCTAAGTGCTTAGTAGCACAATTGTGTCATTGTTTTGTATATTACTTTTGTCTTGTGTGTGTTATTCTTTCCTTATGTGTTTTATGTATGTCAGTTGTTTTGTGGTCAATCTAAGGTCTGTGATGACAATCTGAGTGCTCATTTTCGTGACTTCGTGTCCAATGGAAGGATTTAGGCAACTGGTCTTAGGCATATCAGGCATACCATACCCAAGAATAGCCAAGAATATTGGTCAAATTCTAACCCCCGGGTTTGTACCTTTCAAATTTGGCCAAGTCTAGTACTTAGTTTTTCTTCAAAAGAAATGTTTTTTGACAAAGCCCAAAAAAAATTTACGTCTTTTCCTTTTAGAAAATTCATTTTGGACTTTTCTAAGCTTGTGCTAAATTATTTTGAGTTTTTATTTTGATCCTTTTCTGAATTTCTTCAAACTTTTTGTCCAAAGCATTTATCCTTAAGTGTATTTCTTTCGAACTTTTTATTTTCAACTTTCTCGAAGGATAAGTCTCCAAAAAGTTACCCTACACATTTTTTATGAAAGATATCCTTTCAAAGCTGAAGGTTACTTTGCAACTTTTCTGAAGGGTATTTTTCCTTTCAAATGGTCTAATTCATCTTTTCTGAAGGGATCATTTTAACTAAGCCGAAAGGTACCTTGCAACTTTTTCAAAGGGTATTTTTCCTTCCAAACGGTCCAATTCATCTTTTTCAAAGGGATCATTTCAAATTTTCCAAAGGGAATTTCACTTTTTCTGAAGGGTACATTTCAAAAAGTCTGAAGGATTATTTTGAAAGAAAATGGACCAAACAAAAATTTTGAAGGGTACATTTCACTTTTTTCGAAGGGTACATTTCAAAAAGTCCAAAGGGTTCTTTTGTAGGAAAATGGACCAAACAAAAAATTTGAAAGGTACTTTGTAACTTTTCTGAAGGGTAACTTTTAGCTAAAAAGGTCCTTTGTAAAGTTTTGAAGGGTATTTTTTAGGCAAGTGTCCTTTCCAAATGATCCATTTCACAAAGTCTGAAGGGCCAAATAGAAGCTGATGAATTCTTTCAAAAAAAAGGTAAGAGATCAAAAGTCCAAAGAAAAGATAATTTTATAAAAGCCGAAGGACACTTGCAACTTTTCCAAAGGAATTCTTGTGGAGAAAGTGCCTGAAACAATTTCTCTGAAGGGTACCCCTCCGCAACAAAGAGGACTAAACCTAAAATCTAAAGGAAATGTTCGGGAAGATTGTCTGAAGATAGCCATTAGGATTCAAACAAAGGATGAAGGCCCACAAGACATTAATTTTAAACTACAAATAATATTTATTGATATTCAAAAGACATGGTGAGAACATGAGAGCAGACATGGAGATAACAAATGGTTGAATCCTGAACATCTGGTGCAGATTAAGCAAGTAAAATGGACAGGTTGATGGTTCGAGTTATTGCTTCCAAAAAATTGACAACTACAGGTGTCTGGAGGATAGCTAGCAGTTAGAAAGAACATTTTATAATTATCATCATGAGTCCCATTCCCCCTCAATATTTCTATGTGTTAGCTTCTCTATTGTTAGTTTTGAACACTCATGGATGATCTTTGATAGAATTAGTTTCCTACGCCACTCTTGAAGGATTTATGCCACTTGCCACCATTCTCATGACTTTTTTTGGACAAGTAAACCTACTAGCATGACATGTCTCACCCCATCCATCTATCTCATGCATTTGTAACTGATTCTCACATATGGACACATGTCATTGTGCCTCTTCAGCTTCTCTTCTCTCTCTCTTCCCCAAAGTTATATAAATTGAGCCATTTCATCCATTACATGGGACCACATTTTTGGTATGGAAAATTCTTACTAAAATGGCATTGCACTTTGCTTTTGAATATTGAATACAAGGCTAATTCTAATTTGTGAACTTCTATCTGTGTATGTGAGTGATGTATAGTGGAGCCAAGTGATAGCATCATCCTTAATCCCTTTACTCTCCATGTTTGAACAAAGGTTATGATGTTAACAGGCCATGTGAAGTGTGTTAAATGCATTAAACTCTCTTTCAAGTATGCAATTGTATCTATGGTGTGTAATCTACCCCTTAGGTCGATTATTTTGTTGATTGTCTCAAGCATGTTACCTTTGTATTAAAACACTATGTTAGTATCTTTCAATACATGGAATTAGTCTTGGGAAGAATTATTATTCGGTAGAAGTGTGATAGTCGGTGCCATAAATTCTTGGTGGATCACCTCTTTAGCATAATTTTCTATTTTATGCAAACTCTTGACTCTTTTCATGAACAAGTATTAATTAAGTGATAGACACTTAGATAAGAATTTAGGGAGCTAGCCCTTTTCAATCCTAGAGACTCATCTCTCTTATAAGTTCCCACAAACTTGAGGAATGATTCAATGTTGCATCAAATTGAAGTAATTTCATAAAACATCCTAGGGTGCACAATTTGACGACAATAGGATCTAATTAGAAGATAATGACGCAAGACAGACCTAAGAACGTAGGACTCAAAATAAAATAAGAAGACTAGGGGAGCACGTGGAAAGTGGGAGAAAATGGAAGAATAGTTCAAATAGGTCACTCTGACCTTATTGATAGGAAGTTTTGCATCATCCCATAAGAAGAGGAACACATGGCCATAAAGATATAGCATAGAGCAAGGACATAGAGGGTACAGAGACTCAAATATTTAGGAAGAATTGATTGTTAAGTGCCATGACTCTCAGTCTATTGAGAGTTTTTTGGCTGACTCTTCATGCCATTAATGATTGTAAACACATGGTCAAGGCAAAACAAGTATAAATACCCCTATTGTAAAGCATTATAGAATATATATAGAGATGAACAAATGAATTTTAGAATGACATTGTAATGGGTTTTTAAGATTAATATGTGACATAGAAGGTCATATCAATTTGTATTATGATGAGTGATGGCACAAACTGTACCTAAACTTTTATGTGAAAGATACCTTATCTTGTTGTCTTTTCTAAGCACTTAATTCTAATAGAATATGGCTATAATATGTGTGATGACATTAATCGAACCTAGAACTCATAGGATTAAAGTAGTATGTTTATGTTTTTATATAATATTCCTTTAATTGATATAAAGAGAAGAATATGAACAAGTTATCCAAACTATGTGATAAAACCTATGGGAATCGGTCCTTTGCCACGCTCTTTGGGTGAGCGTGCAAGACCCAAATATTACATGAAATGGTTAGAGTGCTAGCTCATTGGGCTAGACTTTAGCATTAGAGCTGGAATTAACTAAGACAACCCAACACCCAGTCAACCTTGTACACATTTTCAATCCTTGTCTACTATGCTAGAACGACCCAGTCAACTCTGTGTAATTTTTAGACCCAATCCTCTATATTGGGTCAACCTAGTCAACTCTATACTATTTTATGCCTTCCCTATTCACTGATATAATTCACTATTTTGCCTTGTTAACATTTTTTCATTTCTCTCAAATCATCATGAATTCCCCCATCAGAATCTTCTTGGATAACTTGGATTCATTTAGACATTATATGGGGTTCTCTTTACTTCTTATCTTTTCCTATCTTTTCTTCCTCTTTTCAACTTGCTGGGCATCTTACGATGCCCATCCACACATTTCTCTAGCCTTTGGGGCATCTTACGATGCCCACCCACATATAATTTTCAACTTCAGGGAATCTTATGATGCCCATCCCTACATCCACTTACCCTTTGGGGCATCCTGTGATGCCCACTCTTATTCTCCATTACATGATAACAAACCAATCCAACTCGAGGAAACCTTCTAAGACATAAGCATGTCCCTCACATGTTCATCTTTAATATAGATGTTAGTGTAGGATCCTTTCCTTCTTTTCATGCTTTCTATCTATAGTTATCTAACACTTTTTATAGGTTACTTACATGGATCTCTCCCTCGCAATAATTCCCTCTTTTTACAAACCTTTAAGTCCTTCCTTTTTGGTCTTTTGGTTTCCCTTTTCTCTCCTGAGTTGCATTGTAAAATTTCGGATAGGACCCGTTCTTCCTCATGATGTATCATAGTCTTCTTTATTTCATACTCTTTTTACACACTTTTTTTCATCTTTTGGATTTCTCTTTTATGCATTGCATTGTAAAACCATGGATAGGACCTAAGCTTCCTCTCAAAATACCATATTTTGGCTTATCTCATTTATTTTCACATGCTTTTTTTGGGACCCTCATGGGTTTTTATTTTATGAGTTGCAGTGTAAGACTACAAATAAGACCTAACCCTCCTCATAAAATCACCATCTTAACAATGGTTACAAGTTCCTGATCCTTGTTCTCAACTTTAGCTTTTACTTCTTTTGATAGATGTGATTTGCACAACAATCTATTTTAGCATGTTTTCCTCATTTCCCTTATTCTTATGATAAGGAATCATGCTTTACTATCATTTTATCCCTCTTTTTACCCCCTTTGTCAGAATTTTTGAGATTTGAAGTATTTCAAATTATTCCATGTGTAATTCCTCTTTATTTCCTTTCCTTTCACTCCACATTAGCTAAAACTAGGTTAAATTCAAGATAGCACTTTTATTTTACCTAGATTTATGAGACGGTTAGACCCCATGCTCTTTGAAGTTCTCCCTCTTAGCAACCAAGTCCCAAGTATTCAAATGAAAGTCATATTTAACACCCATGTTTGGTTTTCCAAATCTTTATGAAGGATTAATAGAAAAATCTATCAAGAAATTTAAAAGCCAAATCATTTGAAACAAAAGGTAATGATATACAAAAGGCAACATACAAATTTCAAAAGTCAAAATCACACCAAAATATGTGATTCTAAAAGCATCTCTTATCTCTAATAGAATATAAAAATCCATTGTTGGCCTCACATAGAGTCAAGGTCCATTGGGGTGCAGTAGGCTAGTAGATTAGAATAGGAGAATTCAACAAACTCTATGGTGCTAACTACTTTCTCATGCAAGTACCTAATCTTCACAATAGATCGACAGCTCTGTAAGGGGTCCTGAGGAATGAGGAACACATTATGGGAAGGTATGTCCATTTAAATTTTCATGTATATATCCTTCATGAGATGATCTATGTACTACATTTGTCAACTTAAGACTTGTGTGGCTAAGAGAAGTTCTTTAGAGTCCTTAAAGTCAAAATTCCTCTTATTTTGACAAACATAATTTGAGTGTCTTGACTTCGATAAAGAGTTCCTCTACCTTGGTTTTCCCTTCATTCTCCCCTCCACCCATTTTATTTCCCCCCCTTGACAAGAAAATTGTGATTCCAAATATGTTTTCCTTTCTTCTATAATTCCCTTCTTCTTCACTTTTTAAAAAAACATGCTAGCACTACTTTGTTTCAGTTTTATCTATCCTTAGATCAAAACAACATGTTTTAAGTAACTATGAAGTAATTTATTTATAATATATATTTACATTCCTAAAATTATTTTGCTTTCTTTTTACCATTTATCATTGTTGTATTACCCTGTTGTCATGAACACATGAGTTTGTACCCTTTTTTAATTGTTGAGTGAGGTTGACTTGTTACTGCTCACTCATCAATGTTATTTTCCATTTTATAAAATCCCTTTTTCCATTGTTGAGTGAGATAAGGATTGTTACTACTCATTCATTAATGTTATTTTACCATTTTATTTCTACTTTTACATTAATATTGTATTACCATCATTTTTGACATGTATCCTTGGTTTGATTTAGTGAGTTTGCCTTTCTTACTTGAGGTTTACTTGTTTGAGTTTTTCAGTCTTTAATAGCCTTGGATTTTTAGTTACCTAATTTACTCTTATTTTTGACTTGGTTATTTGGTCTAACATGACACTTATCACCCTAGCTTGCCAAATTTCTAAGTACATCACGTCCTCATAGTGCCAGTTACCTTGGCTTCCATGCATTTATTTATTTTTGCTCTTTAGTTTTATATTTTTGAATTTGTCAAAAGCAGATTGCCCTATACAATCAAAACTAATAACATAGTAGACAACCATCTATTGATAAAGTTAAGTCAAGGTATGCATCATATTTACTTTTCAGTTATTTCCCTTTCAGTCATTTATTTTTAGTTATTTTTGCTTTAAAATACTACAATTTTTGTATCATCAATGTTATGTGTTCTTATGTTCTTTCTTGAAGCACCATCCCCTGTTGCACCTTAGTGACACATGATGAGCTTTGAGTGGGGCATATGTATACACATAATATTTTTAACTTTTATCAAATATTGATGCTTTACATCTTGCAAGAACCTATCGAAACTCAATCTCTCTGAGTGCATGCCTTAAGGGGTGTACAAGGAAAGGGGTGGGTAGAACATTGGCGATTTTTAGGATTATTTTCCTTTATTACCACTTATTACCAATCCAAATAGCTCCTAAAAACCATTCCTTAAGCTATTACTCCTCCTTTGCACATTCCTCCAGTCTTTTCCTGCTTTCCATCTCTCTTTTCCTCACTTTAAGTCCCTTTGGTCAGTCAGCTATACTAGGTCGACTAGGTTGACCCAATATAATTTTGGGTGATTTTCACTTAGAAATTTGTTTGGCTCTTGGCTGACCTAGCTTAAGATATAATGAATAATTGTCCAAAGTTGTGTTAGGTCAACTAGGTCGACCCTATTGACTAGGATTTGTTAAAGGGTTTAGGGTCAAATCCACCTATAAATACAAGATAATTTCATCATTATTTCATATATTTAATCAAGATAAATTATTCACTCACACTTATTTACAATTTGCTCTTCCACCATTCTACTTGAGGAGTCATAGCTTAGGATTTCTACTTGGAAAATCTAGTCTTGTAGATAAGTCTTGAATGCTTTGACCTTTCTTAGTGATCCTTAAAAACTACAAAAACATCTTGAAAAACCCCATTGGCCAAGGGAGAGATTGAGTCTCGATGGGTTCACATTTAGGTAAGTATTCTCTAACTTTGTTCCTCTTTCTAATAGATAGAAGTAGCATAAGTATTGGCTTCGAATAATATTACTTTTCATATTTCATGTATTATAGTCTTACTCATACTTAGCTTAATTGAGTTTCTCTTATACATATTTTTATTGTTTACTAACCCCTCATGTTGTGCCACAAGCTTTGGTAAGCACTAGATTAGATTTACTTTACTTTTTATTAGTAAAGGTGAAATATCAAAACCTAGGACCCCATTAGGGTTATTGCAAGATTATGTTAGACTAGAGGTTTTGGAACCCTCTTTATCATAGTGTATTATGATAAATGATCCCCTAATCAGGTCTATTGTAGCCCCATATTAGTCATGCTCTTGCTTAACAAATTTATTCCCAATCAGAAGTGTAGGTATGCTTTATCTTCTTCGGTCCAGGATTGATTTATAGACATGATGCATTTCTGATTGCATACAAAACTCTATAACTATTTTTTTTAAATTATGCAATCCCTTGATTAATTTATTATTCCAAGCAACCTGCACCTTAATTCGTAAAATTGGCCCCTTAAAATGGATATTTCACATAAACCAACTTAGTGAAGACTAGCATACCAAGACCTGGTAAAATTAGACCTTAGGGAAGTATTTTCCTCATAGGATCTTCTTCCTTTCAGGAGAGGTAGAGCCTAACAAACCTTGCCTATTGTTGGTTGTGTCAAAACATCGACTGATAATTTGGAAAGTCAATGAAATATGGAGTGGAGTGAAAGAAAAGTTTTTTATGACATGATCAATTACACACTCACTTACACCTATGACAGGGCCTCTTAAACACTCATATATGACATGGCCTATGACACATTTCAAGAGGATAATAGTTACACTTTTCTTCTAAATATATTCCACACTCTAAACTTTCCTTAAATAGAGTCTCTTACACACTATTCCTTGTGAAATCATGAGTTTGAGGACTTCCTCTCCACCATTTATCTTGGTCTCAGATCAATGACTCATATTCAAAACAAAAGTATATAAATACAAGGGCCTTTGGCCATTATAGATGAGCTTTCTGACTTAAACTTACTCTACAGAAATACATAGAGAGCTTCACATTTCTTCATACCAATTCTCAATCCAAACCAAGTGTACACAAGGGGAAATGATACCCATGCATGGAGTTGACATTTTCAAAGACCTATAGTTCTACAAGACAAGCACGTACCTCTTCAAACTAGCAAGCAAAATAGTCTCCAAGGAAGGTATAACGTGTTTATTTACTTTCTACTTGATTCAATTTTTTTTTATCTTTCTCTATCCTATGGATTAGACTTAGAATGTTAAGTTCTTCAAGATATTTTTTATTTTATTCACTAAAAATGATCCAATCTAATTTGGATTCTTATTCTATGTTAAAAAGGTAAATAAGTTTAAACCAATGGTTACCAAAATTAACCATTAGTGAAGAGATGTAACCTTGAGATTTTAAATGTTATATAATGATGTAAAATGATGTGGAAGAGAAAATAATCATATATCGTAATAATCATAATTAGAAGAGAAGATAATATGAATAAATATAAGAACATAAGAGATAATGAGAGAGTAATAAGAGGAACAATGTGTAATATAGATGAGATAAAGAGTGCGAATGTATAAAGTAAAGAGACAAGTGGAATGTAAAATGTGTGTGTGTGTGTGAATAAAAAGAGTTAGATTAGGAAATATCTATGCATTGTGTACAGTGTATGTGAATTAATGGTTAATGAATGCATATATTAACTGAGCAATAACCCCTAATACTAACCTCTGCACTACATTAGTTCTAGTTAAATTCATCTAAAACCTCATAACTATTCATATAAAAATAAAAATATTTAATAATAATAATAATAATATATTTTTATTAATAACTAAGGGTTGGTATGTCCTTGACTTGTCAATCTATAAAACCAATCGAAACAAAATTAGGTATGGTCAAGCCATAACCCATATGTATAAAAAAAATACTAAAACCCTCCAAGGATAAGTAAACAACAAGAAATCATATGTGACTAAAAAACCAAACAAATTACACAAATAAAACTTGTGATTCAATGACATGAATGTTTACTTGTGGGAACTGAACTACAAATGATAATTTTGCTTCTTTTTCAAAGAGTTTTTCATGTTTCAAACCATTTTCAGCTTTTACTATTTTATTAATATTAATACTAATAATATTTATATTGTTATATTAGTATATATAAATTTGTGTAAAATACATCAAAGATATCATTCTTGAGGCACTTAATTTTCTAATGTCACAATTCAATATGGTATAAGTGCCTCGATAAAAATTATATGTATTTGATATTAAAATAAGAAATAGAGAGCAACACATATTTTGAATATCATTATCTTATTCTCACACATGCACACACACATTAACAATAATGTTATGATATTTAGATAGTAGAATAGGAAATAGAGACAAACACACACACACACACACACACACACACATGTAGTGTAACAATAATTTTATGATATTCAATCTATATACATGTGATCCCCTTAGCAATTGAAGTCTTTGTTCTTCCTCTTTTCTTTTCTTTACTCATTTTTCATTTTTTAATCTCTCAAACTAATCATATGTGAAAGGCGATACAGTCCTAAATCTGTGTAATGATGACACATGATATAACAACAAATGTTAGACTTTCTATTTCTGCAAGTCCTATATCACTTCTGAGTTTTTCAAGTGGTAAGCATTATGACTTGTGGATTTTTGATCCCCATGCCAAATTCTAAGGTACTAACACACAGATCCCTTTGTATAAGGTTGATTTGAATTTTAGTTGGAGTTACATCCACAAAAGGAATCCATATATATTTATTGAATTGAATCTTTACATATGTAAGTGGTTCAAGGGGTGCTAGCCCTAGTTTGTATAAATGTTTCAAACATATCCAAGTACACCATTGATAAGACTTAATTTTTTTCATATATTTGTAGTGAGTATCACCCTTACACCAATAGCAACCAATAATTAAACTTCCAATTGTTCATCATCCAATCCCACAATATTGTTGCTTTATCCTATAATTTTAATGTTTCAAATAATAGGTTGATTCAATGCATACAATTTTCTCTTATTATGTTGATGCACATTATCATTTATTTTAAATTAGTGCATATATTCGTTAAAATCCTTATTTTCAAATGTTTAAGTGAAGCATGTATTTTAATCATCAATAACTACCAATCTTTAATGGTTGGATTGGCATCTCTTAGATTTGTTAGAAGTTCCCGAAACCATTATTGTTATTCAATTTCACCTTATTGTCTAAAAATCTTATCGAGTGTAATAATAGTTCTAAAATTTTCCATAATAACTCTACATGTCTTGTACTTTCATATGGAGTTTAATCCATTATTGAAGGCAATTGTCTCAAATTCTTAACAAAAATCATAGGCCTTACACTAAAGCATATATAAACATTTTTCAGAAATGCTTGGTGTATCTGAGATTTTATATTTTCAAGTATATTTTTACCTATAAAGTTCATGTTATTAATAAAAATATACCTAACATGTCTAATTTCTTCTTTAAAGCTTGTTAATATTTTTCCTTCTAATTTTTCAAAGTCTAAAACAAGTATTTTAAAGGTTGTATGTATTTTTGATGCACCAATATTAAATGTTGTAACTCCAATTGAAACAATTAGTAGAAAGGGACAACTTCATTGTAACATTAACCCTTAATTATTTCTAATTTAATTTTAAATAGTTGTGTCATTCTTAATATATAATAATAAATTATATTTATCATAATATGTGTAAAATACCCTATATTATATTATACCATATATTATATATCTAAAGATAAAGAATAATCATATGAATAATGAGGAAAAAAAAACTTTGATAAAAGCTAAGTAAGAAATGGTAAATAATTTTACCTTTTTTAACATTCTTATGTTTTTTTTCTAAGGAAATTTCAAATAGACATAAATACTAAGATATGTAGGTATAAATAATATTAAATAAATACCTAATATAAGACTATTACATGATTTAAAGTAAAGATAAATATTTATTATATATATATAATGGTTAATCTTATATATTATGGTTAGTAAATCTATAATTATTATTTCTATTATTATATCTAAATTATTTGTATTTAATATACATATCTAAATCTATTAATTAAGATAAATTTATTAATGGTAGAAATCTAAATATAAACAAACTAAATATTTTATACTTCTATAATTATATATATATATATATATATATATATATATATATATATATATATATATAGTGTGTGTGTGTGTGTGTGTAAATTTATAACTAACTATCATAAATATCAAGATATTTTATTCAATAAGTAATTCGATAAAAGTTAAGTGAGAAATGGTATACAATTTTACTTTTTTTAATTCTCTTTTATTTTTTCTTTCCATGTAAATTTCAAATAGACACAAATACATAGATATGCATGTATAAATAATATTAATTAAAAACCTAATATAAGAATATTACAATTATGGTAAAGGTGAATATTTATGATACATGCATATCTACTATGATTAAGCTTATATATTATAATTACCCCCCACTTATCATCTCCCTCCCAACTCCCTCCCAGCACTCTCTCTCTCTCTCTCTCTCTCTCTCTCTATATATATATATATATATATATATATATATATATATATATATAATTTTTGTAAAAAAAAACCAATAAAAGCTAAGTAGGAAATGATATACATTTTTTTTTTAATTCTCTTGCATTTTGTATTTCCAAGAAAATTTTAAATGGACACAAATACATAGATATGCAGGGATAAATGATATTAAATAAAAACCTAATATAAGAGTATTACATAATTCTCATACTAGACTTTGACGGGTCAGTCATGAGGGTACTCGATATAGTGGACTAGTCGGTTCGGTATTGAATGTGATGGAGGTCGGTACATGACTTGAAACCTATGTTTAATGAGATGAAACAAGCTACGGTCCATGGATAGGGTTACCCTTCACAACTAGTTTTGGCTCTAGTTAAATAAAGTCTATTACCCAACTTTTTTAACTAATGAGATGTGGGTGAGTTGGTAAAGTGACTTGGTTGTTTCAAATCCCATCTAGATTCAAATTTCACTAAGGCATATGAGGTCAAATGTGACCATTGGTAGTATTCTCGAGGCTAGTTGTAATTGTTGTTGGTATTATCTGATCAAAAGTAATTACCAATAAAAAAGAGTATTACGTGATTTATGATAAAGATAAATATTTATGATACATACATATCTACTATGAATAATCTTATATACTATTATTAACCTATATCCAAATATATTACTAGTAGATATCTAATTATTATATTTAAATTATTTAGATTTAATAAACATGTTTAAATATATTAATAAAATAAATTTTAATGGTAGGAGTATAAATATACATAATCTAAATATTGTATACCTTGAGAATTATATATATTAGATATCTATGTAAATTTATAACTAACTATCATAAATATCAAGATATTTTATTCATAATGTACAAAATTGTAAAAAACTCTGATAAAAGTTAAAAGATTAGTAATAAATAGTATACACTCCTACCTTTTTTAATTCTCTTGTATTTTATATTACTAGAAAAATTTCAAATACATACAAATACATAAATATGTAGGTATAAATAATATTAAATAGAGACTTAATATAAGATTATTACATAGTAAATATTTATGATAGATACATATCTACTATAGTTAATCATAAATATAACGGTTAATACACAAACACACACACTAAATTTATAACTATTATATCTAAATTATTTAGATTTAATATATATATATATATATATATATATATATATATATATATATATATATATATATATAAATCTATTAATAAAATAAATTTATTAATGATACAAGTCTAAATATATATAAACTAAATATTTTATTCTATGTAAATTTATAATTATCATAACTGTTAAGATATGTTATAAATGATAAATTGTAAAAAACTCTGATAAAAGTTAAGAAATGATAAACGATTTTACCTTTTTTAATTCTCGTGTTTTTTATTTTTAGGAAATTATAAATAGACATAAATTTGTAGATATGTAGGTATAAATCATTTTAAATAAATATTAATATAAAAGTATTACATAATTTGTCACATTTTATCCCCCTCTACAAAAAGACTTGAGAATTAGTAGGCTATTATGGAACTAATGATTTGTAGTTTTGATTTTTATGTTTAATTTGGTTATTTATATTGTATGATTGATAGTCATATTGTTTGTTACATGATCAGTTATTATGTTGGAGAATATTTGCATATATTTATACTATGATCATGTTGATTGTGATATCATTTGCAAATTATTTATATTACAACAGTTTATTGATGTTTATATATTGATTATCTCACCCTCACAGGCAGTACAAAGGGAGAGTATCATCGAAGAGGTAGGTGTAGATACCAGCATTGGAGGATTGAGATAATTAAGCTTAACCCACACACAGACACCACATTTTGATTTTCCTCTGTAAAATGAGTGTTAATTAGAATTTTGCTTAAATGATGAATCTTGCTTGCATTGCTTGTCCTAGAAATGAATGAAACATGTTCTGCATTATCTAAGTTCATCACTTGTTGTGGTTATCATAGTATGTGAAGTCCATAAATTGATCAGTTGTGTTTCTTAAAATCTTTATAGGAACTAAATTGTGTTGTGTTAACCTTGAATACATTTTAGTTGGTAAAAGTTGAGTGTTTATTGATATTTTTTAACTATTTTGCTTGATTGCCTCTTTTCAGTAGCATAAATAAGAGGTAAAATAGGGTAATAACACTCCAAAACAAGTTAATTTAAAAAGGACCTTTAGAACTTTGGATTATGTTTTGGTTATGTTTAGACATAGATTAAGAAATAGATTTTTACTTATAGAGGAAGTCCATATTGTAATTATCATTAGATCACTATCCATAATACAAATTAATGTGAGGCATTGAAAAACCAAATTCATAAATATAAGAATGAAGGACGCATAAAAATTGTGTCTGAAAAGTGCAAAAGGCAAAATCCTTTTTATTTTTCATAAGAGAACCATATTTCAAAGAGACCAAAGTATCAATATCTAATTGTTACTACAAATAACGATGGAATTCACTTCCCGCACATCAAGGTTAATCTACATACTTGGGATACAACTTGCAGTCTTACTACATTATAGTAGTGGGGACATAATATATATGAATTACGATACTCCCCAACATTTCTAGAGTCTATTGGATATTTTACCTATTGCATGTGGTCCCAAGGTATTGCTTATTGCATGTGGTCCCAAGTTATTACACCTTTCTATATGGGTCACGGACCAAGAACCACACTTGACTTCACACCTTGGACAACAATGGTTGACTGATATGAAAGCAATTGTTAGTGTCATGGAACAATGTATTATTTTTCAACATGATAACAAAGAGGTTCATATCCCATATAATGGATATGAGGGACAGGTACCAATAATTATTGGTAGTGAGTTACCAGCAGACACAACACTTTTAATACTTATGCAGTATAAACAATTTCAGCAAACAAGGCCACCACGTAGTAACTTGGCTCCTAAATTCAAAGACATATTGAACTAAATGGTTTTACATATTCAAAAAATACCAAAAAAATTAAAAAACATTTAAAAATCTAAAAAGATTTTTGGCACCTATATATTCTATTGGCTCCTTGGAATCTATGTGTTAGTTCCATGTTAACGGATGGCATATCAATTACTTCTACATACAGACGTGCCATGCTTATACTTGAGTGTGATACACAACCATACACATATACATGATCTATTCCTCTTTTAGATGTTGGGCCTTCCCTCTACTCATGTCATATGGACATTGGGGGCATCTGCTTCTTTAATCTTGATATGCATAGATTATATGGTTTGATGATCACCTTTCATTATCATGTTTAAGCTTATATGTACTTACACATGCCTTTATCCATGATTATATCTTCACAGGGTACTTGATATACTATGCACTTGACATTTTTTTCTAACATATTGGATCCATGGGATACTATGATATGTTTGTGTTGGTTGCTTATGATTTTATTTATGCACTTATTTGAGTGTCTTCCCTTGCTATTGTCTTGCTTATTCAAGCATTTGAATATGTTCCATTGTTTGTGGCCCCTGTGTTTGTGTGTGCTCTCTTTGACATTTGAATATGTCATTATTTTTTATATGAACATTTTAATATATCATTTTTTATTTTGTGGACATTTGACTAAGTCATGTTCCTTAGATTGTGCATTATTTGAACGTGCCCCTTGTTTGTGGTCTCTTAGGACCTTTCTATATTGACTTGATTTTCAATGCTCCTATGTGTGTGTTTATTCTCTTGTTAATCTTGTATTGTTTCTATCTAGACATTTCCATGGTATTTATCATGCATCTTAAGCCTTTATGTGATCACATTGTTCTATGTACTTCAATGCTACATTTACCTAGACATGTTCTTCTATATGCCACATGGTTCAATTCATAGATTATTCATTTGTCTTCTCTTTTTGAGGTGAAGTAACTCCTAGTTCCTATCTCTTTCTCACCTCAAACTAGGGGCATATCAGTGGGTGCATGTCATAGAGGTATGTCTTCCAAATATTCACATTCTCAGATTCAGTGGGGGCATGCTTTGAAAGTATGTTCTCCACACTTGTTCAGTATTTAACATACCCAGATTTAGTGGGGGCATGTTTTGAAAACATGTCCTCTACATTGGCATTTATATCAGTTTTCATATTTTTTCATACATAGTGGAGCCATGCTTTGGAAGCATGTTCTCCACACTTAGTTTTTGAATTGGCCAAAGCACACAGTTATATGATTTAGATTCATATTGTTGCAAAATTATATGCATTGGTACCATTGTTATACATAGTTTCAACATGAGACATATCTAAGGTGCATATGCTATGCAATGTGCACCTAATATGTTAAAATCCAAATTAGTTTTAAATTTTAGAACATTTTTAAGGACTATTGCCACCCATTAGGTTGACCTTTTATGAATTATATTGAGCCATTTTATTGTAGTAGTTGGTTTGCCTTTTGGTATGGTTGAGGTGATTAAATCACTCAATCTTGCCAAGTTTTTAGGTTGAAATTGATTATATCATTCAACGTCACCAATTTGATAGTTTGAGTTGATTGGGTTCACTCATAGCCACCGAGTTATAAGTATGATTAGGTTGCAAGGTTGAGTTAATCTCAATTGGCAGGTGGCAAACTCACCTTTTTTCCATGGGTGGGGGCATGGGCTCTTCTCTCTATCTCTCTATCTATATATATATTTATCTATCTATATCTCATTAGATATATGCACTTTCCATATTTATATATTTGTCCTAATTTTAGTTTCAGATCCTTGCAATGATGTATCTTTACAAATTAACTTGCCAATAGGCAAGGCAATTACATCGATACACAGGTGTACCCCTAAACTTTGTTCTTTCAATTTCAATTATTTCAAATATTTTAAATTTCAGATTATATGCATTGATTATATATTGTAACATGCTCTTGGTTGCAGGTCAGTCACCATCAAATCTCTCAAAATTTACTCAATAAAAGGCAAGGTGTGTTATACACACCCAGGTATGCATTTATTCTCCTTTAAACCATCAATTTCATTACTAGATTAAGGGGGTCAAATGTAGATGATATTTATGGATTATATAACACCTCAGTCTTATACACTTGAAAAACTCAGACCTTGGTCGTTGCTCTCAGTTTTGGACCTTTCCCAATTTCAAAAGTCTCACATCTACTCTATCATGTGCCCCTTAGCCTATTTATTGGTCTGACTAGTATAATGTTAATGACCCAAACCTTCTATCTTGCCTAAAAATTTTAAAATATGTTTATCTTATCTCCCTACAAGTTTTGTGTCTATACCTAATTTCATGTTAATTAGACACTAGTGTCATAGACAAACACCTACATCAACGTAGGTGTCCTGCTCTGATGCAAGTATCCAGTGCCCTAAAGTCAACTAATTTGAAAATGAAATGTATTCTAATGGCAGCCTAAGTACTTTAATGAGAGTTATTTATCTAAATGGATTGATATAAATATAAAATCAACCCTCATTCATTCCTCACCTAGAAACTTATCTACTCACCAGAGTACTTATCAAAGGCATTCAATCAAACATTCAATTGAGCAAAGCTTCCCTATTTTATCCTATTTTCATATCAGTAATAGGTACAAAACATCTACAGCTCTAAATAATTGAAGGAACAACCCAAGAGCTATATTTGCTAAGTTATAAGCTAGATGATTGTTGTACTTACTTTTCACATACTACATGATTCACACACAAGCCAACACGTAGGAAAAAACTACATACATCTAAGGCCCTCATCGGAGTATTGGCTATATAAGCAATGTTCATTAATTTTTGGGGTAGCTCAACACCGTGCACCCACTAACCCATTTTTTCCCACGACCAATATGAAGATGAAGAACTAGGGTTTTGTCATTTCATAAGGAGTGAAAGTCCATGACCCAGATCTAAATGCATCAGAGTGAAGGTGAAGACAAATCCAAAATCATTTGGTGGTCAAATCCTCTTCTAGTAGGAGTTGTGTACGACACCTACGTTTGGTTTGTATAGTAGCATCGACACAATTGTCCCAATCTGATGTTAGTGTCTGTGGCTCTAGAATTTAGTGACTTTTCCAAAATCCTATTTTAATCTACTTCCTACTTGTTCCAGATCTAGAACTATGCTACCATCAAAACCAGCTAAGTACATTATTTCTTGGTCATTTTCATATCTAACATTATTATACTTTTAGCCTATCTCAATTTAATAAATTCAATATATGTTATATCTAAGTTTAGCATCTAATTGACCTATTGTCGATCTAATTATCACCCTTATGCATTGTTATTTCTATATTATTAACCCTATCTATCCAAGTAAATGATCCACATCCAAATTTAGGGTTAAACACTTAGTCATTTCTATGATTTTAGTATCAAACCTAAGTAAGTTATGGCATAACTCTTGCAACTAATATCCATTTTGGAAAAACATAGAGTATTATTTAATTTTTGGGGCCTTTTCTGATTGCTTCATAACATTTATCGGATTTACTATCAAAATTAGATTTTACAAACTAACGCACACCCAACTAGTGTTTTATGTTGATTTTATTTGAAATTAGGTCCCCTACAGAGCAAAAATGATACAACACCACCATATTGATTTGAGACAAAGGTAAATGGGGAAATTTTGGGGTACATTTGTGTATGGTCACCTCAATTTAGCTTGAATTCATGCAAAAGTGGAGTGAATGGGCAAACACAAGTTGTATTTGTGACCTTTACACACCCAATCACTCCTTTATGCCAATTTAACTTGTAATTTGGTCCATTATAAACAAAAATCAATATGAAAACACTATATCCACTTGTGAACAGGGTAAATGTGAATAATTTTAGGCACATTTGTTCATAACCAACCCATTTCTATTTGAATTTAGAACAAAGTGATGTGATTAGGTAAATGCAAGTCTTCATGTGATCCATGCATGCCCAACCACCCATTTATGCTAATTTTACTTGAATAAGTTCCATTATAGGAAAAATGTGACATAAAAACACCATATCCACTTGCAACCATAGAAAATTTGGATAATTTTGGGCCCATTATACATAATCACTCCTATTCACTTCAAATTCAAGCTAAAGTGGTGTGATTGGGGAAATGTAGGTCACATTGGTGACCATACACACCAAAACACCACTTTATGTCAAATCTACTTGCGATTAGATGGATTAAAGGCCAAAATAAACACAACTCCTCCATATCCACTTGTGACCAGGGAGATGGTTATAATTTGGGGCACATCCATGCATGATCAACCAAATTCACTTTGAATTGAGTCCAAAATGGTGTGATTAGTATCATGTAGGTCCCATTGGTGACTAAGGCGCACACAACCACACATTTATGCCAATTTTACTTACAATTAGGTCCCTTATAATCCAAAAGTGAGATAAAAATGTTATATACACTTTTGGCCAATGTAAATGCATATAATTTGGGGAAAATATGTGTAAAAATAGCCCAATTCAAGTTGAATCCAGAAAAATGTGGTGTGTTTGGGGTAATGTAGGTTTCATTAGTTACCTACACACACCCAACCACCCCTTTATGTTGATTTTAGGTCCCTTATATGCCAAAAGCGACACAATAACACCTTATCCACTTGTGACTGTGAAAAACGAGGACAATTTTAGGACACATTTGTGTGTGATCACACTAATTGACTTTAATTTATTGTTAAAGTGGTGTGAAGAGGGTAACGTAGGTCGCATTGGTGACACTCACACTCAACCCCCCATTTATGTCATTTTTACTAGTGATTATGGGCATTATAGAAAAAAATCAACAAAAAAATATTATATTCACATGTGCGCATGGAAAATGTAGATAATTAGCGGTACAGTCGTGCTCAATCACCATAACTAACTATAAATTGAGACCAAAATGGTGTGATTTTGGCAATCTAAATCACATTGGTGGCTATGAAAACCTAGCCACCCCTTTATGTTGATTTGACTTGTGTGAAGTGTGTTATATGCCAAAAGTGACATTAAAATACCATATCAATTTGAAACTAATGAAAATATACGTAATTTTTGACAAATTTATGCGTAGCAACCCCAATTCACTTCAAGCTCAGGGCAAAGTTGTGTGAATAGGTCAACATGGTTGGTTATGGTGTTTTGTCTCAATTTTAGCCTATAAGGGACCTAACCATTCGTAAAATTGTCATAAAAGGGTCATTGGATGTGAAAAGGTTATTAATGAAAATATATATTGTCGTAATCCAAGTGGATATGGTATTTTTGTGTCATGTTTGGTATCTAATGGACACAATCGTACGTAAAATAAGTATAAAGTGGTGGTTGTGTGTGCACTGGTCACCAATGAAAATTACTTCTCCCCAATCACACCATATTAGCATGAATTCCAATGGAATTAGTGTGATCATTTACAAATGTGCCCCAAATATATTGTATTTTCCTGGGTCACAAATGGATATATGGTGGTTTTATCTTATTTTTTGCCTATAATCCCTATTATCAAAAGTAAAAATGGCATAAAGAAATGGTTGTCTGTATGGGTCACCAATATGACCTAAATTTCCTCAATCATATCAGTATGACCTAAATTAAAACAAGCAAACATAATATTCTTGATCATGCTTATCAACTAGCTAAATCAATTACTTTGATATTTGTTTAAAATTATTGCTTGATCATATGGGAGCGGAATGGGATGTAATATCCTTCTCCCCCATAGGGTCATTGTCTCAATGATGTAGAGAAAAACATGTCTAAAAATACATATATTGTTCAACAAAACATATCAACAGAAAGATGAAGAAACGGTTTTTGACACTCTTCAAAGTCCTCCCAAATGGCACTTTCTACAAAGTACTGGTCCTATTGGACCTTGCATTGTGATATTTCTCTATATCGCAAGCAAAACTTGCGTGTCTCGAGCACTCTAATAGGTTCCACTATTATTATTCCTAGATCCAAAACCTATAATGCATTTGAATTAAAAACATACAAAGGATCAACAACATAATTTTTAGATAACATACATGAAAGACAGTGTGAATTTAAGTTAACCCTTGTAGCAAACGAGCTTGTATGGTACAAGATTTATCACTTCTAGAACCTCAAAGGGTCATATCTAGGTTCTAGTTTGGTTTATTTCTCAAACTTAATAGAACTCTTTTAGGGCTTGATTCACAGAAACACTTTGTCTCCAATTAAGAACTATGTTGTTTTTCTTTTTAGTTCATCATAGTTTTTCTACCTATCATTGGCTTTAGCAAACCTTTCTCTAATTAGCTTCACTTGTTCTTCCATTTCAACTAGTAGATTGGGTCCAATAACCACCCTATCCTCTAATTTGTCTCAGTTGATAGATGTCCTACACCCCCTGCCATACAATGCTTCAAAGGGAGCGATTTTCAACATTGATTGAAATGAGTTATTGTAGGCAAAATCTATTAATAGAAAATATTCTTCTCATTTGTATTGTTGATCCATGGAATACATTCGCAAAAGATCCTCTAATACTTGATTTAGTTTTTCAATTTTCCTATCTCTTTTTGGATTATATGTTGTATTAAATTTTATTTGTATGTTTAATATTGCATTAAGACTCTGTCAAAACCTCAAAGTTAATCAAGGGTTAATCAAGGGTCTCCCTTCGAAATGATCTTTTTTTGGAATCCCATGCAATCTTAAAATCTCTTTCGCAAATCTTTTTACTAGCGTTAAAGCATCATCAGTTAAATTTCTCGAGATGAAAAGGGCAACCTAGGTGAGTTTACAACCACCATCAAAATCATATCATGTCATTAGGAAAGTTACATAGTTTTACAAGAATTAAATGGGGAGAAAATTTTCCAAGTTTATAGTTTTACATGAGTTTAAAGTCCAGTCTTTAGAGAATTTGGTAGAATGAATATTCTTAAGATTTTGACATTAAGGTTAATTTATTATAGTGCCTTGACATTGGTAGCGCTTGGACAAATTTCATGTTGATGACTTGTCATTTACATTGTGGAATATTGTGTGGATACAAAAATCCAACAAAATGTATATGTTTGGCCTTCACTCACTACATTCCAAGCATCTTGCCACAAAATCAGTTGCATTTTTCTTAATTTCTCTCCAAAAATAAAAAGGTTTTAATTTTGCCACGAGATTTGTTACACCGAGATGCCTTGAATAGAGAACATTATGCAACTCTTTAAACATGATCACCCTCAAGTTACCTCCATCAAGGACATATATCCTCCTATTGAATCTCAAGAGCCCATCCCTGTCAAATTGAAATCCTCTATATCTATATGATCTTAAGGATTTTTTGCAAGAGCTTTCTTAACCTACTCATTAAATTCGTCTCCTAAAGAGACTTAAAAACTTGGTCTAGGAAGGTACTTGTGAAAGTAGACATTACAACAATGTACCTTTTGTGGCTCAACACATCCAAAACCTTTTTTTCTTTGCCCTTCATATAATTGATGTTGAAATCATACTCCGACAAAGACTCCAACCAACACCTTTGTCATGCATTTTTACCCATGCTTGGGTGTGGTTTATTTAGATCGCCTTTTAACCTTGTACATGCAATAGAAACAAGACTCCCAAAAATTTACAATATCACATCTTTTTTGGAGAGAATGTTTTTTAGCCTCAATTTCAAGATATCTAAACAAATATTTTATTTTTCTATACTTTAGTTACTTCCACACTATTGTATGGGTATGAGGTTTGAGACCCATACTTTCAGACAAAATAATTTCAAATGAATAGAAAAGAGTTTTCATCTCTATGTTGTCAAAAAATATTCAAACCAAAAAAACAATTCCTCAATTATGAGTATGCCCACTTTTTATTTCCTTAATTATCACTATATTACATAAGATTTGATGCATAACAAATTCTATCTAATCAAAGTAAACATCCATTCTTCGTACTTCAATTTTCTATGCAATTTACTAAAAAATATTATAAATCTTATCAGTATGCAAGAGCTGTGGCTCTCACCTAAATATGGATATCAATATAAAAAGATTACATCCTTTTAATCTTTTTATCACTTTTCAACTTACTAAACATAAAGTCAACATGAATATATGTGAAAGAGATCACTAAATCATACTAAAAAAAAGTTACATGGTTTACTAAAAAAAATCCTTTTAAACCAAAACTTTATCATTGTTTTTAATCTTACACCCACTTTCATGGGTATCAAAACCAAATACCTAGATATTTAAAAAAAATGTTACCATCATATTTAAAGATATTTTTAACTCAATTTCTTATTTACTCTCATCAACTCTACATAAAAAATACCATTTTTTTTTGAAATTTTTATGAATTTTCTTAAAACCTTACTAAATATAAGGTCCAAAAATAATTAGTTATTGATTAAAGACTTTAACATTAATAAAAAACTCTCAAATTATAGTCTTTATTTACCAAAAAAAATAAAAATTAGACATATCTATTCTTACTTCCAGTAAAAACTTAATAAATTTCAAGAGACTACATATCCAAACAATTTGATAAAAAATCTATACAAATGCAAAGTTTTATAGTTTGAAAATTTAATACCTTTAAATAATAGAATTATCATTTTTAATTTTTCTTTCTATGTCATTTAGAGATGGTTTTGACATTTCCTTACTATATTAGATTTATATAATATGTTTTTAAGTCCCATAAACCATTGTTGGTCTTAAACCTCTTCCAATATAAATATTTAAATTGATTTAAATAAAAATATATATAAACCTGCCCAAAATAATTAGTGGGAATTATCTGATGTCATCGACCAAGAATTTCAAAACCCTGACCTCTGGGTTTTAACTCTTTAATATTCCAGTGGGCTCTCTTTTTAAATAAGTATTAATCATTTTATTAAGTACGAGGCCCGATAACTTGACATGTTGATGTTTAAAAACAATGTAACGCGTCAGATCAAAAACTCAACTGTCCTGTTCTACCCTGTTATGTCAGAGCACCAAAACAAACAACAGTAAACACACAATTGCGTGAGAGCTACAGCAACTGCTAGATCGTATCATTATTTGCATTTTCTATACAATCTTTGGCTTCCAGAAACTACGTTTCAAATTTGATTTTACACGGAGGTTTTGCAAGAACGGGTAGTGGGATCCCATATAGCTGGGAGCAAAAACTTACGCCCATTTACTCCATGGGCGTTATAACTTGCCCCTGTCGTTTTATCCACCAACAGATTACCAGGAAAACCAGGATACGCCCCCTTCCCATACATTCCAGGGCATGCCGACACAGCCTCCAACGGAGCAGAAGCGTCACCCTCGAAGTAACCGGTATTGAACGGGTTCGTCACGGCTCCAGCGAGCACAGTCGCGATGTTGATGATCATCCCGTCAATACCCATGTCACCGTTGGGCGAAACCAGCGGAGGACCCTGGGGTCCGTATAGGGGCTGGTGAAACGGCCATGCGCACTGCCCCGTACATTGGGTTTCCGAGTTTCCGACCCAGGCATAGGGAAGCGCTTTCTTTCCCTTCAGTATGTTGGCATGGAATCCACACGAACTCATGCAGAACCTCTCCACGGTAACGTCCTCGGCCGTCAGAACCAAATACACTGCATTGCCATTCACAGGCAGAGCTCTCGAAGAAACGGCCCTTTCCACTAGAATCGCAATGTCCGTTCTCTTCAGTGACTTGCCCAGGGAATACCCCTCATCAAGCTTCTGCCTCCCGAGCTCAACCTTAGTTTTTACAGCAGCTCCATTGGAAGCAGCCTTGTAGGACTCTGTCGTTTTCCACCAGGTAGAGACAGATCTCTGCGCCTCACTTCCCCTCAAGACACCTCCCAACGACTCGACAAAATCTGCCACAATGGAGCGCTGAACGGGACTGAACTTCCCGTACCAAATCAGATGCACATCCAGCGTGGGTTTTGCCGTGAGCAGCGGACCATTGTGGTATTTCAAAACCAGAGGCTCTTCTTTCACCAACACGGACGAGCACAACTCGACCATACAGACTAAAACAATTAGATTGGCAACCACTCTAATCCACCCGGCCATGTCAATGGACTGCAAACACACCTCCTGCGTCAGACCGTCCCGCCCTCAGCTGTAGAACAAAGAATGCAGCAAAGGGCAATTTAAAGAGACGGATGAATGGCGTGTAGGGGAAGTCCGCTTAAAGCAAGGGAATTATGGGAGGGCGGCCATGCTGGCCAAGATGGCAGAGCACAACGCAGCTGGCGTGCGGCAGGGGTCTGATCGGAAGTACGTTATTCCATTATGGCCGACACACTTCCCCATGCCCGTTACACGTGTTGGATAACTCTATAATTTGTCGACATGGTGTCGCGTGAGTGGTCCAGCTAATCCGGTCAAGGAACATAAAATTGAAGATCGGATTGCGCGGCGGGCGCGTGATTCTCACGTGAAAGAGTGAATGGGTTGGTAGCCGTTTCGAAACAAAATTCATTCAGTTGAACGGCCGGGAAGTCTGCAGGAGCAGTGCCGAAACGAATGCGCATACCAGTACGGAATTTATTATTTGATTTAAATGGGACAGTGGTGGGGGAAAAGTGGAAGGGTTCAGAGCTCGAGGTAATAATGGTCGATAAGATATCCCACGTCGCGTCATTTCTAGGCCAAAATGCACAGGCTGTAGCCTTTTTTTTTAATATTTGTTTTTCGTAGCAAAAATTCCAGGTGGCCGTACATGGATATGGATTTTAAAATAATTATACAGATTTAAACGGCTTTAAAATTAATTAGATAAAATATGAAAAAGGTTGTTTAAATGAAATACGCATCTTATATAATTTAATCCATCAATATAGGTTGTATATACAAATAGATCTTGTATAAATTTTTAAGGTTTTTTAATCCTCGTTCTCAATAACATTTAATATAAACCATTGTATTTGTATTAGTAGTGTTTGATTCTCTTTATTTTATGATTGAAGGAAAGGTGAAGGAAAGGTGAAATTGCTCCCAGATCACAAGCACTATCAATTTTGAGTATTCTACTAGATCTAAGTTTTAATCCCTATCAGTGGTCTAATATATCTCAAATTAGACACCACTCCCAGTGTTCTAACTTCCTCTGTACGGGTTGCAATTATCATAATGAGAAGTGGAAATTATGCTAGAAATGATGTATTTTTTTGTTTTAGTAAAGTAGGGTTTTATAAAGCAAAAGATTGCAAATCAATACTTGTACCTCACTTGAACCTCATTACCACAACCCTATATCACCTTTTGTGTATGAAGTGTTAAGCAACAATACTCTTATATTTGTTTTAATAATCATTCCAAAACATATTTTTCTTAACCAGTACTCCCTTAGATTTTATTTTTTTATGTTTACGATGTTTCCGTATGTTGTTAACGGATGGAAGCAACAAAGTAGACTCTAGAACCTTAATGTACTTCCCTCGCACCAATGTCATTGCATCATTGATCCGATTGACACATCGAACGTAGCGCCCTTTCGTAACCAAATCAACAACTATGATGTCCTTGTCCATCCTTGACAATAATATGCCACCACCCTCCAAGCTAGAAACCCCTTTGTAATGGGTGGATATCATATCCAACAACTGCATTGAAACCAAGTCATGTGTATGACATAGGCCCTTTGATGTATAATATCCCCTAAAATACCCTATCATTGCCCCTCATCATCACTGCCCAATGCACTTTGAAATCTTTCACCATTTACATGTTTTGTGTGGCCTTGCCCTTTCTTCCATGGCTATGAGTATGGCACTTATGTATGTTCTTAACCCTAATGTAATTTCTCTATGTGTCAATATATTGGAAGCATATACGAACATAAGCTACAAGATAAACTTTGGAACCTCAATGTCTTGTTCCCACATCAGTGTCATTACAACATTGATTTGAGTCACACATTGGGCATGGAGCCTTGTCGCAATTAAATTGACGTCATGACGTTTTTAACCACTCTTGACAATATAAAACGGTCAATCAAAGAACCTGCCACTATGCAAGCTACATACCCTTTCGTAATGGGTGCAAGTCATGTAAATCCAACAACTACCCTAAATCTAGGTCTGGTGTAGGATATCATTTTCCTTCACCATCACCACTCGACTCCCCTTTAAATATTTCTACCCTTGACAATAAAAATGGTCGTTCAAAGATGTCACCACGATATAAGCTATAGATCCCTTTGTAATGGGCAATGGTCATGTAAATGTAAATGTTACCCTGAATTTGGGTTTGGTGTTTGATATGGGCTCCTTGGTGTACAATATCATCAAAAATACCTTGTCAAAGCCCCTCACCATCATTACTTATCTCACCTTTAAAGCTTTCACTATTTTCATGTTTTGGAAGATACACGTGCAAAGTTTAGTGACATGTCAAATCTGTCAATGCAATTTGGAGCTTCTATCGAACTATTTCAATTACTTAATAATTACTATAAACATGTGTCACCTCAATGAAAACATGGATTGAATACCCAATGGCTCCTCTAAAAACATAAAGAATGCACCACATGTCAATTTAGAAGAGTTTAAAACTATTGGACAAAAACTCTAGCTGTTTAAACTATTTAAAAGCTAATTAGATGACTCTAAAACCAATTATATGAAAAATGGAAAATGCTTCTTCAATGTAACCACTAGTGATATCAATTTTGGATAGTCCGTTGGACTTGGGTACGAATCCACACCAGTCTCTACATACTCTCTACAAGCAGTTTGGTGGTCTGATGTATCTTAAATTATGCACCACCCAAATTGTTACAACTTCATCTATGGACGCTGTAACTATCATACAAAAGAAAATATGTTACACTGAAAGGGATGTAAGTTTCTATTTTTGTAAGTGAGAATTTGTAAAGCAAAAAAGTATAAATCAATAGTTGTACCTCAGTCCATGACCATTGTTCTTATCTCACCTTTTGTGCGTAAAGTGTGTGTGTAATGTTAGTTATTATATAATATATAAAAATGTTATATTATGCTCTATGCAAATGCTAAGTGTGCAATACATAGGGCTAGATGGCAAAAAGATGTTTAGCTCAAGAAAGGGTGATCTCGAAGATGTTTTCTATCGGCCACAAGAAGCCTAGTCTTTGTTGAAATAAATATCTCATGGCATGCATATTTTTGCTATAAATGTATTGTGTGGAAGCTTTTCATGGGCGCAGTTGCAGTATCTTAATATGAAGTGTATTTTTGCATATGCTTGTGAAATTGACTCTCTCTCTTCATTGTTTTATTGTTTAGTACGTCTAATTAGATATGTTGTTGAGCTAATTATCATTTTGGTCTCCATCTTTAGGCATGTACAAGGATTTAGGGGATTTCTTTTGCCATAATGGTGTACGTGTTTCAAAGAAGAATTTATTTGGTCTCTGGATGGGAAATTAAAAAATGGCATTTCTGGCCATTAGCTTTAATATTTAATTAGAGGACACTTTGTATTATATTTTATTATATTCTTTATTATGAAAATTATGTTTTTATCAGGGTGGAATTGTTCTCTGCCCATCTATCAAAGGGTGTTGACTATGGCACCTTCATTGTCTTTATGGGTGTCACATTGTCTATCACTACCTTCCTTGTGCTTGATATGATACTTACAAAGCTCATGCTTTTAACGAGAGATGTGGGTCAAATGGCCACATCTACAACGATTGTCAATGATGTGGATGCTTGGACTCTCCTAGCCATTGTTGTGGCTCAATTAGGGTCAGGCAAGAGGCCAGTCATAGCAGTTTATGTTTTGCTTTATGGCATTACATTTTTGGTTTTCATGATGCTTGTTGTGAAACCTATGATGGTCTACATGTGTTGTCACTCACCTAATAACGAGTCAGTATGTGAGTTTTTCATTTGCATAATACTTATAGGGGTCTTGACATCTGGATTTTTAACAGATGTAAGTGGTATTCAATCAATTTTTGGAGCTTTTGTCTTTGGATTGATAATTCCCAAACACAACCCCTTCACAGGCATGTTGATTGAGAAGATTGAAGACATTTAGTTAGGAAGATTCATCCAGTTTTGGTGGCGCACATATGTAATGAACCTATATAGAAAAATAATTTAATGCATTCAGAGAATTAAATCTTTGTTTGAAATATATGGTATATATTGCAGCGTACAAGTAGAGATAGGAATTAAATCTAAACTTAAGTAAAAGATTAAGATGATGTAAATGCAGAGCTAGGAATTAAATCTAATCTCAAGTAAAATATTATGTTCAGTATGCACTGTAGATTGCAATGCAAGAGCAGAGTTATGAATTAAATCTAATCTCAAGTAAAAGACTATGTTCAGTATGGAAAATAAATGCAGTTTCTTAATAAATAAATGGAAAGCTATTAAATAGGGCAATTGTAGTTGTTGTGGCTAGTCATTGTTGAGGCATTTTTGTTACATGTGGATTGTAGAAGCTGTTCATTTTGGCTAACAATTAATTTCCTTTGGTTTGAGTTGAATAGTTAACAGGTGCCAGGTGAATAAATTATCTTCTACAGAAATTTATTTATTAAATATTTATTGATGTTCTTTACATAGAATGTTTTAATCACTGCATTTGAATTATGGGATGTATGTTAAAATTATTTTTTCTTCACCAAAGACGATTAACTTGAATAAGTAAATATTATGTATATATTGTTATGTTAGCTATGAACAATTCAACAACCTTATTTTCTTCTCTATTCCTATGTTTCGTTTCCAAAGTAATTATTTGTCTAGCATGTTAATAGGCATATACATTTACTTTTTAAAATATTTTCATCATGAGGTTTGTAGTTTTTGTTGGTTGGCTTTGGAAGCAAAGGTTTTTTTTATAGTAGTTTTCTTAAATACATTTTTTTGTGACAATTCATTTGATTTGTTCTAATTCTTGTTACAAGTAATCCTATTTGAATGGCAACCACATGTCTCTAGGACATTAGGGCCCTAAGATGATGCCATGTGGCATCATCCGATACACCCAGGGCCTCGAGAGCCAAGACAATATCCACGTGACTCTGGGATATCCAGACCCCGTGATGATGCAAAGTGGGCATGAAACAAATGCATAGTTAGCAATTTTCAAATTTAAAATGCAATGACCAAGCCGTTTGAAAACAAATGGCAAAAAAAATTAAATTTCAACGATTAAGAATTTCAAACAACAACAAAAACTTAACAAAGGAAGATTCATTTTCGCTAAACTCAAAGCCAAATTTCTTTATTTAAAGAGACTAACTATGATGAAAATTGAAACAATGCAAACATTTAACCATCTCGCTCTTGAAATAGAACATGAATTAGCTAAAATGTTAAAGCAATTACTGTCAGAAACTCAGATAACTTCCCTAAATTTAAGGTGAAATAACCTAAAGGGGGAAATTTTGATGCATTCCAAAACATGATTAGGACCAAAAATCAATATATCTAAGCAAACTTAGATATTTACATCAATGCAAAGAATGTCAAAAACTTAGATAACTTTCCTAAATTTAAGGTGAAATGATCTAAGAATTTAAGGTTTAAAAACTTATATAACTTGCCTAGATTTTAGTGTATTTATCCCCATCAACTTAGAAATATTTTTAAAAAAATTGTGATTTAAAAATAAAAGAGTCATAAACCTAGAAAGATTTAAAAATTGTCTCTGGAGGGTTGATGATGTCCTTTCACCATGTAGCTGCTATTTAGAAAGTTTGTGCTAAGTCTGGCAATAAGTTTTATGTTAGTCACATGCATAATAGATTTTATAATAATCAGCATGACAGTGCAGTTGTAATTTTTACAATCTTAGATTGATTTTATCGTAAATGCTCAGTTCATGTGATATCAATACGTAAGGATTTTGTTTCTTACACATTTCAATTTGGAATTTGTCAAAGAGATTCAATGTTATGCTAAGGGTTGCCTAAATTTGGTTTTTTTACATTTGCTATGGAAATAGAACTGGTTTGATCAGACTATGCCTTCATAGATGTATCTATGTTATGTTTGGATCATGCTTTTGGACATGAAATGATAGACCCATGGTTATGATTTAATTATTTATCTATTGTTTCCTTATGTGGATTTTATCTTGCTTCAAATGGAATGCTACTGACTTGATCTTAGTTAGAAAGATATTTCTTTGCCTAGTCAATTTTAAGGTTAGTCTTACAGGTTGCATTCTATCAATTAATTGTTAATGGCTAATTGGAATGTTTAAATGGGTCCGAGCATCATCCTAGAGACCTGAAGACCCAAGAGTCGAGATGATAGCCACATGGCTCGGAGACATCCTCTTGTTACTCCAATATTTCGATGGGCCTTGTTATGTTATTTAGACTATAGGTGGTGCATGGTCGGTCCTTTGTGATAATATACCCTTACTTAGATACCTATACATGCCTTTACCAAGTGACATAAACATGCTCAGAGTTGGGAGTCTCAAGCTTGGGGGTGTCTAGATCAATAGCTCAATGATGACAAAAGCTTGGGCGATGAGCCTTCCTTCTTATAACCAACAAATGCTTAGGAGCTGATGAAGAAAACCATTGAAGATTGTTTGGTCATTATTTACTCAACCACACTGATAGATGAAACTCTTGCTTATGTAATAAATGAATGAAATTTGATATTTTATATTGCTTTAGTAATTAGTCTACTTATAATAATAGAAAGGGCTTGAAATTATTCCAGTATGGATAAAAACTAAGGTTGTCTTTCTGTGAATCATATTAGTATTTAGACCCTTGGGAAGGAGTCATTATGTAAATAAAACTCTTGGGCCTTAAGACTTTTCTAATAAAAGACAATGAGTTATTTTGATTAAATCTATGTTACATACATATGTCTCCCTTTAACTCTGTTATGGTTGTTTATTGAATCGAGCTTGTGCAAGGTTGAGTTGAATGCAATAATTAAGCTATGGATTTTTATTTGGAATAATAATAGAAATAATTCGTTGAATATTTTGATGTTGTTTTGGATCGGATGGAGGTCTTGTGAAAGGATCCCCCTAGCCTTAATAGTAGAGTATTGTTACATGTTTTATGCCTTCCCAATAACTAGATCATTTAATAAAATAGATGGAGTTTTATTAAATTTAGATCTTTTGTATTAATCTTATCCAAGTTACAACCTTAGCTTGGTCAAATGCTTCTATGCCTTAGTGGATACGAAGTTGATTGTTAAACCAGTGTAATTGATTGAAGCTTTATGTTTTTCTAGTTCAGAAAAAGAATAAGGGCTAAGTCAAAAGCAAAAGACTTACCATATTTTCAAAAGAGGTTGGCCTTCGTACTTTTTAGCAAATGAGTAGTTAGAATTTTTGCACGAAGGTTGAAGATAAAAGTCATGAAGAGTTCGAAAATGTTTTTTCTAATTTAGGTTTTCAGAAAAATTGTTACGATTTTATCGAAACAAAAGTCGCGAATAAAAGTTTTGAAGGCATGTGTCTTCGAAAGTGCTCGAAACAAAATTCATGAAAGCAATTTTCATGAAAGACTAAGGCTTAGGTCTTTGGAGAAATTATTGTCACTTTGTCTAAACTTTTACACGAAGGATTGAAGATAAAAGTTTCGAAGACTTTGAAAAGATGGATATAATTTTTAGGTCTTCAGAATTTTTTTTGCAACTTTATCAAAACAAAAGTCTCAAACAATTTTTTTAAAGGTATATGTCTTCGAAATAAAAATTTTGAAAGCATTTTTGTGAAAGATAAAGGCTTGGGTGTTTGGAACGAACAATGTCAGAACTTTTATGCGAAGGCTCAAAGATAAAAGTTCTAAAGACTTTAAAGAAGTGCAAATTTTTAGGTCTTTGGAAGTTTTGTTATGACTTTGTCAAAATAAAGGGCAAGAACAAATTTTTTGAAGGCTTGGATCTGGGGTCCTATAATCACGATGCATAGCGTGTCCACATCCCCTAGTAGATTAGGCTTGAGTAGACCTAAGGTGACAACGTGGAACATGACAACATCAATAGTAGTCAAGAATGAATCTGACAGTCATCTCACTGCCATAAGTGCAATCACCATTTTGGTGCAAGCTCATGAAAGAATTTTGAGTGTTGGTCAAATGAATTAGGACCACGGACTTCTTATTTATAGTGTGTGTCAATTAAGTCTTATGGTAGTAGCAGGATTCACCTTGATATGTTTATGATTGGAATGGACTCAACTTTCTACCCATGTCGTTTGGTGGTTTATTCATTTAAGGTTTGTGTTGTGTTTGTTTGTTTTTGAAGAAAAAAATGAGCATGGCACAAATTCTCGATCTGAAGAGCTTTGGAAAATTTTTTGGAATAAACCAAGATTGGGCATCATGAAAGAAGGCTCAACAATGGAGCTCCAAACTGATGAGGCCCAATTGGCAAGATTAGATAATAAAAGAGAAGAGCCCACACATTTACCAAACAAGCATTTGTGGCCAATATCCAACTCTTTTTTCGGAATAAACAGATCTAAGCATACCAACTCCAAAGACTCCCTCAAGAAAAGCACTAGAACATCCCCAAGCGAGAAGGAAAGAGAAGATGAAATAGGGGAAGAGAGAACTAAATCACCCAATCCCATAAAGGTGTGTGAGGGAATCTCAAAAAGCTTGGATAAGCAAACCAAAGAGGGAACAACTATATTAAGAGTAGAGAATAGCAAGGACTTACAAAAATACTCACAGTCATGGGAAGGATTTATGACATTCTTGCAATTAATAAAAATATATCGTTACTCTGGGGACTTCACCTCTAAACTGCTAAGAAGGGGACAATCAACAAGATTTTTAGGCTGGGGAAGGGATAAAATAGGAGCAACGTGACTACTACCTAGGATTTTTGACTGACCTACAACTGTTGATTGACCTACAACTATTGATTGGCCTAAACTACATCGAAGACCAAAAACCCATTCTATAAATACCATCATCTCCTAAACCACTGCTGGTAACATTGTCAACCCTCTGCAATTCGACAAAAGATGGAAAACATCCAACTGATTGAGCAAATTAAGGATAAAGGATTAAGTGGGAAAACCAATGATGACGTTGGCTTGATCCTTTGAACCAATCACGAGATAACTGCTCTTACCATCTACCTTAAGTTTAGCTAAGTTCGGGAAACCTCTCTACAACGCGATCTCACTACCCTCAGACGACTTGGGAGTCATCTCCACTCTACTTGAGATTACATTAAAATTTGACTTCCTCACAACTGCAATCTTCTCCTGCTAAAAGGCCTCCTCAATATCATCAAAATTTGAGTCACTGGGAGAGGATAGAGAGCCAAAGAATATGTGTAAACGACCATTAGAAGAAGAGCATGCCAATTTTTTGAGTTTGAATTTGTTCTTCCCTCCCATGGATTTTTTACTTTGTAGAATCTTGAATTGATGAAAAAAAATTACAAGCATTAATGTATGCATTTAATGCAAATTAATTTACTAGCATCAATATATGTATTAATGTATGAATAGTTTATTTTTTAAAAATTGTATGAGAGTTGTCAAATTAAAATGATTGTAATTATTATATTGTTAGAAATAGAATATTCTACATAATGTGTAAGGGAATATTCTTTAATTTTTTGGGTGCTAATCTTTAGACTTGTTAAAGTAGCATGTCTTGTCGAAGGTTCTCTTTGGCTAGAGCAGAGAAAATATTTGCTTAACTAATTCATGTAGTATATGCTTTGGCAAGTACTAAAATTAACAAGGTCTCAAAAAAGGACTCTCCTTAAAAGAATTAATTGATTGGAAAAAATATATAAAAACATAATGAATTTTGATATTTTTGAGAAGATAAACACGCAAAATATGAAAACTTTTATATATTTTTTATAATTAATAAGTCCGTGAAAGAGGGTTGCTCCTTATGCTTTTAAACAATTTTGAATTTCAATTCAACCCTACCTATTAATTTATAATTTATTGACAACTACCTCTTTTAGGGATTGTCGAACACAAGTTTTCTATTCAATATCACCCCATTTTTAGTATTTGTATTCTTATATATATTAATATTCTTTATATTTTTATATATTTGAATGAAAATGTATCAAAAAAAAATATGGGAAATCATTTATGTACCCTATAACTATCTGTGATCTGGAGGAATTATTATTGGTCATATACAGTCTAAAACAAAAAACACATGCTAGAGATTATCAATCTACAATTTTGCTCAAAATGTGTAAGTGGGCTCGAGAGATTTTATGCTTTCATGTAGCATTGTATGCGTAAATACGTTTTCCCTTGATAATAGATTATTAAATGTGATTCAAAATGTTATTTTTTTGGAGTGTATCCAAAATTCATTTTATACAAATTTAAGTGGACTATAATAATACATTGAAAATACATCACAAACATCCCATTCTAAATACATTTTATGTTAATTATTTTGGCCTATGAGATTGGTAAAGTATAAGAAAAAAGAAGGTTATATAATAAAATAGTCCTATCGAAAAAGTGAATAAATAAATAACTAACAATTATTTCTAAAATGTAAAATATGTTAAAATATATATATATATATATATATTACATTAAAATTATTAACATGTGTTTTATAATATATATATAATTTTATATATTATAAAACACATTCAAATAATTTTCATGATATATATAATACATATTAATACACATACCAACCTTCAATTCAAAGGACCTCCTCCTCAATAAGAACATCTCACTTTAGAGAGTATTGTATATATATTGTGGTTGATTAATTAATTATTATTATTTTTTATAATACATTATACAAGGTTGCTTTACTTTGTATACGTCAAGATCTCCGAGTTTCACATAATTTGTTCCCAACTATTATATTATATTATATTTTCCAACAAATAAAGTTTGGCAGGCAGAATCAAACCCGTGACAATCCCACGATAAATATCTCCACACTTGGAATACTGTCTTTTTATGACTCCCTAATCGATAGAGACACGTTTTACATAAGGTGGGGTCTTTCCTTTTAACACTATTACTTTTTTTTTGAAACCTTTTAATCTATCATCAATACATTGAAAGTGTCTCTAAAATTAGTCCATTGGAATATTCATTGAATTCTAAGAGAGGGTTTTGACCACAACCCCTAGGAAGAGGATGCACTTCACTTGCCCATAATTATTTATATATATATATTGGGAAGAGGACACAGGGGAATAGAGAGGGCAATTAAATCCTCCTTTCCGGATTAACCAGAATTGTTTTTGTGTCAAAGAAGAAAAAAATATATTTTTAGTTAATATTGTAATAAAAATTGGTATATAAAAATAAGAAAAAAAATTGTTAACATTTTTTTTAGGTTTTTATATGGATATAGAAATTTGATTTTATTAAAAAATGTGTCATAATCTATTTAAATTTACAAATATTTAGAGACATTAAATAATCATTAGAATATTTATTGTAGTATTAAAGTTCATGTTAATGTTACATTCCACTTTCAATATTATATATTATGTAAGAATTTGATAAGAATCAAGTTAAATATAATACAAACCTTGATACATTTTTTTTTAATTAATTGCTCAATAAATCAAGGAGAAGAAGCACATTTTCAAAAACTTGAGTGCAATTTTGGAGCACCAGATTTGATGAATACATTTGTCAAAAATATTTTCTCCTACTTGACACTTTTAAAAAACCTCTAGTCAATGATTTTGGCACCCAGAAACGTCTATTCAATATTTTGGACGAGGGTCTTCGTTCGTCATGAGTTTTTAGGGTTCTCACTATCTTACCATAAAACCTTGATTTCCACTATCAAATTTTGATGTCAATGTCAGGGTTTCCTCATATTTGAGATACGTTTGTAAACTCTCATTTTTACCTTTAGTACTTTGGTTTTAAAAAAATTAGGTCATATTTAATGTTTTGTATAGACCTTTTAATCCTAGTAAAATGTGTTAGATATATGTACTACAATTTGATTGAAATCCATTTATTTACTCTATGTAATGAAATTACTATGCTACTAAAATAAAATCACGATAATAGATAACAATATGATTGAAATAAGATCAAAATACTAAAGTATATGTGATGTGCTCTCAAATGATTGCTTAAGCAATAAAAGAAACAAAAGGCATGAACACTTCAAAACTTGAAGATGAAAACCAAACTCTCACTCATATATTAATTCAAATACAACACTCTTACAATTCTTCACAAAGCTATAAGCTTTTCTTCCACAAAGTGCATACAAACCACTATGAATTTTACAAAGGATTAAATATCTTTATATATACAAAAATATCCCATAACTAAACATGTGAATCCACCCAAGGAATTCGACCTTCTTCACATGGAGGCACAAAAAGACAAGGAACACATCATTCTCCATGAAGTGGGAAAGAAGACAAAAATATAAAAGCATCAACTACTTAAAAAAGATAAAAGACAATGTTGAAAAACAATCCCCAAGGAAAAATGTGCCACCCCTGGCATGTGATGGAATAGTAGATCTTGTGAAAGCCTCCTCCAAGTATTCCACTTTAGATAGGAACCCCTTAGCATGTGCAACTTTGATGGAATCTTATTTCACATGGGTAGTCAACCTAAACAGTGAAAGTTATCTTCCATTTGCATGTACATCCAAAAGCTAGTTGATCTTCTTTTGACTAAGGCCAAAAATCCCATTATACTTGTCCCCACTTGCAATTTCGACCCATTCTCATAATAACAATTAAAATCAAGTCCTTACATGGGCCTTGGGAGAAATGTGGCATCCCATGCCATCTAAGCATCATGAATAGTGTTGAGGACACCTCACCAATGTGAATAGTGCCTCCACATCATCCTCCTCTAGTTGAGAACAACTCAACTCCTACGAGTTGTTCTGAATGTACTCCTGCCATTTCTTCTTGTTAATCTTCTTTAGCTCCCATTCTAAAATCCAAGTGTTGTCTTCATGTTGTAATTGTTCCCACTGCACCAAATATTTGTTGTAGGTTCCTTGCCTCATGTGCACTATCTTCTTATTTAGAACTTGAACTATATATTCCTTTTTTCTTTTTTGGAACATACTGTTGCCAATTTATGTCTTCTTCATCATCCATTTCATCTGCTTTTCCATGGAAATCATACAAATCTAAAACATTGAATACTATAGAGATATCAAAATCTTGTGGCAAGCTAACTTCATAAGCATTGTCATTGATCTTGTTCATAATTCTACGTGGGGCAATCTTATTTTACTTCAACTTGTTGTATGTGCTTGTTGAAAATATTTATTTCCTCAAATACACCATCACAAATCTCCTTCTTAAAATACCTTTGATCTTCTCTTGACATCAGCTGTAATTTTATACTTCTCATTACTTTCCTGTAACCTTCTTCTCACTTCTTGTTACAATTGTTGCATATGCTCTACATCATCACTTACTCTCTTTGCATCTGGTAACTATATCAAATCCAAATCTCCCATTAGATTTCTCCCATAAACCACTTGAAATGGTGACTTTTCTATTGACATGTTCACCAAACTATTATATGCAAACTCAGCTTGAGTCAATTCCAAGTCCCATTACTTAGGCTTCTCTCTAACAATGCATCTCAACAAATTCCCTAAGATTTTGTTTACAACTTATGTCTACCCATCTGTTTGTGGGTGATATGCACTACTGAATTATATTTTTGTACCCAACTTCTTCCAAAAATGACTTAAAAACTTGGTATCCCTATTTGATGTAATGGTTCTTGGAATACCATGCAATCTCACAACATCTCTAAAGAAAAATTATGCAACTCTAGTGGCATCATTGATCTTCTTACATGCAATGAAATAAACCATTTTAGAGAATCTATCTACAAAAACAAAAATGGAATCATTACCTCTTTGTATATTATCCCAATATAAAATTCATACTCAAATATGTCCATGGTTCTCATGGAACTAGTAATGGCATGTATAATTATGTGTTATGTGCATATCCTTTAGCCACTTGACATATCCTACATTTTGGAACATATCTTGCCACATCCTTTTTCATCTTTGGCTCAAAATACTTCTCCCCCACCAAAGCTATTATCTTAGCTTTACCAAAATGTCCAGCCAAACCTCCACTATATAGCTCTCTTACAATGTTGTCTCTCAAAGACCCAACTAGAATACATAATTGTCTTCCCTTGAAGAGATAACCATCTTGAATAGTACCTACATCTCTTGTTAATGCATTCTTGCACTGCTCAAATATCTTGCCAAAATATGGATCAATATCATATAACTCCTTAATGAACTCAAATCCAACTACTTCACTCACCATAGTAGTTATTAACCCCACTCTCCTGCTCAAAGCATCAACTACCTAATTTTGCTTTCCTGATTTGTGTTTCAACACAAAACTATATCCCTACAAGAAAGATACCCACTTTGCATGCATACTATTTAACTTATTTTGAGTATTCACATACTTCAAAGCCTCATAATTAATATATAAGATAAACTCCTTTGGCACCGGGTAATGCCTCAAATGTCTCAATGCTTGTATAATGACATCAAATTCAACATCATAGGTAAAATATTTATTTTTTATCTCGTTCAACTTCTCACTGAAATATGTTATTGGCCTCCCTTATTGGCTTAACACAATACCAATTCCATCATGTGAAGCATCACAATCCACTTCAAACACTTTGTCAAAATCTGGTAAGGCTAAAATAGGATTTTCAATAAACTTCCTTTTTAACAACTCAAATTTTTTTGTTGCTTTCCTTGTCCACACAAATTCCTTTCCTTTCATACAATATGTTATTGGTGCAACAATACTACTAAAATTTTTAATGGACATTTTGTAAAATGTTGCCAAACTGTAGAAACTCCTTACCTCTGTGATGCTCTTTGGAATAAGCCACTCAACAATTGCCTTCATCTTTTCTTCATCCATTCTGACACCATTTACTGAAATTACAAATCCCAAAAATACCAAACTATCTTCAATAAACTTACACTTCTTCAAATTTACATAGAGCTTCTCCTTTTTGAATAATTCTAACACCATTCCCAAATACTTTAAATGTTCTTATTTAATCTTACTGAATATCAAAATATCATCAAAATAAACTACCACAAATTTACTATTGTAATCCCTTAGCATTGTGTTCATCATCCTCGTGAATGTGCTAGGTTCATTAGATAATCCAAATGGAATCACCAACAAATCATATAAACCATCTCTAGTCTTGAATGTTGTCTTCCATTCATCTCCATCACGAATCTTGATCTGATAGTAGCCACTCCTTAGATCAATATTTGTAAAATATTTTACTCCTGCAAGAACATCCATTATGTCATCCAAATGGTGTATATGAAATCTATACTTAATGGTAATATTGTTGATGGCTCTACTATCCACACACATCCTCCATCCTCCATCTTTATTTGGCGTCAATAATGTTGGTGTTGCACATAGACTCATGCTCTCTCTTGCTACACCCTTTCTTACCAACTCAATGACTTGCTTGTTCAACTCTACATGTTCTGTTGGACTCATCTTATATACTACTTAATTGGGTAGAGCTGATCTTAGAATCAAATCAATGTGATTTTGGATGTCTCTCTTTGGTGGTAAGCCATCCAATAACTCATTAGATCCTACACCTATATATGCTTTCAACACTTCTATTTCTTCTTCTAGAATTTGCACCATTCTCTGGTCTTCATCTTTTTCCATTAAGGCATAGCAATAACCTGCCATCTTCATGTCATTTACAAACTCTTTTGTGGATAACATACTCTCCACTTATCCTTCTTCCTTGAGAGGTAGTAACACTACCTTTGTACCATATTTTAGGAATGTGTAGGTGTTCTTTGCTCCATGATGAATTACATTCTTGTCAAATTGCCAAGGTCTTCCCAACAATACATGGCATGCATCCATAGGCAAAACATCACACCATAATTCATCCTTATATTTTTCCTATAGAAAACTTAACTAAACACTTTTATCTACAATTAATGCATTCCCCTTTTTGAACCGTGCAATTTTATAGGGATTAGGATGCCTTTCATAATGCAATCATAGTTTTTCTACCATTTCCTTAGAAACCATATTCTCACAATTACTGCTATCAATGATTACTTTGCATACCATTCCCCATGAAGTGCACCTTGTTCAAAAAATGTTCATTCATGGCCATGCATCTCTTCCTTATTTGTTTTAATTCATTTATTTATTTGGAGCAATCATGGTCCTCCTCATCACAAGGCTTTCTCCCACATGTGCTACTGTAACTTCAATAGCTTGATTCTTTGTCTCAACTTCAACCAAGTTTACTCTTGGATGATACTCTTACCTCCTTTCTTGTTCATGCTAATGAGGAAACTCATTTGATTTATGTCCCTCTTCTCCACATCTATAAAAAATTATAGATGTGGGTTGGTTTAGAAACCACACCCTAGCACCTTCATATCCTCCTCCTCTTTGGAATCCTCTTCCTCTTTGTTGATTTTGAAAGCCTCATCTGTTATCTTCTCTCCTCTTTACAACACATGATGATTCTACCCTTATAGGATTAAATCCACCTCTAGTGGTACTAAAACCACCTATTCCCCTTATTGGAGAGGATTTCCCTCTTCTTGGACCAAATATCTTTTTGACAGCTTGTCTACTTTACTTTTCTTCTACTTTTAAGGCTAATTGATAAGCCTCTTCCATGCAAAGTATCCCATGCATGCTTAATTTATCTTGAATAGAAAATTTTAAACCATTCACATAGCTTGAACCCATTTTTTTAGGAGTCTCATCATGCTCCACTATTATGGATAACTTATAGAATTCATCAATGTAATCTTGTACATTATGCTCCTTCTACCTCAAGTTTTATAAACTTTTATAGAGGCTTTGTGCATAATCTACATGAAGAAATTTCTCCCTCAGCTTATGTTGCATCTTGCTCCATGTGCTTATCTTCTAATTTTTCTTCCTCTTCCTCTCTTTTTGTAGGTGATCCCACTAAATCATTGCATGACCTTTCAACTTGGTGCATGCAAATTTCACCTTCTTGTCCTCTCTCATGGTATTCCAATCAAAGAATTTCTCCATTTTATTCAACCAGTCTATTAACTCCTCTATTTATAAAATTCTCCCATAGTCAGGAACTTCAATTCTAACTCCTTCATTTCTCCCCTCTAAATCTCTAATCATCCCCTCCCCCATCGATAGTGTCTCTTCTTCTTTATGCAATTCTTATTCATGAATTGTGTTTCCTTCAGTATCATCTTCTCTTTGCCTTCTCCCTAGATTAGTGACAATTGTGGTTAGATGTGCCACTTGCCTTTTCAAAATTTTCACATCTCTACTCTTTTGAGCAATAAATCATCCTCTTCCTTATCCTCTTACCATACCCACAACAAAAAAACTCTCCACAAGACTCTTATTTTCTTACACATATTCTCCTTAAAAACTCTCCACATGACTCTTGTTTGCTTTGATACCACTTGATGTGCTCTCAAATGATTGATTAAGAAATAAGAGAAAAAAAAGGCATGGGCATTTCAAAAATTGAAGATGAAAACCAAACTCTTACTCATATATTAATTCAAAATACAACACTCTTACAATTCTTCACAAAGCTATAAGCTTTTCTTCCACAAATTGCATATAAGCCACTATGAATTATACAAAGGATTTAAAATCCTTATATAGACAAAAATAACCCATAACCAAACATGTGAATCCACTCAAGGAATTCAACCTCCTCCACTTGGATGCATAAAAAGACAAGGAATACATCATTCTCTATGAGGTGGGAAAGAAGACAAAAATCTAAAAGCATCCACTACTTAAAAAGGAAAAGATAAGGTTGAAAATCAATCTCCAAGAAAAAATGTGCTACCCTTGGCATGTGATGGAATCGTAGAGCCTATGAAATCCTTCCCCAAGTAATCCACTTTAGATAGGGATCCATTAGCATGTGCATCTTTGATGGAATCTTACTTCACATGGGTAGTCAACCTGAATAGTGAAAGGTGTCTCCCATTCACATATACATCCAAAAGCTAATTGATCCTCTTTTGACTAAGGCCAAAAATCCCATTATACTTGTCCCCATTTGAAATTTTAACCCAATATCATAATGACAATTAAAATTAAGTCCTCACATGGGCCTTGCGAGAAATGTGGCATCCCATGCCATTTAAGCATCAGGAATAGTGTTGAGGACACCTCACTAATGTGAATAGTGCCTCCACATCGATATGACTAAGCCACTTCAAGGGGGAAACCTCAAAAACCTTAAAATAATAATATAACTTAGAATATGATGATTAAATAATAGCCTTTGCCTCCTATATATACCATTCTTATGCTATGTAGACTCCCTAGGTTAACCTTGCTACCAATATGAAGTTATAGAAATGATCATACGATTTAATTAAATATTACACAAGCCATAAGTCAGCCACATATATCCCAATACATGTTATATATTAAACACATAACATTCCCCTCCCATTTAAACAAACATTGTCCAAAACATTGATGATCGTTGGATGCTTATGTATGAATACTTCATCCACTCATGTCTTATATTCACTTGCTAGATTCTTCCACTTAATTAAATACTCTGTAATCACCTTTGTCCTCAATCACTTATTGAATTTGATGCATTTATTTAGGTTTTAAAATTATTTTGTCCTCCTCATCAACCTTTGGTAACTTTGTCTAGACTAAAAATCATTGTCCAATGAGCTTATTAAAGAAAGAAATGAGAAATACTAGATGTATTTTCACTGACTAAGGTAACTCTAATTTGTATACTAAACTACCAATCTTATACAAGACTTAATAAGCCCCATAATAAGTAGGTGAAAACTTATTATCCTTATTTTTTTGTTTTAAGTACATTTGTTTAAATAGCCACAATCACACCTAAAACATAATTTCTAACTTTAAATTGTCTATCACTGCATTGTTGGTCAACTTGTTAATTTATGTGGTTTTGCACCATTTCCAAGTTTTCTTTGATACTAGAGACTACCTATTGATGGTGTTTAATGTGTTCTTTGAATACTCAAACTTTTGGTTGGACCTTCAACTATGAGGTGATAAAAGGTGAATGGTACCTGTATTGTGCAAAAAATGGATACATTTTGAATGAGGTATGTAAATAAGTGTTATACCACCATTATACCAGTGGTATCCATTAAACCTATCTCTTCTATTTATTATAAGAAAATCAATAGAGATAACCCTCTAAACACTTGTTGGCCACATTATTTTTCCCATCACATCGGGGATGATATGATGAGTTATGAGCCAACTGAATACCCAAACTTGAGAAAAACTTGGTCAAAAAATTATTGGTAATTATAAAATCATGGTCATTATTATAGCACAAATTTTCACCATCAGAAGATGGTTCAAGCCTTCCAAATTTGATATAATATGGAGATAATCCTAGGCTGTGGGTAACCTTAGATGGATTTAATCTCTAGGTTAAAGGGTTAGCTCCCCTTGATGTATCACTTAGGCTCATTCACTAATATACCAACTTGTTAAGAAAAGAGAAAGAAACCTAATCTAATTAATGCGATCCACCAAAACATTTGACCACTACTAACCAATTAAAATTACACATTAACCATGAGACTAACTTGAAAAAAACACTACTCCTAATCTACCTCTCTACATCAACACTTCATATGAAGGTTGTGAAAGATGCTTGAGCTAGGAGGACTAATCAAGAGGTCATATGATGACACTAATGAATAAACAACTCACTAGACCTTCACATATCACTCAAACACTTCACATAATCTGAAAATAAGATTTAAAACTGAATATGAATGCTAGAAAAGGATAACATGCCAAGGATGCTAAGCTAATCACTTGCCAAGATCAACTAATCATGTACACACATTGAAACCAATTAAAGGAGGATGTAAAACTAGAATTTTCTCATTGATAAAATGTTTGAAAATGGGCAAGGCTTCACCATACCTAGGTAGAGGATGAATACATAGCCTGTCAAAGCTGAATTTATAGAGAAATGAGAGGGAATAAGAGAGAAAGGCATAGGAGAGAGAGGTGAAAAGTGTATAGAAGGAGTTAAAATCAAAAAAGAGTTATGAAATAGTTATAGCATATCCCCAAAGACATGTGTTTCTTTCTTGAGGATGATTTCCTCTTCCAAGTGGCATGGGAGTCTTTGTGCTTGTTTGACACCTTGTCTTCTTCAAAACTGCCCCTTCTCTTGGCTTGAGATGGACAAATGGCACACTTGATTAATAAATCCTTTTTTAAAAAAATAATCTAATCTTTGACACCTTGCATCAGTTTAGAATCTATCTAAAGTGACATCTCAATGATGATTATGCCTCTTAAGTGTCTTGAAGTCCAATTTTTCCTACTACGCCAATCTTACCCAAATGGCTCAAAACTTGAGTTCATATTCATGAGTGTGCTCTATCTCCATGTATGGCATATCTCAGACATATTAAACATGAATCAATCCCTTTGGAATCTTCAAGCACTCTCTAAGACTTCATCTTGTACTTTAAGCTCTCACTTGGCCTCAATTCCTTGTAGCCCTAAAAACATGCAAAGCTCTTTGTGCAAGACAATGTACAAATGGTATTGGAAAAATAAATATACTTTTGAGTACCCAGTATGGTCTTACAGCTCCATGCCAAATTTCATGACCAGAAAGAAAATACAAGTACACTTATTCATTCTTTCTCTTTTTTAATTAGGCCTTAATCGGGCCACTGGGCCTTAAAACTAAGTTTTTGCTCAAATGGCCTCCCACACATGTGAAACTTAATAATTTTTTTTTATTTAATTTATCCATCCTATAACCATACTCCATGCCAAATTTAAACCTCTGAGACCCTATACGGATGTATGAATCATGAAATGGCCAAAACCCCAGTCTAGGCACTTGAACATGATTGAGAGGTGATTGAAGTGTTTTGCCAATAAATATTTAGGTTTTGAAGCTTGTAAATGGTTTTTTAATGCCTGAAATAACATCATACAACTTAACCTATTGAGGAGAGGCTCTCCATTTATATTTTAAGGTCTGTAGATAGGCTTCCTAACCTACAAAATGATGTATTTCTCACCTTCTTGGCCAACTTGATGACTTGGTTGGCTTATACATCACCTTGAGGGACCTAAAAAAAGTGTGTAGATGACTATGTGACTTATGAATAAACTTAAAAATCCTCTGTACTTTGTTTGAAGACTATTCTATACCCTATTTCTTCATAAATGAGCCTACAACCAAACTTTTTGGGTAATTTTGTACACTTCTACCTTCACATGCACCAACTAGTACCATATTTAGGTACTCGTGAGACTTGTGGAGGTCACCAATTTAATTAATAGGTTAAAATAATCCATTTTAAATCATTTTAGGGTCTATTTCTATCATCGAGTCACTATGAGGAGTTTAGGAGGGTTTAACGTGTCTCACCATCTTAACGATGATTCATAAAGTACAAGCCCTGGATGAAAGAATTAATGCCCAAAATTTATAGTTCATAGACCCCTATATCTCCCCCTAATATATTTGGGCACCATGCAACTTGTCAATAAAGATCTGAGCAAAAGTTAGGAGCCTCTTAGGTTGATAGACTGTGTTTGGTGAGGTCTAGAAAGAGAAACATGTGGAAAGATGTGAAGGTACCTATTATTGGTTTTATAAAACATCATAATGTTTGTGAAAATAAATATGACATATATCAATGGATTTATTTTCCAATTTCATCTTCAAACCCACTTTATCCTTATTTTGCTTAGACTAGGTTTCTCAAACTAACCAATGCTAGTGACCCTAACAACCTGTCTTACCCTTTTTACTCACCATTGAAGGGTCTAAAACCTCACATATAGTTTATTTTAAGTACCTCATAATATTATTAAGTATGTTTAGGTTCCCATATTACCTTCATAGACCATACTCTATACAATCTAACATATACAAGCTTGCGTGTGAATTTAGGCCTATTAGGCCTACACAAACTTATCAAAGTTTGGTCTCATTTGTTGACTCTGAGAATCACATAAAGTTATGATAACATGAGAGAAATAAATTAATATGACTTTCTTCCTCTCACAGACCTTTAACTCTCTCAAACCAAGTAGGCACCTCTCACTCTAGGTAGGCCTACATGTGCATATCGATTGTATGATTTCTCTAGCCGTGTTTGCTCATTTTCCTCATTGTTGGAGTTATTAAAAACCTCATAAAATGTTACATTAAGGTATTAACCTCTTTATCAGGTCCTTTATGCTCTCATATAATACTCCATCAAAAAAAATTTCACCATTTAACACACAGGGCTGACTGTTCATACAAAGAGTCTCTTGGTTGTAGGTATGTATTTAGGTGTTATATTGTACCTTTGTGATGGAAGCACTTTCAACATAGATATTGACACTTTTATGATATTATTTATAACCATTTAAGTGTCATAAAACTTGAATATCTTCTTTGTTCCTTTGAAACTCTCCAAAACTACTTACTAGCCCTCTCTTTTCTCAGGCCTAAGATGGACTTATGTAACCACAAACTTGAGATGGGCTCTTTTATCTCACTCTCTGATATCTTCAAGATCCCCTGAATCTTTAGATTTTATTTGAGCAAATAATATCATACTTCAAAATAAAAAAAATGTGGAACGAATAAGCTAAAATAATAATGATAGAGAAAAACACATTACAAAAGTAGTTATGTGGAAACCTTGCAAGGTGCAAAGAAAAACCATGGGACAAATGGCAACTGTAGTCTTCTATTAACTTCAAAATATCAACCTCTCCAAAAAATATTCCTCTCCAACACACCCTCCTCTTATAATTTTTTCACTCAAGTATTCAAACTATGCAAATCTTTTCAACACACTAATTACAAGCTTATTTTGACAAGCTTCTACACACTCTCACAAGCTTCATACACTTGCACTCTTTCTCCCAAGATTACACACTTAACATACATGAGATGGAGTATCATACATATATATAATACAAAGGAGAGAATAAAATAAAGGTGAAAACCAAGAGAGAGAGGAAAAATGTGTCACCCTCCATGTGGCCTCACTATTCATCAATAGTGAACATTGTCCATCACGTGTGCAAGGTCCAATATTGTAAGGCATCTTCATGATGCACTTTGACCTTCTCCATGTGATCCAAAGTGGTATAACCTACCTTTTGTGTGCCTCTAATATGGAATAGTGATCCTTATCCCCACTTTCCCATATGTATCCACACAAGTCAAAATATTCCTTAACTTTTGACTTCTCATGCACATGATTAAGGATAAATTGTGCCCCACAGGTATATGGGTGAAGATGCTTGGTCCCCACATGCTTCTAAAGGTCACCCATAAAGATATGACACCCTATATTCTATGTGGACCATGCCACATCAATATTGTGCTACCTCATACGTATAGTGACCACCAACTTACACTACCACCTCATCAACACAATCATCACCAACTCACCACTATGAATAGTAACTACTACCTCATCACATGGATAGTGGCCATGAATAGCGTCATGTGAATAGTGACTTCACATCTTAACATTCTCCCACATTAAGTTAATATACATAGGCTTTAACACACCTACATATTCTTCCATCTAGCTATCAACCTCGCCCTCTGTTGCCCTAACATAAAACCAATAGAACTTTAATTGCACTACTAAAACTTCTATGTCCTGACTAGATTTGTCAACATATGCTCATCCATAGCAGATTACAATACTTGAAGTGATTATCCACTTCTCCACAACAAACCAATTTTCTTATTGAGATTCTATCATGAACCACCCACAACTCCCACTACTTAGAATTATGTAGTCTAATGCTCACTATGACATCATGAGGCTTTATACTCTTGATGAATCTAATACATAGGACAACAACATATCTTATCCTCCATGATAGGATTCTCATAGGAAGACAACTTAATAAGGTTACTTCCTTACTTTCCCATCCTTATACATCTCCATCATTGGTTTGCTCCTCATACCACCTTCATCACGTCCTAGTCATCGAGCCATCACATCAGTGATCATGTTAGGGACTACAACCAACATGTCAATAACACATATAACATCAACCTCTAATAAACACTTTGGCTCTCCATGAAGGTACCACTATAATCCCATCCACACATCTGCTTCAGCGTGTACAGTATTTAAACTACAAACCATCAACTCTTTATCTCATCCTTATAGCCATCTGGTTCTAGAGAGATCACCATGTAGGAATCAACATGCTCCAACTCTAAATAGTAGCCAATGCATGTAGCAATATTGATAGTATTTAAAAATGAAAATGACATAGAATTCAATAATAGACTTCTCCTCATAGCCTCTAGATATCAACCATGCCCAAACATAGCATAAGTTCATTAGACTTGTCAACTGCTCCTAGGAAGTCATCGCACTAATCAGTGCATCAATGCACCTACCGAGTTTTTGATCCTCAAGAATGAATCTAAAATGCATGATGATCTATCAAATTTCATCTAAAGAACCAACTCATGTGTCTCTAATGTTTCTCCATGCATTGGTCTACCTGGTTACTCACATTAGGTACACTACAGCTCTGTTGAATACTCGCTTCTACTACAACATAATTGTATGCTCAACACTCAAGAAACTTTGATTTATATGGTTTGACACCAACATTATCCTTATAAGAATATTAGGTCTTACTTATTCATCTACATCTTTATCTTCTTCAACTTAAACTATTTAAAATAGGTACAATGTCAGGTGTTTATTATACCTCCTTCCTTTGCATGTATTTTATGTTATCTGCAACATCTTGACTAACAACATGTGGTCAGTAGGATACCACATCATACACCCCTTATTCTTTGTTTTCAAGAACTACACTTGCTTGATTTAAAATAAAGTTTGGATTTTGACTTGTTCTTTAAACTTTACCCTTTTACAAGGCTTACTTCCAACTAACATCACATCACCTCGAGCAATCTTTGATGTTGTTGAATCTTCACACAATCGATACAAGAAGCCATGAGATTCTCCTTTTGCCACCACTAGGGACCATTTCTAAATTTTATATTTACCATTCCCAAATGTATAATAATACCCTATCTCATCCATCCTCTTGATGGACATCAAATTCTTCTTCAACACATGAACATGATGCATATCTTTCAACATTCTTGTTGCATCCCAATTATTTTCTAAGTAAACTATTTGACTATTCATGGATATTTATAGTGGACACATTTGATATTGGTTATATTTATGATTAAAGTTGAGATATATGCTATTATGGGATAATAGGGTATTACTTAGATAAATGATGGTACGTGTTGCTTTATTATGAGTTAGTTCTATTGTATGCATTTACATTATGAATATATTGATATGTTATTTTAGTTATATTTTATGTTATCTATTTATCATGTTGATATGATCTAACTATCTACATGTGAATTTGATACAGGGGAACTCATCTCTAAGAGCATATCAGAAGGAGAGCATCATCAAAGAGGGTGGTGTAGATAGACGCATCGAAGGATGACAGAACTAGCGAGAACCCTACACACACCATAATAGTTAGCATATGGTAGAATGCATTAAAAATGGTTTGTATATGGTGTGTTTATTTCTACTTATTTTAAAAAGATGATTTCTATGATTTACCAGTATGGTTTAATAACTTAATAAATTGATATGTTTTATCATTTAAGCTAGTGGAAACATTATTAGTAAAATTAAATTTAAAAATACAAATTATTAATAATTTATTCATTCAAATTGCTATAAAATTTGTGAATGTTAATTAATTTAAAAAAATTACAAATTTTTGACATTAAGTGTTAAAATAAATAAAAATGGGAAATTACCTTGGAAAAAGAATAAAAAGAAGAAAAATCAATTTTTTTAAAAAAAGGTAAAGACTAAATTTAGGAAAATCAAAAGAATCAAATACATTAAAAAAAACAACTAAAACAAAAAAAAGAGAGAAAAAAATAAAATAAAAATCTAAAACAAGGAAAGGGCTACGCCTACTTTCATATAAGGGGAAAATTAAGAAAATGAAAGATCATAAAGAGTTTTAAAAGAAAATTAGATTGGAGAGAAGCAGAAGAGGGGCATAGCATAAGGAGACACAAAAGAAAAGAAAGGAAGAGGAAAAGAAGATCAACCACTCAATTTGCCAAGTAGGCAATGTTTTTAAATTTTAGAGTATGTTTATATGAATTTTTTTGAGTGATTACTACTCTCCAAATATCTATTTTTTTTTCAAAAGTCTGAGATGCATATTTAATTATGAAGAATATAACCAGCCATAGTCACTTAGGAGACTTAAGGACTACCCAGTAAACCAAATCCATACAACTACTTGAGATATGGTGTTGGATGTTTAGATAGTTTTATGGCATCATATCTAAAAGCTATCAACATATATATAAGCTAGGCATTCAATGACATCACCATATTTTAATGCACTCAAGCGTCATCTTATTTATGCCTGTAGTATTGGTAAATTGAACTACCACCATATATAAAAGAGAGAGTTGTATTAATTACTAGTAATTTGTGGTGTCGTGTCAATTAAAGACTCAACTAAACATAGTAAAAATAACTGAAGTTTAATATTTATCCATCTTGTATATAAATAATCTCCAACCTTCCTTATGAACAAAGTTGCTATATATTAGAGATACATTCAACTGAAGTTGATGTTCTGTACTTTTAGTTTTATATTCATATAAGGTCATTGGAGTCAATTATCAATCAAATAGAAAAATATATAAGTTGTTGCTCCCTGGTATAAAGTTTATCTTCAAAGGTCACACAACTATAAACTATATTCAGCTATGAACTAAGTTATATATATATATATATATATATATATATATATATATATATATATGTATATATATATATGTATATATGTGGTGTCGTATTATAAGAAAGGACTGATTTTGTTTTTGAAAGTCTTTGTAAAAGAGTTTGAGTCACTACCTTGTCAAATGAACCTCAGTAAATTGAAATTTTGACTAGTTTGATTAAGTGAACAATCAATTTCCAAAGAATTACAAAAAAATAATTAAACCCACTTAAGCAAATTAAGCCAAATCAAGAGCTTAAGTGAAAAATCCATGGAAGTTATTGAAAATCTATTAATTGGAAATTCATTCTTCAATTCTATATCACCCTATGACATCATCAATAGGGTGTCATCCATAAGCCTTTAATGGAACAAACATCTGGTTTAATCCCTCCCATGCCTCATTAATTCCCCATTATTACAAATACTAATGGATTGAACCTCCAAAATTGAATTAATTCATGGCCACACATCTTGATCTCAATATGGATGATCATGGTTGATTATGATCAATTCCAAATATCTATAAATACAAGAGTCCTCACTTATTACTTGATGCTATTTTTGTGTAATATTATTATGTAGAATTATCTTCACAAGCTTCATTCATGCAAACTTATTATGCATAAATTGCAATAGAAGAACTTCAACTATTGGCACACATTGATCTAATTCATGTGCCTAATTCATTGGTGCATTGAGAGATGATGGGAGAGCAAGCCACTCATCATTTACAAAGACTTGGAGCACCAAATCAAGTGAAAATCACATTTCTTGGTTATTCTTAGAGGAGGGATGCTCTTGGAAAGGTTTGATGGTTGTATTCCTTCTTTCAATAGCTCTTAGAATTTGCAAAACCCCATGAGAAAGTAAGCTTAGTATGTTATGTCCTTTATAATTATTTTGAGTTTTCACTACTAATGCATGGACTAAATTGCTTTGGATTCCTACTCTAAATTTCTATCCCATAGACTAAAAAATATGGAGTAGCCCCAATAAATGTTTTAACACTGGTTATATAAGACCAAAGAGTAAGATACAATTGTAAATGCTAATTTCTACCCAACATCATTAACAATTTTTTTGAGAATTTTGAGAAGAATTTTATTAGTTGATTCTGCTTGACCATTACCCTAGGGATAATAGGGTGTAAATAAATGTTGCTCAATGTGATACCGATTTCATAGATCTTCAACTTTTTTTATTTTTGAAAGATTTACCATTATTTGAGATAATTTTGGCTAGGATTCCAAAGCAGAAAATAATTTGATTCAAAATGAATTTTTATATTTATACACCTATGGTATAGATCAATGGCATTTCTTTGACCCATTTGTTAAAATAAATTGTAGCCATAACTATAAAATTATGTCCAT